>CALYLX010000100.1:0-673524 GCA_944990035.1 Clitopilus passeckerianus
GTACTTCGTTCAGTTACGTATTGCTAAGGTTAATTGCGTCCTGTTACGAGAACTCATCAGCACCTAAACCCTAAACCCTAAACCCTAAACCCTAAACCCTAAACCCTAAACCCTAAACCCTAAACCCTAAACCCTAAACCCTAAACCCTAAACCCTAAACCCTAAACCCTAAACCCTAAACCCTAACCCTAAACCCTAACCATCGCTTAAAATCTGTGCGTTTAGATTCTGGTACTCGGGCGTTCCCCGGGCGAAGATCCCTAATTCCAACGGTGAGATCTGTGCACGTTTAGTCGACATCTCATTCCCTCCCGTTGCAACAGATACAAGGGCCTAATTGGGTGACAAGAAATAGTTAGTATGAAAGGATATACCTCTTATGCAGACTATGGCAACTTATCAACGTATGGTAATGCAGGAAACTGTGACGACATCTTTATTGGGAGCGTCGCTACACCTCTGCAAGCGATATTGGGCATCGCAGGATTCAACTTAGGAACGGAGAGTACTCCCCGCATTACCCTAAACCCTAAACCGTACGTAGTTCATCGAGATTCTATGGTAGATGAACTATTACTTACTTGTGTTCACCGTTAGCTAAACCTAAACCGGCTAAAACGGTAAGGACTATCGCGAACTCCGGACTGATCCCCCCATAAGGGGAACGACTCGGCAGGCCTTAGACCTCAACATACCATACAAATGCGTCGAGTATGACACGACGATGTCTAGTTGACATCCGTTTACGCACGCGTCTAGGTGACAACCGAACACTAACACTGGATTTGATTACTTCAGTCCAACGCTTGATCGCTAACGAGTAGTTTTGATGGATATCGTCAAGATAGCCGTTAGTATGGATGATGCAATGCGCCTTGGGCAGTTCCGCTACATCCACTCGTCGAGATGATCGAACTCACCGTTCCACTGGTTTCTCCGTGCCACAGGGGAAATGTCTAGAAGGTGCAGAATCGATCGTGGCCTCACGAGGACCCGAGTTCAGCTGTTTCGTTACATCTCGTTATGTTCGCATTTCGTCATGTTAACGTTTCGCCGTTCCATCGCGTCTCGGACTTTAGCAAGTCAACAACGAAAATAGCGCGCCAAGCTAAGTAAGTATAACACATGATAAGGAGTCCCGCACGGTTGCACGACGGCGCACCGTGTGGTGTCAGGTAAACACATGTCGACGGACTGATGAGCTGTATATAAACAGCGAAAGTTCTGGCCAGGTGGTTTCATCAACCTCTGGGACTTTCCAGACATCGCATCTGCCTTACACGCCTACTCCCAAGCTTCCAGACCTACGCTTCGCTCCGGCCTTCCAGCAAGGTCGTGAAACTCTAAACCCCTCTGCATAATCTTGTCGTGCTCGTTTACTAGGTGGTTGCCCATGGGTTTCGAAACTGGGCGCCCGTTGCTGTCTCATGGAAGGCTCAGGTGGTAATGGGAGACCAAGGAAGGAAGTTGAGGTAGAAGGTTGATACGAGCGGACGTCACGCGGTTTGTGAATGGGGATCGTGACTGGAGTGAGAAGTCCACCGCCATCTACAACGATACGGTGGCACCCAACTCTCATATCCTTCACTTCCAAGTGGACGTTCTTGAGATATTCTGCGAGCCGCCGCCATGGAACCGAGATGGTAGAACGTCTTGCATATTCGCTCGGCTCGCTCAGCACGAGCTTGAAATTCCGTTAAGAGTGTTGTAATCTTCTCGACATTCACTGGCGGTGTTGTTGATGACGACGAGAGTGGCACCTTGAAACGAGCTGGTCAGGCTTGACGATCGAAATAGCACTAAGGGCAGTCAGTAGATGTTGATTTTCAAATGTAGGGTAATACTCACTCAAGCGCTCGCCATATCAACACCATGGCCTCTAGGAGCGCAAAGGAATGCGAGCAGATGTGAAATCTTGGATGTAAACGCGAAGACTGCGCTGCAAAAGTTCATCCAATGTGTGAGCGGCCGAATTCGACAGTGTCTGGCAGCTCCAAGTAGACCGAAGTGCCCCGGGCATAGGAAGCTTCATATTAGAGCCTATTCGTTGTTTTCTACGGAAGAATTGGACCAAGAGCGAATTGGAGAGTGTTGGAGACTTGATGAACATGGGTGTTGAGAAGGATTGGGTTCGTCACGGTCACGCCGGTGACGTCTTGAATCCTGAGGCAAACGGATTTGCTCTTGGGTGGGCCATGATGAATTGATTTCGCAGTCTTGTAACTCACCGTTGTTGATTTGCATCTAATTCGAGTCAAATCTAGTTATTTTTCAGCCAGGTCGCCTATCTTGCCTATTTCGACCTACGCCCGCCTGCCCTCGTCCACACGCCACACATCGACTGTTGCATCGTCTTCAAGTTATCGAGCCAATCTTTTCTACTACACCATGTCCGATCAGAAAGAGGAAGCTATCAGGAGTAGGTCTTTTATTCACTCCAATAGTGTAATCAACTTAGGTTATTAGAACTCGTACGCGCAGGAGTGAAACAAGACTTTGCAGCCCTAGTCGTCGAACAATGCGGGCACAAGCCCAGTGAGATCATCAGTGATACAGCTCGCATACTTGAGAAATACTGGTACGAAAACGCGCCCGTAGATTTTCTGGACAATGCTGTCCCCACCAATGGTGTGTTATTGTGTATCTCTCATCCGACTGAGCTACCCCTGATATTTAAAACAGCGTCCGAGCTCAAACAAGGTCTCATAGCTCTGGAGCTACAGGAATCTGTCGTAAACAGAGCGTGCGGGAACGCACCTAGTCCCGAGTGGCTAGCTCACAGAGATATCTTCAATTGGGGTCTTATCATTGTTGATCATTGTCTTTACGACGATCGTACTTGACTGTTGCACCCTTGCGTTGGATAGTGATGAGAGTGGTGTCCCGTTATTATGATTCCATTTCCGAGTAGCTACGACTCTTCTCTGCCTTAAAAAGAACTTCTATTTTGACATTGCATGATCGATCAGAAGAGCATAGAGTGAGAATCACTTGCGAAGGACTCCGGAGGATTTTGTACGGTATTCACATTAAGCTTCGCGCCAGTGGCGAACTGTACGTATGCAAGACTGCCTCTGGGTGATCTGGACGAGCTCTTCCCTCAAGTTTAACGTTTACCCGACTTTTCCACGTGCCGTAATTGATTCTTCGAAATCGTAAGAATACTGAAGTTACTTTCTGCATTTCATGGGGCGGCTATGGGGACCGTAAGCCTACGGACGTCTAGAGCCATGCGGTGCTCGCCCTCCAACCCCATACCCTCACATTGTGCGTAGCATCCGTGGGGAGTCGGATAGATCATTCTTGACCACCTGACGAAGTCGGCCACCGTAACTGCACCAAGACGCATGGATGAGCTTGCAAGTCCGACGTACAGATTCAATACGGCTAAACTGAGTGAATGGGCCCTCTTCTGTGGTAGCTGAATTGGCCGTGATTTTCCCTGTTTGATATCACGTACACGCGCAGAGAGTATAAAGGCTTCGCCGACAGCTTGATTGACGCTCACGATCCCTTACAGTTAGATAGAGGTGAGAGTAGGACACATCTGCACCTCGAAGTGCTTAATCTCTCCATATTCTCCAGGTTATCATCAATGCAACGATTACCTCTCCTCCTCGCCTTGGTCTTAGGCGCAACTTGCCAGACGATTCCTCCCTGTCAACGAATCGGTCCACCCTGCCCTTGCGCATTTCCTTACATCCCAACCTGCGAGAAAGGAGAAGTTGTGCAGGCGATTTCGAACCCACCATGTTGTTGCGTATATTATCGTTGTGTTCTAGCTGAGTGATCCACGAAATGTGGTTCATAGCAAGCATAAAAGGGCAATAAAAGGGAATTCTCGATAGTGCTAGTAGACGTTACCAAATATGATCAACTGTGGGACTACGTGTGAGCATTCAGTAACGCTACTCGAGTACAGATAAGGCTTGAGGACCCGGACATCGGGCTACGATACCGTCTTGCAGAGTTAATCCTGCTCCTTCCAATTCGGATGCTACTTTCGCATGAAATACCCAGCCGTGCCCTAAAGCCTGTTGGTCTCCTAGCGCACACGCGAGAGATCGCCAATCTAAGCTCAAATATACGGTTGATCCAGGGCACGTAGCACCAAAGATCAATGGATGCTCCGGGGTATTCAGGAAATTACGAGTGGTGACGAAAATCATAGACGAGCGGCATAGCAAGCAACGGAGCGAGACTAGGAGAATGCGATGAGGAGGGAAAGCATGACATTCGTGCCAGAGATCGGACCAACCGAGGCCTAAATGAAATACTCGATACGCTCCAGCAAGAAGTTCAGATGGGGCCTAGATTTACGCTCCGAGTTCAAACGTTCGTCGCATTGGAGCGGCTGTGCTCTAGCTAATTCTCCGAGTATGTCAGAGCTCGAGATAGGGCGGTCGTTCCTGTCAGGCACAGCTTCTGGGTCCCAGTTTTGTTCAATGGTCCAGGCCAGTGTAATGACATTCGATCAAGTGCGGCATCAGTTCGGGTTATCGTCATACATAGAGCTGGCGCTGAACGTGGCTTGCAGCACGATATGATGAGTTGGCGTAGATAGTGACTGCGGGATTGGGCACGAGGATGATGGCCGAGCAAATATGACGAAGGTGACATGTCAGGCCGATTCCAGGCGAACAAGAAAGGCCTTGGCAGACAAAACTTCAAGGTATCGGGCCAGGAGGTATCGCCATACCGTTGACATCGCAGGGATGACCAAGTAAACCGAGCCAGGCGAGGTTGTTGACGGTTGTTAGGGTAATCGTGGTCAACGGTGGACGCATTCGTCGGGACAAGTGGGTTATCGGGCAGCTTATGGGTATTGGATTTTCCAAGGGACCTTCTGAGCAACATTGCACTCACGAGTGTGGAGAAGGCTTTATAAATTGAATGGCGGCATGTGGAAAGGGGATGATTGGCCGCGTCGAAGACCGCATGCAATGAACCGAACTAAGCCGGAACGAGGTTGATGGCGACAAAGCGTGATTATGTAACCAAAGCAGCACTGTTTTCCCTCCCCCACTTTCCCTCAACGCCAGCAACGACACCGACGGCGTAAGCTCAGCTCGATGGAGGGAGGCGGCAACAACGACTACGCTTCAAATCCGCTTAGCCCAAGCCTCAGAGCAATGGAAGACACACGGCTGCTGGATCCGTCGTCGCCAAAGTCCCCGTCTCCACAAACGAGCTCGTCACTCTCGTCAAGACCGTCACGAGCAGTGTCCACCGCTTCCTTCGTTTCTTCCCCCCTCAACCCACAATCTCCGCCAGCAGGACCTCCTGTTCAAAACCCTTTCTCCTCAACACGGTCGCGCCCTAACTCAAGAGCAAGTCATCTTGAGCTTGCCGGTTCCCACCTGAGGGAATCAACATACCCAGCATCGCCAACATTTCCAACTGGCTTAGGCATGGCAGGTGGTGGTGGGAATCGTGGCTCCATGGTCCTGTACCGGCTAGCGTCCGAAGACGATACCCTGCCCTCTGGCATGAGGACACCAGGCTCGTTTGCTCGAGAATCTGCCCTCCTCATACCCCCAAAATTCCCTGGCAATTATCGGGATTCGACGATATCGTCGTCTGACTCGAGTATCATGTCACTGGACTCGAAATACCCCCTCTCAAATCGAGACTCCGCATTCCCCACCATAGCCCGAGGATTCATACCCTACGAGTATGACCCTGCTTTGGACCTCATGGACCCTGTTGACGAAGAAGACCGCCTACACGACCCCAAGGAACACGGAAACCGCGGCAACAGGTTCCCGTGGAGAGGTGTTGTCAACATCTTCATGTTGCTCGCCCTCATTCTCGCACTACTCTGCCTCTTCATCCTCTACCCCGTCATCACGTTTTATCGTAACGAGGCCAAGAACGCGAAGATTGACGGCAATATTCGTATCAACGGCACTGGTCAAGCGCCAGTTCTCTTCCAGATGCCTGAACTCATCGACCTTGACACACCAGAAGATGCCAAGACCAGAACGGGCTACGACGGCAAGGAATACGAACTTGTCTTCTCAGACGAGTTCTCCACCCCAGGGCGCACCTTCTACCCCGGCGACGACCCATTTTGGGAAGCTGTCGACCTCTGGTACGGTGCCACCGCCGACCTTGAGTGGTATGACCCATCGCAGGTGACCACCCGCGACGGCAAGCTGGTCATTACCATGGACTCGTCGGATACCCTAACCGCCGGCTTGACACCCAGTGAGTCCATTTCGACCATTATGCAGGCCCTTGCTGACGTTTGCTCCAGACTCCACAGCTCCGTTTACTACCGACGAGAACCACCTGCTACAGTACCGCAGCGGCATGCTGCAGTCGTGGAACAAGTTCTGCTTCAGCAGCGGCTATATTGAAGTCAGCGTCGTTCTCCCCGGCCCTAACGAGGATACCCAAGGCTACGTATGTATTCCCAAATTTTCTTGTATTCAACTCTTCTCTTACGCCTTTTTCAGTGGCCTGGCGCGTGGACAATGGGAAATCTGGCCAGACCAGGTTACCCAGCAACGACCGACGGAATGTGGCCGTACACGTAAGCCGCAAAACTTTAGTCTCGTTGGGCGACCCCGTTAACCATTTCTCGCAGTTACTCATCATGCGATGTCGGAACCTTCCCCAACCAGACAACGAAGGACAAATTAGGTCCTCCAGCAGCCCTCCATTCCGATATGTCTCGCGAGAAGTACAACTACGAACTCAGCTGGCTAAGCGGCCAACGGCTAAGGTACAGCTGACTCTTCTTGTCGTTTTACTTTTGCTCACCATCATCTACCTGCAGTGCTTGTTCATGCCCAGGATCCGACCATCCTGGTCCAGCGGTTACCAAGGGTCGTGGTGCGCCAGAAATCGACATCTTTGAAGCTGAGAAGGATAAGGACAATGACCATGGCCACGTCGTCTCCCAGAGCGCCCAGTTCGCTCCATTCTCGCACGATTACGTCTACCTCGATGGTACGGCTGACCAGTGGTTCATCAACGACACTACGGTGACCAGGGCGAATACGTATCGTGGTTCCGCCGTGTATGTCGTTTCCCCCTTCGTCGCTGCCATACCTTGCTTACCCTCCGTTCTAGTCAACAAGCCGTCTCGGGCCTGACGAAGCTGCCTCCGGACATGTTCCAGGGCTCGAATCCCCAACGATTTGTCAAGATGGGATTCGAGTACTGGGCGAACCCCAACAACGTTGACGAAGGCTACATCTCCTGGATGGTGGATGGCAAGCAGACCTCTCGCGTCGGTGCAACTGCTGTCCCCGCCGACCAGGGTGCGGGCGGCAGTGGAGTTGGTCAAAGGTTGATCCCTGAGGAGCCGATGAGCATCGTTCTTAACTTGGGTATCTCGGGTATGTTGTCGTCTCTCCCTCAGTCGGGCCTTCTGCTGATGTGTTTTCCCTTCCTCCAGCGAATTGGCAGACCATCAACACGGCATCAATGCAGTTCCCTGCCGAATTCTTGATCGA
The DNA here is from genome assembly GCA_944990035.1 of Clitopilus passeckerianus. NCBI lineage: Eukaryota > Fungi > Basidiomycota > Agaricomycetes > Agaricales > Entolomataceae > Clitopilus > Clitopilus passeckerianus. The sequence goes on from CALYLX010000100.1 coordinate 7,467, forward strand.
CTATGTTCGTGTATATCAACGTAAAGGGTCCCAGAATATTGGCTGCGACCCCAAGGACTACCCCACGGCGGACTACATCAAGAAACACATCGAGGCATACCAGGGTCAGATCTCATAACATCCTCACCTTTGGACTCTCGCTGACCGTTTTTGTAGATATCAACATGACGACCTGGCAGTGGCCTAAGCCCGTCAATCAATTGGTATGTCTTTTGATATTTCTCCTTCCGGCCATCAGCTCACCGTTCTTTTGCAGTACAATGACGGCGTTTGCTAATCGTTACAAGCACGGACATCTCGTACACGACGACCGAACATTATGTTTTCGTCGACTTACTTCGCCCACGACCAGTCACATGTTCCAGACACCAAAACCATCGCATACCTTATAGCATTGTTTAAACAGCCACGCTCTCTCAATCGCTCATCGTTGCATACTTACTGCACCGGATTTGACCTACAATACACACACTGGGACCTGATTTATTATTGACTATACTTGCTTCTCGTCGCTCTTTTACTTCGCCGTCGATGTTTTATATATTGTTCTGTTCACGTCGTCGAGGCAGAGCGAGTACTTTCTTACAATATTCTTATTGCCACGCCGTACTACCTCTGTTTCTTCGGATGGACAATTTTTTCTTATTTACAGGTTACATGTGATGTTGTGTACATAGCTGAAGCAAAGAAATACCTAAGCTAATTCCATGACTGGTAATAAGCCCAGCCCTACGACGAGAAGATTTGCAACGTTCGTTCGTAACTCAACTCAGAGATACATCTCATAACCACCATGAAAGGAGGTTCGAGAGACTTGAGTTGGTGTTAGATAAAGGAGTGTAGATTGAAGCTACGGAGTGCGCAGCAGCTCCGGGGTATCGTTAATGCATAGGGGTATTATAATCAGAAGATCCATCCGTCGTCCCCTCCCAGAGCACGCAGACTGTTAAGATCGGTTGGCCGTACCAATGTGGTGTAATTCCGCAAATGATAGAAACCGGTCTAGCTGAGTTGTTGAAATGGGGATTCTCCAGACGTCGGGCAGCCTTTCAGAACCATGGTATTTCCTATGAATTCGTCAACAAAAAAAGCATGATATGAGTAGATCCTACGTACTGTGCCATCACACGCCCCCAAGGAACCAGTCCCTGACGAAGTAGAACTCCAGCACTGTTCCGAAGACCCAACAGGTCCAACGACGAACACAGTGCGTCCCAGTAGATGCCTTCTCGCTCAAGGAATGCGGAGAGCCATGAGAAAGCCCATGGCCATATCCACGTCCGTTGGAAAGGGGCCCTGCTATTGTGTAAGAGGTAACTTTTGAAATAGGAACCAAATCAAATACAGACCTTGCGACCGCCAACAATGTCAGGCAAATGTTCGTAAGCACCTCGCTGGAAGGAGGCTCTTCGTTGGCCAATACTTGGGCCACCCTCTCAGCGTGGTTGTACATGAGTTCGCTTTCGGATAAGCTCCACAGTCGAGAATAGAACTGGTGGATGGACGCGTCGGATATCATACTAATCAGGCTCCAGAATATCTCTCGTAGAAGAACCTGGTCGTCCAGTAGTGGTGCAACCAGGCTGACAGGAATGCTAAGAGCTGCTTCCATTACATGGCGAAATGGAGCCGAGGTCAGCCAATCTCCCGTGTCCCCGACGTCTGTAGAGAGGTGTAGAGACCCATATTCTCGTTGAAGTACGGCGAGAATGAATGCAGTTAAGGCAACCAGGTTGCGCTCCCGTTCAAGAACACGAGATAGTCTAGACACGATGAGGACGTCAATCGGAGAATTATACATTGGACATCCTTACTTCAAGTGTGCTTTCGCTAAATGGATTAGTTTATTTAGGAATATACGGATGTCTTCACTATGTAGTGCTTGGGTGACGAGAACTAGTTTTGGGGCTTGGTGACGATAAATATGGGACAATATGCACTCCAGGGCGCCTCTCCGGATGGATTCCTGAAATGACGGATTTCTGTTTGAAGTGAGCTGAATTCTTTCGTGAATAGCGAAAGGGGTGGAAGCCTTACACCGCAAATTCCACAAGCCCACGATAGACATCAATGTTGATCACATCGGGTGAAGATTGCGATACAAGTCTTGTAAGAGCCCCTAGCCGGACCCTCACGAAAATATAGTCCACGCCACGTATAGTTGCTGATCCTAACGCCTTGATTGCTCGCCCTGATATTTCCCCTGTTCCGGGAACCGTGCTCGACGATGTGACTGTTCCCGACGAGGTCGTTACGGTGCCATAAGAAAGGTATGATGATAGAGAGAGATTCGTGACATTGAAGGAGCTGCGTAGAACCACCGTCATAAGTTCATGGGGCCAGGACCAGGTAGTTTCCGAAGGAGACCAGGTATATAAGTCAAGACCAACTGCACAGCATAAGGCTGGATTGAGAACACGCATCACACAGCCTCGAGATAGGTTTCATTCGTGCTAGTTTCTGAGCTTTCTTCAGATTATGAACGTCGCTGGTAGCTTAAGAAAGAACCGGAAGCATGACTTGCATATGGTTCAGCCAATCTCAACCTTGAAAAGAGCACGACCAGCAACGAATTGACACCTAAACGTCGGTTCCGTCCATTTTCCACATCGAGCAGTGGTTCTCAGTCTCCTCCATCAATTTTAAACGTGGCCGCCACAACCTCCTAACGTACCCCTTTTGGAAAGCGGGAGAGTTTGCTCAAAAGGACGACTAAGGTGGCAGAGCTAGGCGCTTACCCGTAGATAGCCGAGGTGGGGAAGCTGGGTCAGCACATTACGTAGGATTTCGCAGCAACAAATCCACCGAATTATCCTAAGGTTGTTCCGCCACCCCTCTGCACCTAGGGCCTACCGAACGAACGACGACGATCATTCTGGGGTTGTTTCTCCTCCCTTTTGCTCGGTAAATTTCGGCTTTCCATCACGAATATCGACAACGCGTTGGGAGTAGAAGATATGACAACTATGAGATCGTTGAGCTCATTAACATTTTGGTGGAAAATAGGATCCCTCACGTAGGATAGAAGTCGCTACGGCTGCCTCCAATCGAGCGAGAGAAATCGATGAGGGCCGGGAACATCATCAACATCTTCCTGCCCTCGTCCATAAGTGGTGTTCTGCAATTACTGCAAGCTGCCTTGCACGGCAGATCTGACGTCGTAGGCTTCGTGATGGATTGCTTCTTCTGCGAGTTCCAGTACACGAGATTTTCTTGACCTTCGGCAAACCATACATCTGTCTTTTCAAAGATTGCTGCCTTTCCCAGAGCTCTCCAGTCAGGGGGTAAAGAATTATCCAGAAAAAGAAACATACCCACTGAAACGGGGCGGCATGGAGTCGCTGACAGCTGGTACAGTGGCAAAATTTCGCATCCAGGGGCTTCGTGCGTGAAATATAGAACTCGACTTTCCCGCAGGTGCATGCGCCACTGTGTAGGTTTCTGAATCCTGTGGTAGGTCTCTGGTAGGGTGGTCGATCCATCTGCAACCACTACCTTGAAGTTGAGGCGAGTTCGAAGTCAGGCAGTGTGCTGAAAGCCTTGAAGTCGATTGACGATGTCATTTATTTGCCTAGGACGGGATGAACAAATAAACTGATATGACGTGGCCCAGAGCTTCCGGGTTTTTTCTCACTCAACTCATTTCAACTTCAAGTAAAGGTGTCCATCAAGTTCTCGTTCGCTCGGGCTCGATTGGGGAAGGTAGTCGTGCTTGTAATAGCTGAGCGCTGAGCATTCAGAAAAGTTGATGGAAATCTACTAGCTAGGACCTTTCTCGTTGCGTGCTCCACGGTTAATTTTCCCTCGTCGTGATGCAGTATACGCCGTTGACGACATACCTTCCATCATCAAGGAAGAATGTCAAACAACCTCTGGCCCCACTCAATTGGCCTGCCGAAAATTAAAGCCGAACTAAGGAGACGTCAGGCCGCATTAGGTTTTACTCTCTAAGGAATGGCAAAGTAAAGATAGTTTCTTATGGAAAGCGCAATTGTGGCAAGATTGCGCTTGCACCCATTGAGCGTCAGGGCGGCAAGAGGGAGTAAACCTCTTGCCGGGGGCGCCAATTGCCTTCCTACGACTCAGCTCAGTTAGGGTCGATATCGTCGAGTGTGTCGTCTCCGTCCATGAGGATCGCGAGTAAACGAGACGTTTACTGACATGGAAGCCTACTCGTTTGATGGCAGGTTACTCAGGATCGACACGAGTTGACAAGGACGTGCTCGTGACAGCAAACTCTGTGGTAATCGTATGGAAAGCCATCCTCTGAAAAGTACCGACGGTTAGATGCATATACATATGAAGGGCCATCTCGATTGAAAAGAGCTTCCGCGGTAGGCACATTGAGTAATTAATGGGTTGGTGATGATTATCATGGGGCGAGCAGGCACAGAGGACTGTGGTATGAGCACCAAATTTATCCAATGATCCGTACACAGTGCCACTATCATCTGATGCCTAGGTATTACCGATTTGGTGTGGATTCTGTCGGTCGTGTTGGACATTTAGTGTCTAGTTTGGCTCTCCGTTGCTATGTGAGAACTTTAAGTTGGCTTAGAGATATAGACATAATTCGGAACAGAGAATCGGGTGTCGAGGAAGGCAAACCTTTGACCTCTGACGGTCACTCTATGGCTTGGATATAGGTATATTGCAGGTATGCTGGTATCAGCGATGTGGCGCCCGACAAGGGCGCGTAATTGATATGTTTAAATGGAGTTACGAATTATTGCTGATCACGTGGAGGTCATAGGGTGTACGAAATTTCCACGGCCACTTTCAACTTTGGACAACGATGTTGCAACTTACTCTTGACCGGAAACATCAAACGCTCAAGCAACTTCGATACTCTGAGCTCTACGATGAGTAAAAAGTCAATCAACTCGGGCGATGAGTCTCGATCATTGAAGGATCAAACTCTCGGTGTTTCTCGATGAGACTGGCGATATTTATCGCCTTCTTGCCCATGCAACACCTGTTTCCCGGACGATCAACCGGCTAGCCTGAAACGGCTATCTATTCGATTGAGAGATACAGGGCCGTACCGTCCTTCCGAACCCACTCTGACATACACTGGATGGGGATGAGATCGTTTGGTTCCTCGCATCCAGGGGTCGACGATGGTATCCTCTTCAACAAGTTCGCAACAGAAGGAACTAAATGTATGTGCCTTTCCCGCCCTTGTTTAACCTTACCGGTGAGCGGCTGAAGCTTCTTTGTCATTCGTATATATACTTACACCTCTCCACCTGCTAGCAAAACTCACCCTGCCCATCTTTCGCCATGCCTGCCACCTTCTCATATACGTTTGACACTGCTGTCTATAAGGGTACCTCCACCCTCAATACTGGGTGCGTATAAATGGCCCCTATGTGGCGCTCTGCTCATCTCACTTGCCACAGCCTCTTTATCGGTGGTAAATGGGTGGAGCCCATCGAGCCCTCGGAAATCGAGATCATCAATCCTGGTGAGTCGACACTACGTTTGATGAAACTCGAAAACAGGCCTAACGGATCCTCGATAGCGACTGGTCGTGTCATCACCTCTGTCGCAGCAGGCTCTGTTAAAGATGTCGACATCGCTGTCGCTGCTGCTCGCAAGGTGGCCCAATATTCTCTCCAACATACAGGCCAAGGCTGAAGTGTTCGTCTTTCTAGGCTTACAGAACGTCGTGGGGTTTGAAATGCCCAGGATCTGTCCGTGGAAGGCTACTCAACAAACTGGCTGATCTCGTCGAGCAGCACGCTGATGAGCTAGCTGCCCTAGAGGCTCTTGATGTCGGTGAGCAACGGTTTTCCGAGCTTCTCTTGTCTTGCCTGCTGATACGAACTTCAGGGAAGGTATATGCTAAGGCCAAAGCGGCTGATGTTGGGACATCCCTCGCACTTCTTCGTTACTACGCAGGCTGGGCGGATAAGATCCATGGTAAAACCATCGAGGTAAGCCTGACTTAGTTCACAGCGACCATCACCTAACTATGAATGTAGACAGATGAATCGAAACTTGCGTACACTCGCCACGAACCATTCGGAGTCGTCGTGAGTACAAAGAAACGGCTTCCACTCGATTGATGATTCTTAGACGATGAACAGGGTCAGATCATTCCTTGGAATCTACCTCTCGTGAGCCTTACAACGCCCACCTACGAGCCCGTCTCACGTTCCTCCAGCTTATGGTTGCCATGAAAGTTGCCCCTGCACTCGCCACAGGAAATACCATCGTTTTGAAGGTGTGTAATGTCCATGCATCGAGGGACATCACTAACAGGGTCATATCAGCCTTCCGAAATTACACCTTTGACCGCGCTCAGGTTCGCCGATTTCGTGAATGAAGCTGGTTTCCCACCGGGTGTCGTCAACATCGTCAATGGCTATGGTGGGGAAGCTTGTAAATGAAGAATTTCCTTTACTGACTCTTCCATAGGCGATACGGTTGGCAATGCGATTTCCTATCACCCCAATATCGACAAAATCGCCTTTACGGGAAGCACCTTGACCGGTCGCAAAGTCATGAAGGCTTCTGCGGAGAGCAACCTGAAAGTCGTTTCCCTGGAACTCGGAGGGAAATCACCCACGATCATCTTCGATGATGCCGATTTGGAGCAGGCCGTGAAGTGGGCAGCGCATGGGATCTAGTGAGTGGCTCTTCGACTGCCTCCTTTTTTCGGCCTGACTGACACGACGTTCTTGCATCAGCTATAATATGGGTTCGTAATCGCGTCAATTAACCCCTCATGATTCTCTCAATTATACCATTTTAGGTCAGGCCTGCATTGCTGGCTCACGTATCTTCGTACAAGAGGGCATCTACGATCGATTCTTGACCGAGTTTACCACGATATCCAAGGCTTTATCGGAGGCGACTGGTGACCCATTCACCCCTGGCACGTTACATGGACCTCAGGTGTCTCAAGCTCAATTCGATGTGGGTATCGCCTTCTACAGATTGGCCCTAGCTAATCCTTTCCAGCGCGTGATGTCTTACATAGATTCTGGTATCCAAGACGGCGCTACCATTCATCTGGGTGGGGATCGATACGGCGAAGAAGGTTACTTCATTCAGCCGACTATCTTCACGAATGCGAAGCCCGAAATGAAGATCGTCCAGGAAGAGATATTCGGCCCCGTTGCCGCCATCATTCCTTTCAAGACTGAAGAAGGCGAGTTATCTACTCTCTCCCATTTTTTTTACGATCTAACTTCTGCATAGAGGTCATCGAGGCGGCTAACAACTCCATTTATGGGCTAGCATGTAACATCTTCTCTGAGAACATCGGGAAAGCTCTGCGGGTCGCTCATCAGATGGAGTCCGGTCAAGCTTGGGTATGTCATACTTCTGACCTGGGATTCACGGCCACTGACTGCGTTCGCATTCAGATCAACTCTGCTTTGAAGCCCGAAGTGTCTGTTCCATTCGGGGGTTACAAGCAATCGGGTATTGGTCGAGAGATGGGTGAATATGCTTTAGAAACGTCAGTGATTCCCGGCTTCAAGGAGATTGATTCCTCGTTACTCATTCTATCCAATAGCTACACTCAGGTTAAGGCTATCCACGTCAACATAGGCCAGCGTATTTGAGCTTGAGGTCACGAAACTTGTAATGTATAAGTATAATCTTGTAGACAATAAGGACGAACTGTATAATTATCCGAATTGATTGATAATGTGGACACATCCTGGGTAAAACCCAACTTATCTTCGTTTAGAAGAAGATATAACTCTATACTCTGAGGCGGTCATCTTCTCATGACCAGTAGAGCACGTACTCCCGTCACATGACTTACGCTCTCGCCTCTTTTAGGGGAATTGAACACCTAGTGAAACAGGCTGGATGACTGCGAGACGCGAGACAAATACATTATGTTATGGAGTACACGATGAAGTCCACGATGAACAGTAGCAACTTAGTCGACCCATTCAACATTACCCAACGACAGCGCGGTCTCGAACGATGCCTTCGGTGCATACTTCTTCCCATCCGCATACTCCGCTTCCATCCGCAACTTGACGCTACGGTGAACCTTGATCTTTTGCTTCTTCTGCTTGGGGATGAAACGACCGCTTCCCATATTTGGTGCTCTTGCGACTTCCCAGGTAGTGTCACTTCGCTGATACCTCTGCTTGACGGGGAGAAGTTCGAGAATCCACCAGCCTTTGGCGAGAGAGAGTTGATCATAGATCGGGGATAAGGCGTCGAGAAGTTCGTGTTCTTCCTCGGTTTTACGTGGGGGAGGGATAAGGTCGTCAACGTCGGCGTAGTGTGCTTTCACCGGTTCCTTACTAGGAGGAGGGATATTTTGGAGGTACGAGCCACCGACGAGCAGCGGAGGTGGGCGAGGTTTGACGATGGGCCAAACTGACGCAGGGTCCAACCCGATATCCCAGAAGGTCTCAGAATCGAATAAGATGCCGGTGTTCGCGGCGAAACACTCCCTGATCATCCAGCGCAGTGCTATCCTGGCCAGAGAATGAGGAGTTCCATTCTCCACAGAACCACCTCCGATGTCTATGGGATAGAGTTAGGGCTGTGGGAGGATGAGACTGATAAATTTAATTAACTTACCGCAGTGACAACCGGCAAACCAGACCTGCGTAAGGTAGAATGTGAGTTGATGCCGCCAACCATTCGAAGTATTCGTTTAAATACCTCTTTGATATCCGTCGGCACTGCAGACTGACCGGAGTATTTCTTCTCGAGGGCACGGGTACCAACTTTCTTCTGCTTCTGACTTGATTCCGCTCGCTCATGATGAGGCTTCCCGGCGGTCTCGGCACCCTCAGATCCGCTCTTAGAGACTCCGAGTTTCGCCTCCTTGGGGTTCGGCCTGTTCCAGAGGTTGGCTTTGAACTTGGACCGGCGTTCGTCGAGGGAGACGGCATGACGGAAGGTGCGAACGATGGTGTTCGAAGTAGTAAATGGCAGGGTCCGAGGAATGATGCCGACAGAATTAACAGTATCCCTAAAGTGAAATAAGCCTCCAAGATCCATTTCGCAGAGAGTAGAGAGTACAACACACCACACACCGATGAACTCAATCGAGACATCGATCGAGAATGCTTTCTTGAAAGCGTTGGATTGCGCCCAGCCAGCCTCGTCCGCTCGCGTGTACATCTTGTACGCAAAGGGAACTTGTTGGTAGTTGCAGGCAGGCAGCAGACCGACCTAGGGAGACATTGTTACTGGAGAAATTTAGCTTGGAGAATATATCGTACCTTGTGGAGCATACCTGCGAGCGAGCGAGCGGTATAGGCGCCACGAGAGAAGCCAAAAATGCAGATTTTATCGCCTGCCTGGTCTAGAAAGAAAATTGTATCAGAGGTCGGTAGCGAGCGCGTCATAGCACTTACAGTTCTCCATCAAGAATTCGTATCCATCTGTGAAAGCCCAGGGTGAGTCGTTGAAATGGGTCTGGTTGGAGTGAATACGAACCCATGACATGAGCCGACAGGTTCCACGCAATCATCATGTCGAGAGTCTAGAAGAAAGCGAGGTTAAGCCTAGAAATGGGGTAGCATGGAGGCTAGTACGACAAACCTTTGAGATCTTTGCTCCCAATGGTGTCGCGATCTGAGGGCTCGTATACGTTCCAATCCCAGCCTAGAAGTGACTCTGTTGAGTACCAGTGAGACAGAGACAGTTCTTACAATGGCCACGTACTTGGTAGTAAACCATCTGCTTAGTGCGATCGTCTTTCTTCAACATGGTGAACAATTGTACGATGTTGGAATTCTGGGTTCCTAATCAGTAAGGGTGGAATACGTTGGTTTACATCGAACTCACGTCGGAGTCAAACCTACAAGGACAGTTGCGTCAGAATGCCTCGCAATGGGAGAAATCTAAGCTTACTGATCGCCAGTGCCGTCAAAGCAAAGGACGAGTGTGCGATTAGTATGCTCCGTCGGGATGATGGCTGGTATCTCATCCGGTATCGTTTTGGAGGTACCATTACCGACGAATGTCGACGTCTGAGGACTTCCAGCTAGAGTAGCAGCGTCGCTGAGCAACGAGACGGTGGTCTCTTCTTGAATGTGCTGAGATGTCATAACGGTGTGAACTTCCAGGCAATTGGGGGGCGACGACATTCCAGCTCCCTATATATAGAGGTTATAATTGTCTCAGCCAAGTGTGCCTTCATATTCGTTTGACGTCCAGAATGGAATGATGCATGTGGCCTAATAATCAGGGTTGTAGGAGATAAGACGTGAATTTGGTCGTTTGAGTCTGGGCTTTCGAGGACTTGTGACGTTCGGCCATTCCAGCTGTCATCGGTGCCTTGACATCTGAAAGCCGGAACCCTAATAGAAGCCGTTGGCGTCAAAGTTGTGCTCGGGTCTGAACAAAGAAAGCCTCAGAGCTTTTCTAGAAGTTCGGAATGTCGTCCACATACGTGATTTTCCATCATCAGCCTGTACTGTACGAAGTCGTCTGGCATGACGGCAGGAGCTCGAGCCGCCTTCCTAAGCAAACACAAATACTTAGATCCGCACTTGACCATATCTGCACCCAATCAGGCACACATTCCCAAACATCATGTCGCATGACCATGGTCACTCAGTTCCAAATTGCTGCGACTAAGCCCCTCGGACTCTGAGCAACTGAATGTCCGAGCAAGTGTCGGCGGACAGGACACAACATGCCGGCCTGTTAACTTGAACGTTGATAACCGGAGTGAAACATCTCAGACTTCAGAATTCTCCTTACTTCCAATACCGTCCGGAATGTGTTCAATTCTTCTACGTGAGTTTTGTCGGGGCGGGGTCCTCAATAACCGGTATATGCTGTACGCAGGAAAAGCTGTTCCCTGCCTCAGTATGATGTTAAGTTAATAAGGCAAGGCAATGATGCATTCACGTGACGATAATCAAACGAAGTTTTCGCTGGGGCCAGTCGCCCGTCAGTTGCGTACAGTGTCCAAAATTTGCCCGTGCTACCGAATGGAACCTCTCGTAAAATAACACTCTGCTGCTTGCGGTTTACCCAGTTATGGGGTCAAAAGTCAAGCCAAACATGCAGGATGGAGGTTGGAAATGAGTTTATTTTGAATCACTACGCTTTAACCAACCCAAACCCCATGAGATTGATCCTCCCAAGCCTGCCAAAATTTTGCACACGCATGCGAGTGGTTCTTCGAGCTCAATAGGGCCCAGTATTTGCTCATATGAACATCAACCTACATCTGCGTGATCTTCGGGGGCATTGCACTGGCCTCCCGGACCCGGTTTTCCGGCGTGGACCCACAAGCACGATTCGACCACTACTCTGGGCGGGTCTCACCTGTAGACAAGATAATACATATAAGTACGTCGAGCCAGAGCACGGTTCAGTGAGTCTGATTGGAAGTCCGACTATTAGCGTCGCAACACCCCCTGCGCCTTCATCACCCTTCGGCATGGATATGCCTAAAGGTAAATTCTTCCCAATTTTTACTTCAAATCATTTCCATAACGTCTCTCATATCATCAGTGAGGTCCGCTTCCAATCAAAGTGACGAAGAAGCATGTGCAAAACTATGGGAAATCTATGTCAATGAGGCGAAGGAGTACGATGAGGGCTTGGTAAAGAGCTGGAAGGAAGACATGGAAGTAACTTTGGTATTCGTGAGCACTGCTACTTCACTTCTCGACTGTACTCTCTTTTAACACGGGGAAGTCTGGTTTATACTCAGCCGTTTTGACTGCTTTCGTTATCGAAAGCTACCATAATCTCCAAGCCGACCCAACAGAAACATCTGTCGCGCTTTTGAAGCACATTTCCGGTCAACTGGCATCGTTTTCTAATAATGGAACTGCTCCCCGGCCAGCGCCTGACGACGATCCCTTCGTTCCGACAACCTCAGCACAGGCCTGTAATATTTTGTGGTTTATCAGCTTAGCGTTGGCGCTTACGTGCGCATTTCTGGCTACCATGATCCAACAATGGTTACGGAAATTTCTACACCGCACGACTATGGCTCGCTCCCCCGGTGCGCGTGCACATGTTATTTAATTCTTGTACTTCGGTCTCAAGGATCTTGGTATGCATACCATTGTAGAAGTCATCCCATCCCTCCTTCATCTCTCGTTATTCACGTTCTTTGCTGGGCTAGTTGCATTTCTACACGACGTTAACAGCGTCTTGACATGGCTGTTTACTGGGGTGGCAATTATTGAATTGATAGTATATTCGGTGTTTACTATCCTCCCCATATTGAACTTGAGTTCACCTTATTCAACCCCATTCTCACCTTTTCTCTGGCGCATATGCCATGTTGCGAAGACCGGTTGGGGGTGGAACTGGACGCGTAGGCCCACTTGGCTCTATAACTCGACGTCATTGTTTCGACCAAACGCTGTAACTTCGTCTACCCCCCTCGATATGGAAGCGCAACCAACCACGGATGACACGCTTACGGAGACAGATCTCCTCCTTGTCAAGAGTGAACGCACCCTTGTGAGTGCGATGATGCAGGCATCTTCTGCCCACCGTTTCGACCGCGAGTCGGGCTGCGTCCTGTGGACTCTGAAATCGATTAATGACGATAAAGAGCTTCTACCATTCATCGAAAACCTTACGGATGCTCTTCAATATCACGGAGCCCTTCGTTCATCCAACATTCACCTCGTGCAGCGGATTCTTCGAACTTCTGATCCTCACCTGAACGTCATCGCAAGGACCCTAGCATTGATGGAGAATGCACAGAACCCCTGGTTTGACGATAACATCGTAAACGTTCCGCTGCTGCTTGCGCCAAAGCGTTGTACGAGCTCCTTACCGTTGCCATAGAGCATCGCAGCTCTATCAGAGTCCAATCCACGTCATCCGCAGATATTCAATCATATTACATCCCATGGATCACCAGAGATACTCTTGGCCGACTCAAAGATGCCATGACGGGCAACTATCTCAACTCTGGCTACGGAAGCTCGGCGGCGGCTCTCTGCAAGTTGAGCATCTGCCAATCTACCCGAGAGGCGTCGCATGCCAAAAACGACCTACCTGTGCCTCTAAATCAGTTGAAAAACCTCGATAATTTCCCATACCATTGCCTCCATGATCCATGGGTAGTGGGCGGTGACGGTGACCCTGAATTTGCCGACCACCATCAGGTGAACCAATACGTTGATATCGCCGTTTCAAATGCTTTGGCTGGGTACTTGTGGGAATCCACAACCGAGAACATGCCCGCCGAGTTTGGACGCACCGCTGATCTGCTCGCTCACAATGGGGGAGATCCTTGGATGCTGGGTCAACGCGGCTGGCCATCGTTCCGACTCGCTGAGTATACTGCCTACGAGCCGCCATCAGAACTAGTCTCGGATGCAGCCCGGTTCGACACTGTTTTTGGATTTATGATCAGCATCGGAAGTAGCAAGATGTGGTTGGATACTCTCAATTACCTATCTCATCGCTTTAACGAAGCAGGATGGGGCACCACACGGGAAATCTGGCTTGAGAAGCAGAGACTTCACAACGTTCTTGACACCATCATGCGAGGGCTCGAGAATCCCGTACCCCACAGCCTCATAGATATCATCGTTCCCGCTCTACAAGAGATTCTTCTTCACTCGAACACCAGAGATGATGAAAAGCTCTGCTCATATTGGGCCGACGTTGTCGAGAAACTCTTTGGAAACGGACGCATTTCAACTTCCCTCACCCGGAGGTCCTTCCTTTTCTTCCTAATCGCAGTCAAGGCTAACGACACCATTCTTTTTAATCCCTTCTCGGATGGAGCACAACGCATTCTCAACATCGTCGATGAGGAGATCAAATTCGAGCGTAGCCCTGGACCAGACACCCACCCCAGCTTCATCCGCCGTTGTACCCTATTCTTGCTCGTACTCAAGGCTGATCTCCCTCTACGGCAGATTCGGGATGGATTGCAGCTCTTCCATAACCTTACTGAACTACCAGACGCACTTCCCGAGCACCGAGAAAGCTCCGACTTCGTGGATGAGCTAATCAATCGCACAGCACATTTCTATGGACTGTGGACTAGTAGTCCCTGTATGCGACTTCTGGAGATCAACGAAATTCTATGGAATATATGGAGTAAGGTCGCGTCGGTGTGGGCGTTGTCTGATATATGGGATCTGTCCGAACAGATGAGTCCCTATGGTTGGTCGCATGTGCTCCCGCTCTGGGAGATGTCCATGGCATTAGTATCGGAGGAATCAAGAAAAACAATAGAGGGTAGAGGAGGAAGCGTCGGAGAGGGAGAAGCATACAAGCATATAAGAGGAGTATGGTTACAGAATTCTAATTGAAAGCGTGGAGATGGTGCGGGGGATATTTGGCCAAATCGCTCCGTGTCTTGTTGAGCTCCCACCGCCAGATGAGAGTGAGGGATTGTAGTTTAGTAGCAGGATGAACACTTTGTGGCAGAATTCTCGAATGGGATTGAGATATCGCTTGATTATATGTAAGTGGATTATGCATATTGATCTTTTTCACTACACGACTATAACAATTCTGCAAAACAAGGTTTTAGCACCGCGACGCTCCCCAGTGAGTCACTTCAGCAACAGCTTTTGAACCGATAAGATGTCGTCTTTTGCGTCACTAAGCAGTTTGTCTTACCCAAGGGTAGTGTTGGAATATCATATCTCAGCCACTTATCTCAGCCACGTAACTTTCAGTCAGAAGCGAAATCCAGATATACGGCCGCCTCGATGAGAAAGAAGGTTAGGAAGAGAAAGCCGGATATAGCTTTCGGGATCTGCCGAGACACAGCCACAGCTGGCCACTCAGCCACCCCAGAGATCAGAATTCGGTTGACATCTCACCCCATCATCGACTGAACGTCACTGTCATTCTCTTCCTTCGCCTTCTTTTTCTCCAACGAACTTGGCAGGATAACGAAGAAAAGATATGGCGGGAAATGCTGCTGCCGGCAGCAATAACGACCTGGCACCTAGTATCAAATCGAGCAATTCTGGAGGAAGCGGAGGAGGGTTGAGTCCTGCAGATTCGTTGTACCAGGTCAAGCTGTTGGCTGCGCTGAGAAGTGGTACGTGGCATTCTTCGGTGTAGTCTGTGCTCCATGTTCCTTCTTCTTTCGATATCTCGATCGCTTCATCTTGACTAATCTCGATTCTTGACACGTAGGTGACCCAGCCTTGATCCACCCGTTCCTCACAGAGATCGGAAAGGATAGAAGGAACTCGAACTCTGTACTTGGTCATGGTCAAGGAGGACATACACAAGCGGAAGAATACAATACTGGAGCTGCGGCGTTACATCTCGCCATAAGATGTGCCTCTGGTACGTATTCCTCGCATTCCGGCGTTGAATCTTTTTCTCGATCTTGAATGAAGCTAACTTTTCTCGCGCCCCGATAGTTCATACGATTACATTACTCTTGTCGCATCGCGCTATCTCTCCCAACGGAGTCCACCCACCCGGATCTGGGACGACACCACTTCATCTGGCGGCCTCTTTAGGCCGAGTGGAGGTCGTCAATCTCCTACTAGAGCAAGAAGGAATCAACGATACATTACGCGACGCAAATGGTAGAAGCGTAAAAGAGGTCGCAAAGAGCAAAGAAGTTGTTAAAGCTCTCCAAGGTTCGTCTCGTCCCAATGTTCCCCGGATCCGATGAATGGAATCTGACGATCCTTGAATAATCTAGACTCACATACCTTCCTTAATGCGCAATATCGATCACTGCTTCATTCCTATGTGTCCTCCTCGCTAAACCCGCCGTCGTCACCCCCACCCGCTCTAATTACCCTCCTTTCATCCCCTCGTATCGCTCATGTCAACCTATCCTATCTTGATAATACGACTGGCCAGTCATTACTTCACGAAGCCGCCAGGAGGAAGGATCTTAGACTGATCGAGTTGGCCGTTAGAGCGGGAGCTGACGTATTCGTAAGGAATCGTAGAGGTCGAGTGGCATTCGAGAAGGATAAGGGCGCAGGTGCTGAGGGTGGGGAGGTTGACGAGAGAGTTAGAGTGTTCTTGCGACAGTGTTCGTATATTTTCTTTCCTGTTCTACTAATAACTCATATTAATGACCGATTTTTAACAGTTGCAAACCAGGATACGACGCTGCTGAATGACCCGTCTGGTTCAGCGAGTAGTTCTGTCGTACTTGAAAGTCCAACAATGAAGGGGTACCTCAACAAATACGCGAATGTCGCCAAGGGTTATAATACTCGGTGGTTCGTACTGCAGAACGGCGTCCTATCCTGTACGTTTTCCCTCTCTCAACTCCTTATGGGCCCATTTCTAAGCCTCTGCAATAGACTACCGCCACCAAGAAGACGAGCTCATTGCATCCCGCGGCTCCATCTCCATGCGTTCCGCAATTCTCAAACCTTCCTCTTCCGACCGTAACCGATTCGAAATCCACTCCACCCCAACGTCCAAGCACCCAAATTCTGCGTCTGAACATTCAGGGCAGAAATGGTACATCAAAGCGAACCATCCCGGTGAAGCTGCTAGATGGGTGAACGCAATACGGAGAAGTGTCGAGTGGTGTGCGAGGCAGGATAGCCTCTCTGGCGGTTCGGGCGGGAGCGGGAGCGTGGCGAGTTCACCTGTTGTTGGACCTGGAGAGAGTGGGAGGTCGACGCCTATTCTCATCAAAACCCCGGATATTGGTGGAAATGGAGGCGGGGGAGGAGGGAGAGCGAGTCCCAGCCCTAGTGGGAGCAAGACCGGAAGCTTATTGAGGAAGAAGAGGAATACAGTTCCGTCTGGGAATTATTCTGCGCTTTCTGCGTCTGCGGGAGCGGGAGGGAATACGTCGGACCATGAGAGTGTACACTCTGGTCGAGGTGGATTGTTGGGTGCATCGCCTTCTGGAGGGACGGGGACGGACGACGAGAGGAGTTTGAGGAGTGTTGGTGGGAGTATGAAAGGGAGCTGGATCACGACTGGCGTTCCGTCTTCTATTAAGGCGCCTGGTCCTGTGAAGGGTGTTCCGTCTGGTGGAGACGACTCGTACAACACCGACCATGGTCTTGATGGCTCCTACGACGCCGATGCTCATGCTGAGGAAGACTCTATCGAGGTTAACCCCAACGAAGAGGAGGTTCAGGTCGCCCCGTATGAGGACACCATTCAGCTTCAAGCGAATTCCCTACTCGCACAGGTGGAGATTACGAGGGAGCTCGTTGGGCATTTGACGAGTCCGCCTCCTGCACCTGGTACCTCTGGCCCTGGACTGATCAACTCGTCATCGAGTTCTGGAACCGTATCCAAGAGGGAAACCGACCTCAAGACTGGGCTCGCTACGTCGTTTGGGACGCTGGAGTCTAGTATTCGGGAGTACCTTGGGAAGATTAACGAGAGGGACAAATGGTATAAGAAGAAGGTGGAGGATATGAGGAAGGAGGTTGTCGGGTGGGAGAATATGGTGAGGACTGTGGTTAGGGAGGGTGAGGGATTGGAGAAGGAGTTGAGGGAGAGGGCGAGGAAGAGGGGAAGTCGGGTGTTCTTCGGTGAGGGGAGTGAGGCTGGGATAGGCGGAAGCACGATTAAGAATCGACCGAGTGTTTTGGCGAGGGCGTTGGCGGCCACGAAAGAAGAGCAGGAAGTTGGGGAGAAGAAGGTGGATGGCTTGCCGAGCCCGGTGAAGAGGGATATGGAGAGGATGGAGAGTTCGCAAACGATTACGCCCGCAACTGCGACCACGCCTGCACCTATTGCTTCACCGCCACCATCCTCGCTTTCTCAATCAAGATTTATCTCGCCAAGTATCGCTCCCGCCTCACCTAAGGTCGCAGGCTCCGCTACTGCCGCACCTACTGCCGGAGGAGCAGCTGACGATGGAGAATACGATACGGATGAGGAAGATGAATTCTTTGACGCTATTGAGAGTGGGACCTTACCTGGTTTGGTCGTCGACGAAGCTCTCCTTTCCCCAGCCGCCCAATCTCCCTCGTTATCCCGCTCCCTTCCCAATGATGGCAGCTCTTCTACCCTCCTTCCGCCCCCTTACACCTATGCCGCCTTTCTATCATCCTACGCTCGTCAATATGCTGGCTATCAGCATCTCAGGCCGAGTCTTGATTTGGAAGGAAAAGAGCGCCCCAGTACTAGTTTATGGAGCGTGCTCAAGCATTCGATTGGGAAGGACTTGACGAAGATCAGTTTCCCGGTATTCTTCAATGAGCCGACGAGCATGCTGCAGAGGATGGGAGAGGATATGGAGTTCAGTGGCTGTTGTAAGTGTCTTCGTTTTCGTCTGAATGTTCGGAATATTTACTCATGTCTTATGCAGTGGACGCAGCTGCTAAAGAAAGGGATCCATTGAGGCGCATAGCGTTCGTTGGTGCATTCGCTATGTCAAACTATTCGAGCACGATTGGAAGAATTGCCAAGCCATTCAATCCTATGCTCGTACGTGTTCTCTTCCTGGGCCGTTTCCGAAAGTTTGCTGATGAAATCGATATATAGAGCGAAACCTTCGAATACGTGAGGCTGGACAAGCAATATCGGTATATGTCAGAACAGGTCAGCCATCACCCACCGATTTCTGCTTGTTGGGCCGAATCGCCGACGTGGCATTACTACGGCGAGGTACGTGTCTTGAGCTGCTGGCTTCAAACGTCCAGGGGAAACTAATACAAGACATACAGGTCGATGCTCAAAACAAGTTCATGGGGAAATCATTTGAGATTCGACCTACAGGTGTCGCTCATTGCGAGCTTCTGATTCCGGAAGACCGAGTATCTCGAGGGAAAGGAACATACCCAAAGGCGAAAGGGAGGCATGGAGGGGGCAAGGTGGTGGAGCACTATACCTGGAAGAAAGTAACGACGAATATCAGTGGGTTCATTTTGGGAAGCCCTTCAATTGACCATTACGGTGATATGGTGGTACGTACCCTTTGAATCCTACTCCCAATTTGGCGAGAATGCTAATGCATTGGATTCTATAGGTGACGAACCATAGGACTGGAGATCAGTGCATCTTGACTTTCAAGCCAAGGGGCTGGAGAGGAAAGGACGCTTACGAGATTGCTGGACATGTTATCGACGGCTCTTCTGAGAAGGTCGCCTACGATATAGCTGGACGATGGAACTCGCAGCTCATCGCGAGCCCAGCCGCCAACAATCCCAGTCGAGCATCTCTGGACCCTGATATGGAGGTCCGTGACCGGAACGCTTCTAGAGGCGCTACGTCGCCACCTACGTCACCCTCTCACTTCAACGCACCCTTCCTCCTATGGCGAAATTCGGGAAAACCAGCTGGTTCCCCATTCAACCTCACCCCTTACGCCATCACGTTGAACGACTGCCCATCGATTCTACGTCGATATCTATGCCCCACCGACTGTCGGCTTCGACCTGATCAGCGCGCTTTTGAACTTGGAGAATACGAGCTCGCCAATGATTTGAAAAGGGAGCAAGAAGAAAAGCAAAGATCGATCAGGAAGATGAGGGAGGAGGGCAGGTTGCCGCCTCATCGGCCGAGATGGTTTGTTGCTGAGACGGACGGAGATACAGGCGAGAGGGTCTGGACGCCCGTCCGGGTCGGTGATACGGAAGAGGGACAGGCGGAGGAGTGGGGATTGGAGTACTGGGCGGAGAGGGAAAAGGTTGCGAAGGAGGTTGATGCTAAGAAGGATAGCCAAGGGAGAGCGAAGTGGAAAGGTGTCGAAGATATATTTATCGAGACGCCAGACCTGGTGAGAGAGCTGATGGAAGAGCAGGAGTCAAAGAGTCAGTAATCCGCCTCCTTGGTTAGTCGGCGAATATCGTGTATACCCTGTATCAATGATTCTTGTCAATAATAATATTCTCCGAGCGAGCGAGTTATCCAGCCGGTGTGGACTGTCAGGTTAAACCTTACGATGTGATTTCATCAAGTGTTGAGGACGCATTACATTGTGGAATAGGGACATTTGGAGATGAGACAGGCGGAACAACGGAACATAGGCGTCAACCCTATAGCTACAGGAATGCAGTACTACTTCGATTACAGCCACTACAGCCTTTCGCTACGGTTCTTCATATCCTCCGCTCTGATGCAAGAACCATCCTGTCCGAATATCCTCAATGTCAAGCCCTTCTCTTCAGCAACCGAAAATACGTTCGATATCCGTTCTGTAACTGGCGGCAGGGATGGAAGTACAATGCAAACCTCATCCCACCCTGTGCGGGTGATCGCCGTCAGGAAGGAGGTATCGCCGTTCATGGCCTGGGTATCGTCTCGGCCACACCTGAGGAGTAGATCTGATGGCATATTTGTGAAGGTAATATCGATTTTGAGTTTAGGCGGCGTAAGGGTGCCAGCCGAATTGGGACGCAAGTCGGGAGCCCACTTTTCAGCGATGGCATTCATTGATGCTATCTCAGCAGGGATAGTTGCCGTGGTGAGACGATTCATCTTGGATACCCAGGCGTCAAGTGCGTATTCGGAGTGGTGTCCTAAGGGTACGGATGGGAGAACTGGTGTGTCATGGATGGAGACGTGTTCGAGTGTTGAATGAGAGACGGAGAAGAAATCCCATAGATCTCCATTCGTCACACCCGTAACTCCATAGAGGGCGAACGACCGAAGTCGTTGGTTGCTGGTTGGTACGAAAGATGTCAGCTCATTGCCAGTAAGGCGACCATATGCAATGTAGAGCTTCTCAAGCCAATGCAACCCGCTCTACTCAATTTTCAGTTATAATACTTCTTATAATTCGGATATCGCTTCTTACCGGTGGTGGAGAGCTGCAATGTAACGTCAGCTGATGAACCGCAGGAAAAGCAAATGATTGTCCTCACTCATCATTAGTCGTCTCTTGTATCCTAAAGCGATCCAAACGTAGCTCTAACTCTCTGAGTCGTGGCCAATTGATCACAACGTTGCGAAATTCACGTAGTGACGGGACCGGGTCCTCGTACTTGGCGGACGCGATTTCTAGGCTCTCTATATTCTCTTGGTTGGCAAGCGCATCTATGGACATTTGAAAGATACGGGAATTGATGTTGAGAATATTAAGGCAGGTCGAGTTCTTGATGAATGCGGAGGCAAACGCAAACAGTGCCTTGCGAATTCCACGGTGGTGTGTAAACCGTGAAAAATCAAAGCCTTTCAAATACCGAGCAGCTTCCGTCGAGATTCCTTTCTCCAAAGAGGCTCGTGCAGAGCTGTACTGGTGAAAGTATGGAAGACAATCCACGTCCGTTCCCAGGCGTTTCCATCGCACATCAAAAGCTACTACCCATGCTCGGTTTATCAGTCCGACTGAGAGCAACGTAGAGTTCCAGGCTGCCGAAAAGCTCGGAAGATTCTGCAGCGCAAAGTCCGTGATTTTCAGCACAATATCCCTGGGAAGTGAAGCTATCGGCGGTTGGAAGGTCTTAAGCTGACGGATGCAGATGTAGACATGATACCAGAGAAACGACTCGCTGGAGATCTGTGGAAGATGGGAGCCTACATTGTCGAGGATACGGAGATGAAGTGTAGGTGAAAGCCCACGGCCCCGGACATCCCTTGTATATGTTTTGTCGAAGAGAACCCTTGGTGGGGTCTTGTATAAATGTTCCGTGAAACCCTGGTGTGAGAGGTTCAGTACCGAGAGTTGCCACCCGGTAATTTCTTCTATCCAGCCACATTCTTCAAGGAGAGAGAGAATGATAGTGAACGGTTCGAGTGGGCTACGATTAGTCCAACTCGCCCTCCTGTCTCGAAAGCAGCGGTCCGGCCCGAATGCGCTGGTGGTGTCAACACAATGCGTCGGCCGAATTGATCGTAATTCGGGACATTCATCAACCTTTGGAAATCGTCTATTAAAGTGATTACAGGGAAAAGTTTAGATGCTTCTCACTATGACGTGGCTTTTAACGGAAGGGCTTGCAATTACGACGAGTCGGAAGCCACCCTGCATGTCGGTTTCTCGAATGGCTCCCAGGGAGAACGCCAAGCAGAAGACACCGGGTGGGTTGTGTATCTGACCACGAGCTGAAAGCATAGTGGTATTCGCCGACGCCCAGTAACGAGGACTAATCATGCCATCGGAATCGCTGTTAATCATGGTAGCAGGAGGAATATCGTCGTCGCTGTTGTTGGACAGTCAGATCTAATCATCGGATCATGTGATATCGGATTTGTCCATACCAGTCTGATGAATCCGAGATGAATCAGAAAACAGCAAGAGGCCCCCCCGGCCCAAGGCTCACGATTATGTGGCAGGTGGCTCAAGCATCGGATTTGAATCCCGATAAAATCATTCAATGAGACCTAAGTGAACATTACTGCTACGAACTTGTTCGTCAAAGCCTAGCGAATGGGAAGATCAAAGGGGATACGCATCACCCCAACATTGACTTCATCGTCCCTCCCCACCGATAAATCAGTTAGTAGGCACACTAACACCTCACAGAGCGATTCACCTCGTCCTTCGTACCACTTGAGCTCGAGGAGACGTATCATCTTCCGTTTCAACTATGTCTGATTAACATCGTCACCGTCATCCCCTAGGAAAGTTTCCGTTTCCTCCTACAATTTTTGATGTTCCGCTCCTCGCCATCGTCGCTGCGGTCGTTGTCACAGGGGGCTACCCCTCGCACGAGCTCAAGATCAAGTGCCTGGATCCAAAGAATGGTTCGCTGGGAATCACGTCACTGGCGCTATGGGTGGTGCCGTGGGGAGTGCCACTATGAGAGCGGCGCAAAGCGAATGGGGAATTAGGATTTCTTGAAACTGAACCTGGCGAGTAATCTTGATGTTACACTTTTGGCTGTAAGTTGTCTTCCTTGAGTAAGTGTCCTCAATCGAGTGCTGATCGTCAGTTTTAGCCCAAGGAGTGAGGGTCGAGTATCGATAAAAATAGATCAACTTCGTGTGGTTCCCAATGTTTCCATTATTCTCAATGTTTCGTGCACGTTGTGAATTTCCTACCCCCACAACGTCCTATAGAGCTCAGAGTTCGTAAAGAACTTGCAGTCTTGGACGGTAGGTGGGAAATCAACATACCTACCGCAATTAACGACTTTCTGAGAATGTGCATTGTGGCTAGACCTTTTCGGTTCCAAAAGGTCAGTGGTACTCTTATGTTCCCTCCAATTTGTTTACACGAGATCGAACCCAATGAACTGGCCACCCTATGGATACATCTTATTATAGCGTGAGATAACGATACATAATTTTGGTGAGTATGTAAGAGTCCGGTTCTTGGCAATGAAATCATCGACGTTCATCTGAATGGTCCAATCATTCCTCGTGTATGCATGCGTATTCGACGAAGCCTTGTCCGATGGTCCCGTTTAGTTTCTATTTCACGAGTGGAATGAGTAAGGCATTCCCAACCAAAATATCATCGAAATACGTACAGCAAAGAGAGAGTGACATCGCCGTGCACTCGGGCCTTAATCTCGACGGCCACATCCAAGTTCAGGTCCAACCTCAACTTCAACGTATCCTTGTTCTTACTCTCGCTCTCCGCCGCACGTTGGGACACGCCTTCGACCGCACCACCCATTGGTCCAGTGACGTCGTTTCCGCCAAACCATTCTGCGGAGCCGGGCTTCTGCTTTTGCTTACGTCGGTTGCGGCGAGAGGGGCGGGGGTCGGATTCGTAGTCGGACTCTGAGTATGACTGGCGGCGCTGCTGCTGCTGCTGCTGTTGTTCTTGGGTGTTCATGTTCTGCTGATCTTCGGACATTGCTGAAGTTTATCGATTGAGAAAGATGAAGGTAGGTATTAAGTCGTTGGTGGGTATAAGACGATGCTGATGCTATGTTTTGTGAGGAAGAAGCGCAGAGATTTGGGAGGTTTTTATATGTTCTGGAGACATGACGAAGCTGGGAGTCGGAGGTGGCGTTGGTGGGTCTGGTGGGGGAAAGTGGTGAATGAAGTCATGATGCGGTGGGCAAACGTTGGCCTGAGCCGTGGCTGTGTCTTGTCCAGATCCGTTACATAAGCGGTCTTATTGGCTAAAGGCGCCTTGGCGCCAAAGTTCGAACAGCGCTTACCGTAAGCGCCGTGGTCATCATGCAGGGCTCAACATCTATCTCCCTTAAACTTAGGTGAGAAACCGCATTATTAGTTATAAATATGCACATTCTGTGGAATAGAATCTAGTGTAATGTGCTCATTATTTAAATAAACATTTGCCGCTTCCTGGGCTGCTTCATCCATTCTCGCTCCGTTCAACTTGAAACTTGAGGATGGCTTGAAATTCAAGGAACTATCTTGCCGAGTTCAAGAATTTGTATAGACTTGAGGGCATTTTCACTCACAGAACTCGGTTTTTTACTCGGCATAGCAAGTACAGGCCCAGCCTCCACCAGCACAGACGCATTTCGCTCCTGGGACGCAAGCTAAAGTGTCGTGTCGAGTCAGGATTGCCTTGAATGCCTCAACTAAAGATATTCTACTCACGTTTAATATAGAGTGATCCTGTCGAGAGACCACCACATAAACCGCCAATCTCAACAGGTTTTTCCTGAGCAGAGGCAGGGATGACAGCGACGACAGCGAGTGCGATAAGGCTGAGGAAGTACTTCATGGTGAGCTGGAGATGATGCTTAGACTAGCTTCGAGGATGCTGCTTTTATACACTATCGACATAATGCGCTCCAAGGTAATTCGCTGAAGGATCTCAGTTCACCGGGTTCGAGTAACGCAGAGTGCTGCGTTTCCTGTCCATTTTCTTTGGTTGGAGGGGGTAAAACAACACCGCGAGTAGCAGAAGGCCGGATTGAGGAAGGTATTAGGTTCGGCATGAAGTCAAACGGTGGCCGAAGGAACAGATAGAGGACCTTGGTACAGAATAGCCACAAGCAAATATACGGCCGTGTAGATATCCCCCAAAATCTCTTGGCCTTGCCACGGTCCATCATCGAGGCCGATGCAATCATACGCACTCGTTGATGATTTCGGTATGGCACACCAGAGCAAGGTGAATTTGATTAACCCTGGAGAGGCGACACCTCGACGGGGGATCCACAGCGCTGATCGAGCCGCTTGATCGCAGTTATCACCGTTGTGAGTAGGACTTCCAGAATATCGGATAATGGGTGCTCAGTTTCCCATACTGCCAGTTGTTGCTGGTATCGGCGGGTGCGTACTTCCGGATGGCTAGCATCCAGCCCAAAGGGTTCCAAGTAAGCCGAGATTCGGAAGCTTCTCCCAAGGAAGGGAGGAAATCGGACACTTGATAACATGAAGGGAATTACAATCCGTCTTCCCCATTCTCAAACATATTCCCACTTGGTTCCCGGGAGCGTAACTCCACAAGGCTGCAAAGAGGATGAGAGCCGTCGTCCCTCTCATTCGTGAATTCCCCTTCGCTGCTGCGGAAAAGCTGAAGAAGAAGACTGAACAATATCAACCTAGTCTTGTCATGAACGGTCCCGATGAACTTAAGACGGATCCTGACTCGGCCTTATCGCTCCCTGAGAAGTTTGGTTTGGATCTCCTCAGGGATGTCGCTGTACAAGGCTTCGTAGGTGAGTATGTGGGTTACAGACTGACCAGGATTATCTTATCTTTAGGTACTGCGGATACCACGACATCTACTACTGGATCATTCTTCTTAGCGATGGTTATGTACCCGGGCCCAGAGGTGCAAAAGAAGGCCCAAGCCGACCTTGATCAAGTTCAAGGACGCCTTCCCGAATACAAAGATATCGTGAAGCTCCCTTATCTTACTTCCCTTTCTACAGGTGGCACCCAGTCTTACCTCTCGGTATTCACCATGTAGTGACAGGAGATGACTGTTACATGGGGTACCATATTCCGGCAGGCGCCACCGTTATTCCCAATCAATGCTTCGTTGATTTGAGATTCGCTATTATCCGCACTTTGACTCGCTATTTGCGGGGTAATGTACTACGATGAAGCCGTCTACCCAGAGTCACATCTCTTCAAGCCCGAACGATACCTCAGGAACGACGGTACCATCGACCCCAGCGTCCTTGATCCCGCTGAGATCGTATTCGGTTTCCGCAGGAGGGCTTTTGCCGGTAGACATCTCGCTCACTCTCTCCTCACCTTGACCTGCGCATCTGTCCTGCAGAAGGCTATCGATGGCTACGGCGATGAAATTACTCCAGGTGAAGAATATCACAGTGGTCCGATCTGGTACATATATCAATCTCACGCCAGGCAACAAGATAGAAGGCTTACCTATTCCGTCTACAGCTACCGACTTGATTCCTGTGTGTTATCAAGCCCCGTTCTAAGGATAGCGAGGACCTCATCCATGCGTGGGATAGTGGCAGCAGGGCTTGAACCGAGATACCACTCGATATATAGTGTTTTGTATTCAAATACAATAACCCCATTATCCTCTCAATCGCGGTTAACGCTCATTCAGAGTTCCGAAATTGCTTCCTCGCTATGTAGTCAAGGTAATTCTCAGAGTACATCTTCAGAATCATATCCTAAATCACCGAAAAAGTACGATTACGCGACAATTCTCCTCGTCACCATCAAGGTCGACATTCACAACGCCTCCCCCACTGTCTGGGTCTGCAATAGTGATCAAATAGAGTCCAGAAGAACACGAACAAATTGAGATACAGGTCGCGAAGTAAGCAAATGTCCGTTTGCGACCAAAGAAGAGATAACAGTAAAGGAAAGAGTCCTTAGTGTCCCCAGGCCAGAACCTCAGTATATATATACGAATGGCCGATATCAATGCTCTAGTTCCATACAGCGAAGATAATAGGAATGTCTGGAGGGAGAAGCCGACAGGGTGCTTGTGGTGGCCTATCGAGCCCGTCATTTCGGAGTTTGTGGTGGGCAAATGCATAGGATAACCCATGTCCGTATGTCTAGTGTACGGAGTCGACGGCGAAGGTGAAGAATGGAACCGGTTGGAGGTGGTGATACTTTCGTTTCGTTCTGGGGCAGCGGCTACGCAACATTCTTTCCGGCTCCCCTGAGGTCGTCCGAGGATGATGAGAGTACCCTCCGTAAGGTTGAGGATGTCGAGCACTCGGGGATTCTTGACTTCAGAAGGGTAACCCCCCTTCGCTCCTGCATCCTGCTCCCCCTTCGTCCATTTCTCCCTCAGCTCCCGTTTCCCTGTCCGGCTTCGTGTTCCTTCCGCACGTATCTTCTGCAGATACTGCTCCCGCTATTCTCCGGTTAACATCGAGAGAGATGCAGACCCCGACTCGGCTGTTGGACAATGACGCGTGCATCAGGAAGGATGGAAACATTCTCATGCGTAGGGTGTTCAACCTTCAGGCCCTGATGCAGACCAGGTGGGAAATGAAGGGAATATGAGGCGTCTGGTTCCTTCCACCCGGGCAAGTCTTTTCGACCTTGGCTGGGGAGAGCGAGGGGTGGGTTGTGCTGGCTCGAAGACGTGGCCGCTGGTCGTTCCTATGCTCCTACTCCCTGTTCCCTTTCGTCCTTTGCTCCTTCTGCTCCTGTTCCCTGTTCCCTCCCGTCCGGTGTTCCCTCTGTTCTCAGTGATGATCTTAGGGTTAGGGTTTAGCAATATGTTCGCCTGTCGTCAACGCCTGAAAGAGCACCACCATTGGTTGTGTCCGGGCAGGCGGGAGGAGGAAGGGACAACGCGTTCGAGGGCGCAGGTGACGGCAACAGTCGGAATTAGAAAGGTGGGGAGGGAGGATTCGGCCGGTGCATAGCCCTTCGTACAGGGACCACTGGGAGTAAGCAAACTCCAACCTTCGGCTATGCAAGGGTATTTCCATCCTTCGTCACTGGATAAGGGTCAAGCAGCAGTAACGGCAGCGCTGGCTGTTGGTGTAGGTGTAGGTGACGTTGAGGACAGGGCTGACGCGGTAGTGGCAGGGAGGATCCAGGGGAATCCAGCTCGGATGTTGGAACGTTCGGATTTCATACATAACGGGCGGTGGGTGATGCTGCTTCGAATGTTGCGTCACGGTGTGGGGAATAGCGGCATTTAGAATGCACGCCCAGTAGAAGGAAAAGAGCCGAAGCCTTAGAAAAGGTAAACGTTGTATAGCTTCTTCGGCCTATCCCAGGAGTAGTGGATCTCGGAGTATGGTAAACGGGGTTCCAATGAGTATGCATCCTGATGAGCAAAAAACGGGTTCTTGTTTGCCTTGTCATGTTTTCTTGAGGCGGTTTCCTGGTAGAGGTTCGACCATCAAGGTTCTGGAAAATAAAAATCAGCTTTTTGTTGTAGCCTCATAATCGACCTGCACTCACATGAACGCTGGCGGAGCATATCGCATGAGCATTCTATTATCAGACGCAGCACCCAAGAACATAAGATGGAGACGAGCAGAATTCAATAATCCACATTTTCGAGGTGCTGGAAGTGCAAATGCAGGTGGGGGCTTGCTTAGCTAATGAGTCTAGATGTCGCACTGCCACAATGCAGCCACATCCTTTCTACTTTGCTCAACGACCATCTTGCGTGGTTTGCACTGAACTTTTTAAATGATGCTGCGCATTCTGCAAAGCTTATCGATTGTCTCTGGTAGAATTGACTCACAAAATATGACTGAATATCCCAAACTCCCAGCAACCCCTCTATCACCTTCGCTCATGGCGATCTTCTCCTGAAGAACATAATCGCGGAGGGTCGTCGATTATGGGGACCGTTGACTGGTACACTGGAGGATTTTACCTATCGTATCGGGAATACGCACGCATGCATGCACCTGATTTCATGACTCTTGGATGGGATCGTGTGCTCAGCCGAATGTTCCCTGGTGAATGAAGAACAGCAGAAATTAGAGATGTACGCCAGATTGACAAATTCCATCAATACCACTGAGTTCGATGATGTGCACTCACCCGCGAGAAGAGTGGGTGTTTGACCTGGAAGACATATTATATACAAATAATATTACAGGGCCGGTTGTAAATATTGTACAATATCGTGATAATATATTCAAGTGAATCCTAAGAAGACTGTAGCTTCAAGCCACGGGTATTCTTATAGAATTTCAATGTGGCGTTACGAATCTTCGACGTCACGGATGTATCATCCTTGTCTTCCTCAGCCAAGGTAGACGCAAGCTCCGTTTCTGCCATAGATACTTGCGCCGCGAACTCTCGAGCATGTGATTCGAGTTCTATAATAAAATGAGAATCAGTGGAACATCGATAAGTGGTCGTAACTTACCTTTGAAAGTAGCTGCATGGGACTCCTGTAGTTTCTTCGCGTGATTGAGTTGCGCCTCAATATCATTAAGTTTCTGTTTCATCGAGGCCGTCTCGTTCTCGGCTACCTTGAGAGCCACCTCGAACGCTAATATCTGTTGTCGTATCTCATTGGCTTCGTTCGCGATATCGGTTACTGATGGACTCAAGGATCTTGAGTTACGTGTGTGCTCTTCGGCGCGGGGGCGGGAGACAGGCCTCGAGAGTGGCTTCTTGTGGGCTAAGTGGGCCATCGACCTAGCCGCGTGTGTTGACACCAAAGATCCAGCACTCTGGTCGGTAGTCTGAGAGGCATTCTTCCCTGTTTTACGGCCTTTTAGTGGTGAAGTTGCCAGCAGCGTGCCAGGTCCCCGAACGCTTGATGAAACAACCACAACCGCGGCCTTGGAAGCGGTCTTGGGTTTCTTGACCGGATGTTCCGGGACACCGGGAGAATCTGGCGTCTCCATCGACGAACGTCGTTTCCTAGATTCGACCTGGTCCGTGTTCTCTGTCGTCTCCTTCCGAGTCCGAGGCGCGGCTTTGCCCCACGTCTGGTAGCGAGCCCAACTAATGGACGACGAGATGCCAAGAAATGCAGCCGCTTGTTGAGCTTCAAAACGTTTCAACCGAGGACATTTCTGTCTCTTGCGAATGCATTCTTCACAGGCCGCACTCTTGCCTTTACGGAGGCATTCTTTTTGGCGTTGGGAACAATTGGAGCATGGCTAATAATTCAAGAGAGTTAAGCCGTCAAACCATAAAAAGTAGTAATATATAACGCACCTGCCTCGAGAACTTGTCTCCCCAAACCACCTGCTTTTCGGTGTCGCGTGAAAAAATATTGACAATCTCCTGAAAATATCGACCATCCTCCTCACTACAGTCGTCCTCGGCCACAATGTCAGTCCAATCATCAAGATTAGCCCCCATATCTCGTAGGTCTTGTGCTAGCTGATCAGAGGAGGAGACTTTCTGATTAGATTTTGCCATTTCTCGGTGTAAGATCGCGAAGCAGCCGAAGGCAGAAACTGTTGATGTGGTCCTTAGCAATTCTGGGGATCTTCGTTGACATGTTCAATTGCTGACGTAAGATGAGTTTACGTGCCGAAGACCGGACCGAAATGGTTCAAGTGAAAGCCGGTCTTGAAGCCGGTGCGTCTGCTGACTTGGTTAGCGGCGGCTAGTAAAAATAGAATATTTCAGAAAAGAATGAAGGCTAGGCGAAGAACATTAAAACCCAGAGAGGGATAGATTTACTAAGTTCTGGAGGCTCACTTCCCTCGACCGGCAATATGAGGTCCTCCCGGTTGTTCACCACCTTTACTCTCCTCTGCTTGACTATCACCACTCCGCTGTGTAGTGTCTCTGCCTCAAAACGGAGGTTTACGAACCTAGTGACATTTGGGGATAGCTATACCGATGTAGGAGCTCCAGCGGACGGAGGTGTTGCTTGGCCAGTATACGCAGCTTCTTACACAAATGTATCCTTATTCCCGTTCGCTCAGTCGGGCGCAACGTGCTCCAATAATCTGACTTACCGACCCTTCCCCTCACTACTCGAGAGCCAAATTCCCCTCTACCAGAGCGAAGTCAATAATGGCACAGTAAAGCTTCGCCAGGAGGAGACTCTGTACACCATATGGATAGGAACGAACGACCTCGGGCGAAATTCACTGCTTACCGGTGGGAACGAAGCAAGCCTTCCTCAGGTGGCAGCATGTGCGGTCGATTCAATCAAAGTTCTCTATAACTCCGGCGCGAGAAACTTCATCTTCCAGAACGTACGTCTTTGACATTACGGAGAGATTTACGGGCTGACTAGATGCTACTAGATGATCCCGCTCGAGAAAACTATCTTATATTCTCCGATCTCCTACCCTAATAGATACTGGTCCTCAACTCGAAACAGCACAGAGTGGAATCTGTTCATGCGAGAATTGGTTCTTTCCGGGAATGAAATTACAAGGCTTCTTTTGCGATCTTTGGTTCAGAGTCTTCCTGGGGCTCATATTGGTGAGAATTTTCCTTGAAGACCTCCTCGAACTGGACCTTACGCCATCGCCGTTACAGCACTTTTCGACACACATGCACTCTTCACCGACATGTATAATCATCCTGGAAGTTACCTTAACGGGACTGCGCCCTTGAACGTGACTGGAGCGGTGAATGAATGTATCTACGAGGTGAATAGCTCGAATGGTACGTGCACGACCATAGAGGGTTCCGCTCGGGATAGTTATCTCTGGTGAGCGGATTCTTACAAATGTGATGTCGGCGCTGAGGATATTTTTCTCCCACCCAGGTATGATGAGCTCCATCCTAGCGAGCAGGCCGACCGGGTAGTCGCAAAACAGATTGCAGATGTCATTTTTGGCCGAGAAAATAGGTGGATTTCTTGGATGAGTTGATGTTGCTGTAGATTTTTTTGTTCGAAAACCTTAGGGAGCACGAGTTCGAATGGAATGAATTAAATTTGATGATGAGCACTCTGGTTTATTCAGCCCTGGTTCAGCGAATTGAAGTTTTGAGCGGCCCCTTGTTGCAGAGGTATAGGCGGCCCGATCGTACGTACCAGGCCCGATACTCCGTCATGCCATTTCCTCGTCTCGCACCACCACCAAACGTACTTCTGGATTGGTTTTCTTCAAACCAGGTTGCTTACAGGTGCGCTGGTGTTACCCTTTCGCCCTTGCGTGATCAGACCAAGTAGTCGTTGTGATGCGCAAGTAAATGGCCCAAAGCAACCTCGAGTGTATACACGGTGCCATGGTCGTTAAAAGGACAATCAAACTATAGCAAAGGCGCTCTATGTCCAGAAGAACAGTCCTCCAAGAACCATGTATCAAGATAGAGATAGTCGGAGAATATGAACAAATTGAGATACAGTCGTAAAGTCGGCAAATGTCCGTTTATAAACCAAAAAGAATCGATAGTAAAGGAAAAAGTCCGTGCAGTATATAGGAAGAAGCTTTTCTATGACTATCCGATATCAACATTCTCCTGCCAGACACGGCGAGGGTAACAGGAATGGCATCAGGAAGGACGCAGCAGGCTGCTCGTAGCGAGGTATATTCCAGATCCGAGATTCGTTCATGGTCAACCTCGAAGTTCCTTGCTCCCGCTGCCTGATGACGAATATCCGATATCTGCAGATGGCGAGGAACGTGAAGCGGAAAACTTCGCCAGCGGGTGTGGTTCCCTTTCTTCGTTCTGAGAGAGGCGAGGTTCAAGGCAGCGGTTAAGGATGTCGAGGACTCGGGGTTTGTCGACTTTTGAAGGGGAATGCCATTTGTTCCTGCACCCTGTTCCTCTTCGTCGCCTTTTCTTTTTCCTCCTCCTCTGCTCCTGTTCCCTGTTCCCTGTCCCCCTTCGCGTTCCTCCCACACCGCCCTCTGTGGATACCCCTCCCACCATAGCCCAGTTTAACATCAACGGGGCTGCTGACCTCAACTTTGCTCGACTACCAGCACCACCATCATTCACCACCGCCATCTTGACCAAATCAGGACCATGCGTAGAATCATCCCTGATGATGCATCCAGCTTCAGGCCAGGCGAGAGATGATGACGACCGCCACCAAGTACACGACGACGTGATCAGGTTGGCAGGGCAAGGGGAAATTTGAGGTTCGTCCGGTGGGAGGGACGAAGTTCTTCATCTTCGGGATACCAGGAGCAAGCTTCCAGCCTGACTGCGCAACCTCCTGTTGACGCTGGGGTATGGTATGCCTGCAGCCTTCCCGGACTCGTCGTTGAAGTTGTCCCAGCGGCAGTGGGTGCAACCTTCAAATCTTCGGCAGCGACACTTGTACGCAGAGCAGACGACAACAACCAGCCTGAAGATGAAGATGACGGTGGGAGGGATAAAGAGGTGTGGTGTGTTTTCCTTTGTTCTGTGGACACAGTCTCCATGGAAGCGACTGCGCGTGTTCTTCGGCCTCCACTATGGTAACGTCGTCGTGGATAATGCTTGGGGACGTCGAAGTTGGGGATGTGTCGACTTGAAGGCGTGGGCCTGGGGACTAGTTGTTTCCCTGTTCCTGCTCCTCGCTGTCCTTCGTTCCCATTTGTCCCCTGTTCCCATTTGTCCCCCGTCCCCGCGGGTCCTGTCCCCTGTCCCCTTCGTCCCCTTGGCCTCCTGCTCCCGCAGCTCCTCCCAGAATTTGAATTGGCTGAGGATGCTCCGATCTTGACTTCGCTGTTGAAGCAGCGTCAAGACGCCATGGTCATCAACCACAGGAAAATCGGCAGCACCATCCAATGGTACTCCGAAGGCGAGAATGAAGGTCACGACCTTGAGGGGCGACGTAAGAGGCGAGGAGGATGATATCTACCATCATCAAGCAGACGACGATATGAAACGGGCAGGAAGGGGAAGAAAGACAATTTTGGTGATTCGGACGTTCCATCTTCGTTTCCAAGATACCAGGAGCAAACTCCCTGCAGCGGCAGCGAAATTCGGGAGTGCAGTCGGTATGGTAAGCCCGCAACTTTTCTCGGGCTTCCCATCCTTCGTCGTTGAAGCTGTACGAGCTGCAGCAAGTGTAACCTCCGAATATCCAGCTGCAGCATCCGGACCCAGGGGAAGATGGTGGCGTAGCGAATGTCGGCGAGGAAGCTAGACAAGGAGCCTGGCGAGGCGCGTAATTCGTTTTTTCTTCCGCCGGGTACCAGTCTTCAACCACGTGGCGGGGATGGCAATGGTCGATGAGGTGTCGACTCGGAGGGTTGGGGACTGCTTGTTCCCCTCGCCCTGTCCCTTGATCCCATTCGCCCCTCGTCCCGACTACTCATGTCCTCCCTCCCCTTCGTCCCTTGTTCCCTCCGCTCCCGTTTCCTGTTCCCCTCATCTTCTTCTACTCCTACTTCTGCACCTCATCTCGATGTTGAAATGGGTGCTGATGTCAATCCTGACTTCCCATCCCAGCCGACGGGGCACAACGACCCCATAATCGTCAACAGCGAAAACCACCACCACCGTTCAAAGGTGCCCCAGCAGGAGGGAGGATAGAGAGAACGACAACGAGGGAAGACGCGGTCGTCCGTTTAGGTTGAAAGGGAAGGGCAAGGAGGGGAAGATTCGGCAGATGTATACCCAGGTACATCCTTCGTACACGGGAAGACCAGGAGGCTCCAAACATCAGCTAGGTGGCGAGTATTGCAGCCTCCCCCATGACTGTTGGGTGAAGAAACGACAATGGAGTCGCCGGAGGCTGAATATGGGACGAGTTGGGTTTGGAGGGAAAACATTTTTTTTTTCGGTAGGCCCAAGGTTTTTCTTCTTCGTCATCGTCGTCGTCATCGTCTTCTCTCCCTCCGCCCCCTTGCGTGCATACGCAGGCATCTCCTCAGCCCATTCCTTCCTCTATCGGGCCATCGTGAAAAATGGCCATAATGACGTTGGCGCGCGTCAACGTCAAGGTACAGCAGCTTTCTGGTGGTCCTAGTCGTTCGTTCTCGCAGCGACACAAAGGTGTAGCACCAACTTGGTCCAGGAGTACAGACAGAGATACGACCAAGGCGGAGGAGGTCGTAGCGGAGGTGGGCAGCTCAACGGCGGCAACAGCAGGGGAATATGAGGTCGGGGCATGTAAAGACGCAAGGTGGGTGCATGGCAATGAAGGATCCCTGAGCGTAGTCGATGGTGGTACGCCGGGTGTGGATTAACTAGTTGAGGTATCCTTTTCTACCCATTCTTGCAGTCCTTCGTAAGTAGAGATTCGGCCATCCCGTTCCTGAAAGCCAAAATCAGCTTTTGCTGTCACCTCATATTCGGGGTATACCCACAGGAGTAGAGATGCTCCATCTCCAACGCATTCTCTAGTATCACCCAGGACATCCCAGAATATAAGGCAGAAGTGCGCAAGATTCAGGAACACGCATCTTCGAGGAGGTGACCAAAAGTTGCAGCTGATTACGAACCAGTGATTACGTTTATTTGGCAACATCCCCTTATCCAAATAACGCGAACGCGTGAGCTGGCCACTTGACCGTGCCTGAGCCTCCTTGCTTTCTCCGCCATATTCGCCATGTCAACTCCTACGCCTCCTCTGTCCATCGTATCTTGTATAATTGACGAGCTATCTTCGCACTCTCAGATCACCGAGGGCCTACGTGCCTGCTCACTGGTCTGCCGAGCTTGGCGACCTATAGCGCAGAAACGTTTATTGAGGAAGATTGTCCTCGGCAACCAAGGCTGGACCACACATCCCCACAGAGGCAGAGGGATCATTTGGGGCCGCTCTCGTAAACATCCTCCCCTCAAACAACTCCAGGAAACTCTACAGGCTGGAACCGACCGTACCTGGATTAGCTATATCCAAGTCCTCCGTATTCACGACTATACGTCAGATTCCGACCTCGCAGACATTCTCCGTATTCTCACCGAGTCTGACAGTCTTAGGAGCTGTGTGCTGGAGATACCGCCACCTCTGAAAGGATATGGACTCGAGGACTCCCCTATCGAATTATCCCCTCCCATCCTCAACATCGCCTCCCATTGTCTAACCCACTTTTCTTGGACCTACAAAGGCGAATCTGAAGAAGAGTACGAACCGAACCCCGTACGTTCCCCCTCTCCCTCTCCCTCTTCTACTCTCACCTCCTCATCTCATCCAATAACACTAATACCAACTAGCTCGACATCCCCAACATCCCCTTCCGCACCTTCACATCCCTCCACACCCTCACCCTAACCGCGCACGTATCCCAGGCCGGGATATACTACGAATGGTGTTTCTACAACCACCTCTCCTCTATCCCCCTCATGCTCTCCCTGTGCGGAATCCCGCCCAGCCTTCAAACCCTAAACCTCTTAATCGAATTCGATCCGACCGCTGCGCAATTTGAGAACGACCTTCCTCTGGATAGGTTGGAGTGGGACGTCAAGGAGACTAAATTCGACTCGACAATCGCTAGGCTTTGCCTTGACGCGAGGTCGAAGGGTGATTTCCGAGAGATCAGGCTGCGTATCCTAATCCAAGGTTGGAAGGGGGTGAAGGCGTCTATGCGGAGGAAGGAGGAAACGCTCGCCCGTTCCAGGGATGATAGACGATCAACGAACGAAGACGGGGATGATGGCGGTGATGGAGAGGATTTAGATGAGGAGGAATTCAACGATGACGACGACGACCTAGACAGCGAGGAGTCTTACGGAGGGGATGAGGTTCGGGTTGATTGGAAGAGTTTACCTGAAAAGCTTGAGAGTATATTTCCCGCGTTGAAGGCAACTGGGATGCTTCGTTTCGAGGTTGTGGATTATGATGAATATTATTTGGATACGTGGGGTCGTGAGGGGTTGTAGTTGGTATTTGGACGTGCGTAATGAGGATTCGTTGATAGTGACAACTCTTACCTCCTTCAATTCGCCGTTCGTTTGTGAGGTGCATCACCATCGCGTTCCTTTCCTCCATAAACCCGCACATACAGGGTCTTCATCGAGAAAAATCAAACCAATCATTATTTGAAGAACAAAGGCGTTTATACATATTACACATTCG
Organism: Clitopilus passeckerianus; assembly: GCA_944990035.1. NCBI lineage: Eukaryota > Fungi > Basidiomycota > Agaricomycetes > Agaricales > Entolomataceae > Clitopilus > Clitopilus passeckerianus. The sequence continues at coordinate 43,990 of CALYLX010000100.1, forward strand.
ACGGGTACCAGGACATCAGAACACTCTACCCAACCACCTCACCGCAAAAACACGCTCGTATGAAGGTTCGTATCAACCTCAAACCTAACCACATCAAACGCCCTCAGGCCATCCTCGTCATCCCACCGAACACTTCCCCTCATCTCCTCCGAACCAACACCCTTCACCTCAACACTCCTCTCTTTCCCAGTCCCAGTCGGATCCACCTCCCCATCAAAATGCAACTCCGCAGGGCCTCCAGAAGAAATAACATCAAACGTCCCACCAAAAGTGACAGGCGGAACAATATCGAGATCACTTGTACAAGGCTGGAACGTCCAGTGTGGGGAGCACGGGAAGAGGGGGACGGAGTGGGCGATATCGAGCTCTAGGATCTGGGGTGAGGAGATTTCGAATAGGAAGGGCCCTGGATTAAGGGAGCCGTCTGGTTTGCTTGGTTGGTTTCCGAGTCTGAGGGTTTGAGCGAAGGTTCTGTGTGATCAAGGGTTAGACGGGTTCGTCTCTGACTGAGACGAGTGTTCTTACTTGTTCAGTCCAACATCATCCGCAACTGAACCTCCAGAGGGAGACTCCACGGAAAGCTTGAATTGGGCGTACTGGGACGGCCCGTTCTGAAGGCGGTATTCATGCGAGAAGTTGGACTTGACTTGGATGTTCCCGGTGACGGAATGTTCGTCAACGCTGAGCCGTGCGCGTTTCGTGCGGATGGACTGCAAAACTCAAAGTTAGAAAGCCCACGCACACACAAATTGGATGGGAATCTGACGTACCCCGAGGGCTCTGGCACCCGATGTGGTGTCACTCTTGAGGACAACATCGTCGAATTCTACCATCCCGGAGCCGAAGGAAATCCAAAGGTCCGGCGCGATGAGATTGGTTTCGAGTTTCTGGATACGAAGGGGAGTGGTTCTGCCTGATGTCGGGAGGTGGATAGTGGCTTCGTATGCGACTTCCGGAGAGATGGCTGGTTGGGTCTAGATGTTATGTCGGTACTCGTTCGAGAAATGTATTCAATCAACCAAGAACTTACGAAGAAGCCCATTCCTGATTCCCCTTCTCCTCTGGTAATCGTACAGATTTTAACGTGGTCCTCAAGGACGAGACCGTGGCCGTAAGTGGCACGGACCTCGACTTTGGCGTTCTCTCCATCGTATCCGTCAACCAGCCGGATGCGCCCTTGGTCGTTGCCACGAGATAGGACAAGAAGGGTATCAACGTTGACAGGAAGCGAAAACATAGCCTCAGCTGAAGAACGTTGCCAATACCAGCCGGGATGTTTCGTCCAGTTATCGCATGTGCTGAGACTGATATTAGATGGGATAGGCCACTCCTGGTGCTTGTATGTCTGGATTTCATTGGTCAGGATCATGGTTCAGTAATAGGGAGTTACAAGAACTAACCTTGTTAGCGGAGGGGAAGAAAAAAGGAGGCCCAATTATGACTCTGGGAAATACGTAGCTAGCGAGGGCGATTATCGCGAGGCCGCCGAAAAACAAAGCTCTCCTAATTCTCCGAGCCCGAGTTGGAATGCCATAGCCTGGGCAGGTGTGATGATATATGACTTCTTCCTCGGCGGGAAGGTGCAGTTTGATGACCATATTTCGATAACTTGGAGGTCAAAGCTAAAGAATACTGGAGGTTCAAGCAGGGTTCTTGATCGTGCATGTGCCTACAGATGTGACCAAGCTGCGGAGGCGTGACGGGACCGGGTCAGTGAGAGATCTTGATGTCACATTTCCAAAAGATATGTGCTATATTCACCGATGCCGTCGGGAGATAGGTTTTTCGTATGAACCCGTTCAGAACTTCAGAAAGGACGCTCTCTTGAGGCGGCGGGTCCAGCGGCCCGCGACTCCATTTACTGCCTTGACTCGGCCTGCCTATGACTGTAGGCTAAGAATGGGTTGACCAGGCAGAGGATGGTCTCTGTAGAGTCGACAAGGTTACGCATAGAGATATGGGTTTTGGGAAAATGTCAATACGTGCAAGTGTCAACAGTCCTCGCGCAAAGTCCGGATGAATGTTTTGTTTGAACTACAGTAGTGGAGGTTGCCAGATGAGATGTTGTTTGGCGATGACAGCTGATGTAAACAATATCGCTCTGTCAGCCACATGGCGCCCTGTGTTACTGAGGGTAACCGGTAACACCTTGACTTGCGTCTTGGCCCTACCTCTTCTCCGATGATTTCCAATTCTCTGCCTCTCGATGTTATCTCAGTCATCGTCAAGGAGATTGAATTTGGAACAAAAGAAGATTATGCAAATGTCCTAGCAGCTCTCAAGGCTTGCTCCTTACTGTGCCAAGCTTGGAGGGAGGTAGCCCAGCGACGCCTTCTCCGAAAAATAGTGTTTTCCCGACGTCATCCCTCCCCTCCGCCGGTGTTCAAGGCATTATCAGCAACCGCTGCGGAAAACCCAGCTTTTCTCTCCCACATTCGCATATTGTCCCTTCAAGGAAGATCGGTCGTTTTGGATGTAGACTTTCCTAAAATCCTGGAATTGATTGCTCAAGCCGGGGAGCTGCAGTCATTTTCGTGGAATATGGCTTGTACCGCAGGCTGTCTTCATTGGTACAAATTTCCGGAGCCGCTCCGGCTTGGGATTGAGGCCATGCTCCGAATACGAAAACTTACTTCGCTTCGACTCCTTCAACTGTGCAAGCAATTTCCTATGGAAATTGTTGGGTATTCCCCTCTCGAACACCTGGATCTCAAAGGTTCTGGACAGATTCTGAAGGCTCCGAATTTTCTGCGTGGTAAAGGCCGACTTGAGCGTTTGCCTACGCCCGTAGAACATCCTGCAGGAACAGAGGTGAAAATCAAGACTCTCAAGCTTGACGGATCCCTCGTAAACGAAGTTCTTGAATACTATATGGAACGCCCGGACTTCCGGCTTGACTTCACAGAGTTGGCGGAACTCAGGATCGGTGGATTCGAGAATGTCCGCCTCGTCAACATATTACTGAATACATGTTACTCTACGGTAACATCTCTCAGTTCGAGGTATACGCCATTGGAGTTTCGCAACTGGAATAAGCTGGTAGGTTCGAAATTTGGAAGATGGTGTTTTCTGATAAGGTTTCATTATTAGGTCAAACTTCCATTCAGTGGACTGACAAACCTACGCATCCTCAATATTGAGACTTTTACGGACATCGCTGATTCGTGGCTTGAGGATTGGTCAGTTCCCATTTCCTCTTAACGACCCAACTCATTTTGTCAAAAGTGGTCTTCCTATTAGCCTCGAAACACTCAATATCACCATAGAGTACACCGTTCGCTGCAATGCAGATCAAGAAGAACAGGCTGATATTTTCATTAAAGCGGAATTGTATTGCCAGAAACTTGACCAAGGCCTCGCTGGGGCGATACGAAAAGCCCGCTCTCACGGCAGACTACGGGCGGTCAACATATATTATCTCCTACATGGATATAACCACGCACTTGACGAGGCATGCTTAAATTCTGAGCTATATGCCCCGGACTCCGATCCCGAAGATGCGCAGAGTGACTCGGAGTGGAGTGGAGCCGGTGAAAAGAAGGCGGAGGAGGAGGAGGAGGAGGAGTCGGCTGTCGCTATCGCGAGTTCACTGGAAGAGAAAGAACATGAAAAACTGCGCCAGGAGATTCTTAGGGATGGTGACTATGGAATGGCGCTCTCTGACGTATTGAATGATATGAACGAGCCTATATTGTGGTGGCTACGCCCAAACGACGTGGCAGAAGCACAGCTACGGGCCAGGGGGATTGGTTCCGAACAGGGGTATCCGAACCACTGGTATATTACGCTTAAACACCTACCCACGAAGGTGCCAACATGGTATTCCAAGATACAGGCCACGGGCGTGGTGAAGTATCACGTCGTTGATTATGTGGATCGGCCTTGGCAGGAATCCGCCCGCCTTATCTAGTGACCACATCTACACACGTACGAAGTCATATTCCACCAGCTCCACCTGCATTCTGTGTAGTTTATTTAACCTCAAATGACCCCTGATCATCCGACTTTGACTCAGGTGTCATCGACTGTCATAACACTGTATTGTCCTCTGCTGCTGGAGAATCGAATAGAAAAGTAATAGCAGTTGGAAAAGTCTCAAGTGGACGAGGCTATTTTCCCATATAGTCGTCTCGTCTCTTTTACGTCTCCAGAGATTGCTGACTTGATGGAGTTCAAGTTAAATGGGTTAAGATGAGTATCGGTCACGTAAGCCAAATCTTTATTTCGTGTAGTTGTCGCTCGAGCGCATCATGCACACCAATTAACACCTCATAGAAATGGACGCCTGAAATGCTTTTCCGGGTCTATCACGATATTACCTACACCATTTAGACTCCAAAATATTCCTGTGCTACTGGGGCATCGTTGGAGGACCCACTTATAGGTGCTCGCGTGAATTGGGACCACAGGCGTCGATCCCTATCAGCCACATGGGTTGATGGCGGCAGCAACTCTATTCACACTTCACACCAGTATTCAGTTCTTCCATTTATATGAGCATGGTATATGTCGTAATCTCCCAGACCTTTAATGTCCACCCCAGCTACCTTGTCATGCTACTGACTATGAGATTGCCTCACAGGCGTTTCTTCCCGGCCTTGCACATTACCGTGATTCTCATCCTCGTCGTACAGAGCCACGAGAAGCCACTCTTCCATCTCCTCAATCCTTTCCACACCCGGCAAACCATACCACCCATCACGACGAATCCATTTCCACCCTCAACGCCATCACCACCAGACCCATTCTCAAACAGTCCATATCCACCCCCACCACCACCACCCAAGGATCCCGATGTTCTTCCACCTCATTACATCAAATCTGTCAAATCACAGTCCGAGCTAAATGACTTCCGTCAGAAGTATAACCTGACGGTCGTGGATGCCCGCCCTACAAATGCTGCCCTATATCCCGGTTGGGTCAATGGACTCGTTCAGATTTTCGTTCTTCTTCCCTTCATCGAATTCGGATCTGAATACTGGCTGGGTGCGTTCGAGCTACGCCAACGTGAATATTGGGGTCCATCGGCTCGTCCGAAATCATGGATTCCAAGAGGAATAGATATCTATCGCATTTTCCTCGCGACAGCATCTTCAGCCTTGTGGTTTAGTGCGTTCATCCTAGTTGAGAGCGGCAATAGATCAGGAGCGGGCTGGGTGGCCACTATCGGGTGGCTCCCTTGGTTCATATTGGCCAAGGGAATGGGTGAATCGGATGACATCGGGCACACCTACGTCGCAAAAGTACCGCTTCTGCTCGCACTCCTCCAGTGGACATGTACTTTGGCCGTAATCATGCAACGTTGGGCAGGTGATCTTGGGACTATCGCCTATCTCATCACGAACCTCCACGCATGCACGCCATCCAAACTTGGTGACTTGTCGTTTCTTCAACGCGGGGCAGATTCGTCAAGCTACAAGGTTATGCAGACCTTTAGTTTCTTCTTCCTTAGCTTGGTCACCTCAGTCTTGGCTTCCTTCATGCGGAGCTACGGGAAATCAGAGTTTATTGATAAAGTAGCTTGCATATTTTTCTACATGGTGGTGTTTATCGAGACATTCTATAACGCTGCTTCGGCCGCTTCGGGGATGCGGTTGGTCGTTGATGGGAGCTGTTTGTTGGTTGAGTTTAATGGGAAGAAGGGATATTACGACTTAGAAATACCGACGGTGTGGAAAGCACTTTGTGGTTTTATGGGATACTAATCTAGGATATACGTGTGCCCTACATTTTTTGAGTAGTTGGCCATGGCTGACAGAAACCTTCAGCCTGACTGAACAATTCGGATTTGATTCGGAGGTCCGGACCGAAGCCGTTGGTCCTCAAAAGGAGGCATCACGAACTCCACGTCATGATCTGGCAAGGTCCAGGTCCAGGTCCACGGAATCATGGAATCAAACGGGGCTAGCACGTCCTCGTGCTGTTCCGTGACTACCTCGCTTTCATCCGTCGTGGAAGCTGTGCCTTGTTCTCTAGCTCTCTTTCTAACTCTTGTCCTACTCCTGACCATGTCGTGGGGTAAAATTCCTCTGGGATCTCGTCTCTTCTATACTCGATGAGGTCCCTTACGTCGGCTGTCGCGTACCCTACCTCAAAAAACAGGGTGCGGAGATCCTACACGCCTGTTCATTGGTATGCAAGGCCTGGAGGCAACAGTACGTGTAGTGCCGTTATAATGTTTCCAACAAATGGTGGGAAAAGGTGTTATAGTATCTCCAGCCACTTTAGGGAATTATAATGTCTCTTAAATGTGTCGCTACGGGAAATACATATTATAATTCCTATCTATATGCCTTAGTTGCTGCTTTCGGCCTGAATATAGCTGCTCCATCGAGGCACCATAGCCTTGCTCAGTCCATTCTAATTAGATCTAGTTTCACACGATCCGGAATTCCTATTAATATGATAATCCCCTTGGGAGCGCATTATAATGCGTGGCCTCGGGACAGGACAGTGACTCTGCCATACGGCCGAAGTACCCGAAAAACACTGTATTCAATAATTATAATAGACCTCCGTTATACGCTCCCATACATCACATTTTGTCCCGGGATGGGTGCTTTTACGAGTTATCCAGATGCTAAAGTAAGTGCAGAAGGTGCGGCAGAATATGGCATTATTGAATCCCCGCTTGATCGAAGATGCCGGACGCAAGCCTATTGGCCCCACGTTGAGCGGCTGATACCTTCCGGTAGACCAATCAATGGATGATGTTACTCCAATGAACTCCGAGGTCGAACGAGACTTCGGTTGGATTGTGCTGCTTGTCCAGCTTCAGATATCTAACATAGACCTATCATAGAGTTCCTTTATAGCCATATATCATATTTACGTTGTATATCAGGTCAAACCGCAGGCAATTCTACGATATTGAAAAAGTCAGACGAACCTCGAAAGATCGGTAGGGTTTTCTATACATTCCATGATCAAAGTAACGTTCGACGCTGAACTCCACCATCCAAACGAAAGAATAATATTCCAAGGGCCGGTAATATACGCAGCAGCGGTAGTCATAGACTCTACTTATTACTCATTGCTAGTCCGCATCTTCGTTAGCTTTCTGCACGAGAGAATGCGGCCATTGTGCATTAGGTATCGAGCAGCTAAGCACGCAAGTTATTTTCTCGCCGTTCACTACAGCGGTCAGGTCTAATATCAATGAATACAAAGCCATTGGAGCCTTCGTTACCCTTCCCATCCTGAAAGAGACAGCGCAGCGCCATGAGTGAGGAATAATAACGCGCGGAAAAAGCTGCAACGACTGAGAATTGAACCCTCGAGCCCCCAAAAATCACGCCGTGCCAAAACCACTGAGCCAAATGGCCTTTGTGACCTTTTTCTCGCTTGTTTTTGATGGTAGATTAGGCTTTTGAGCCGAATTATAATGCTGAATCTGGCCAACGGCGTTCCGTTACCTGACAGTGATTGTATGTGCATTATAATGCCGTATCTACATTTAGGCTCAGTGGCCGTACTATAACGCCTTTTCCAACCAATTGCTGGACGTATTACAAAAGAGCTACACGGACTCCTCCTGGAGGCCAGTAGCTCAGAGACGCCTGCTGAAGAAGCTCGTCCTCGTTGACCCAGCCTGGGTGGGTAGATACCCTTGGAATTCACAGCGTCCAGGGAGTCCTCTCAAAGAGCTCCTTAGGACGATGTGGGTTAACATCGGTTGGATTTCATATGTCAAAGTCTTGCACGTTCACGGAAGATGGGTTATCTCCGATCCCGACTTCCCGAAGATTCTGGAAATCTTCGCCAAATTCAGAGAGGTTCGAAGCTTTCTCATGGAATGGCGGTGTAGCGCCAAATGTGGGCACTGGCACGCATTTCCTCAAAGCTTCCGAGCATCAATCGGGGCTATCCTGGCCTCCAAGCAACTCGCCTCTATTCGACTTCAAGGCATCTGCGTCGAGTTTCCCTTTGAGATAATCGGTTACTCCCACTTGAAGCACCTCGAAGTAACAGGAGGAGAGCGCCCCCCCATGGCCGCGCTAACTACACCGATTCGAGAACCAGCGAACGCCAAAACGCGAGTGGAATATCTTCACCTAGATGGTGCGCCGTTCACCATCCTGGATCGCTATAAGAACCGTCAAGATTTTCGTCTCGATTCCTCTCAATTAAAGGAACTCAGGATTAAGAAAACTCCGGCCGAGTTTAATCAATCCGTCCTCGCAACGGCCTCCGACTCCCTAACTCATTTTAACTGGATATATGTAGCCGATTATGTGGAGGATTGGGAAGTATATGAATGCGATTTAGTAAGTGCATGAAACTATTTAGGACCACCAACTCGTTTTAATGCCTTGGCAGTCCGACCTGCACCGTATATCATTCAAAGGCTTGCACAACCTCCGAACTATAAGCATCGATGCCCACATTGAAAGCCCGTGGGGGTGGAGATCTTACATGCTTCTTGAAACGATCACCCTCATGCTCGAGCAATGCGGAATCCCGGTTAGCGTTGAAGCGATCAATTTAACGATTGAATACGACGCAAGGGACGAGGGGTCCAACGCCGAGGGCGAGGATCCTCCTCCATCAACCAGGCTGCGCCGCGATGTGGAAGAAACGCAGTTTGACTCAAAGCTCGCTAACCTCTGTCTGCAGGCCAGTTCCAGAGGCAGTTTCCGCGAAGTTCGTCTATACATCCTAATCCGAAATTGGAACGAAGCCATACCGGGTATTCGAGAGGAATTCTCATGCGAACGCCGCTACGCCAAACTCTTGAGACGTGCCAGAGAAGGGGACGAGGAGGCGGAAGACTCCATGAACGACGACGAGGACGATCCAATGGATTGGGATGTGTGTTGTGATGAAGACGAGTGCAGCGACGAAGAAGTTGAAAGGAATTGTCGAACGGCCGGTTATGGGTCTGACGAGGGGAACGAATTGAACCCTCCCGGGAGGTTTCTGGCTTGTAGAGGCTTACCTGCCGTGCTTCAGAGCATTTTTCCTGCATTGGGTGCAACTGGTATGCTTCGTGTCGAAGTTGTGGACTATCAGGAGTATTACTGGCGTCAGTCGAGCCGGGAAATATGGTAGTTACCCTATTACCACAATCGCTAGTTACTTCTATATATAACCAAACTTCTGTACTATCCCTTCGTATCGTTTCTCGTTGTCGTCGGCGTCGCCTTGGCAGACCCTTTTCTCATTAGTCCTTCGTGGTTTCAGTTACATTCCGATGCAGATCTCATTACCTTCCCGTACTAGCGCCATATCTGAATTAGTGTAGGATGCAACAAATCGCAAGGGGAGGACATTCAAAGAACAGGAAACGGAAGGAATCTAAGATGATATAGATTGCGATACAAGATGCGATTTTACATCAATTAGTGTAGAGGTACTAGTAGAAATATAGAAACCATCATAGTCGTCATCCGGCGCATCCATACAAGGCCCTATACGTATGTGGACCTATCCGTATCGCAGATAAAAAAAGAGTCCATGAGTCGTGAGGCGTTGAAGTCCGAGCCGAGGATTCGAATCCAATTAATTCCTGTTCATCCACTATTCAGTTGACTTTCATAATACCAAAGCGAAAGAAGAAAAACTCACAGTAAAGAAAGTGTAACATCACCATGCACTCGCGCCTTGATCTCAACAGCGACATCCAAGTTAAGATCCAACCTCAACTTCAACGTATCCTTGTTCTTGCTCTCGCTCTGTTGAGCACGCTGAGCCACACCCTCGACCGCGCCACCCATTGGGCCGGTGACAGAGTTCCCGCCAAACCACTGCGCAGAACCTGGCTCCTCCTTCTCTTGAGGTGCTTGCATCATCTGTCCTTGGCCCTGTCCCTGTCCACCACGTCTCCTGCGACGACGACGGGGCTCGCTGTAGTCGGAGTCGAAAGAGGCGACCGAGTCGCTCCTGCGAGCCTGACGACGGCGAGGTTGCTGCTGTTGCTGTTGCTGAGGTTGGGGAGACTGCTGTTGCTGCATCTGAGGTTGCTGTTGTTCCTCCTGAGGCGAGCCGGGCTGAGAGCCAGTGTTCATGTTTTGTTGTTCTTCGGCCATGTCGTTATCGAGAGATTTGGGTTTATCGAAGCCCGAATAAGTATGTGAAGGTGGTATTTGTGTAAGTTGTACGAAAGCGGAGACTTTCGAGGGTTTTTATATGTTATGGCGACATGACGAACTTTGGGAGTCGGGTGCGGTGGTGGGGGGGCGGATGAAGTCATGTTTGGATGACATCAGCTTCCCGCCCTTTCCTGTGTGCCTTCAGCCGAAACCCGGGCGGCATGGGCGGGTGCCTTGTGATGGCTGTGATGGCTCCTGCCAAAGAGGCTCCAAAAGAAGCTATGGCGCGCCGACTTGCTTTTTCCGCATTCCGACACCCGCGAAGATCAGATGGTGGAAAACAAACATACCGTCGCACCGAGTATCTCCAACTTCATCATCTCCGTCACTGTCCAAGGACAGGCGCATGACGACATGCAGACCATAAACGTGAGCAGCGCAGCAAGCTTGTGGGCCTGGGTTCAAATTCTTTCCATGGGGACGTCATCGTTTGGTCAAGCTGTCGTCCAAGATATTCCACATCCAGAATGCGGTGCCGGACGACTCCTCATTTTCAAAAGAAGACATTTGGAAATAATGATCGGTGGAATGGAAACATCTGGAGAATTCCAATGGCACAAGGTTTCCCGGTTCTCCGGCTAGATCATCTCGATCGCAGGTGTTTTTGAACGCCTATACAGTTCGCTGACTCTGACGAGCGGATGGACACTAGAATGAGCTGAAATTGGAGCAAGGAAGTGTAGCCCTCGAGGGATAATTATTTCAACCATTGCGAGCTGGAAGGAGTAGAGCATGATGATGTATCGATGACCTTGCTTGAGTCTAAGGAGACCTTTAAACATGCCCAGAAATAGAACGCCGGGCTATGAGAAAGATCAGGTCGAGAATTATATCGAGGTTGTCTGGGATTTTTCTGGATAGAGTCTTTCGCGAACGCTTCTGAACGGTTGATCAGATACCAGTTATATCCATCGGATACCCCCACTCAACCCTCTCCCAAGACCGCAGCTAGGCTGAGGATACGATGAGATTCAAGTCAAAGCCGGGGGAGCGAACCTCTCATTATTAAACCGAACAGGTCAAACACGGTGTCAGAAATTGCGTAGATGTCCAACGGTAGATACCAATTACCGAAATACCTTTTTTCGGCCTCGCCGCGGATTTAACTCTCGTCACGCCTAAGATGCTTGAGTATGAGTGACATTGGAAATACTCTCAGGGGCGATATCTGTCTGGTTGAACTCGCAGGTATTGCCCATATTCTAATTTTAGCAACCAATCAGGCGTCGTTCACACCAATGATTGCCTTCCTCCGAGAACGTAACAAGCCATGTTCTCCCTACATGAACTTGAACTAGCTGACACCATAAGATCTTTCTTTCGAGCATGGATAGACGGCGATCTAACCCAAATTCAAACCCCCTAGTCTCGGCAACTCTCCGGAATTCTCCTTGATATGGCAGGATCAACCAAGGATCAACCTCATATCGCGATTCCAAATGACTACCCCCCGTGATCTTGAATAAACTTTCGGAGGCCAGGTATCTCGTCCCTAACTGATCCCAGATATATTCCTCTCGACTATCCTCCTGGATACAGTACGCCATCCTGTTCGCAGTTAGTGATTCTTAAGCCTGCGTGCTGCTGATAACCAACTTCGTTTCCAACCGGAGAAGAAATGCAGGTATCCTGCTTCCAACGGTTAGACACACAGTCTCCACCCAAAAAGCACCAGAATTATACGCCAATGCATTAAGAACATTATCGAATATACCGACCATACGATACGCTGGAGAGTATTTTAATTATATGTTGAGTCCAAAATATGAGTATATGATGTATCCATTGGATATAGCTATGCATCTTGAATCGAGAGTAGTACAGGTTAGTGTAATGGAGCTTAAACATGGAAATGATGCACGAAGGGAGCCGAAGGAGAGGATGAGGAGATGGTCCACGAGGGAAGGGATGTATGAGAGGGTGAAATCCAACATCCAAAGTGGGGAATGCGGAGCTACCCAGCCAAAAGGCATGTCGTGAATAGACCAGCGTGCCAAAAAGCACGAGCTCAGACGCCGACTGAAAGAATTCGGGACCAATAAGTGTCCAGCTGGATACGGTAGCCCAGCATTCCAGGATGCGATGACGTCCGAGGTAAGAGTGGAGAGGGGTCCAGCAAGTAGTTGCATGGTGGTCAAGAAGGAGCTATGCCTTGAGGTCAAGCTACAAGCACCACGACGCCAACAGGCTTCGGAGTCAAAAAAACTGCAGACGATGCCGACGCTGACAACCAGCCTCTCTCGAGCGGTGGAGGTGGAGGGCGAGGCTCCTGGGGCCGGTGCTTCTGCTTCTGTTGGTGATGATGTCGTAACTGGTCCAGTTGTTTTAGACTTTGACTTGGAATGGCTTCCCGGGATTCTTCTTCATCGACCTCCTCCACCACCTCGGCCTCCCCAAGCCTACCCTTCTCGCCAGGACCTGCGTCACGCACATACGCCCTAATGAACCTCCCAACATCCTCCAACCTCTCCTCACCCAATACTCCACCACATGGGGCGAGTAGGCATGATATGCTGGCAGCTATTTTATCCTCGTGGGTCGACACCGTACCAGCAGGAACAGGAGTAACCTCCAAATCCCCAGCGGCAGTATCCTGGCCCAGTACGATCATAGCGCAGTTGATGACGACAACGATAGCCGGGAGGCTAGTACAGAAGGCTAGACGGGTGGTTGGTATGGCTTTTCTTTGTCCCAGGGCCTTGGACCTTCAGATGGTGACCTCGCCGTCAGTAGCCAGGGACGTCTAAAGCTGGAGGGTAGGTCGACTTTAAAGAATGGTAGTTGGTCTTGGTCGTCCCTCTACTCCTGTTCCCTCTTCCCTTCATCCTCCGCTGTCCTGCTCTTGAGGTGGATATGGATGCTAATCTTGACTTCACTGCTGGAGAAGCATAACGACGCCACAGTCGTAGAGCACCTCAACACGCGAAAAAGGGAGGCAACGACGGCGAGGGCGCATGCGACGGTATGATTTAAAGGTGCAGGGAGAGGAGGATTCGGCCAGTGTATGGTTATTCTTGATACACAATAACATCAGAGCCTCCAAACGCCGGCTACGCGGGGGCCATCTCAGGGTCTGCCATAGCATGTTTGGCGGAAAGACGAAGGACGGGGATGAGTTGCGTTTGGGGGAAACACCGGGTTTTAGCAGGTGAATCTTCTTCTTCTCTCCGTCCACCTCGTCACGGTGTTCTGCAGCTACTGCTCCTCGAATAACACTTTCCTGCAGTCCGCGTTAACATCACGGTACTCCTGCAGCTTTCTGTTGCTCTCCATGCTTCATCGCTCGGAGAGAATGAGCGATGACGGTAGTAGCGGAAATATTGACTGTTGGAGAAGGTGAAGTAGGGGCGTTGCTGAGTTGACGAGGTAATGGCAGGAGGGGAAGCAGCAAACCCGGGCAGACAAGTCCAGCTCGAAACGTTCGGATTTCATTGACGACTGGAGGCGGGTAAAGGAGGAGCGTGTCACTTTCTGGGCAGCAACGGGAGCACCCAGCAGCAGGAGGTGACCGGTGAAGGGGTGGAGGCCATGCAAACTGGGACTTGGCAAAGCGTCGGCAGCATATTCAAGTAATGGTGCATCCCAGAGCATGGGCGGCAAAGGCCCGGCGAATATGTATGCATATCGGCAGCTCGATATATTCTCGTATGCCTCGCCTGTTATGGGCCGACGTCGTCCTTTACTGCAGCAATTTCCTGCCTATCTAATTCCTGAAAAGATAAAGTCAGCTTTTCGTTGTCGCCTGATAATGGAGATATACTCACGGAAGGGTAGCTGAGTCATCTCACAAAATTCTCTCGTATCAGCTATAAGATGGAAGAGAGTGAAATGCAATAATGCGCAATTTGAGGTGGAGGTCGTAGTGGAAGTGTAGAAGAGGCTGGATTATCTAATGGGTCTGGACTCCGCACAGCCACGTTATCCGGTTGTGTTCGTTCGTCTTTGCGCTTCCTGAACTTATAAAATGGCTTCCCGGTGGTGCTTTTTGAGGTTCTGTCTGAAGCCTAATGTTGAACTTGGGGTTGGTCGATACCTGAGTTCACCGCTACTACTGGAGTTTGTCTCTGAGAACCATCTCCCACTTTATGCTTCCTTGGAAAGTGTGTCGCGCCGCGAAACCAGTCAAAATCGAATTAGGGAATTAGGCTGAGTCCTTGTAGTCGCTCGGGATCCAGGATCCGTGACGTGATCCTCAAGGTTTCAATCAGCGCTAGGCACGGGATGCAGCTACAGCCGCCAACCGATGCATTCCATCCAATGGGACTGTCCAGCAACAACGAATAGGATTTTCTCGCCTCCATTCTCAATCAAAAAATTACGCACCCATGTCTATGTACGCTTGAATCTGCCCAGATTCGTTTATGGATTAGTATTTAATATCACCTGGCAAGGTCTACGAGATACAGTGGAAGCACATATCATCTTCGAGGGTATTCATCTAGATATCTTGCGCCTGATCACGGAAAGGCTGAAACCGACGAACGACAAATCATCAGAAGTTGCCATATTTACGTCTGGGAGTCTGCCATACCTGGACCGGATAATAAGGGTACGGTGATGGGGATTGAGCGTTGGGCGGCTAGCAGACGTTGGTGGGTTCAGAGTAACATCGTCCATCTAAATGGCTTGCTGACCTTTGGACGTTAGGGGCCCTGGCGAGGTTCAAGATGGATATTTCGTCTATCATGAAAAGGCGGTTGCTCCTGATCCTGAGAGGTTTGGATATACTCTACGTTCTCCGACTTTTTCTACCATTCCTCAAGTGCTTTCACCGAACGCTCGCCGCAAGATGAACCGTCGTACAAGAAGGCCTACTCGGCGTTCATGAAAAGGGTTCGGGCGACACGAAAATGGCGTAAGCCGGTTTACAGGGAGCAAACTATTTCACGGGAAAACGCTCCCCTAGGCCCAGTCTGACCTACAGCCTGGCGCTGGCACCGGTATCTTCGACCATCAGTCTGGAACGCGTTTCAATGACTAACTGCATGGGACGCGCTCGAACGGAGGCTACGGAGCTGGAGCTGGGGCCATATTCTAGGTTCATAGTGCTGAGTGACTCGTTAATAGTGACTCTTTAGTAAATTCTCTTTATGGTAACGAAAGGTTAAGCCGGTGGAATATCTATAAGAGAGTAGGGCTCATCATCGCAAGTAACAGGTTCAGATCACATGAAGACAGAAAATTTCTAAAAATTACGATACAAGGTGCGATTTTACATTAAATTCACGTAAAGGTAGAAGTATATAGAAACAAACATAGCCGTAACACTGTGCATCCGTTCGAAAGGCCCTATAAATACAAGGGGGTATCCGTGTCGCAGATAAGAACAGAGGCCACGAACATGAGGCGTAAACATCATTACCACCGCGGAAGACCAAATCGAAGACTCGAAATCAGCTCCTGTTCACCCACTATTCAGTTGACTTTTTATGATACAAGAGCGAAAAAAGAAAACTCACAGTAAGGAAAGCGTTACATCACCATGGATCCGTGCCTTGATCTCAACAGCGACATCCAAGTTGATATCCAGCCTCAACTTGAGCGTATCCTTGTTCTTGCTCTCGCTCTCCTGAGCACGCGCAGCCACGCCTTCGACTGCGCCACCCATAGGACCGGTGATGGAGTTCCCACCGAACCATTGATTTGATCCTGGCTCCTCCTCCTGCTTTTCCTGTGGTGCTTGCATCTGTCCGCTCGGGCCACCACGTCTCTTGCGACGACGACGTGGCTCGCTGTAGTCGGAGTCATATGAGGCGACCGAGTCGCTCCTGCGAGCATGTCGACGACGAGGTTGCTGCTGTTGTTGTTGCTGAGGCTGAGGGGGTTGCGGCTGCTCCCCCGTAGGTGAGGTATTCTGTTGTTCTTCTGCCATATCGTTATCCAGTCTTTGCAGTTTATGGAAGCCCAAATAACAATGTGAGGGTGGTATTTGTATAGATTGAATGGGAAATGTAGAGCCTTTCGAGGGCTTTTATCTATTTTGGCGGCATGACTAACTTCAGGAGTCGAGTGCGGTGGTAGGAGGCGGATGAAAGCATGTACGGATGACGTCAGATTCCCGCCGTTTTCTAGTCGTCCTACGGGTGCCTAGCGATGGCCGTGATGGTTCCCGCCAACGTCACTCCGAAAGAGACTCCTTATGTCGCATCGACTTCCTTCTTCCGTATTCTACCTACCGCGAAGATCAGATGGTGAAAAACGAACATACCCTTGCGGTAGATGACGACACGCAGACCATAGCTGTGGGCAGCGTAGCATGCAATGATCGGTGAAATAGAAGGATCTGAGGAATTTGAGCGGTACAAGGTTTCCCAGTTCTCTGGTTAGATCAAGTCGATCGTAGATATTTTTGACTGCCTTCCATCCTTTCCTGGCTCCGAAGGGTACAGGTGGGGGAGAAGCCTGAGACTACTCCAGACCGTGCAGTAGTCCTCTCACAATGCTGGCACCAAAAATCTATCCACGAAAATACCCAGGAGACGAGACAACTGTAGATGTGTGTTTGGATTCGATGATGCGTCGATGACCTGTCGTCCGAGTCTAAGGAGACGGTTAAACACGGCCAGGAATAGAACGCCGGGCTACGAGAAAGGAGTCCTTCACAGACGATTCCGAAACTCGATCAGGTACATCTTGCATCCATGGGATATGGACTCAACTTCGCCCTAAACCTCAGCCCCGTAAAAAAACCTCGATGAGGGCCAAGTCTAGGGCGGCCCAGAACTAGCGAATTCCTCATCTCGAAATTTATTATGTCAAACAAGTTCAATCACTGTCTGACTGGCGGTGGACCCTCTACGGCAGGAGTTCCAGGACGAAGCTTCGGTAGAGACTTTCAATGGACAAGGCGGCATATTTGATCTTTTACTCCATTTAGCCACCTCGAGGCCATCATACAAGTCTTCCTCCAGACCACAAGAATCCGATGACCCAGAGCTTCATAAATGGGAATCCGAGCTGGCTGGTACTTGATCTCCTTTCTCATGCGTATTATTGGGTCCATAAAGGCGCAGTATCCCTGGCAGCCGTGTAGAGGATCATCCAATCAATTCCCCGAGGATATCACCAGGATCAACTTCATGTCGCGATCCAAAATGACTCCTCTCCGTGATCTCAAATACAGTAAACCTTCGGAGGCCGAGCATCTCGTGCCTAACTGATCCCAGCTATAGTCCTCTCGAACTTCCTCGTGAATACGCCATCCTGTTCGTAGTTGGTGATGCTTGGGACTGCGTGCTGCGGATAACCAACTTCCTCTCCAAGGTTGGCAAACCGCTGCTTACTCGCTCTCCTGTCGTTCAACGGAGAAAGTCACCGAATGGTGGCTTCAGAGGCGAAATATCATCACCCAGCGCTCGATAGGAAACACAGCCTCGCGTCATGAGGTGGATATAACTACCAGCTGTCGATGAGCAACTCATCAAACTAGCATACCCACCCTCATATACCCAACATGGCGACCCGGTACACCTTCGACAACAGGGGAGAGTACTTCAACTCTGCCCTAAGCAGTGCGACCAGCTCAACGAGCTACACCATCCAATCCTTCGGTGTCAACAAACGGGTACCAGATTATACGACAGTCACTTCATCCGAAGGCAGATCTGCGGTAATTCACTGGGGACATAAGGATCGAGTGGAGGCTTTCCAGATCGGTGGAGAGACCTATCCTGTAAGAGATATATCGAAGGCAGAGTTGGTTCCCAAGTACGTTCATGGTTCGCCTTTGATTGGCGATAAAGCTGGGAGATCTAATCTTAACTGCTAGTATGATGACTGGATACCGGTGGAGGATTGGCAGTAAAGAATGGCAGAGTTCGTACCACAAGCAGACAAAGACCTGGAGAGTGAGGAATCTCTACCTCTCCTGAACGACATCTCTGGGGGCGACTAATTGGATTTTCTTCCTAGGTATTCGCCGTCCGCTCAGGCGTGGCAGATCCAAATCCCATCGTCATCTTCCATCAGCACAAGTCAAAACTACTCGCGAAATCCGAACGACCAGCAGTGATCGTAGAACCAGCAGTCTCCCAGGACGACCTTCTGACGATCCTTCTCCTCCTGCTGTGGTGCAGACATCTACGGATGAAAGCCATGTCTGATCGCCGTTCTGAAGCAGTAGGATGGGCTATTTTGGGGTGTATTTGTTCATTGGCGGTGTGCTGATTACCGTATGAACTGTATATCATCGTAGATTAGAGGCACGGACTCGAACGTTTATGGAGTTACGGACATTTATGGACTTATTTACGGTAGATACACGAACACGTAGGATGAAGGACTGTAACATCAGGTTATTCGATTGGATGAGTACGACCGCTCCAATCGAATCTGAATTATGGGTATCGAGAATACTTGGAAATTACATAGAATATACACTGAACGAAGATAATAACAACGGCCTGCGCAGTGGCACAGTAGAAATGCGGGTATCCTGCTTGCATGGACAGGGATGGTCTCCACCCGACAAGCACGAGAATTATACGCCCAAGCGTAATGAAATATGTCAAATATACGGACCGTACGATAATATATACAGTAATCTAGTTGTATTTGTATGTAGAATTTGAATATGAGTATGTGTTGTATGTATTGGATATAGGTATTGCGTTTTGATTCGAGAGTAGTACAATTTAAGGTAAGCTAGTGAAAGGGCGTGGATATGCAAGATGGGTGATGAAAAGCGAAGAGGATGAGATAGTCCACGAAGAATGTATGAAGGCGGATCCAACAACCGAAGGAGGAGATTGACGAGGACATGATCAATAGTGAATGGAGGAGAGGCCGAAAAGGATGAGCTCGGCGCTCAGGGTTCACTGAACGAATTTGGGACCAATGACTGTCCAACTAGGTCCAGCAATCTGGGATATGTATGGCGTATGCGGTGGGAGGTAAGAGCATCTTCTCCGTCGAGCAATCGTGTGTCAAGCAGACGCTGCAGCTCGAGGTCAAGCAGCCAGCACCACAACACCAACAGGCTTCGGTGTCGGCGTCACAGTCACCGTAGACGAAGTCGAAGAGGCAGGCCTATCCAGAGGCGGGGGACGATCCTGTTGCTGATGTCGCTGCTGCTGCTGCTGCTGCTGATGATGATGATGATGTCGTAGCTGGTCCACTCGTTTGGGACTTCGACTTGGTGTATCTTCTTCGACATCCTTCACCTCTACCTGCTCGTCGACATCAGCATACACCCTAACCTCGACCCCCAACCTCCCAGCCTCTTCCTTGCCCCGCTGCACCCAATACTCCATCACGTGTGGGAGGGTATGCCATGGTGCATTGTTTCCCGCAGTGGTCGTGGCAGTACGCGGCGACGAAGGTGCTGCTGCTGGTGTTGCTGATGTTGACAAGGTGTAGGATGAGGAAGGACAAGGGCAAGTCCGAGTAAGCCCTCCCCTCTTGATCCAATACGACACATTCGGAACTTCCTTCAGCGCGGAGAGAATCCCTATAACGGCAAGGAGTGAAGGATCCGGACGTTCTTCGTCACCAGAAGCAGGAGGATGGCTGGAGGTTGATAATGCCAACTTTGGTGGTGGTAGTACCGGAGTTGGTGCACCCACATCTCCTTCGTCCTGGGCCAATGTGGAAGGAGTCACCAATGCAGGCGACGAAGGCTCCGTACCCCCAGGCGACCCATCCCCTTCCTCCTCGTCTTCCTTCCCCTCCACCACAACCTTCCCATAGATCGCATAATCCCTTAGTAGGGCCTCCTTGGTGTACTTCGCTACGGGCACGTAGTTGAATGGCTGATGGGCTGCTTTGGATGGCGTGTCGTCGAGGAGGATTGTAGAGGATTGGGTGTGGCCTTTGAGTGGGTGTGAACGATGAGGTAAGGAGGAGTGGTGGGTGGATGGGAAGAGAGAAGATGTAGGCATAGGCAACGACCCAGCCGAACCCCAAATCCTTCCTAAATCCTTAACAGCCTTTCTCTTCTTCTTCCCCTCCTTCCCGTTCTTCCCTCCTTTCCGATCCTCCTCACGTACACCTTCCTCCTCCTGCTCCCTCGACCAAACTGCACCCAGCTCCCGAACGTATTCTTCGCCAAAACATGTTTGGACCATCTCCACGACGGAGGAGGGTTTGGATGATGACCAAGCGATGGTTGTTAGCCAGGATTTGGTGTGGGGGTGGAAGAGGTAGGCGAGGAGGGTGGGGATGTAGGGGCGGGGGTGCGAGGTGCGGGTTGAGGGAGGGATGTCTTTGTGTGGGTGCGTGGAGGAGGACGACGAAGTAGAGGTGGAAGTTGAAGCTGTTGATGCCGATGATGACGACGATGTGGACGAGGAAGAAGATGCGGATGAATCTTGAGAATGCCCGGGCGCAGCCGAAGCCCCACTCGAAGAGGAGGATGAGTCTGGTTTCAGCACACGATGAACGAGTGTGCCATTAAGGTCCAACACGAGGAGCTTCTTCGTCGGTGCAGAATCAGGTTTGTTACATCCCCTAAGATATGGTTCGGATGGCCTAGGTGGCGAATCCGGGACGTTAGGGGATACCCCGATATCCAAGTCTTTCGACATCCCGCAATTGTGCTTGGTGGCTGCGGTGTGGAGCAGGTCGGACTTGGCAATGGCAAGGAAGACTGGGACGAGGACGGGGGTGAGATTGGGATTCGGGAGGAGGGGTATGGTGTAAGACAGACCTTTTTTCTAACTGTGGAGAGACAAATATACCTCTGCACAGCGTTGCTCAATCTTTCCGTGTGCACAGACCAGTCAAGATACCCGCTTTTGACCGCAGGCAGCGGTTGCGGTTCCGAATAACCGAGTAGCCGTAGGATAAGCAGCAAGCCCCAGGTTTCTTAGTGTAGACTAGAGACTACTCTTGTAAGAGTGAGTCTGATAGAGCCGTGGTTAGACTAGAGTAGAGAATGGTGCAGATGGTAGAAGGAGAGTGAGGTGTCCGATCAAAAGAGCGAAGGTGATTGACGTTTTGGCGCTTAGGCATGGATATCGCGTGGAATCGTTAGGTAAGCGGTCCAGACTCTGCATAGCCACGGCGCTGCCCATGGTCATCGAGGTCGTTCGCGACACAGCAGAGATTGGCTTCACATCCCACGAATGCTGGCATTGAAATAAAAATGGGGCAAGGAGAAGGTAGATACAATCGTAATTATTAGATGTTACGGTCGGATTCCTGGTGAGGCCTATCGTTATAGTCGAGGACATGGGACTTGACAATATCAGCGTCGTGAAACTGGGAATACCAAGTGGACACCTCAATGGGCAAGTATTTCCATGTAATATAGTTATTGTTCGCACACCCTACTTCGTAACAAGCGCCCCTCGCCCGATTCTTTGCTTCTGTGGCATCGTTCAGTAGCAACCAAGCGGGCGTACCTGTAATGTCGCCCAATGCTTCGCGGGGCACGGGAGCCATCCCGTAACATAATTGGACGGAAAACATAACCTCTTCCAGTAAGAAACATCCAAGGATTTCCTAAAGAGTTTCTCGTAGAAATACTACTCAAGTTTCTTGGGTGAAATACACCAAGAAACATTAAGGTTCTCTTCATTTCTCTGATAGTTAAAGTTATGAGTTTTCCTACGTAAAACCTGCGCAGAGAATGCAGATAGCTTTTCCTAAGTCGTTTTCCCCCGGAGATCCCAGTCACACCCCAGAGGACGCGAGATCTTGAGAACGAAAATGGAGGAAGTAAATTATAGTAATACTTTGATTCGTAATTACCCGATACTATGATCGGATTCTTGTCTAGGCCTATCCTCATAGTCGATAACATGAGTCTTGACAATCCCCATTCCCTGTAATAGCTCATACCGTGTCGGCACCTTGATGGGCAAGTACTTCCACGTAACGTACTCGTCCGACGCCGTCCCTTCGTCGGATGTCTGGTATCTGGCGCGGCACTTTGCCTCCGCTACATCGTTGGGCAGCAACCACGGCGGCGTAGGCACGATCATATCGTCCAATGCCTTGGAGAGTGCCATACCGTAGTCACCGCAACTTAGGACCTCCTCACGCCTCTCGGCTTCTTCGTCTCTCTTCGCCTCTTGCGAGCTTGCGGCCCCAGCGATCCATTCTTTCACTTTGTCCATCCATCCTTCATCGACAGGCGATGCATTAGAATCGTCATCGAAGTCGTATTCCTCAGCCTTTATCCTCGTCTCACGAAGCGCCTCGGTGTAACCATGCAGAAGATGGTACACATTGACTTCTTGAAGTTTGCCGTTCGACCGGGCTCTATGTATTGCCTCAGACAGGGCTTTGTCGAGTTTCTCGCTATACAATTCCTTCTGCATGTACTGATCAGCATGAATGTCTCTCGCGTCGTCTGGCCCATTCGAGTATTCTATAGTGAGATTGAGCGTTTCGAGATTATGAGGAAGATCGCTGTAAATGAGATGAGCTATATTGTTAGGGAGTATACCCGCACTAACCTATGGTTGAGCCACGAGTCTGCGATGCCCATATAAGTTTCAATATTGAGGACCCGTAGGTTTACGAGTCGGCTGAACCTCAGTTTCCCCTAATGCCAGACTGTCAGTAATCAATCAGTGTCGTCGCTCCAATGCAAAGCATACCGAATTATCCCAGGATTCAAGTTGGTCTGGCGTATACCTCCAACTGAGAGATATTATCGTAGAGTAACATTTCTCCAATAATGTGTTGGCCAGATGGAGACCATTGAACCCATCGATGCTGAGTTCCGTCAACTGAGTAAAGTCGACCCGAAGATCCTGGCGTTCCAAATAGTGTCCTAGGATATTTCTGAGCGATCCTCCGAGTTTGAGACATTTGATTTTGAACGGTGCTTCGTCGGGACGTTCTTGGGGTGTGGGTAGACCTACAAGTCGGCCGTTGGAACGGAGAAAACGCGGAGCTTCCACGGTTTGACCACGACCCTCAAGCTCCAAGTATTCGAGAAGGGGATTCCTGATAATCTCCATCGGAAACTGCCTACACAGTCGAAGCAGTCGAAGCGATGTCAGTGTGGGTATCCTGAGCACCGACTCTATCCCAAGCCTGAGTGGCTCGGGAAATTCGTACCAGTTAGGACAGAATAACGAGAATGTTTGTAGGTCTCCTGCTCGAGCAATCAATTCCAGGAGTTCGGGGAAGGAGGTATCCAAAACGACCGATCTTCCTCGGATGGACAATATGCGAATGTAGGAGAGGAAAGCTGGATTATTACGAGCGGTCGCAGACAATGTCTTGAACACCGGGGTTGGGGAGCTGCTAAAATATCGATCTATTGAGGAGTGCATGGTTCGACCCGCGAACGTTATTTTTCGTAGAAGGCGTCGTTGGGCGTGATCTCTCCAAGCTCGGCACAGTAAGGAGCACGCCTTGAGAGTTGCTCGAATTTCGATGTCATGGGCTTTGGTTCCAAATTCAATCTCCTTGATAATGACTGAGATAATGTCGAGTGGGAGCGAGTTGGAAATCATTAAAAAAAAATTAGGGTCGAGAGCAAGTCGAGATTTTACTTGCATTCGGTTGTAGCCGACAGAGTGAGGTTATTTACATCAGCCGTCGCTGCTAAATAAGTGATGTAATATTTGGCAGCATTCACTGGTGCAGATAAAGAAGCGAGAATCCGCGCCTCACGGGCCACGACCTTGGCAACGACGCTCATTCACAGCTTGACACAGACAAAGTTATTGATTATCGATTATCATTGATTTGATCTTTCATTACGATGGTGGACGAGCTCCTTTATCGAAACCCGCTGGATCCGCGGGTATCCATGTGAAATTCTGAAGACGCTATGCCCAGTCGACGCATTCTTGGCTTACTTCACTCTCAGTATCATCAGCAGGTCTAATGCGAGTCTAAGGATATCACACCTCTCTGCGGCCCCGGTGCATGTGCGCCTATTTTCGCCAGAATCAGGGTGCCCATATCAATGGTCTCCGCCGAACAAATATTGCGTAAGTTAATAACATTTACTCGCAGAAGCAATGCACACATTGCCTTCACCCGGTGCTGAGATCCATGCCAGTCTAGTCGACGCAGTCTCAGTCCGCTTCCCCCGCATCATCATAAACAGCTCCAGGACAGCGTGTGACCATCGTTGAACTCCTATTTCTTGAATCCGTCCTGTCGATGTGAAGCTGCGGAACAGGCACGTATCTCCTGGTAGCCTGAGGCTCAGAGTACATCGTCACTTATACGTGGAAAACGTGGCATTAAGGCTGAACTGGATCATACCAACATCTGCAGCTCGGTCATAGTAGACCGATCAAAAACCTCCAGTTTTTGAAGTCCTACGATATCGAAGGATGGACACCAAACACCTACTCCCCACCGGCAATCTGACTTGCCTGTTCGAAGAGCGCCTTCGAACCTGAACAGCTAGGACAGTTCGTGGCTTGGTGGTAATCTCCCTCGCTGGCATTGGCTGCTTACTTTTGACCGCCATAAATGGCCCCCATTTCTCCTTCGGCTCTGCTGACAAGGTCGGTCATTCCAGCTCCTCAGTACTAGATCTGATCCTGACAAACGGCATCCCAGGCGTTGAACAATACAGAGTGGCCTATCCCATCCGGTATCACCCTCAACACATGCGACACGTGGACTAAACATCCTGGGTGGCTTTCGCAACGTTCTTCAGCTAAGGCTACCTTTTCGCTTCCTATCAATGCCGATAACCTCCTTGTCCTATCTCGTGGTGGTAACCTTGGGCGTATCCGCTTAGTTAATGGGTACGATGGAGAGGACGCCAAAGTCGAGGTCCACGCGACTTATGGCCGTGGTCTCGTTCTTGAGGACTACGTCAAGATTTGTACGATTACCAGGGGTGACGGGGAAACTGGAATGGGCTTCTTCGTGAGTTTTTTCAATTGATCATTTATATTCCTCGATGGCATCAACATAACACCTAGACCCAACCAGCCACCTTTCCGGACGTTGAATATGTCGCCACTGTTCACCTCCCGACATCAGGCAGAACGACTCCCCTTCGTATCCCAAAACTCGAAACCGATCTTATCTTGCCGGATCTTTGGATGTCCTTTGGCTCCGGGATGGTCGAATTTGACGATGTTGTCCTCAAGAGTGACACCACATCGGATACTAGAGCCCTCGGGGTAGGTCAGATTCCTACCCACTCCTGAGTGTATGGCGTTCTAACTTTGAGCTTTGTAGTCCATTCGCACGAAACGCGCACGGCTCAGCGTTGACGAACATTATGTCATCGGGAACATCCAAGTCAAGTCCAACTTCTCGCATGAATACCACCTCCAGAATGGGCCTCTCGAGTACGCCCATGTCAAGCTTTTGGTCGAGTCTCCCCCTGGAGGTTCGATTGCAGATGAGGTTGGGCTGAACAAGTAAGAACAATTACACTCGCGCTGGACCGATTTTACCTTTGATCATATAGAACATTCGCTCAGACTATCAGGCTGCAAAATCGGATGGATCAGGTACCAGCATCTGACGGCCCTTTCTTGTTCGAAGTTTCTTCCCCCGAAATCCTTGAGCTCGATATCGCATATGACTCCGTATATTCATGCATGCCATGGTCATTCCTGCCGTGCCAAAGCGATCTCGACATTAGACCTCCTGCCACCTTCAGAGGAAGCTTCAATATTACTTCTGCCCAAGGGGCCCAGCTCCACTTCGACGGGAATCCTGACCCTACCGGAACTGGGCGATTGAGGAAGGTTGATGTTAATGGTGCCGGTTCGGAGGAGATGACGGGTAGGGTTAGATGGGAGGGGGGTGCATTTGATGAGGTTCTGTTTGAAGTCAATACGAACCTTCACCCAAGCCTTTTCTTACAGTGAGATTTCTACTATCGTTGGCCTTCGTGGTCTTCCTCTCTTTAAAATTTAGCCTAAACGTCATTTCCTTTTTCTTAACCGTACGGATGGTAACCGGAGAGCCACGACTGATAGTGAATTAATTAGAACTAAGATTGTCGAACTTCCATATGCTTCATCTGAGCACACCCCTGGCTACGGGGCATTGAAACCATTTCCAGACTCGCCAGAGCCAGGCTGACAGTCGGTCTGGCCTCCCGGCTTCGCATTCAACTGCCTCGTACACTCCAGCGGGAATCTTCGTCATCTTAGCAGTGGCGTTGTGAAGATTCAGAGGTTGGTGGGGTCTTGTCTTATCATATCGCTGCTTTCACTCTACCTTCATTGAGTCGGTGGAGGGAACTCTGCAGAAACACCGTGAAGAGGCGAAGGTCGAGAAGAAGCTCCTCAAAACCGGTTTTTGTGTCCAAATGCATCTTATCTCCGCCCTTCAACATGCTCGCCTGCTAACAACCCCGCTATCCTCATTCTTCCTAGCGTTCGTGGTGATTTCTGAGATGAACATTGCATAGCCGACGTTTGAAGCCTCTTGCTCCTGGTGTCGCTGGGCATGAAGTATGGCGAATCAACGACCGAACTTGAATCCTCCCTGCCTACCCCCTTAACCCATACCGTCTGCTGCGCCTTCGTCATCGTTTCCTCCACTTTTTGCCTGTTGAGTGCATTCCCTGGCGGTTACCGGCGTGTCATTCACTGGTGGTCTAACTCCCCAGCCGGGTTCCTATCAACCGTGCCGCCGAAATCTAGATTTTATTAACACAACAGTTGTCGTTGGATTATCTCGGTTCTTCATGACTCAATTTGAATTGTGCCTTGACGATCAATAACTGCTTCGCCCTTCACCTCCTGCGCTCTTAGTACCTGCTTGGACCTTTCATTGTTCCTATTCAACCTTCCCACTAAGTGGTGGACCGTGGAAGTGGTATTTCATGCATGCGTTTCAATTGAAAGAGTAACACGGAACGGATATTACATGAGAACACTGTAATAGACTAAGCTAGCCACTACCAAATGTCACGACTCAATTTATCCAAATAGTATTCGTCGTAGTCCATAATCTCAAAACGAAGCATACCGGTTGCCTTCAACGCGGGGAACGTATTCGCAAGCTTCCCAGGTGTACTCCTCCAAGCAAGAAAACGACCAACATAACCAGCCTCGCTACCTGTAGCGGAAGCGTAGCCATTCTCTCTGCAGTACCTGTCCAACTGGTCGTCGTCGTATTCTGAACTCGCGAAGTCCTCAGAATCGCCTTGATCTTGACTTTCATCATTCCCTCCATTACGTTCCCGGCATTTTTTGTCCCAACCAACTTGCCATACCACCTCGCTCCGATCCTCGTCAAAGCCTCCTGCCCAACCCCGTATCAGGATACGGAGATTGATCTCGCGAAAACTCCCTCGAATTTTGGCGTCCAGACAGAGTGCGGCGATTTTCGAGTCGAAATTCGTCTCCTCAACGTCCCACTGGAGTCTCTCCGGGCCTAGGTCGTTTTCGAATTGAGCAGCCCAAGGATCAAATTCAATCGCAAAATTGAGTGTTTCAAGGCTGTTCGGGAGTCCGCATTGCTCGAGCATGACAAGGATATCGCTGAGGTGGTTGTAGAATCTCCATTCGTAGTCTCCGTCAACATGGGCGTCAATGCTGATCGCTCGGAGGTTTGGAAAGTCTCTGAATGGGAAAGTCGGTACTTCCGACTGTAAAATCATCAGATGCATCGTAATCGGTAGAGGCAGCGGCACATACGGGGTCAGTTCGGTAATACTCCTCTGATTCGCCTCGGTACGTCCATGAAAAGTGTGTTAGGGACCCTGAGGCGAGCTTGAGGACGGTCTGAGGAAACTCGAAAGGGCAGTTCTCGATCTGGAGCTCCTTCAGCTGCGAGAAGTCGAGGCGAAAATCTTGACGATCGTTGTAGTACTCGAGGATAGTGGACGAATACCCCGTCAAATGAAGGTATTCGACCTGGGCCTTGACTTCTGCTGGTTCTCGAGCTGGCGTTGATGGTCGCTCCAATTGACCTTTCTTTCGCCGAGGTTTAGGAACCTTGCGGAGGCCTTGGTCCCCGGTTACTTCAAGGTGCTTCAGGGAAGAGTACCCAATAATTTCAAGGGGAAACTGTCCACAGATGCCTTGAAGCGCAATTGATTTAACTTTTGGGGATGAGAGGACTGCCTCGACGGATGCTCGTAACGCCTCTGGAAATCTGCGCCAGTGTATACAGTCAGAATGGCACCGCATTTCCCATAAAAAGCTTCGGAGGTTTCCAAGCTTGGCGAGAATGTCTAGAATGTCTGGAAAATCTGGGTCCGATATAACCCATCTGCCACGAATATGGAGGACTTGGATATATGCCACCCAGTCGCTATCATTCTGTATGGTATCCAGAAGCTGCTGGAGGGAAGCTTGGCCGCAGTAGCGCTTATAATTAGGCTCTTTGTAATAGTTCGTCCGCCACTTTGGGTCGACGAGTACGACCTTCTTTAGCAACCGCCTCTGAGCTATGGGTCGCCATGCTCGGCATACGAAGGAGCAGGCACGTAAGGTTCGTGCAGCCAGAGACTTTGAGAAAGGCTCGTTGGAGAGCTCATCGAGTATGGAGGTCGTGATATCCAGAGGTATCCTACCGGCTGACATGGCAAAAGAAGAGGAAAACTAGACGTCCCTAGCTTACTCCAGGAACGTGTTCGCGTTATTTGACCTGTTGCCAAATAATGATGCAACCGCAATTACGCGATCGCTTTAGAGTCTCCACCATGGTACTGTTCATAACTTCCAGGCTGATCCAGCAGAGAGGCATTTCGGAGCAACCAAGTTGTGGTTTCCTGTATAAAACTCAGCCTATTTTCGTAGAGGTAGGGCTAAAAGTTCGGTGGCAACGACTGCAAGTGAGGATGATGTGGCTGTGGAGAGTCTAGAGCCATTAGATAATCAACCTCCTCGTTGAACCGCACCACCATCTCAAAAATGCGGATTCGTGAAGACTGCACTCTTCCGTCTCATATCATCGGATGCTGTGGCTGATATTTGGGTATACATGGAAGATGTTACTCCAACGTTTGTGTGAGTATAGCTCGATTATGAGGCGACAACAAAGTGCTGATTTTTGCCCTTCAGGAACTGGATGGCCAAATCTCCACCAGGAGACCGCTACAAGAAAGGGCGACTAGGCGAACCAGAATGCCTTGATTCGCCTATACGTATACCTGGCCATTGGACCCTCGTCGTCCATGCTCCAGGATGGACTGTTGCTGGGATTTGCTGGTGACAGCCACCAACATCGACTTGCTGTCAACGCCGTCCTTGCTTCATCTTCTCCTCCTGCTTCGGGGAGTAGGTCCTGAAGCTCGTTGCTATCCAGACCGTGACGCGCTCCTCCTTTTTCCCGCCTCCTGTCACCCATAACATCCGATTGTTTCGACCTGGACTCGTTTGATGCCCTCCCTCCCTGCTTCGGTCTCGTCAACCCCGTCACCACCTGCATCTACCTCAACAGTCGATACTGCTGCCCCTGCCGCAACTTCATCCCTCCTTCGGCGACTAAGGATGGAAAGCACCAACAGAAAACTGCGGGAATACCCGAGCACCAAGGTGTCAACACTGGCGAACGTCAACACTGACGTCCTGAACAATGGCCCGGTGCAGCCTGTGCAGGAAGGAGTTGGGCGAAGAGAAGTCTATGCGGTAGCGCTGGGAAGAATTGGAGGTCGAGAAGAAGAACGCTTGCTGCAATCCGCGTTTTCACCCAAATGCAACCGCTCCCACCCTTCGACATCCTCTACCTCTGATGACTTCACTATCATCGTTCTGACCGCTGGTCATGACAGACGCTGAGACGGCCCTCGCATAGCGAGCGTTTGGAGCCTCCTCCTGTGTTGTTGTGCACGAAGCAGGGCGACGACCGAATCCTCCCCTCCCTACCTTTCTAACTCAGACCGTCGGCTACACCTTCGCCTTCGCCTTCGCCCTCGTTCCCTCCGCTTTTCGCGTGTTGAGGTACCACCAGACAATGTCGCTGCTTTTCCTGCAGTGACGATTATACGTCGGTATACCGCTTCGGCGGTGAAGTCGAGACTAGCATCCGCATCCATTTCACCATCGGGGGCATGATCAGGAGAGGAAGAAGGGGAGCAAGATGCAGGAGCAGAGGGAGCCACAAACCAGGGATCGGTGGACGGGATGGAGCAGGAGAGCAGAAGCATGAACGGAGGAGTGACGACGACCACCAGCACCCCTTTGCAAGCCAACACCTCGTCAACCTTTGACATTCCAGCTACCGTCGGGATTACCGTAGTGGATCCCGAAACGGCTCTTGCAGTCACCTTCTTGAAGCGCGATACCCGGGAAGGACGAAGAAAATCACCCACCCGTCTGGTCTCGTTTTCATTCTCCTCGCCTTCATCTTCGTCACTTGCACTACCATCCTTGAGCCCATCAGGTCATCATCCTCTCGGACGACCACGGTGGAGGATGGGAGGAATGTTGGGCAGCCAGTACCTCGAAACGGAACGGAAACACCTCTACCTCCGGCCATGTTTCTTCTTGCACTCCTCCTGGTTGTTGCTAAGACTTTCTACCTAGTAGAGGTCTCATGGACTTTTTCACCTACAATTTTCGCGCTCCTTTATGGTACACCTTTGCAAATGGACATTCTACCGTATTGTTATTCTACTGCGCGTATGGACTACAGTAGTTCTACATTTGAGCTTTTCGAGCACTGTCGTGCCTTGCATCTGCCCGATCGAGTCATCCACTTGATCAGCTTTTCCTAGATTTACGCGATTGCCCATGATTTGCCCCAGAACAACGATTTGTGGGCGCAGCGGATACACTATCCAATTTTTGAACGTCACTTGTCACTAGCCACATCATCACCAACCGCAATCCATCATGGCTACCCCACCTAGGTTCATGTCGAACGAATATCCTCAGTACCCCGATGACGATAGCCTTAAGCCTGTATACCTCCAAGCCGATGGCCTGACGACAGCAACCCCAGGCGGGTACAGGCACGTCATTCTCTTGTGGACCAATACCTCGTCTGGGCCATCCCAAAGCTCGAGCCCCGACATCGAGGTTCACCAGATCATCCAATTGACTGGAAACCCAGGAAACTACAACTACTACAGCCCACTCGCCCAGAAGGTCCCGACGGAGAGTGCTGTCAAGAACAAGCAATACCTGTTGATGGAGCAATCCACCCGCGCACACCGTGATCACATCCTCGAGCTTGCGAAGGGTGTGGTTTATAGCAAGATCTCGCAGGTTAATTCCTGCCGGACCTGGACGAAGGATCTCTTGATCGCTATGGTTGGTGCTGGATTGATCAGCCCGGAGGTTCTGGACAAGATCGATACAGACGTGCCTTTAAAGGACCGTGTCGCCGAGATATAAGTTTTGGATCGACATTTCTTCGTATTTTCCCTGATTATTCCCGCTTGACTCGAGTCGGCCATCTGCCTTTTTTTGCTTTACCCTTAATACCTCCTCCATTCTCAACCACCTCCATGCATATGTTATCGGTCAATTCTTGACCATATTTTTTTACCACTTACTGTGTTTGGCTCTTTTATCACAGTTCAGTCATTGTAGAGTATCATCACCTAAAGCAGTACAGGAAAGTGGCTAATTATTAAGTAGGTGCAACGGCATGCAGCATGCTAAACTTCCTTCGCCGACGACCCCCGCGATGATGGCTTCAAGCCTGGCCCATCAGGACGATCCAGAATAATCCAGGGTGGCGTGAGGGCAGGGCATAAAATGGCAAGAGCAATGGATGAGATGAATTTGGTTTTGATGCTTTTGCTTGGAACAACACCAGAAGAAGCTGCTCGCAGATCGGAAGAGCGAATGGAGGAGGAGGAACAAAGGTCCGAGAAAGCGGGTCGGGAGAAAGTGATGGAATGGTTGCAGTCGCCGGATAGTGTCGGTCAATAGCATCCTATTATTTGTTCTTGCAGCATAAGTGCGATATAACTCGGAATGCTCGCGAGTGGCGCTCCCCATTCGAGACGGCCTGGATTTTGTGGAATTCTAAGCCCCCCTAGCTCCCACATCAGCTTCCACATATATTTCGCTTCCTTGAGGTGTAGGGATCTATGATCCGTGCTGTTTTGAGTGGCTTGCCAAGGTCAGGACGGCTTATGTGCTTCTTAAAGGCGTATATGGGCGCTCCCTGTCAACCCGCATGACCACCTGACGTTCACAGGCCCACTACAATTACAACTAATTTCTGCTCTCCCTCTCATTCTCTTCACCGAAATTGATGGAACATGGTATCCCACTCAGATACAAAGCATGGGTATCCGAAATTCCACTAAACCTCGCTGGGATCCAAAATTGAGGAACAACCTGAGCCAATGAAGTTAACGCCAAGGTTAACACGGGAAACGATGGAAGATCCTCGAGACACCTGTCAAGGCAGGTGATGTCAGACTTGAGAACCATTGCGTATATCGTGTATCAGTCTACCACCTTCATATCTTCATACATGACGCCTATCAGGATTTCAGCCTCGACGGACGTTTTCGGCGTCTTTGCGAGCTACACCCTCAGGTACTCTATTCACGCCTTGGCTGTTCTGCAACTCTGAGTGGTTGGTGGTCATTCACAATCAGTTAGAAAGAGGTTGCGTGCGACGGCACAAAATGATTGCCCTTGAGTGTTCGGATGCGGTTAAGGAGATGATAGTGGAACATCCACCTGTCTATCGAATTCAGGTGCACGCTTTCGATTTCGTCCTGCATTGATCCTGTCAGGCTCACAATGAGGTAATGATCCCTAAGGCACGTTGGAGTATTGGATTCAGTGCTTGGCAGACAGAAGATATAAAAGACAAGTCTACAAACATCGACTCAATCACCAACACACCTACCACTTCAGTTGAACCCCGCTCCACAACATCCATTTCATCCCATTATGCCGAGAAATCTCACTGACGGAAAGTTCTACATCGTCTCCGTCGGTGCAAATGAGCGTCGACTTGGTGTTAATCCTACCCGGCCTGCGTTCCAACCCATCGTAGTGGATGGAATTGTGAACGATGTAAGTCTGTACACATCATATCAATCCTCCGTTTCTTACACCATTTTCTATAGTTTGTTTTCAAGAGCGTAACTTCCACCGATCCAGGAAAGACCTACGAGATTGGCATTGGCAACTATCCGTCTACAGGCGTTGTTGAAGACGTAGTCAACGCCACTGTTCATGAGGACCAGAAGAAGGTTTGGACGGTCGAATATCGGGAGCTTCAAGATGCGTACACGTAGGCCTCACTCCATTTAGAATTTTTTCCCAAATCGCTCATGAACATTTGAAGCATTGTGCTGAAAGACGATTACAAGGGCTGGAGCCTCGCTCCCGGGTCTGAGATTGCTCAGGGAACACCTGTAAGTTTAGTCGTTCCTGATGTTGCAAGTTCAGCCATCTAACGCTCGGTAGGTCGGACTGGGACCCATTATTTCGACGAAGTCCATCCCTCCCCAGTTCCTCCCCTTTCAGCTTTTCAAGCTTATTCCTGTGTCGGAATCGGAGTATTGATGACACTAGGATATCTCCCGTCTGTCATGTCTTCAATTAATCGAAATGTACTATTACCGTTGCATACATGTTATTACCTTCGTGGCTGGAAAGCCGTCGGAAATAAACATATAAATTTCCCGTCAAGAATCATGATCGAGGTGGGGAAGAATTCCACCGCGAATGAAAAGAAAACCTTTCAACTGTAATTTCAGCCACATTGACAAGGATATCGTCCAGGACGTTATACTTCGAGATCCAATCATTATTTAAGGTGTGGACCTAAATTATCATCTACCATATATCCCGACTTGATTTCCTTGAATTATACCTCGAAACGAAGCATACCCGTTGCTTTTAACGAGGGGAACACGTGTTCCAACTTCCGGGGTAAATTCCTCCAGTGGAGGTACCTACCCACAAAGCCGCCGTCGCTCCCCTGATCGGACGTGTAGCCTTTCTCTCGATAGTACTTCTCCAGCTCGTCGTCATCGCATTCTACTTCGGATAGGCCTTACTTGACACTCTGGCTCCCAGATGAGCGGTCTTCCCAGTCTTCATAAGACAGAACACTGCTCGCTGGCCCATCTCCGTTCGTTGATCCATCTTGAGATGTACGGTCTCCTTCAACGTATACCCCAGGTGCTCTATAATCAACACTGAAAATGGCCTCATTTCGTAAATCATTGAGATGATCCCCTGCCCAGCGTCGGATTAGGATGCACAAGTTGATATCGCGAAAATGCCCGCGTGATTTCGCCTCGAGTCGAACTTGGTTTTCTTGACGTCTCAATGAAGCCTATCTATGGGTAGATGATTTTCGAATTGAGCAGCATTAGGAGCAAATTCAATCGCGAGATCGAGCGTTTCAAGGCTATTGGAATTCCGCATTGCTCGAGCATGATGATGATGTCGACGAGACGGTTATAGAATCTCCATTCATAATCACCGTCGACATGGACATCAACGCTTATAACTCGGAGGTTGGGAAGCTGTTTCAACGGAAAATCGAGTATGCCGGACTGGAAAATCATTAGCTGTGTTGGTTATAGTAGGAGAGCTGTACGTACTGGGTCCGCTTCATAATATTCTCTAGAGTTGCCTTTGTACGTTCAAGATAGGTGGGTAAGGAGCGAGAAGCGATCTCGAGGACCGTTACCGGAAATCCGAGGGTATCTTTGAAACTGAGTTCTTCAAACTGCGAGAAATCGAGGCGGGAGTTTGGCCGTTCGTTGTAGTAGCACATAGTGGCAGAAGAACCCCTCAAGTGAAGATATTCCACCTGCGCTTTGACCTCTGCCGGCTCTAGGGTTGGTGTTGACGGTCGTTCCAATTGCTCTTTCTTTCGACGAGGTATAGGAGCCCAGCGGAGACCTTGGTCGCCGGTGATCCCGAGGTGTCTCAGAGGAGAGGCCTCAACGATCTCCATCGGGAATTGGGCGCAGATACCGTGAAGGCCTATCGACGTAAGTTTTTGGGGCGAAAGGATACCCTCGACGGATGTTCGTAGGCCCTCTGAGAACTTGTACCAGTGTATACAGTTAGAGCTGCATTTCACCTCCCATAGAAAGCTCTTGAGCTGCCCAAGCTTGGCGAAAATATCAAGGATTTCCGAAAAGTAGGGATGAGATATGACCCATCTGCCATAAATATGCAAAACTTGGATATGCGCAACCCAGTCGCTGCCATTCCGCATGTCTCCATCAGTTCTTCAAGCTGAGGTTGACTCTTATATCGCGGAAGCTATGGCCTTTGTAGTAGTTTTCCCGCCACTTTGGGTCAACGAGAACGACTTTCTTGAGCAGTCGCTTTGGGGCAATAGGTCGCCAGGCTCGGCATACGAGTGTGCAGGCATGTAAGGTCTGCATAGCCAGAGGATTCGGGGAAACCTCGTTAGAGATCTCCTCGAGTATGGTAGAGGCGAGGTCCAGAGGGAGATTGCAAGCCGACATGATCGAAGAAGTGCAAGCCTGTCGTTGGCCGACAGCGCACTAGCAGGAACGTGTTCGCGTTGTTAGAGCTGGTGGGTGTTGTCAAATAATGACGTAGAGGTGATTACGCGATGGCTCAAGGCTGCGTACAGCCACGGTAGCACGGTAGCACTATCGCACTCAAGTCTTCACCGCATAGAGAATCCAACGGGTTCTGTATGTGGGAAAGATCGGTCAAGGCAGTGTGGCTAAAGCGCCTAGCGCTACACACTGACATTTAGCTCTACTGCTGAAAGAGGGACTCCGTGTTGTGCACACGGTGCCGGCGTGCAGTATTCTCATCTTTCTCTCACTCGGTCTTGTGTATGCGTTGGCTTTCAATGGTTTAAGCGTGTACAGTGTGAATAGATATTCTAATGACAAGGAACATTGTGCTAGATCGCAAACTATCAACCACCACATGTCACGGCTCGGTTGACGCAAGTAACACTCGTCGTAGTCCAGAACTCCAAAATGTAGCATACTAGTGTAGGTCGTGCAGTAGCAAGTGCGATGCTTGCTGTCGGTAGGCAACGAGGTTTGGCATCCTTCCAGTCCTCCACCTCGTGAAATCCTCTACCCCACCCTCCCGCACCGACACCTCTCTGTTTCCGCCCACACATGCCAAACCCACAAATCTAATAATCCCAATTCCTTCATTCCAAATTGGATCGCGGTACGAAGTCCCCTTGAGGTAAAAGCGACGGTGACCCGGGGCGACGTGTGGCCATATCATAAGGTAGTCCAGATATTGCTTCCTGTCGCTAGTGCCAATGAACTTGGTGCAGAGGCGACGATTGCCGCCAAGCGACACGAATCAGGGGGGAAAGCCGAGCTTCCTTGACTCCTGAGAATCGCTTGCTGAGAGGTGTCAGGTAGCGGTGCTGACACTGACACTGACACTCCTACGACTCCAACCCTAGTAATCCGAGGAATCCAGATACAACGAGCAGGGGAAGGGGAAGTTGATGGCGATGACGAGTCAAGAACTGGTGGAGGAGGTAGGTGAAAGATTGGTCCTTGAGTTAGATGGGAAAGTGAGGTCGAGATCGTGGGCGAGGAAGCATAGGGACGATATGAGCAAATGGCTGCTTCGTGCTTCATCTACTGAACTCGTACTCCATCCGCCCCAGTTTCGTCCGCACCGAGTTCCAATCTTGCCCCCCCGTATCCAGATCTTCATCCAGCGATAATGGAAATCCCCGGCTACAGCCTCCCAGTTCTTCATCGGCATCACCACCTCCCTTCTCGTCTCCTCTCAAGAGTCCCTCCCCGACGAAAACAGCTACAGCGACCAAATCGGTTGCTCGGCCCAGCTGAGTCGCCATTCTAACCCGTCCATGTACGGCGGAATAGCAGAGCAGCCGGATCCTCTCTGTTGCGTACAAGGGGTCCGTGCGCGTCACCTAGGGGGAACCTGTCTTGGATTCCATGAGACTGGAATTGGGAGTACGAGGGAGGTTCGTAGAACTATCGCTTGCGTGATCTTTGGGGTGACAGGTGCCGTATCGGTACGATGAAGCGAGGATGGAAGGAAGGGAGGGGTTGAACGGTGCTTGGCGTCGTAATAGGCCTGAGGTAGCCGAGGTTGACGTATTCCTGAGAGGTACGCAATCGGTATCTTGCGACAGCTGGGAAATAGTTAGATGAGCGAGCCTATGCGGAAGATGGGGAAAACGCCAGTACCTTGGAGGCGACAGGCTAAAGCCTCGTTGTCTTCGTCTTCTCTTAATTTGGCTCCGCCATGGTAAGAGGCAGCACCGGGCGGAGAGAATAGTCACAGCTGCACCTCCTGTTGTTGGGGACTGGGCTCGTGCAGTGATTCATTCCTGTGGGTGCCATAGGACGAGCGGGGTTGGTACTAATGGTGGACCTGCAACTTCAACAATTCACCAGAACTCGATGGGAGAGGAAAGTCCGACAGTAGGTCAAGCTCCGACAGGATAAGAGAGTAAGGAGGCGCCATCCGGGCGCTACGCGTGGTACGGAAGTCTTTGGGGGCGAAAGACGAAGCACCAGTGGTCCTTGTGCATAGGCAGGCGGAGCAATGGTGACTAAGGTCGGAGGAGGCTGAGATGCAAGATCTCTCTCAGATTCGTGCTTGTATACATATGAGCTAGGTCGGGTGGTAATTTGAGAACGTCGAATCGTCAAGCCATCCCAATACGTCAGGAATGAAAGGAGGGCAAGGAAGAACGACATGTGACTGTGATTCTAAAATATATGATTACATAATCCAACATCACATCTCTGAACGTCCGTCATTTCAGTCCGTTTTCTTTTCTCTGTGAGTCTATCCTCAACTCGAGGTCCTCACGGATGATATATTCTTGAGTCCAGGAACTTTAAATTGGTTAATGACTAGAGTCAATCGAAAGAACTTGCTGGTCTAGTCAACAAAACTCAGATTAGCCTGATTGAACCGGCCCGGCCCCTAACGCCACACTGGGAAACTGCTGTCGCTTCACCAGAAACATGACAGCTTCCGGAGCCCCAAATTCACTCTTGTCTGTTAATGCCTGTCTATCCATGTCACGCTGATGTCGTAGTGCACACCGGTGAAATTCATAAACTCGTAACAAGGACCGATTATACCAACTACCAATTCCAAACGCGGCGGCCCGGTTTACTCGAGTAATACCCATCGTAATCCAAAACCTCGAATTTAAGCATCCCAGTGGCCTTTAACAAGGGGAAAGTGTTCTCTAACCTCCTGGGTAAACTCTTGTAAGAGAGATACCAGCTTAGAATGTCTGCTTCGCTGGCGTCATCAGGCAAATGGTAATTCATTCTCAACTTCCTTTCGATTTCGCTGTGGCTGTCCTCTGCCCCACTTTTCCCAATGAGATCTTCCTCGCAGTCGCTATCCGGCTGGACCATGATGTCAAGCCCTCCACCTCCCCGTGAGACTTCCGATGTTACGTGCCCTTCTTCGTCGAATTGCGTGGCTACCCCGGACCGCCGCTGGATACCCTTCCTCCGAAAGTATTCCACAATCTCTGTCCAATCCGAGATCAGAATGCGCAAGTTGAGTTCCCGAAAATGGCCTCTCGACTTTGCCTCCAAACAAAAGTCCGCAAGTTTCATGTCGCACTCGGTTTGCTTGATATGAGACGAAAGCCTGCCGAGGAGAGAATCATGATCGAATACTATCGGGGATGAAGGTGGGAATTCGATTGCGAGATTAAGCGCTTCAAGGCAGTTTGAAAGTCTGCCAGAACGCTCAAGAACTTGGACGGTGTCGATAAGATGATTGTAAAAGATCCATTTATCATACGTTTCGTGGTGTACATCGACAGTTATCACCCGGAGGTTGGAAAGGTTTCGGAACGGAAGGTCCAAGGGATTGTACTGGAAGCTTCATCATCAGAGACAGCACGGATCAAGGATGCTATACTTACGTCGTCTAGACCTTCATTGAACCCATCCACCTCATCAATCCAATACGACGAGGAAAAATGGGTTAGAGATTCGGCGGCAGATTCGAGAACGGTTTGAGTAAACGATGGCTCCATGTGCCCAACACTGAGTTCCTTCAGCTGCGAAAAGTCAAGGCGAAAGTCTTGACGTTTGTTGTAATATTCCAGCATAGAGTTTGCGCTACCTTCCAGACGAAGGATTTCCACCTGGGCTTTAACGTCCGCTGGCTCCCGCAATGGTGTGCCAGGCCGTTCCAATTGTCCGCTTTCTTGGCGAGGTTTAGGAGCCTTATGGAGGCCCATCGAAGCGGATATTTCGACGTACTTCAGGGGAGAATAGCCAACGATTTCCATAGGAAATTGCGAACATATGTCCAGAAGCCGAATCGAGATCAGTTTGGGGGATGAAAGGATGGCCTCAACGGATGTTCGTAGATCCTCAGGAAACTGGTACCAGTGTTTGCAGTAGTTATTCAACCGGCAGTCCATTTGCCATAGAAAACTTCGGAGCTCCCCGGACTTGGCGAAAACGCTGAGAATTTTGGGAAAATCTGGATCCGATATAATACCACCGACATGTAGCACCTGGACGTAAGTCACCAAATGGCTGCTGTCCCGAATAACATCGAGCAGATGTTTGAAGGAATGTTGGCCATGGTCGTGCTTGGACTCATGGCCAGACCGAAGCTTTGGGTCGACGAGGCTGACTTTCTTGAGCAAGCGTTGCTGGGCTATAGGTCGCCAAGCTCGACAGGTGAGTGAGCATGCGCGTAAGGTTTGTATAACCAGAGGCTTAGGGGAAGGTTGGCTAGAGACCTCATCGAATATGGAAGGGATGATACCCAGAGGAAGATCTCTAGTCGACATGGCCGAAGAAGGACAAGCAGCGCACTGAGCAGCAATGTGGGCACGTTATTTGGCTCGGTACCGTACGCTTCCAAGACGCTCGGCATTGATATGAATCTGGACTACCCACTTAAGCCAAGTCGCAAATATCTCCGAATTATTCAACACTCCCACCATTATTGTCGTCCCCAGAACTACTATCGTGGTGCTTGTCAACGCCAGATAGAACCATAGTATTTGTATCAGAGGAGGTCGTCTGTGCGAGTGGGGGCAGCGTTCCGAAGACGGCTTCCGGATTCAAGTCGAGTAAGCCTGAGTTCCGAGTTAGAAAGGTTAATCTTCCCATGGATACGAAATATAGCCAATGAAACGGAAGATGTGACACAGAGCGACAATCATTCGTATTGGATAACCAATAAGCAAGCTATCCACTATCCATGCATCGACGAACAGGTAGTCACAGGCAAAAAGCCAAATTACGGCGGTAAATGTAAGTCATCCATCCAATTCGCCTCAGCCGCCACCGCCCTTCTTCCTCTCTCCCTCTCAAAGCTCGAGATACCCCACCAACCCAAACGAAACCAATCATCCCTCCTTCCCAAGCCCATATATTCATTCCACGCCGTGTCGCTCAACAACGGGTATCCCAGGGACCAAGGATACCATAACTGCCCACATGGCCGACAGTAGAACCTGAATCGCGGGAGAGGTCGCCGAACGAAACGTGAAAGAGTCGGGACAACTTTTATTTGGGAGAATCCGGAGATTGTTGAATTTGGATTTGGATTTGGTACGCCCTACAAATCGCAATCGCAGTGGGGAGAATATAACGGGTTCGTGGGGATCGTGGTGTGAGTCGACAGGAGACGGCAGAGTAGGGTGACGATGTATATCGATGACCGTTAGGATAGGCCGAGGAGGGTCTTCTTCTTTATATGGTCGTGGTCGTAAGGGAAGGGTTTAACTCTCGATCGCAGGTGTCTTCGAATCCTGGAAGCTGGCTTTCTTCGTTCTTCCCCTCCTCGCTTCGTCCTCCTTCCTCCCCTTCTTCCTCCCCCCTCCTCTCCTATCGTTCACTCTCCCAGTACATCCACCTCCTCTCTCCACCTCCTCTCCAGCTCAGGCCACCTGAATTCGCGCTTCATTTCGTGTCCTCCAAACCCTAGCCTCTTCTCTCCTCTCTTCCCGGAATTGAACGAGGGGGTGCGTGATGGTACAGGATTGGAGATGGGAGGAGTGATGGTGCGTAAGTGCGTGACGCAGATGAGTCGTCGCAGGAGAGGAGGAGCGAGGTAGTTCCAGCGGGTAGAGTGGGAATGGCACGTGCAGGAGCAGGAGTAAGAGTAGGGGAAGTGGTCGCACATGATGTTCTACGGGCAAGGATGGATAATTCGAGGGTATGAGAGGCGGAATTGAGGGAATGGGGTGAGGGGTTCGTGGTTGATGCGTTCGTTATCCAGGCTCGTCAGATCCTTCCTCATCCACGTTCTCCAATTCTTCCCCTACTCGCAGCGCGAACATTACACCTCGTATTCTCGGGGGATTCATATACCTCACCGGCCTTCGTTACCACGGGATGGTCCCACAAGATAAAGCAGTCGTTGGAGGCGTGGTACTAGGTTTCGACCAGTCTTTGCCAGATATCACGAGAGGGAGGTGGACATTCGTAGTAGTTGCGTCGTTGATGAGATGACGGCCTGTTACGAGGTTGATAGTGGGAGGTAGAAAGGGAGATGAGGATTGGGGGAGGTGGATTGGTTTGCGGAAGGAAGGACTACGGCCACGGCGAGATCCAACACGAGTATGACGAGGATATCCTCTAGAGTAAACAGCAAGAGAAGTTATCCCGAAGCTATGAATATCGAGAAGAATGAGTATATGCCAAGGAGGGGGACAACATCGAGCGTACCTTTTTCGCTGCCGAGCAGAGAGACTCAGAGAGAAGCACATTCACAAACCCGTCTTCTCTCAATCCATCCTCCATGTAGCCGAGTATCAGAAGCACAAGTTCGTCATCGCAATTCGCAGAGTCAGAGGCACCATTCACCGAAGCATCGAGTTGAGGAGAGAGGGCGAGAGAGAAAGAAAGAATGCTGGCTGATCAAATCACGATGACGAAGTCGCGTCAATCGCCTGGTCAATCTGTTTATGTAATGGGTCTAGTCTTATCACAGCCACACATCCTCTGTTGATCATCGTCGCGTCTCCTTTTCCCTTCCTCTTCATTTCCCTTCCAACCATCCAGTTCACTATTCGCGCTAGAATCGCGCTAGCCTGTACACGAGCACGAGACTGGACTATACGTGTTTCTGCCAGCTGCATCCTCAGAATTGCCGGCATGTCCAACGCCATAACAAGCGACTTTGAATTCGTCGCGCTAGGATGGTCGACCTATACTCGTCTATCACGCTAGAGCTCGATCTAGCGCAACTAGGCAGCTGCAAGCTTCGTCTGGATCCTCCCGCCTCCTTCCTCCTCCAATGAGCGCTGAGCTGGCGTTGAGGAAGATATCGCGGCTTGGCTGTGCGCTTAAGGCCGATGGTACTATCCCTCTTCTTCCTTCTTATGCATACACCCCTCTTACACGTCTACCTCTACCTTAGGCTCCGCACATCTACACTAAACCTGTTAGGGCTATTCCTAACGCCAGTCCTCCCTCTGCAATCTCCGCTGCTTATACACACGAAGGCGAGATACGATGTACCACGTCGGGATGGGATCCTCTCATCGTACCGCCAGGCTTCTTCCGCATAGTGATCTACCCACTTCGTCCACCAGGTACTGTGACGACCAGTACCAGCTCCCGGGGAGGGAACGAGATGGGATGACGATGAAGGATTGGAGACAAGAGTTTCCAGCGAATTGGATGAGGGGAGATGAATGCGAAGACGATCTAGGCAATGGAGAATGGAGAATACGGTCCTCGAACCCTCTACGCCTACGCCAACCAACCAAGCATCCCTCTTCGTCCTCCCCGTTCACGTCCACGGGAGCCTTCACTTGCAGGCGAAGACTCGACGCTCCTTCATCCTCCTCGCACTCACTTCTCTTCGCTTCTCTCCTCACAACTACACTTCGACCTCCGTCCTCTTCCTCGATGCACTCTTGGCCCTGGGGACTCTGGACATGAACGTACGAATATTCGTCAAGGCATCCGACGCTGGAGTAGGAGCAGGGATTCGGAATTTGGAATCTAGACGTTAGTGGTCGCGGATGGAGGCATAGTCGAGGAGATGTCGAGAAGATGTGGAAGGGCGGGAGGAGGAAGGAGAAGAGGACGAGATGGAAGAACAGCACGAAGAAGATGGGATTGACGAAGAAGGACTTTGGGTCGAAAGGAACGCCTCCCTCTCCCTCCCTCTCCCTCCCTCCCTGCCGAACCCAACCACCCACCTTATACGATATACCGATATCGATATCTTCACTCAGAACTCAGAACTCAACACACCCATCTCGCATACATATCTGACTCGCCCCTGCTGATTCTTTCGCCCTTAATCGAAGATGGAATTGGAGAATTCGAGCGATACGCTGAAGACGAGGCGAGCAATGTAGGGCGGAGGGCGGAGGATGGAGGATGGAGGTCGGAAACTACCTCACGTGGAGCGCAGAACGCAGGTATTCTTATTCCCATCCAGCACATACTCGACCTCGCCTCGACCCCGCCTCTCCACTAAACCAAACCCTTCCACTGTTCCTTCCACTGTTCCTTCCTCGTCCTCGTCCTAATTCCCATGGTACCTCCCTCCATCTCTCCCATCCCTCCATTCCGATTCGTCCTTCTACTTCTCATTTCCCACGACGATCTCCCATAATGATCTGGCCTCGCTCCCATCACCATCTCCACTCTCCACCTCCTCCGCTCGCTCCTTCCATGGCTCCCACCCACCCCGAGCTTCTAACCACCATATCCTCCTGCACGCTATACTCTAGCTACTGCCCAACGAGATACACACGCCCATGCCCTCACCTACACCCGAGACGACCTAGCCTGTCGAACGATTCTCTCTCGGTGGCACGGGAGAAACCTAAGAACACGGCAGGACTCCCCGATGTACCCCAGGCTTTACGCCTTCACACTATCCAGGATGTGTCATTATAGTAGCAGCCAACTCCTCAAGCACCCTTCGTACTCTGTTTCTCCCTCCCCATGGCGAGAGGACCGGCGTTAGTTCCTAGAGGACTTGGTGAGAGTACTTTAGAGGTCGTAAGTACTTTTTCTGAAATCTTAAACTCGCATTTTACTGATTGAGTAAAACGAAATCAGCTGGCTGCACGCCTTTCAAATGTTCGCTGCGGTATCAAGCTGACAGCGTGGCCGAAGATCGAGCTTCAAGCTTGGGTACGGACTGGCGGATCCAGGTGACGCCTCTTGAACGAAGGCTGGAGTCGGTTGGCTTAATCGAGAGACCGGGGAGGATATATCTATCCCAGAACGGTACGTTACATGGATTCTTTCTTGTCGTAGCCTTACCTGACTGAAAACCTTCGTTAGAAACGACCTCTCGTACGGAACTAAGGCATTCTGCCCATCCGACGATGAAATCTCTGATCAAGGAGCCTATCCTCTGCGAAGCCGTGCCGTTTTTCGATGGAAGATTGATATAATATTCCTACGCGGTCGTCGTATCGTCTAGCTCAGCTCGTCCGGATGAATTTGAGCTACCGGCATCGATGGTGGCTGTATGTGCAGCTGCAGTACGTGTTTGTACAGTCTCTTGACCGTCATCAGCCTCATTCGGTCCGCGCTCGTTGACAACTACGGAGGACACATGTTATTCCTCGACAGAATTCGGAACGACACTCCCGGTGGATATTACCAACTTATGAGTGATTTCTTCAACGAAGCTGAAGCCTTGGTAAGTCGTCCCTATACTCACCTTCCTTGTACTCATCGTTCATCGTTCACATCTCTGCAGCGCCAATGGATGAAAGGGCTTCT
Source organism: Clitopilus passeckerianus (assembly GCA_944990035.1). Taxonomy (NCBI): domain Eukaryota; kingdom Fungi; phylum Basidiomycota; class Agaricomycetes; order Agaricales; family Entolomataceae; genus Clitopilus; species Clitopilus passeckerianus. Next base: position 88,564 of record CALYLX010000100.1, read on the forward strand.
GTCTCCTCGGCGAAAAAGGTATGGTCGGTCTTGTCTGTTTCCTTCACCACTATCCGCAGATTCGGGTACGACGATAGAAGCCTATCGATATCCGTTCTTCTACATCCTCGGGACTGCCACCCTGTCCAAGATCGGGAAAACCGAGCTCGTACGTTGATTATTGATATTGCAACCCACTGACCTGCGTGATGGGTCCATAATCGTTCTAGAACTACTGAGTGCATGGACCGTGAATGAACTATGAATAAAACTCTTTGCAACGATTCTTTGAACATCGGTACACATAGAATCAAATTCAATCTCTGAATACAATTTACAAACGCTACGAAGTTTGGTTATTTAATTTTCGAGGACACAGTACCAAAGCTCGGAAGAATACAGGTTTGCCTGTATGTGCACCACAGGATTCCTCATTTACCACGGAGTGCTGTCACCATGATCATGAGTAAGCCGCAAACCACCCCCGACAAAAGAAAATGAACGTACAGTTTGCCGGTGACGCTATTAGCACCACCGGAGACAGTAAAGTTGCCCGCATCGTCGATGGCGATCTTAGCCTCGCCTCCACCACCATAATTCCAAGTGCTAGAGGCACTCGCAAATTGGACAGCCCAGTCTCCGGGACCTGACACTGGATTCCGCCACATCATTCGAATTAGTTCACAATTTCAGCACAAAACTATATGGAAGGTGATACTGTACCTTTGGGCCCAACGTCAGAGAACTTGATGTATCCGAGACCAGGGATGCAGAGCTGGTAGACGGAGCCTTGGGGACCGAAGGGGCTGACGGGACCGATGACTTCTTTGCCGGGTTGGCCACCGAGGATTATGTAGGACCTAGAGGCGCCGGAGACGGTGACGGATGTGATGGTGAACATGTTGATTCAGATGGAACAAGTGAGAAGGTTATTGATGTTTTGGGACTCGGAAGCTTGTGTCGATGAAAACACTGAGGAGAGATGGCCTATTAGTGAGGGCTTATATAGAGTCTCAAGACCCAGGTTTCCCACACCAAAGGAATGGCAAAGCTTAAGATGAGATGGCTGACAGTGAAGCTGCAGAATTCTGGGGCGAATACACCCTCCTGTCAAAGTCAGTCAGTTGACGGACTCAAGCCACCGTCGTAACACCGGGGGTGACAGCAGTAATGTCTTAGCACCTCAAATCGAGGGTTGTGGTACTATCAGACGTCGAAGTATCAGTACATGTGAGTGCTGATGCAGACGGAGAAGGTACTCTATGCCGTACTTGAGTACCATGATCCATCACATGCCAGGAGTACCCCGCCGAAAGTATAACTGAAAGCAAAAGGCACATCGAATGCTTCGTGCTCCTGTCATTAAGATCCGCCTAGACCCACACATTAACATCTTGATTGGTTCCACAGAGCATCGATGATACCCGTGAAAGTTAAACCGACCTGAGCAACCCACGTTCATTGATACACCTGAGAAGTATACTCGACGCTCATTCGTCTTTTTCACCCACTCCACCCCACCGGCGAACGGAGGAGAATCAAGGAGTTCAGACGTAGTTTGGGACGGTCGTATCATTCTGGATCCAGCTCTAGTGGGATAGACGAGTACATGTAGACCATCGCTAACGCGCGTTATGCATGGGTACTGTTGACGAGGAATTGTCGATGTTGTATGTTCTGGTGTCGGGTAGGCTGGCAGAGCCGAGAATGCAGAAGTGTGGATATATATCCCGTCATGGCGCTCGTATACGGGATAGTGCGAATAGTCAACTGAGCGGTTGCAAGGAAAGCAAAGACGAGAGGAGAGGCGACGATGATTGTGGCTGTGAGAAGTCTAGACCTATTATGTGAGGAATCGACCAGGTGATTGACGCGACGACTTCATCGTTCTTTGATCAGACGACATTTGGTCGTCTTTTCTTTCTCTTCTCTCCGGCGGATGGTGTCTTGATTCCGCGAATGACCATGGCGAGCGCTACTCCCACTCAGATACATGGAGGATGGATTCAGAGAAGACGAATTTGTGAATTGTCCTCTCTCTCCTCGACGAAAAAGGTACGCTCCCCTATCCATGTTATCGTCACGCTCTTACCCTCGAATTCGCTATCCTTCCTCATAGAACGCTAGCACGTCATCGCTACCACTACTCCTCCGGCTGCGATTGACACTCTACGTGCTGGAACCACCTCACCCTCATTCCCTGCGGCTATTATGTCAAGGGGAAGATTGAGTCGTCATTCAAGTGGAGTAGAGGGTGCGCGCACGGAGCCTAGTTGAGTTTTATCGTCTTTGTGTTCGTTCTAGTTTTGGTTCCCGCCCTCGTCCTCCTCGCGTTCTTCAAAGCCGATTCATTCCCCATTCCGACCCCTCTACTCGTATACCCCATGATCCTACGAACTGTTCTAGAGCCGTCGTTTTTCTGTCTTTCTTTGAGTTTTCTGTGACTCGGGCAGTTTCGTTGGATACTCTTATTTAAATTCTGGGACGTTTACGTGTATATTTGTTGGCTGAATGTCATCATGGTGGTTTTGTCTCCCAACCTCATGAATTAACTTGCCGCAGCTTTTGCACATTCCCTTTGTATGATTGGAATCCTTATCACAGCGAGAATGTATATGTGCCAAGTACAGACGAGGAAAGTGTAGAACAAGATGAAATGTATGAAAATCATCCCTACTCGTTCGCCACAATAGAATGGTAAGTGTACAAGAGTGGATTGGAGGTAAATTAGGTATAATATTGGCTATTAGAATCTGAGCTTACCTTTTATCGAACCCACTCTATTGCTAAATGTATATCCAGTAATGACTCGACGGGTCATCGATGCAAGGAATTTGAGTAGCTTCCTTCCTGAAGAAGCCCTTGAGGCTATTTCTGCTGCTAGACGGAGAAGAAGACCTGTCAATATGCCTTCTAGTAGCCCCCACACCGAGGTCTTCATAGATCTACCGAATTGCAGCTGACAGTACCCCGCTTTGACCGAGATGAAAGCCCAAAGACAATAAATTGGGATGAACAGGGGAAGAATTAGTATGCACAACAATACTGGATTTATGAAGTTAACATCATGACATGCACGCGCAACAAGCTCACTCACCGTCGATCCAAATATCCTGGATGAAGTGTGCGATGAACGGTGCATAGTCGTGGTGGAAGAACCACTCAACAACGGGTGGTTGGACCGTTTCATAGAGGCCGATCCAGTATAGCCTACTCAAATCTGATGGTCAAGAGCCGAACCGGGGAAAGCGTCAAGGATTACAAAACGCACACAAGTGCAGCGATGCTGCATAGTCCAAGGTCCAGCCAGGTAACAGTCACATCCCCTCCCCCCGAGAAGGCTGCTTTGGTTTTCGACACACCAGCAGCAATGAGCACGGCGGATGTAAGAAGCCTATAGCCAATGACTTTTATAAGGAGAGGCGGTCGAGCTTCTGGAGTCCTTGGGACCGTGTTGGAGTTATCGGGAGCGCTTCGGTAAAGGACTTGAATACGGGCGAAGATGTTCAGGATGTATTGAGATTGACTATTTCTAGGCCGTTGACGAGTTGGGGTAATTGGACGCGAAATAGCACCTCCCATCAGCTCTTCATGGGCGTCGCTGGGTGTGGGATTGCTGAAGAATGTGCGAAACTTGGTTTCCTTCTAGCAAGTGGAGCTAATGGAGTACTTACCCAATAATCTGGCCACGCGGAGGGTTGGACATGAGGACAGAGAATACAGAGTTTGCGAGGCCGAAAGTGCCAAGAACCAACAACGTCGCGCTTTTATATTCATAACCATAACAATCCAGATTCCACAGCAGTTCATTGACACAGCGTTCAAACGATTTTCCTAAATGAAAGGGTGGCCCTGAACTTGTCCAAATGCGTTAAAGAAGATCAAAATAGCAAATCCAGTTAACTTCGCACCGTAAATGAAATGGACCACCAACGAAGCGAGGTCATCTCAAGGAGTCACTGAGGAAGTACTTTCCGTCCCTTTGCGTCGGTGAGGAGCTAGATTTACCACCGAGGGGCGAGAAAACTTGGTATTTTCGAGGACAAAAAAAAAGGGTAGGGTCAGAGCGCTGTATCGTCCATGATGGCCGTGCATTGGCCCTGCACCATGTTGGGCTTATTTTTCAGAAGTTACGTTGGCACAGCCGCATCACATACACAAGACGTCATGATTTTTGGTATTTAGCCGATACCGATGGCACCTAGGTGAATGATCACGAAGCTGAATTCAATGAGATTGCCCAACGGCCGGTACTCGGCGAAGTTGACGAGAGGAGGAGGAAGAAATGAAGATCTCGCGTCAAGAGCATGGTTGATTTCCTTATGTAATGGGTCTAGACTCGTCACAGCCACGAGGCCTTCGTCAATCAATCATCGCTGTTTCTCTTCCTTTTCTCTTCATTTCCACCCAGTTGACTACTCGCACTAACCCGCTTCCGAGCACGATAATGGAATATCCGTGCTTTTATAGGTTTGGAACTGCCGGATGTCTGACCGCAGAACAACCAATGTCGCCTGTCCTTCGTGACCAAATTGACCAACAAAACTCACACCCAACCTTGGGCTGGGATTGTCACTATGTATTCGTCTGTCCCGCTAGACCTTGCTCCAGCACGATGCAACAATCGTAAGCTCTGTCTGGAGTTACGGAGTCGTTTCTTCTCCTTCCTCTGCCTGTGGCGAAGATGATGGAAACAGTCTCGTCTGTCTGCACGAGGCTGAAGGTACTATCCCTCTCCTCTCTTCCTTCGCATACAGTCGCTCATCTCCACACCTTTCTCTTAGTCTCGCTCCGTCTACACTGCATAGCACGTCGGGCAACACATTCTCCCTCCCTCCGTCCCCTCACTGGCTCCTATCGTCCAGGATGATCTCGCTCCTACTGACGGCCCAGGCTTCCAGTCTCCCTGCACCCTAGCCGCGCTCCATATCACCCAACATATCTGCGCAATCCCCGGCTCCTGGAATGCATCCCGAAGCTTCCCCGTGCATCAGATTCAAAACCAAACGCAAGATAGAATGCCTCCAGACCAAGCCGAAACTCCTCCATCGTATCCTTTCCGCCTACCTAGAATGTACCCAACCCACGTCTTTCGGTAATCGCCACACCGTGGCGACCTGCACCACCCTTCGGCGAACGAGATGATGACGAGGGCGTCTGGGATTTTCTTTTAAACGAACGCCTCTCACTTCGTCACGGTCCTCCCACCTTCGTATTCTGGGAGGAGGGCGCAGGGAGGGAGAGATGGCGGTGGGGTACGAGGTTAGGATGGGGCAGAAAACGCGGTGGAGAATGAGGAGCCGGAGAAGGAAGTAGGACGAATAACATGGAGACGACGGGATTGGTGGGGAAGGACGCTAAGAAGAAGGTTGAGCAGGGCTGGTCCCGGCTGGACCCTCGTACTCTCCAGAGGGATGGATCGAGGAGACGACAGTCATGGTGTTTGCGGTGGAGTGAGGTCGGGTCTGGAGGACGCTTAGGGGGTGGTTAGGATAGGTTGGAGGAGGGGTAGAGTTCTAAGGCGTGGGTCGTCGAATAAGGAGTACCATCTGCCTCCCTTACACTCACTTTCACGACACGGCACGATACCCATACACAAACCAATATCCATCCGATCCTCCAGCAAATTCAGGGGCGTTTCCTCGCCCTGTTTCGCTCCCTTCCTCCTTTCGCACGTCTGCCTACCTCCAATCTTGGTCTACGCTCACCGGTCATGTTATCATTCTCGTTCTCCTGCTCCCGTCCTCCCCCAAATTCCCAAATTCCCGACACTTCACCCCGCTCTCACGTTATACACCCTAACGAGACCCACACTTTCATTCGCATTCGTACCCGACCTGCGTTCTGAGGAATCCCGCCATCCCGTTAAGCTTTCCACCTACCTCCTCCTGCTGTCAGGATGATCAACGTCGGACCTCGCTACGTCTAACCTGGTGACCAGCCTAGGCCAGGTACGGCGTGGCGCGAAGAAAGGGAAATGAGAGAACCTCCAGTTAACCTGACGAGGGGGTGAAGATGAAGACGACATGGGGAGTGGGGAAAGTATACCATGTGCGTTTCCATGAACCCACCTACGCCTACGCCAACATCAGCCCTATCAACCATGAACCTCCACCCGGGCCCCCACGTTCACGGGAACTTTCGTCGTGGTCGTTATGCGGATAAGAGGAATACAGGGCGGGTTCGTCCCTCTCGGAGGAATGCCGCTTGAACGTCTCACATCCGCGTATCCTATCCCATCACATCCTACCCCATCACATCCTTTTCGTCTCCTTCGTACCTGTGACTCCCTGTCGGCCCCTCACTCTCATTTTTTTCCTCGGGTAGGCGTTTCCGATGGCGCTCATCTAGGGATGATGGATATGGATAGTCAGAGAGGCGGTCAGAGAGGCGAGCTGTCATTGCCTGGATTCGGACTTGGAGCAGGAGCAGGAGCAGTGAGCGTACATCAGCGATAATTGATAAACTTGTGATCAAAAAACAAGGTGCTAAAACGTAGACTACCGACTACCATATGTCATGGCTTGATTGAAATAAGTAATAACCATCGTAGTCCAAAACTTCGAAATGAAGCATACCAGTCGCCTGTAACGCGGGGAAAGTGTTCAATAGCTTGCTGGGCAAGCTCATCCACGCGAGATACTCGCTTTGGGTGTCTCGCGAGTTCCAGTCATCAGAGACGTAGCCCATATTCCTGAAGCCCCTTTCCATTTCGCTGCCACTCAACTTCTCAAGTTTGGTGCTAAAAAATCGATGAGGGGCTGCCTCGACGCAAACCTCCGCCCGCTGTCGTGCCCGCTTCCTGGTAATTTCCCATTCCCTGATCAGGATGCGTAAATTGATTTCGAGAAAGTGGCCTGTGTCTCTGGCATCCAGACAGAGATCAGCGAGTCTCGAGTCCAAATTGGTTTGCTTCATATTCAATTGAAGCACCTCTAGAGGTGAAGTGCTCTCGTATCGAGCGACTAAGAGGTCGAACTCAATCGTAAGATTGAGCGTTTCAAGGCTATTTGGAAGTCCACATTGCTCGAGCATGACGACGATATCCTGGAGGGGCACGTGGAAACGCCCATCATTGTCAACGTGGGCATCGAGGCTTATAACTCGGAGGTTGGGAAGATTCTGGAATGGAATGTTCGGGATACCAGACTATAAAAATAATCAGACAAGGCGGCGATGGTAGAGGGAGTAAATACCGGTTCTAATTCGTCAACGACTCTAGACTTGCCCTGGTATGTCAAGGAGAGATGGGTCAAGGAGAGAGAGGCAACCTCAAGGAGGTTCAGAGAAAACTCGAGAGGTGAGTCTTCAATCCGGAGTTCCTTCAGCTGCGAGAAGTCAAGGCGAAAGTCTTGCCGATCATTGTAATGGTCTAAAATAGTTGACGAGAGACCTTTCAGGTAAAGGTATTCCACCTGGGCCTTGAGGTCTACCGGCTCTCGGATGGGAGTCAGCGATGGTTCCAATTGAGTTTTCTTCTGACGAGGTTCGGGAGACGGGTGTGGGCCTTGGCTACCTGTTATTTCGAGGTGCTTCAAGGGGGAGTAACCAATGATTTCGGCCGGAAATTGTGAGCAGATGTCTTGCAAGCGAACTGAGGTGAGTTGTGGGGATGAAAGAAGGGCCTCAACGGATGTTCGTAGGTCCTTTGAGAACTTCCACCAGTGTATACATTCGGAGTCGCATCTCATATTCCACAGAAAGCTTTGGAGCTCCCCTAACTTGGCGAAAGTATCGAGAACATCGGGAAAATCTGGATCCGATGTAACCCAATCGCCGTGAATATGCAGGACTTGGGTATACGCCACCCAACCGCTACCATTCCGCATGATATGCAGGAGATGCCTGAGGAAACCTTGGCGGCCGGAAGGTTTGAACTCGGGGGTTGCCAGGTAGAATTGCGACCAGTCTGGGTCTGTGAGAACGATTTTCTTGAGCAGACGCTTCTGGGCTATCGGTTGCCAAGCTCGGCAGGTGAGTGAGCAGGCACGTAAGGCCTGCTTATCCAGACGTTTCGGAGAAGACTTATGAGAAAGCTCATCGAGTATGCGAGAGATGGTGTCCAGAGGAATATCGGTGATGGTCATGGTCGAAGGTGGCAAGCATTGCCTGATGGACCTGATGGAAACGTCTTCACGTTGTTTGAGCTAGTGGAGATAGCCAAATAATGACATGCCACGAACCGGTGTGCCGCTCACCAGTTGATCGATTGATCCTTCGACCTCCCAACATCTGAGATCTGAGGTCGGGTAGCTCAATCCATCCACTGTATTAGTATCTTTGACGGGAAGCTACCATACAGGAGATCATGCATTTAAGCTATAGCCCGTAGATTTGGATGATATTCATTCCGTAAGTGGAACATTTCGAACGATGGTAAAATTCGTCCTCTATGTCATGGATCAGATTGAGGTCCACTTGATTTGAGTACGATGAAGTTCAACCTCTTCCGATAGGCTAGAGCTGATAATTTATTGGGGCAAGCTGGAATACTCGGGACAAGAGCTGGGATTTGGTTGGAAGTCAGTCGGAGGCATGAGGGAGATATGCACTCAGACGTGGAGGAAGAGGTAGGGTGTGAGGATGTGAGGTTGGAGCGGGGCGGAGGAGTCGAGTCGAATGAAAAGGGAGAGGATAGCATGAAAAAGGAGGATTGATGACGAAGGAGGAGAGGAGAGGAATGGAAGGAACGTCCTTCACCCTCTCCTTTCCTCCTCAGCCGCCCTCTAATGATTACGACACGACACGACACCCACACAACTCAATATTGATCCTCAGTCCTAAATCCCCAGAAATACACGCGCACGGTCGTCGCCCAGACGTCTCTGCTTTCGGTTCCGAGCCCATCTTCGATCGCCCTTCGTCATTCATCCTCATCTCTCCGTCGCCTGTTGTCTCATGGCCTTGACCGCAATATCGGACGCTACATTCGCCAGGAACCCTTTCTTCCTTTCGGGGAACCTATTTGAAACCTTGGGTATTTATTCACGGCTTCGAATTTCCACTCTAATTTGATGTTCCCTACTCGAATATACTGTCTACTGTCGTGATATGTTCGTTTCTCCCAACGCGACATCTGTTGGGATCTTGACCTAGCTCCTCCTGGCATCATCTAATCACTTATACAGTGCGCGATAGAGGTGCCTAACGGCCAAGTGAGTAACATGTATGGGAAGCCTAAGGAAGGCAACGAGAACAAGTGTGCCATTGGTGACCCAACAATGCATTGCGCTTCATTTAGCCTTTGTGTAGTCAAGGATCAGTAGCACAGTTCAGAGTTCGTCGGTGCCTTTCGTGCAAAAAGGGTACCATTGTTATAGATAGAACATATGTTACGGCAAACTACGGCGAACGGATAGCAAGCCATGAATAAAGCTACCTAGGGGCCTAAAACCAAGATGTATTAGAGACCGACTGCGCTTCATCAATCAACAAGAACTGCTCACTGGAATGCTTCAATTGCCGGGGTCCTTGAAGTCCTTCTGAAAAACCAGCTTCATACTGTCGATTTGGACACTGAAAGGCTCGCACGTCTTGTCGGTCAAATAGTACCACGAGGACTCCCCAGACAATTCCCCAGAAATCAAGATCGTGGTCACCAGAGTGTAGAAATAGGACGGTAAATCATCATTGGGGACAGAGATAGCAACTCGGTATTCCCAAGACGAAGTTGGCCCATTCAATGCGAACTGGAGAAAACCCTTCTCCTTCTCTTCCCCCAGGTTGGTGAGTGTATTCAAGATAACTGCAGCGACTTTGGGTTGATCGAAATCGATTTTAAGGGAATCGTGGATCAGCTGGACGATTTCGTTGACAAGGGCCCAAAGCTCCGATGCTTGTTCCTTGATCTTGATGATCTTAAAGTTGCTGAATGACATAGTGTCACCTGCGTTCTGCTCGATAGCTGGGAAGAACGACTTCCAATCGAAGTGTGACTCGGCGTCCTCGAGGCGGAGATTCAGACGAGTCAGATGACGTCCAGCAAACTTCAAAATTTGCGTAATTGTGGGGTTGAGGTCCTCCGAAACGAGAGAAATGGACTGCAACGCTACATCCCAGCCATAGCTCAGATTTCGTCTGGAAGAATATAGAATTGGGACATACCTCTTTCGGACATCGTGGAGGATGATTGGGTGTTATGGGAGGGTAGGACTGAACGATCTGGGGACCTAGAGATGACGATTCAGGACTTATATACATACGCGAGGGAAACCATACTCGGCAGGAAGTTTCTACTGGGAACTTAAACCGGGCTGGGCGACGTGTGAAATGGAGGTGTTTGATTGACAGGGCAAATGAAGGATTTCGGAGCCTTCGACGGAGGGAATAAACACATCGTGGGTCGAAATTGAGCTCACGTGTGACACTCTATCCTAAATCGAACTGACCTCGAAATTTCCAACATGATGGTCATCGATGGACTTGATAGTGGCGGACCTTGTGGAAGAACGCCCTCCTAACTGCGGGGGCGCGATTCTACCGTCATCGGTCCGGGAATCCGTGTGAGAGGCGAGAGGTGCAGGATCAGTAGGAATCGCAGTGCAAGGAGAGAAGCTGTAGGCTCCTCGATAATGCTGCGACCCCAACATCGCTCTCTCGCACCGGAAATAACCTGTGCAGACTAAGAAATGCCATAGTAAAATGAAATGTACCGTAGTAGAGGCTCAATCCATTTACTGTATTAGTATCTTTGACGGCAAGCTGCCGTACGGCGGATTATACATCCAAGCTATAGTCTGTAGATTTGGTTGACATTCATTCCGTAAGTAGGACTTTTCGAACGATGGTAAAATCCGTCCTCTACGTCGTGGATCGGATTGACGTCCACTTGCTTTGAGTCCGAGGAAGTTCAACGTCTTCTGATGAGTATGCTAGAGCTGATAATTTATTGGGGTAAGCTGGAATAATTAGACGCGGTTTGCCACGATTTGTGGGTACCGTGAATCGCCCTAAACTCGTGAGAGCGAGGGGTGTGATATTCTGGCCATTTTACATACGTCGTGTTGTATGGTATTATGACGACTTGGATTGTTGGTTGTGTAAATTGTATTCGTTCACCGGAGGAGTCGTTCTCCAATTGAATTAAAGATAGGTCAAAAAATGATGCTCAATAAACGCATTTGCCATCTTTTGCAAAATCGACTGTACCCCCGGCACCCTAATGGATGACTTCCCGTAACTTTAGAAAGCTAGATATCAGTTCTAAACTGACAGCCGATCAAGGGTCGCCGAATTTGGGTCTAGAAATCCAAACCGTAAACATATCTAGGATACTTGTGCACATTTCCTTACCTCCGCCTTTCGCCAAATCGGGTAAAAGCGAAAGAAATTCACATATAATCATTTTCGAGTCTTTTCTGTGGGTAAGGGTTATATGCGCGACCATATTCCAGTAAACTATTATTTAAACGATGGCATGTCCAAACTCAAGTCGGACAGAGGACTGGTACTCGTCCTGTGAAGGAAGTAGAGGGTGGAAGAGGGCATAGGTATTGGTCAAGGTAAGGAGGAAATCTCGATGTCCGTTGGTGGAGGTGTCAAAACGTCGCCGAAAAAGGAAGGGAAAGGGTTTAGAAAGCCAGATTGTGTTTAGAAGAGGGGGTAGTACCCTCTGGCTAGATTAAAGTTTAGAAAACCAGCTTTCTGAATCAAATTCAGGGCTAAACCAGGGCAGAGCGCCCGGCATGTTCGGCAACTCCAAATTCGTCCCAATTTCAAAGGATTTAGAGCAGAATCTAGGTTTCTAGAGTTACGGGAAGTCATCCAATCATCTTCCGTTTCTCTCAACTCGTTGGGGCCCATCGTGTGGTCGATTCGCTTATGTAAGGGGCCTAGGCTCATCACAGCCACAGGTTCTTCAATCATCTGAATCGTCGCGTCTCTTTTTCCTTTTCTTTCCTGCCTTTCAAACCAACCGATTGACCATTCGCGCTACTCCGTATACGAGAACGGCGATGAAAACTGCATTAGTGCCTTTGCACCCTCCAAACTGCCAATTTGTCCGATAACAGAACAAGGATGGTCGGCATTCTTCGTCAACGTTTCAACTACAAATCCAGTAAATTCCGCACCTAACGTCGTGCTCGAGCTGGATCCGGCACAACCCAACAGTCTCAAGATCTCAAGATTCACCTGAAGTCCTTCCTGCTTTCTCCTCTGTAGGTGAGGTGAAGCCGTTGAAGATGTTGAAAACCACCCAATCTGTCCACGTGAGGCTGAAAGTACGGTCCCTCTCCTTCCTTCGTCCGCACTCAGCTGCTCATTGGTCTATCTTAATCTTAGGCTCCATCTGACAACAGCGTCGAAGTACTTGCATCGGAGACTTTACGCGCTCTCCCTCTATCCACCGGGTCTTTCTTGCTCCCCTATTTATTGACGGTCAATCTGTCCTGCCCCGTACAAATCTCTTCCTTGTGCTCCCACCTCCGTCGGCTCGGCGCGTTGTCCAATCCCCAGCTCGACACGCACATGCACTCCTACGCACCGCAAATCTTACCTCGTTGGTCTGGGAGCGGCTTATGAGTCTAAATCAGAAATACCATATCGTCTCTCTAAACCCTCCAACTACTCATCGGGATGGCACCCACCGCGCTGGGCTACAGGCAGCCTCAGCCAATCTACGCCCTATACCACCCTCTTACCTATCTTCCCGTCGTGACGCCTTGTACCAGCTCTTGAAGGGACAGAGATGATTCGTATCTTGTGTCCTTGAAACCGCCACTAGCAAGCAGCCAACTAAGTAATCAAGAACTCTTCCTCATACTCGCGTTCGCGGTTACTGGCCACCTTCGTCCAGCTCGTTAGTCGAACAAGCCTCATGGATTTCTCATCCTCGAACGCCTCACGCGTTATCATACCCGTGGTCTCCTTGAAGATATTCTGGGTCTTCAGCGCCGACGTGCTCTCGGCTGAGGGAGGGTGAATATGAAAGCGAACTTTCATCATGCCGTTCGGCGCAGGGGAGGAATTTAGCATTTGGGAGGACCGGAGCCAGAGTCGGTGGGAGATGTCAACGACGTTGAGGGAGAAGTAGGAGGAGAGGGGCGAGATGAAGAAGGCGATATCCTAGAAGAAGACCGCGAGGGGCGAGGAACTGCCTCTCCCTCTCCCTCTCTCCCTCTCTCCCTCCCTCGCCCGAACACGACATCGATGTCCCACCTAAGTATCCATCTTCGCATGTCGGACTCGCCAAATATTGATTCTATCGTCCCCGTTCTCGATGGAAGAGATGAGGATTGATGAAGAGACGAGACCAGTGATGGGGAATGCAGGCGCAGGATGGAAACTTTGAACGTAGAACGGCGTATTCTTTTCCAACCTATCCTCAAACCCACCTCCACCTGCGCCCACTACCCTAACCAAGACCAACATCCCTTTCCTCATCCTCACGGCGGTACCTCCCTCCATCTACCTCCATCCACCCCCAGGTCGTTCTACCCCCGATAACGATCGCCCCTCGACTCGGTGGCTTCACCCCCAATCCCAGCCTCCCTCCTCCGGCTAGATGCGCACACCCTCGCCCTCACCAGCACCATCTCGAAGAGGATTTGGCGAAGCATCTCGGAGCATGAAGTAGATTCCCCCACCTGCGTCCTTAAACGTGTACGCCGAGTCGCCGACCGAAGCGACTTACCCAAGAACCCGTCCTCGTCCTCGCCCGCCCTTGTGCCCCTATTAACGCGTCAATGTTTACGTTTACGATAACCTAGACGATACACCTTGAAGTTTCGTCATGTGCATCATGGGTTGGGACTTCCTCGTTCTCTAGCGCCTCTCACTCGTGATGGCCCATCTTCTCGCTGTATCCGCACCTCAATATGTCTCTCGCGCGGATAGTCTCCATTGAGGAGACAGATGGAGACGGAGAGGTGGTGTTTGGGGTCAGGAAGGGACGGAGATGGAGATGGAGATGGAGATGGAGGGATGGAGGTGGAGAAGAATTAGGAGGAGGGCAGGGAAGAGGGAGAGGGTGGCGTCGAGGAGACGGATCGATGGGGAGGGATGCGGGGAAGAATTTGGAGAAACAGAGCATTTCTTTTCGGAACAGGAAGGTCCGAGGGATGGGTGGAGGCGGAGGCGGGGTCAGGCTGAGATAAGTCAAAGGGGAGGATCGTTGGGATGGGATGTGCACCCGCACGGTTCCCATCGTTCTATCAGTACTACTTGGCCAACGACATCATAATAGCATCCGTTGTTTTGTTGAATGTATACTATAAAATACTCTTTTACTACCCGGAACGGGGTTCGCCGACTTGTGAATAGCCTGCAGATAAAAATATATATTTCGACCAGGCTGAACTCCTACAAGAACGGAACGATGTGAACGTAGACCAAGGTAAGTGTAATGAAAGGATATGAAACCAACTAGTATAGATTGGGTTTCAATTTTGTCTGGAAATATTCATCGTAGTCACGAATCTCAATGTGAAGCATACCGGTTGCCTTCACGGAGGAAAACAGATCCAAAACCCTGCCGGGTATACTCATCCAAGCCAGAAACCTAGCTGGAGCGTCATCACGGTCCCTACCCGCAGACACGTAGCCAGCCATTTTGCACTTCCTTTCCACCCTCTCGTCATCCCACTCCACCTCAGCGACGTCCCGTCTGGCACTTTTATCCTGTGACAATGTCCTATTCGACTGGTCGCGGGGTCCGGGATCAGCGTCAATTGTTGAGCCGTCTGAGTCTTCGTATTCTTCTTCCGTGGGTCTTGTGAGCTCTTCATACTTGTCTTTGATTTCACGCCGTACGTTATCCATGCTGCGCATCCAGAGCCGGATCACCACGGTTATGTTGATTTCGCGAAAACTGCCTCTGGACTTTGCGTCTAAGCAAAGTTTAGCGAGCGTCGAGTCCAGTTGGATTTCCTCAACGGTGCGTTTTACCAGGCCGAAGAGAAAATCCTTGTCATCCCCAGGTAGTATATCCAGAGCATCGAGTTCAATCGTGAGATTGATGACTTCAAGGCTATTCGGAATCCCGCATTGCTCTAGCATGAAAACGATGTGATCGAGATGATCGTAAGATATGTAATCCCATGGATCTTCAATTAGAGCGTCGATGCTTAGAATCTGGAGGCTCGCCTGGTTTCTGAGGGAAAGGCCACGGACGTCAGACTATCAAACCATCAGAATGTATTTTCCACGATAGATGAGACGATTCTTACCCGACGTGTTACATTGTACCCATCATGGTAAGCACCCGAATACGTCCAATGAAAGTGCACCAGGGTATCAGATGCACTTCTGAGCACGTTTTGAACAAACTTCGGGCAAGAGTTCCTAATACTGAGTTCCTTCAGGGAGGAGAAGTCGAGGTGAAAGTCTGGACGAGTACTATAGTACTCTAGGATGGTGGAGGATTGACCAGCGAGGTGAAGACGTTCCAGTCGGGTTTTGACGTCCACTGGCGCTCGAGTCAGGACGGATGGCTCCACTTGCTCGACTTTGCTACTAGGTTTAGAAGCCATGAAAACGTCCAGGTCTTGCCCGCCAAATACTTCGAGATATTTCACAGGGGAACTGCCAATAATTTGGAAGGGAAATTGGGCGCAGACGGCTCGAAGCCGTATAGTTGAGAGTTTTGGTGATGAAAAGACGGCTTCAACGGAAGTGCAAAAGGCCTCCGGAAACTGATACCAGGGCACGCAACCGGGGGCATATGCACATATCATTTCCCAGAGAAGGCTTCGAAGTTCTCCATATCTGGCGAGGGTTTGAAGAATTTCTGGGAGGTGAGGATCCGACGTAGCCCATCGTCCATGAATGTGTAAGACCTGAATGTAGGTCACCCAATTGCTTCCATTCCTCATGGTGGTTAGAAGTTCCGCTAGGGAGGGATTTTGGTGAAAGTCACCCGAGGAATGTGCAGATGCAGGATTGGTGAGGACGAGCTTCCTCAGCAAACGCTGCTGAGCTACGGGTCTCCAGGTGCGGCATAATAATGAGCAGGTGCGTAACGTATCGGCAGACTGCGACCTTACGTCTGATTGAGGTGATCCAAGGGGAATCTGATCCAGGATGGACGGCAGAATATCCAGAGGGATGTTCCCGAGCGACATGTTAGAGATAAAGGAGTACGAGAACGAGGAAATGAGCCCATAGCCACTCGGGGTAAGAGTTGTTTGAAGCAGTTGATTCTGCCAAATAATGTTGCGAACGCCGAGGTGTATGATAACCCCAGGCTTGGGATCGGCGTCGGTAGGAACTACTCTCCGCTCCGTAAACTTGTGAACATAGTGTTATGCCAATTGGATTCGAACCTGGGGGGTAGAAATGGTTCACAATGAGCTACATCGCCCTAAGCTAATCATCCTCTCTCTTCCTCTCTATATAAATGAATGTAATAATAATTGTATCTAACATATGGAGGCCCTCTGAAGAAATCTCCAAGTAAGCTGGATGTTTCGGCCCAAAGATTCCAAAGGATTTGCGATGGTATCTTGCAACTGATGTCTGAGCCTCATCATTGAGGCAAAGCTAGCGAGGAGGGCCAGATTTGAGTGGTCAAAATAAGAAGCATGGGAGGAATACTTGCCTGGGAATAATGCGTTCTCATATACCATTTGTACTCCCTCCCATCCGGGCCTTTGAACACGCGATGACTGGAATCATTTCACTACAGGTCAGCATGGCATGCAACGGGCCACGTACTAGCCATGGAAATGATACCCATCCTTCTTGAAATAGCTCTCAGCTTCAACGGTTTGCCCGTTAAAGGTAAGGAGAGATTTTCCAATGCCCTTGTGCACGACCGAGCCAATCACCGAGAAATTATCTTTCAAGGCATCGTCGCTGAGCTCAGGAAGCTCGGAGTCATCCTTGGAGTCGTTACATTCTTTTGGATCGAACTGTTCATATTGAGGAGCATCTCGGATATTCGGAAGGACCTTATATACGGTAGATGTCCTGGCGCCTAAAGATAATGGCGAGACGACCTTGTACAGGACTTGCCCAGATTCGAGCATGTAGGCGGAATTCATGTGTGAGTAGCGTGATAGATAGATGTTCATCTTGAGCAGGAGAATCCGTTAATTCTTCTCGATCCGATGGAGAGCTTCTTATATGAGTTGTTTCCAGGTGAAGGCAACAGCAGTACCTAGTCGAAGTTAAAAAGAGGCTGCGAGGCTGCGCAAGTTCTGAATGGCGGTGCTGCGGCCCTTGTAGATCGACACTTGAGCAGTGACTTGATAAACATCGAACGTTCTTCCAAGCGTTTTGTGGGAGATTGTAAGTGGGATGTGCCGATCTGATCACATCAGATGGGACGCCATACGAGCATGGTCAACGGATGGTCGCATCCAATAGTCGCGAGTTTGAGATGTAGTATACCGTATCCTGTTAGGTTTTCTTATCTACTGGTGCTTTTTTCATAGAGTAGAAATCAGCATCTGAATTTGAACCGGATGATGGCCAGCCCAAAGCGTTTGACCAAGTTTTGAATGTCAATTTGAAATCGATCAATGCCGTCTACGTCGGATTTCGGTCTTAATCAGGAAGTTGTTTGGCAATCTTAGCCGATTCAAATAACGCGTAGACTCGTTCCTGAGCATTGAGTGGTCCTGAGTAAAGTCGCGCTTGCCATGACCGATGACGGCGGTGACCAGGATGGCATTTTTCCCTCGTTGAGGGCAACGGGTATGTTTCATCTTGAAGTTTTGGACTATGAAGAATATTACTTGAGCAGATTGACCCTTGATGTAAGGTAGTTCTTCCTTTATCGCGTACAATCAGTGGTTCCACAATCGTTAAGTTTGCTGAACTTAAGCACAGAATTGTGCACTTGACTCTTATCGGGGCTCTGCACGACTATGCTTGAACGTCGACGAGACTCATACTTCAGTTGCAAGAAGCTAGCCCAAATCCTTTGGCATCTGTGGGCCAAGACATACGGCGTACTCGAAATATCCTCGGAAGGCCCACGTTCAAAATGCAATTACCTACATCGAGAGGAAGGAGGGGCATGAATGGTATTGTTCGTAGTTCAAAAAGCGGAATGCATAAGATATAAATCTGCAGAAGAAGTGAGATCGTCAGATATCACAGTCAGATTCATGCCGGACCCTCTTGTAGTCAACGACATGGAACTTGACAATCCCCGTAGCACGCATCTCTGGGAACCAGCTCGGTACCTTCCTAGGCAAGTGCTTCCAGGCAAGGTACGACTCCGACCAGAATCCATCGTCCGAATCATATCCTTTTGCACGGCACATCTCTTCTACCTCATCGTGAGGAAGCAACCAGGGCGGCGTCGCCTCCTGACGCATGTCCTTCAGCGCCTGAGAAAGGGCTGCGTCGTAATTGACCCGATTCGGAACAGCGTGACGAATCTCTTCCACTTCCTTCTCCATCTCCTCCTCTCCATCCTCCTCTTGCAAGCTCGCGACTTCCGCAAACCTTTCTTCACTCTCTTCGTTGCTAGCGCCGTCCCAGAGACTTGAATCTGCACGTTCATCATCCTCGCTCCAATCTGCATGCCAAGGCATCTTTCTCCCTTTCTCCTGCTCCCATGTCCCCCAAAGGGCGTCATCCAATCCACGCACAAGCAGGATCATGTTAACCTCCTTCAATTTTCCAGTTGAGAGTGCTTCATCAACTTTTGCCGTACAAAGGTCCTCCTCCAGCTGATGATGAGGTGGGTAGCCGTAGTCTTCATCATAGTCGATACCCCAGCCGGGGGAGTGATCAATGGTCACGTTCAGCGTCTCGAGACTATCCGGAAGACCACCCGCTTTTATGATAAAAGTGATCATCGAAAGGAGCCCGTAGTCTTGCTCATGCTCGGGCCACATGTCGTCATCCCCTAAGAATGCCTCGATAGTGAGGACACGGAGCTTCGTAAGCCCAGTGAATAGACGTAAATCCTAGCAGAGTTTTCAGCGCAAACATCATGTGCGGGTGGAACAGAACACCTACAGATTTGGGCCAAGTTTGATCCTCTGGAAAAAACCTCCAAGAGATAGACGTTATCGAGGAAGAACATTCACCCAATACGACCCCGACAAGCCCTAAATCATCAAACGCATCGATTCGGAGTTCCGTCAAGTGACCGAAATCCAATCGGAAGTCCTGGCGCTCCAGATAGTATTCCATGATATCACTCAAGGATCCTCCAAGCCTGAGCCTCTCGAGTTGTACCCGCATTTCTACGGCGTCTCGTACCGGCGTAGGATCCCGCTCAACCTCGCCTTTAGCGCGACGAGGTCGAGGAGCTTTCAGAATGTTTCCATCGCCTTCGAGTTCCAGATATCTGAGGGGGGAGTACCCAATAATCTCGATAGGAAATTGGCGGCAAAGCCCAAAGAGTCGAAGGGACGTGAGTTTCGGGATGTGAAGGATGGCCTCGATCGCAGCCTTGAATGTGTCCGGAAACTTGTACCAGTGGATACACCGGTTGCTGCATCGCATACCCCATAGAAATGTCTGTAGTTCTCCGACCGCCGCAATCATTTCCAGAACTTGTGGAAAGTCGGGATCCGAGATGACCCATCGTCCTTGAACGTGTAATACCCGAATGTAGGACAGAAAACCCGGGTTTGCCTGCGTGGAATCCATCAGACCTCTGAATTTCGGTTGAGGAGGAGGAGGAGGGTAACACCCTCACTTCAATTTAGGGTCCGTGAACACGATTTTTCGGAGAAGGCGCCTCTGGGCCGGGTGCCTCCAAGTGCGGGAGAGCAATGAACAATTTTTGAGCGTTGATAGGATTGTGGTGTATTTTGCTTTCATTCCATACTCCACTTCGTTTATAATGACCGAGATTATGTCTAGTGGATGCGATTTCAGCGACATAGCAGTGAGAGTCGAAATAGAGGCCGAGGATCCCGGTGGGTATGGTCCTTGACGTGGGCACCCTCCAAATTGACGCGATTGTTTCCAGACGCTGCCTTTGCCAAACAATGACGTACATTAATCGCTTTGGGATACTCTTGGCAGTCACCTCCGCTTTTCGGACGATGCATTGTTTGGCAAGATCGCCTATCTCAAGCAACGGACACAGCCCAATTGATGCGTACTGAGTAGAGAGCAACCTCAACGTCAACTCAGAGGTCCTTTCATCCCAGACTTGTTGTCCTTTCTTCCGTTCATCTCAAGCATGCCATTCGGAAATATCCCTTCGGATATTATACTGTCCATACTCGATCAAATTCCTCTCGGATCACCTAAATCAGAAATAAAATCCCAGGCCGCCAACACCCTACGCACCTGCTCCCTGTTGTCTCGAGCATGGAGACCTGCCGCTCAGAAGCGTTTGCTGAAGAAGATTATCCTCTTGGATCCAGAGTGGGTTGAACAGCAATTGGTTCTGCCTCCCGATTGGCGCGAATTCGACGCCCACCCTCAACGTCCTCTCGCAGAGCTTCTTGATACAATGAGGGATGGAAGCGATTGGGCGGCCTATATTCAGGTCTTATACATTCGCGGAAGATGGGCTACTTTGGACCCTCACTTCCCTGAAATCCTTCATATTCTCGCCGAATACGGGGAACTACGAAGCCTTAACTGGGGCATGGAATGTGCCTCTAGGTGTACGCCTAGGTACGACCTTTCAGAGGGATTTCAGGGATCCGTCAAGGCCGTCCTTTCATCCCAAAAGCTCACATCCATTCGGCTCCCGGGTGCCTGTGCCTATTTTCCCTTCGAAATCGTGGGCACCTCTCCCCTGAAGCATCTGGAACTACTTAGCGGGCATGGTCCGGACGATCTACATAATGGCTCGTAACCAGGCTGGGCGAGTAGAACCACCCATCCTAAAGCGATTGTCGGTGGGCATGGCCCGAGTGGAATCTCTTCACCTGACTGGTGATTCGTCCAGGATTTTGAGCTATTATAGTAGCCGTCAAGACTTTCGCCTCGACTTCTCGCACCTGAAAGAACTCAGTATAGAGTACACTCCCCCCGAATTCATCCAAATCCTTCTGAAATGCGCCTCTGACACGTTGAGCCACTTTCATTGGACATATGAGGCCTGCTATGTACGGGGAGCAAATATAACCGATCTAGTAAGGACAGCCCAATCCAGCAGCTCGTACACGTTTTAATGATTTTGGCAGTGGGACATTCATGGCATCTCTCTCAAAGCCTTGAACAACCTTCGAACTCTGAGCATCGATGCTAAACTTGACGAATTCCTGTTCTACTACCACCTTGATAAGATCATTCTCGTACTGGAACAATGGACGATTCCAAGTAGCCTTGAGACCATCAATCTTGCGATTGAACTCAATGCTGTGGACGTAGATGACGCAGGTGGTGATGATAATAAACCCCTTGCTAGGTTGAAGCGAGCCGTTGAGGAAATCCAACTGGATTCGAAGCTCACTAAACTTTGTTCAGAGGCCAAATCTGGAGGCAACCTTCGCAAAATCAATATGTCCATACTGATCCGAAAATGGTTAAGCACCATTGAAGGCATACGACAGGAGATCAAAGACGACTACGAAGAACTCACGAGAGCCACCGAAGCAGAATATGACGACTCAGATGGCTCAACGATTGCAAGCAAGTCCGATGAAACATCATCAAGACACGAAAACGCTGGACAGGGGGTGGTCGAAATAGAGTGGAGCGATGAAGTGGTGGAAAGGAACTGCAGAAGGTCTGGCCATGTGTATGTCGACGGAAATGGTGGTGATGCTCCAGGCAGGTTCCTGGCTCGGCTGAGTCTACCTCGCAGGATTGCGAATCTGTTCCCGTCCTTAGAGGCGACTGGTATGCTTCAACTCGAGGTTTGCGACTATCATAAGCATTACTTGGATCAACCGGCCCGCCGTGATATCTGGTAGCTACTTAATACCTTACTAGTTCCGAATACTTTGCCTGTTTACTGTCTCGTTCCGTTACTTTTCTATAAGCTAGTATCAGCACCTATCTGTACCCTCCATTCATATCAGAGTTCAGCCTCCGATTATGGCCATAAATGAGCTAGTGTGGCTGTGTGGGGAGCGGTCCTTGACCAGCGACCACCAACATCAACATTGTTCGTTAGACTAGCTTCTGCTCACTCACAACGCCTGCTACTCCGCCTCGTGGCCAATAAGAATGTAATTTTGAATGGCTAGGCTGTCTGCCCCTCCCGTAAGTTTCTTCCACTCGAGACACGGCGCGAAGGAACTAAGCTTTGCATTCCAGGTTTATCGTCTTCTTCTTGGACCACGAACGTACCTCTATCGAAACACTTGGAAATCTGGATAGAGCAAGGCTACTAGGACACGTCGAATGACTCAATCAACAACTACCTTCCTCGTCGTTAGCCAGAATGCTCTGGATGGCCCGCTCTCCATCCCTTCCTCCAAGCAATCGCTGCCTCATGGTTTCCACTCATGCGGGACATATATACGCCGTGGGCATGAGGACTCAATATGACCTCCTAGCTGCCATACTGTCACCGACACCCTGAACGAAACTTGTCTGCCTGGAGGCGGATTTCCCTGTTGACCATGGTGATGCTTCAACCTCCCTCATACCTGCCACCACACCGTCATCCTGGCCCCCACGTCGGCGTGTACGGGTACCACCCACCACTGAAGCCGCTGCCCTTGCTTTTCCGGGCCCTGTAAGAGCACGTTGAGGCGAGACCCGACGATGGGACGACCGTCAACCGACATGTCATGTACGGAGAGAGAAATGGGTCGGTTTGGGGTCAGCATATCGAGCAGGAAGAAGATCTGGCGGTGCGGATGCAAGAGCGCTGGCCGTACCATCTGAAGTCGATATAACCGGGAAATTGACATTCGACACTTCTACCTCCCAGACTTCCGTCATATCGCAGTGAACATCAACTCCCAAGGAGACAACTACCATCCCGCCCTTCTACCACGAGATCAGCTTCCAGCCTGAAGGACCCATGATGACCAACATTGCGAGCTTCACAACGTGGTCTCTGGGTCGACGGTAATCGCACGAGCTCCTCATTCTGGATTCTTCAAGGCCTAGCACTTGTAGGTCTCTAAAGCTATCAGACAGGGTCTTGGATACTGCGGTTTGATTGGGGTTAATATTTGAGATACAAAATAAATATTTGCTTGTGCATAGACAGAATATCCCTCCCCTCCACCCACTTACTCTCGGAAAAATTGTTTTCTCAGTGATCGCTATCAGGCAAAGCCTCGTAAATGGGGCAAAGATCGTCCCAGGCGGCTGAAAGGCAGAAAATTTAAATATGGGTAGGGAATGAAATGCGGAACGTACGTGGTTGGGTTGACGTAGCGATTGTTGGCACGTCCTCAGCAAAAACGACAGCAAGACCACTAAATTTCGAATGAGTTGGCTAGAGCTCAAATGCTGAGAATTGCAGACATACATGTCCAGATGCCAGTCGATATGGCTAGAGAAGACATCAGAAATAGGTATTGGATGTCAAAATAAAAAGGACACCGCACCAATGAAGAATCCACGGACCCGCGTTGTCGGTCAGGAATCGGATGGTTGTGTTGTCGGAGGTGCTTGTGCCAGTATTGACGACGTCTCGACGGACCTACCCAGTGTTCAATGTGGCTCCGCGGAATCAAACCAAGAATGACTTACGGGATTGTCATAGTTGTACACGGAACTGCCAGCACTACGAACAACGTCGAATGTATGCTAAGGATAAAGGTGTTAGCAAGTCGGAAAGAATCACGAGTGGGAGTGAGTCGTACACCGTGCAGATGGATCGGGTGCTAGAAAGTTTAGGTTAGTTCAAGAGAGACGGTATGAGGACAGAGAGAATCCACATACCGGTGAACCAACTGAGCCACCAGGCATGGTGAGCTCGATAACCTGGTTGGGAGGGAGAACGTAAACGCTCCCTGGAGGGAGTAAGTCCGCCGCGGTCTGTGCTCCGCTCAGAATCTGTAGCAAGACGGGTGCACTCGGAGGCGTGAACACTGCCCCATTGACCGTAAACTTCAAATTAGAATTGAATGCGAAGGCCAAATTGATGGCCACGTCCGCCGGCCCATTACCACCGGGCGCACCGGGATTCTCGAGAGGGTGGAGGGAAGTCTCGGAGAGAGGGCTGGAGGTGCTCGAAGTCGTAGTTGGATCGGCGATCGTTGCACCTTCATAACGTAGAATAGCGGAGTTGATACCGCCAGCAAAACCGACAGAGCCGAGGTTCGGGTTGGCACGAACCCAGTAATTGGAAACAGGCTGGTTGGCGTTGAGGATGAAGGAGTAGCGCTGGCCGGCATAGATTTGAATAGAGTCAACCGTGACGGTTTCGTGGTTAACGCCGTCGACTTCGATGATGGTCTATTGGGGTTGGTATCAGAAATAAATCGGAGAGTGTGTCATTGGCGAAACACACCATAGAATGTCCGTCAATCGAGAATACGTAGTTGGGATCACAGGAAATGCTGACGAGGCGGAAGCGGTAGCGCTTGCCTTGCTCAACGTTAATAATTGCCAATGGTGTAGTGGCACCTCCGGCTTGGCGACCCAAACCATTGATGAGGGTAGCGTCCGGAACGGGAACAAGTCCAGCAGATGGAGCTGGGGTATGATACCTGAGGTGTCGTTAGTGTGATCCTACTCTCGCCCAGGACCGAACGCACCAGTCTGCAAGTGTTATGATGGTGGATTCTGGACGAAGATCAGTACATGTCTTGGAGCTTTCGTCGTGGAATAAGGCACATACCGTCATCAACATCATATCTTGTAATAAGTGTTAGCTCGTATGTTCAGTGGCCTGGCCGGGGGGACGTACTCTGATGCATAAGGATCATTTGGGTCATACACAACCATGGCACCTCGAAGACCGTCGCAGTATTGAGTTGCTGTTTGAAGATATATTAGAGGTGTTATGCATCCGATTCAAATGAGTATGACGTACAATAGTGTGAGTGGTACCAGAATGTACCCGCTTGATCGGTAGTATGGAACTGGTACAGGAAAGAGTCCCCAGGCGCAATTGGGCATTGGGTTACGCCCTCGGGACCATCGGCCCAGGCAGTATCTTTCTGAAAGAATCCGTGCCAATGCTGAAGAACGACGTAAGGCAGGATAAAGATGAGAAAGGGAGAAGCCTACGATCGTGGTGCTCTTGAGCATAGTTCCATCGCTCAGATTATCAACGACGTTGATGGCGTAAGTGTCTCCCTGGAGCGACAAGTCAATATATGGATCTCGTCATGAGGGTTGTGATGAGTACCTTGTTCGCGACAAGAACGGGGCCGGGGAATGCCAAGTTACTCATCGAGTCGCCGGCCAACACAGCACTGGAATCGATGTTAGTCCTTGTGCAGACGATGTAGGAAGAACGAGACCTACGATCGCGTAAAGCCATCGGGAGCGACGTTGGCGTTCCCGATGTACAAGCTCGTGCTTGGACCAATGGTGACGGCGTAAGCGCCATAACCAAAGGAGAGAAGTGCAAGAGGCGAGAGAAACATCTTCAAAGATCTAGAGAAAGAGGCTCCTCTGTCTGTCGGATGAGATAAAGAGGTTGTCGGAAATATGATCATTTTATAGCTCACCTTTTATCGCTTTCGCGTCTACAGTATGCGAGCTCTAGATCTGCTGCAAAGTCGAACGGTTTCCCCTGTCCGTTCGTCAACCGCGGTATGATTCAGCCCGACTCCCACACAATGACATGAAGACAATGTTCCTGCAGCCACAGGAAACGGTCAGAGAGCCCCCAAGGAAGCCAAGAGTTCCGACAATGCCTCTGTTCATGAGCAGACGACCGGGAGGGTCTTCAAGGAGACGATGCGCTAGAATGAATATCAGCCAAGAAATCTAATCAAGAAAGGCACAGGCGGATAGCCCTCAGGGTAATGAGCTCATTTTGCGAGAGCCGCCTCAGCCGTCGTTTTTCGTCGCACGATCATCGGTCCGGAACCACGGAAGTAAAAGATGATTACAATCGTTACTATTCATCCACCTCCGATTCGAATGCAGAGTCATCGCATAAGAAACGCCTCATACTGCGGGCCTTATTGAGGCGTTCTCTTGGTATTCTGTTCGTTATGTTATAAACCGATGTAATGTTTCATGTCAGAGAAACTCACCCAACTTTAAGCCCATTCAACCTCACCATGCGCCTTACTTTTCTCGTTGCCGTCCTGTCCGTCGTCGCCACCAGCTATGCTGCTGTAAGTCGATATCTTCCTGTTTGAAAGCGTGAACCCCGTTGACTGAAAGTTTTTAGCCACCGGAAGAAGAGGATTTGCCTGTGTTCACCGCGACGCGTGTCGTACACACCATTATCAAGGCTTCACCTTTCTTGGTCGACAAGACCACGACAGTAGTCTGGACGTAAGTTACATTTGCATTGTTTGGAGTGCAGAATCTCAAAGCGACCTCCATCATCAAGCCAAAGTCCTAGTCAGACGGCGACAACTGATTAAGCATAGGATATAGCCTTTGGGAGTAGCGTAAAGTGTCCCTGTACTGAGAACATGTGGATATGGCATAAATCGTTTAAGCTGTTATGGGATATCTGTATGGGTTTCAGTTATCGTTCTGCATCTGACGCCTGGAGGCTGATAAGAGGCCATTATCCAGAGTTCGAGCGAGAACAGGCTTCGAATATGAGTTGCCTTTGCATCGTGGATTGGGCTCAGACGCAGGATGAAGACTGAGCACGCAACGGAGATTGCCGAACGAGCCGGCCTGTCAATGGTCCATATTAGCACGTGACCTTCAGTTGCACAGATTGATAATCATCGATTGTGGGTGCATTTCTGCCAATGTCCATGTGGACCACCTTCAACTCGACTTTGACCTACTAGAATCTCCATTCTTAAAGTCCGTCGCTCAGCGCTCAATAGGCATCTCCACCATACTTACCAGTCAACGTTCATTGCTCCCCTCAAATGGATGATTGTACCCTTAAGAAGACTGATGTCGGAAAAATCTTTCACGCTCATGGCCTCTGCCGACGCCCAGGTCTCCTGATCATACTTTCAAAGCCTTCCCTTGATGTCTACCCCCATTTCTGCCCGACAGCTTACGACATTTGACCTTGGTGGCTGCATAATCGTCGCTACTTAATGGGCGACCATCGACCGAGAAGCACCTTGCCTTCCCACAACCAGTCATGCGTGGTTCGAACTGGAGGATTCTCACTGCCCTCGCCCTCGCCTCGTCAGTGACTGCAGCTCTCTACGAAGCGTCCGATGAACTTCATGGCTTGGAATATGACTTCATTGTGATTGGAGGTAAGTGTCTGGATTGAGCACCCTTGACTTAAACCTAACACCTCTGCTTAGGCGGCACGGCCGGGAATGTCATTGCGAACCGACTGACCGAAAACCCATCCACCTCCGTTCTCGTACTTGAAGCTGGTGTATCGTATGTTGACTTCTCTTCCTTTACCTCGTCACATCTCTAATTCGAGCAATCTAGGAACAAGGACGTCTTGAACTCTGAAGTCCCGTTCTATTGTACACGCCTAGCTCCTCAGACGCCGTACGACTGGAACTACACCACTGTTCCTCAGGTCCACATCAATAACAGAGAGATTCCATATCCTCGTGGGTTTATACTTGGAGGAAGTAGTTCCATTAGTACGTTTCTCCCTCAAATCCATGATGCTAGTGCTTATTCCTCGGTGCTTCAGACTATATGGTATACACTCGTGGCTCTGTTGATGATTGGAATCGTTACGCTCGCCTTGTTGGTGACCAGGGCTGGGCGTGGAAGAATATCCAACCTTACTTGAGAAAGGTATGGATCACGCTTTCGACATTTGTCCTCGGCTAAGGACTTGCTACCCTTCTTCAGAATGAACGATTTGTCAAGCCAGCTGACAACCATGACACCCGTGGCCAGTTCGACCCTTCGGTTCATAGCTTTAACGGCGTCAACTCAGTCAGCCTCCCCGGCTATCCCCTCCCCATCGACCCGCTAGCTATCCGGACCACCCAACAGATTCCAGGGGAGTTCCACTTCAACCTCGACTACAATGCGGGTATTCAGTATGGGATAGGTAAGCATGTGCCAACTACGAATGGCGCGTTCAAGCTAACGTCGATATTTCTCAAGGCTGGACGCAGTACACTATTGGAGGTGGAAAGCGAAGTAGCTCAGCAACATCCTATCTTGGGCCTCAGTATATCTCGCGTCGCAACCTCCACGTTCTGCTTCACGCCAACGTGGCCCGCGTCATACAGACCGGTTCTGTGAAGGGAGTGCCCGTGATTCGTCAAGTAGAGTTCAGAGACGGCGTAACTGGTACGAGCACATTTCTACGCTTTTGGCCAATCACTTATTCTCTTGATGATAGGAAAACTCGTCCGAGTTTCTGCGAAGAAGGAAGTCATCCTTTCTGCCGGCGCCATCGGTACACCTCACATCCTTCTTAACTCTGGCATTGGTGGCAAGGACGACTTGTCGGCGCTCGAGATCAAAACGATCGTCAATAACCCTTCCGTCGGGCGTAATCTGTCCGACCATACCCTCGTTTCCAACATTTGGCCCACGAATGCGACTACCACCTTCGAGAGCTTGGCTCGCAACGCTACTCTCCAGGCTCAAGCCCTTGACGAGTGGAAAAGGAAGAAGACGGGGCCACTTGTCGCAGGCATAGCAAGTCAGGTTGGCTGGATCCGCGTTCCGAAGGATTCGACCATCTTCAACGGAGCTCCAGATCCCTCTGCTGGTCCTAATACTGGTCACTTCGAACTCCTCATTGCTGTAAGTTCGTTGGTCGTTCGGAGGTGCTTGTAGCTCACATTTGACTCGGGTTTAGAACGGCATACCCTATTATCCTCTTCCTCCCGGTACGGAGAACTTGAGCACTCTCCTCATTGCTACTGCTGTCCTAGCGCCTGCTTCGCGTGAGTATCATTGATGCAAGTTCGAATTCAGAAAGCCTGACCTCTGACCTCTGGAATCTTTAGGCGGAACGGTTACTCTCAGCTCATCTGACCCATTCGCGGCTCCACTGATTGACCCCAACTACTTCTCTGCGGAGCCTGACATCTCAATCATGCGCGAAGCCATCCGAAGCGCTAGGCGATTCGTCGCTGCTCCCGCTTGGAAGAGCTACATCACTGGACCTCAGTTGCCGAACCCGGAGACAGACGATGAGTTGAACGCATACATCCGAGAGAACGTTGGGACTGTATTCCATCCCGTTGGTACTGCTTCGATGTCACCGAAAGGAGCACAGTATGGTGTCGTCGATCCTGATTTGAAAGTCAAAGGCGTGATTGGTTTGAGGATTGTTGATGCCTCGGTCTTGGTCAGTGGTCTTCGTATATGTTTCAGAGGATCCCTAGACTGATGATGTTTCAACAGCCTCTCATTCCCGCTGCCCATACCCAGGTTCCTGTCTATATCATAGCTGAGAGAGCTTCCGACCTTATCAAAGCTTCCTGGTGAGGAGGAAGGGGCAGAGATGGACGTAATCTAGGGTTTAGTTTTATATCGAGTTGATTTTCGCGAGGTACATGGACTAAGTTACTATCGCCCACATTTCTAATACTATTTGTCAATTATTTTCATAAACAAAAAGCATTCTTTGTATAAAGCCTTCGTGTTAACCATGGGGGGGCGTCCTCGATCTCACATGCATGTGTTCTTGATGTTTGCACGACCTGCATAGGTCTTATGTCCCGAGTCTTGGCCCTCTATAACCTCGTTCGACAGCCCTATCCCACCCGCAATACAGCAAACGACTACGTGGATGCATGTTCTCTCAGTCGTCATTCAGCTGACGTACCCTCAAACAAGCTTGATTGAAGCACAAAAACACAAGATATACGACAGACTGCAATTACAAACCCAATCAGTGTTCTCATATAGCGTGCTGTGACTTCGAAATTGCTACGAAGTCTGTCGAGGTGGGAGCCTCATCCACTGTACCAGTGGTGGTCAGCATGCTTGCTCACTGATGACAAGAGGTATACTTGCGTTACTGAGGAGTAAGCGTCCATAGTTGCTGTGGAGTATCAACTGTTGGGACCTTAATGTCGACGCCCTGAGCCGGGCCATTGGACGTGACAACAAGAGCTTGACGATTGCCAGAAATACTTAAAAATGCCATACGTTAGCTCGCCGAGAATGCAAGACAATGTAAATTATGAACATACTAGGAGGTGTTCGAACTCGTCAAGATTAAGGTCCATTGATAGGCTATGAGCGTCCGCCGCGACCAAAGGTTCACCCACAGCGGGTGGAACGTTGTAGCTGGGAGGAGCAAGGTATCCACCGGTCATTGCACTGGTGATGTAGTAGAAATCTCCTCCGGCAGGTCTCAGCTGCCACTATGGACGATCGGGGAGAGTATGGGCGCAGTGATCTGTAGAATGTGCGCGGGTGCACGTACTTTCTGGCTCGGAGCGCCAGTAGGGGCGCGAGCAATCACTGCCGATTGTGTTCATAGTGATTCGGTATCGGAATGGAATACCCCAACGCTTGATGGGATGCCTTTATCTGATTTCGAGTGGCTCCGTACAGGAAAAGGAATGTGAAGCTAGAATTTTACGTTCGGAAGAGTGCTTGTGGCACAATATCGAGAACTTTATCGACTTAGGAAGCATTAAGTGGGTATCTCGGAGGAGAGCTTAAAGTACAGGCGTATTGGAAGGGTTTGCGGCGAAGAAAGGAGCCGCGGGGAAAGTATTTGGCTTTTAGAGCACGTACCGCGACAGAGGATAGGAGTTCCGAGTAGATGAAGCATTCGAGAAGAGAACGTTGCTAATCCCGAGCCTATAATATTCCTTGCAAGGAGCTCATAGTAGCTGACACTGGTGCGTCTGCAGTTGCCGTCCAAGGTCAGGTCTACCATTCGCCTCGGGAACTCGCAGAACACGGTAAAGTTGCTGATAGATTACCAAAAGTTACGGAAAGTTTAATGCAACCGTATGCGCCTCAGAACCAACGCCTTCTAGCAAACGTAAGGGAGGAACTACACGATCCCGAGCCTGTATGAGGTTCGTGAGCTGTTGAAACTTGAAGATTTCGTCGCGCGAGGTCTTTCGAAGCCCTTCAGTTGCATCTGATAGTAAATTAGATGGTTCCTAATGTTCATCTAGGAAAGGCCCGTTTCTAGGACATTGTTGGCTCATTGTAATCGTCAAGCCGAAGGCAAACAACAGCAAGCAAAGGCATTTCCGTTTCGGGCGGGAACACGCGCCGCTTATATAATATCACCATTTCCTGAATCTGCCAAGAGCACGAGGCCGCATGAGCGCAAGGTACGTCTGCCTCTCCTCGATTGTTTCCCACTCTCACAGCTTGATTACAGAATCCAGATGGGTCAATTAACACCGATATTTAGAGCGCTCAAACCGCAATTTGAAATGCTTGAGGGTTGCCTTAACGATGCTCGCAAGGACATTGCTCTGTGTAGTTGTGACGGCGTGCACAGCGAAAGCTGCGATATACGAGAGTGCAGCGGAGCTTCCAAGTACCACATATGATTTCGTTGTGGTGGGAGGTGGGTTCTCTACCCTTTTGCCCCATAACGACATCCTGATCACCTTGCAGGAGGAACAGCAGGCAACGTTGTCGCCAATCGACTCACAGAAAATCCTGCTTTCTCTGTGCTAGTCCTCGAAGCTGGAGTCTCGTACGTCATCTCTCTTAACCCGTGTACTTCTTGCTGAAAGAATGCATATTCGGCAGAAATCAAGATGTCTTGAATTCGATGGTCCCATTCTTCTGCCCTCGGCTGTCACCTAACACCCCGTATGACTGGAACTTCACGACTGTACCTCAGGCTGGGCTGAATAACCGCTCCATCTTCTACCCTCGAGGACACATCTTAGGCGGGAGCAGCTCAATCAGTAGGTCGATCGTATCCTAGTTGTAGCCTCAAGTCCAATTTTTCCATAGACTTCATGGCTTATACTCGTGGTTCACGGGACGACTGGAACCGCTACGCTCAAGTCGTTGATGACGCACGTTGGGCTTGGGATAATCTGCAGCACTACTTTCGGAAGGTTCGTGACCCTATATCTTCTGCATAAAGAGCCCGCCTTCTTATCATTGCCACCTTCAGAACGAGAAGTTTGTCCGACCGGCAGACAACCACGATACCCGCGGACAATTCAACCCCCTGCTCCATGGCTATTCCGGCGTCACATCGGTTTCGCTCCCTGGATTCCCTGAGCCAATCGACGAACGGGTAATAAGGACAACCAAGGAATTGCCAGAAGAGTTTGGGCTGAACGAGGATTACAACTCTGGGAAGCAGTTTGGTATCAGTGCGTTTTCTCTTTCGGTCGCTCCCATGATAGACGCTGACGACGATTACTCCGTCAGGCTGGACACAATCGACCATTGGCGGAGGAGTGAGAAGCAGTTCAGCCACGTCCTACCTTGGCCCTCAATTCTCCAAACGCCGAAACCTCCATGTTCTCCTCCATGCCAATGTGGCCCGCGTCATTTCTACGGAGACGAGGGGAGGCAAACCTGTCGTCAAATCAGCCGAGTTTAAGGATGCTAGCGGTATGTCCACCATCTCTCCTAGAATTCAACCAATCGTCTCAAAAAACATCGTCCCCAGGCCAACCTTTCAACGTGACGGCACGCAAGGAACTTGTCCTTTCCGCCGGTTCTATTGGGACTCCTCACATCCTACTCAACTCGGGCATCGGTTCTCGTTCCCTCCTCTCTTCACTCGGGATTCCCGTCCTCGTCGATAACCCCTCCGTCGGCCAAAACTTATCCGATCATCCCTTAGTGGCCAACACCTGGCCAACGAACTCAACCAGAACGTTTGAAGGTTTCTCGAGGAATCAGACCTGGCAAGCTGAAGTTCTACAGGAGTGGCAGGCGACGAAGACTGGCTTGGGCGTGGATGGGACGTTCAATCATATTGGCTGGGGGAGGGTTAAGAATCAGACGGTCTTTGGGCAGACTGGAGATCCTTCGCCTGGGAAGAACACGGCGCATTATGAGTTGGTTATTACGGTGAGGTTATTTAAAGGCTCTTCATCGTGGTGTATCTACTGACGCTTCACCCTTGTCGTAGAATGGGCTCAGCCGTGTTCCTGCGGATATTGGAAATAGAAGCAACATTGTGATCAGCACGATCGTCCTCGCTCCTAACTCCCGTATGTCACTCTTTCCCCTCCTCTCGTTTTCCCACTCAAAGCCTTTCTAGGTGGCTCCGTGACCATCAACTCGACAGACCCATTCGCAGCACCTCTCATAGACCCCAACTTCTTGACCTCCCAACCCGATATCGCTATCATGCGCGAAGCCATTCGCAGCGCACGCCGATTCATAGCCGCTCCAGCCTGGTCCGACTACCTCTCAGGTCCTTCCCCAAATAACGCAACCACCGACGCCGACCTCGATCTATTCATACGCGGAGCAGCTGGAAGCATCTTCCACCCTGTCGGGACTGCGAGCATGAGCCCTAAGAATGCGGATTGGGGAGTGGTGGATCCGGAGTTGAGGGTTAAGGGGACTGTGGGGTTGAGAGTTGTCGATGCGTCGGTTTTGGTGAGTCGGTTTCCTTGGGACCCGAAGGATGAAGGATGAAGGCTGATGCATGCCATGCGTTTTTTTTTGTAGCCAATTGTACCCGCTGGACATACCCAGGCGCCGACGTATGTCGTCGCTGAAAGAGCGGCGGATCTTATAAAGGCTTCGTGGTTATGAACGAAAAATGGAGGGTTTCGGTGTCTATCTTCTTTGGGTCTCTCCGGTGTATCTTCATCTTGTCATCTGGTCTCATATGAATAGTAACATTTGAATATAGCTAACTGGGTGACGAGAGCTTTCAAGATGCACGCTGTGTTTCCCAATGGGAAGAAACCATTTCTGGCATCTAAAGTCGCATTGCACTGTGACGAGGCGACACACGACAGCAATCGAGATGCTTACCCGTATCTCAAAGAATTTATTTTGTTTGAACCTCAGCTGGTTCGTTTTTCAGCGCAGTTTCGCCGAGAAACAGCAGCGAAGGAAGGTATGATGGGTGACAGGTGGAAAATCTCGAACGCGGCAGATCCCGATCCCTTTTCTTTTGTACCAATCATACCGGATTCCCGTCACTCTCGCTATTTTTACCTCAAAAAGGACCCTTTCTAATAAGAGTTCTCTCAGTGTTGTTTCTGGATTTGGCATCGAATTTGACGCATCCCTATTACCGGGTCACAGACTAATCTCGATTTCTTCGACCACCTGCCACTTGAACATGGTCGTGCGGGTTTTATGAAGTCACGATGCTCTTCTCGCATTGCAGTTTCTTCTTGCGACGTCAAAACATGTTGTCGATTCAGTTGCCGCTCGGATATCTGGAGTACGCATCTCCCGTCGGAAACGTCTACCCTACGGGCCCGACTGCAAAGAGCGGACCGACGGTCGTCTGGACGGGGGTATAAATGCAAGCCGCAAGGGAAGCGAATCCACCCGTGAACAAGATGTTACTCAATCTCTCAGTGACGCTCGGCATTCTGCTATTCTCTGGATTAGCAAAGGGGGCCACAGTTTCTGTGAGCTCGACGGCTTCACATCCCATTCCGACTACACTATGTCAGTTCCGCCTTTCCTACACTGAACACTGCTGACCAACGACCTACAGGGGGACAAATGTTTGAGGTAAGGCTACGCATGAGAGATCCATGCGTCACTAGCTTACATTTCAACCCCTCAACGTCAGGATATCAATGTAAGCGAAAATTCTCCTCACCATTTCGACGATTCTTAATCATGATTCAAGCACGTAGGTCGTACTTTGAAACGGGTCAGAAGATTGATTAATCAACCACGGGTACTGTACAGAGCGGAGACGGTGGTCTATACGGAGAATGTGCGTATCTCTCGCTTGTGCTTCATTAGAGTTTAGCCTGACTCGCAACATTTACTACAGTGCTAGCAAATCGAGCTTTCCAACTAGTAACCCCAGGTTTGTCTTTGGGATTGCGTACTTATTCTCCTGCTCACATGCGCGTACACAGGAACCTCTGCTGCATTGAGCGGTTGGTCCGCAATAAACGGCGCCTCAATCAGCGTCGTTAAGGCGAGCACGCCTGTATCCTCAGCGCTCCCAAATGCGCTTCAGGTCGTGATTCCCAGTGGAAAATCTGGAGGCGTTGGCTTTGCCAATGGCGGTAATTACGGTTCGTTCGCTCACTTCGTCTGTTTTGGATCGCATTGTAATGCCAACGTCCTTGCTTCATCAGGCATCAAGGTTACATCCGGATCGACATACACAGCCTCATTCTACTATCGGTTCCCTACATCGTCAGGCTGGAGCGGGAACGCGGTCGTTAGCTTGCAGACCACCGGCGGTCAGATCCTGGGATCCACAACGGCTGCTCTCTCTGGAAGTCAGACGTCCTGGAAGCAAGTCACCGTTACCTTCAAACCGTCCACCAGCGGATCCAACCTTTCAAATCAATTTGCAGTCACTATCGATGGTTCCGCAGGAGCGCAAACTATCCAGTTCGCCATGCTGTCGCTGTTCCCTCCGACGTTCAAGAACAGGCCGAATGGAATGCGTCAAGATATTGCAGATGTAAGGTCACATTTCATCGGATGCTTCAACGTTACTCACTTTCCCCGATCAGGCTCTGGTTGCAGCTGGGCCAACCTTCTTCCGATTCCCAGGTGGGAACCTTTGAGCAGATCCTACGAAGTACGACTAACGATCACAAATTAGGTGGAAACAACGTTGAAGGCGAGACAGCCGCTACTAGGTGGCAATGGAATAACACCGTTCGTGATATACATGTTACTTTCTCTTAACCGCACCGCTGATACCAAAGCTAGGTCGGTCCTTTGGCTAATCGGCCAGGTAAAGAGCATCCTTAGCTATATTATACAGGATCTGATAGATTGAAAGGTCGTGGTGGGGACTGGGGATATGTCAATACCGAGTGAGTCCCTCAAGTAGGCCGATTGACCACCTCAACTGACCTATCCGGCTTCTAGTGGTCTAGGTCTCCTTGAATACCTCCTATGGTGCGAAGACTCCGGAATGGAGCCAATCATGGCTGTTTGGGCAGGTGCGGAGATTTTACGATTAAGGCTGGGGATTAAGGCTGATTCAAACCCGTAGGGTACGCACTTGGTGGAGAGACTATTGCCTCAGGCAATCTTCAGCCCTACATCCAGCAGGCCATCGATCAGATCAACTTCGTCGTTGGTGATCCTGCCAAAAGCTCCGCAGGTAAGGTCGAAATCGATAGGGCGTGGTCACACCGCCCAACTCATCTGTTTTAGCTGCTCTTCGCTCCTCTCTCGGACACCCTGCACCATTCAAGCTAAACTACGTAGAAGTTGGCAACGAGGTAACGATTGAATGAATACGTATCAATATTCAGCCGTTAACGCAATATTTTCACAGGACTTCTTCGCAGCTTCTTCGTGAGTACCGGGTGCCCGTAGTCCAGATGCGAGACTGATCCCACTCTTTCCATCAGGTATACGTACAGGTGGCCTGCGTTCGTCAACGCTTTGAAAGCTCAATTTCCCAGCATCAGTAAGCAGTTACATCTCGTTAGGAGGCCATATTATTCAAATTAACCATCTCTCAGACTTCATCGCGACAAGCAACGTAAATGACCCGGTCCTTTCCCCAAAGCCGACCCACTACGATGTTCATGTTTACCAAACACCTAGTGAGTGTGCTTTGCTTCGTGTTAATGTGATACTCATTCGTCTCGCTAGACTGGTTCTCCAACAATGCTTTCTATTACGATACCTTTGCCGTACGACCTTGCCCTCCTTGACATTACTCTCGCACTAATCAACAAGTAGCGTGATGGCACCAAATACTTTGAGGTTTGCATGAGACGATCTTGGGAGCGCATCTCATTCTAATGGATTTACGTTTCTTAGGGTGAATATGCCGCCATTTCAACCGTTGACAGCGACATTTGGAATAATAGGTTGCCGTATCCAACTATGTGGTGTAAGTGTACTGTGTTCCCCCTCTGAGCCCCATCTCAGTCGGTGCTACTTTACCAGGTGCTTCCGGAGAGGCAGCCTTTATGACTGGTCTCGAAAGAAACAGTGACATTGTGTAAGCACGTCCTTCGAGTTAACGTCCAGGCCCTCAGATAGCTCCGTATTAGCTTCGCTGCCGCCTACGCACCATTGCTAAACGTGAGTAGCTTTACTTCCATTTCATGTCAGATCGGATCTTGACCGAAGTCGCAGCATGTCTCTGGAACCCAATGGGTGAGTGAGCTCACCGCACAGGATGGAGTGAGTTTGTTGACCTTATGATTAGACACCGAACCTCGTCAGCTTCGAGTAAGTACCGGCCAACTAAGCCTTCTTCCTATAACTCACGCTGTTTTCGACCAGCTCCGGAAGTGTCTATCTATCCACGAGCTACTACGTGCAGAAGGTAACTTCCCCATACCCTGGTCAAAAACACCTTGTTAACTTTCCCAGCTTTTTGGTACGAACCGCGGTGACGAATATATTCCAAGTACCTTGCCTACCAAGGGAGGAACTCTGCACTGGAGTGTCGTACGCAAGACCTCCACGAATGCGCTGATCATCAAGGTATGCATCGCCCCGTTTCTCGAATGGCATGCCCGCTCAGGTCCTGCATTTCCACCTAGGTCGCTAACAACGGCGCATCCGCACAAGCTATATCATTCAACCTACCATTCGCCAATGTTGCTTCTAGTGGTAGCTTACAGCTGCTTTCGGGGGCGTCCGGTGGAAGTAACACACCGACCAGTCCCAACACGGTCGTCCCTAAAACCAGCACCATTACTACTGGTAAAAACTTCGACTACAATGCGCCTGCCTACTCTGTCAGCGTCATCACAATTAGCCTGAATGGCTCAGGAGGAGGTACAACCACTACGACGGCTCCACCTTCTGGCGCTACCCAAGTCAAATACGGTCAATGGTACGTTCGGCAAGCTTCTCAGTATCTCATACTCTAACGCTTTGGGTCACTCTAGCGGTGGAATTGGATATACCGGCCCGACTGCATGCGCAGCTGGATCAACCTGCCAGTACCAGAATGATTACTACTCTCAGTGCCTCTAATCCCACCAGAGGATAAAGGCTACCGATGTTGTCATGTTTCTCTTTAGTGTTTTGAAATATACATGCCCTTTGATACTACCTTACTTTCCTAAGTGCATGAATCCCGCACGGGGAAATCAACACTCCAACTTTCTTACTACGTTCTTCGAAGGAGATCCTATTATTCTCCACAATGCGTGCTACATAGTTAAGATGAAGTCCAGATTCATGCTACGATATAGAACATTTGTATCATGGGTAAGCGTCTGAACATCGCATTGTAGTCGTCCAACATTGTCGAACTAGGAAGTGTACCCTCCTTCCCTCACACATCTCGGTAAGAACGCCGCACATAGGTCGAAGGTGGTGGCGTCATCGGATGCGGCACCGTAGATCGAGCTTGGGTTCCCGTTCCTCCTGAACGGCCCGGACGGGTAAACGGCCACGGCGACTGGGGGCGTGGAGGTTCCCTTTCCAACTCGTAAGTCCTCGCAGTAATCCAGGAGCGGTTAGGAGGTGGGTTAGGTCTAGGGCCTACAATTGCACTTCGTTTAAATTCAACTCAAAGATGAAGAATTGAAAGATGCATACCTTTCACGAAAATATGAATCGTACAGTCAGGAACCACATGCTCATGAATATCCTCCTCCACCTCCTCCGGCGCACGTTTATACGTCCGATGATGATACCCAAAATGCTGGCATTCATCCCTCACGAACGTATTCTCCTCCTCATGTACATACCCCAACTTCTGCCCAAGACTAACCAAAGCAGGGACATTGTAGTGCCCATACCACATCTGGTCATTCGTGAGCGAGACGAGTACGACATCCCCTTCTTCCTGCACTTGGTAGCAGTCGAATAGGAAACTCTGGAGGTAGCCCGGTTCGCGGCCGGAGAGCTTGATATAGGGAAAGTTGAGGAATATCAAGCCCTTTGGGACCTCGGGAGGACAATGGGACGCGAGTTGATGGGCCCGGA
The DNA here is from genome assembly GCA_944990035.1 of Clitopilus passeckerianus. Taxonomy (NCBI): domain Eukaryota; kingdom Fungi; phylum Basidiomycota; class Agaricomycetes; order Agaricales; family Entolomataceae; genus Clitopilus; species Clitopilus passeckerianus. The sequence goes on from CALYLX010000100.1 coordinate 127,405, forward strand.
AGTTGAGGTCGAAGCGCGCGAGAGATGATAGCGAGAGGCTCGTGAGTTGAGCTTGCATGGCGTCGTAGTACCAAGAGCCACGGTACGGTGCTACATTATAAGAATGTAAGAAACCGTTTGAAAGCAAGAGATAGAGAATTACCATCGGGATCCTCACAAAGCAAGCAATTCGTATGCTTTGCTACACGGGATATCGTAGTCAGTATGGGGCGGAAGAAACAGCCTGAACTTGCGTTCCTCTAGCTGCAGACCGATTCGCCCTCAAGAGGTCCAGTAGTTCGAATGGCTTGAATTCGGTACGATCATAGCGAGAACACCATATACCATCGAATGAGTCCCTTTGCGCGGCTAAGCATAGGGTGACGGAGTATGTGTCGTTCTCGTCCATGATGAGGATGTCCCATTTCTCTTTGATGAGGATCCTCGTAATAAAATCCACTAGATGGGTCGACGTGAGCTTGGAATTAAGGTATAATAGGGGAAACTTACGAGAATCTTCTTCGTGTTTGTCTTCTTCCTGCACGTGTTGCGGCTCAGGAGTGGGTGCTCCAGATTTGTGTGGCTTATCCGGGCCTTCCATGAACGATAGGTCCTCGTCGGTTTCATCAGTTTCCTTCTCATCTTGCATATCTTCATCTTCGGAAGATTCCTCAGACTATGGTATTCGTACTATAAGCCAATATTCCTCGTGCTATACGCGTGGACAACGTTACCTCAGTGTGATAAGACGCTTTGTCGTTCATTTCAACCTCCTGCTCATCATCGTCTAACCAGTCATCCTCCTCTTTTCTCTCATCCTCTTCCATAGCTCCCTCGTCTTCTTCTTCCTCCCCCTCCCCCTCCACCTCCCTCTCCGCCTCTACTTTCTCAAGAGGAGAAACCTGTTCCGGCTCTGGGGTCGAAGGCTCAGACTCCAACGTCAGAGCCTTCCTCCGTTCAAGCCTCCGCCTGCGGAGATCCTGCTTGAGATCAACCTCTCTCGTACTGACCATCGGCGTACGTAGTCAAGAAGGGCGAGGGCTGACTCGGCGACGATTGCCTTAACTATGTCCTCTGCACAATTGTTGAGTCGCTGACATCATCATTCTTGAGGTAAGTAACGGAACCGCTCGGCAACGGCCTTTGGAGTGGCGTGGCTGTGGTTTGCCAAATGAATGCAAACAAACGCGTCTATGAATGAGACCAATCTGACGCGTCTGGGGTTGGTCTGGGCAGTCTCCAAGCCTGAGTGGGTTTGTTACAGTCAACTTGTGGGAGAGGCGGGCAATTTGGATGTAAACTCTCAGTATATAAACATCCAACCTGAGACTAATCCGCCCAGAAGTGACAAGATCTCATTAATTCCTCCTCTTCTGTCAAAGTACGAGGTTATACGCGATAAATTCATCGAGCCTGGCTGGTACAAAGCGACGACATCAAGCACTACGAATCTCTTCGAACCTCGAACCAATCATCCCCACCACCATTATCAAAACCTTTTTTGACCTTAAAAGTCAATCAGCACGGTAAACACGTCGAGGCAATGCCAACCCAATCCTTACCCAATCTGCCAAAATCCCTGCAATTAAATCCGGCCAAGGCTCCAGCACTTGTATCTCTCCATTCAAAGACTTAGAAACACAATACTGGATTACGGTAGAGAGCTTATACGAAGCTCCTTCACCGTCTTTATTGAAGCCGAGGCTAAAAAACATCCACTCATGGCCGTTCGTAAGTGCGCCGCGAATCCTCTCTTTCCTTCAATTGAATATCATTAAGCAAGAAGAGAAATGAGACTGAGCGATTACTCTGCTCACCCTAGTTGCTTCCCAATTGCGTACAGCTTACACAAAGCCTTAGGGATCTGTGATGATAGCGGGCTGACGTTGGTTTCTACCACGAAGAAACCTCTGTTGAGGTTCCGGAGTGTCGAGATGGACGGGTTACCGTGGTAGAGAGCTACAGACTCGGAGCTCAGTTATAGTACACGGGGCGGGGAGTAGAGAATCTCACTAGCGAGGTCGTCCTTTGCCGCGACCATCGTATAGTGTAGAGACCCCGAGTCGGTGGTGAGGGTGGTACTGGACTCCTGGACCAGGTCTGTACACTGGCGCTGCATGTGGACAACTAGCTTGTCCCCGGCTGGAAGCATCGCAGATATGCGGAATAAAAACGCCTCGATCCGGGAATGAGCACTCGCTCCCTGTCCTCAGTAATAGTTTTAATATAGAACGAGTGGATGGGAGAGCAGGTACTTTCTCGTGGAGTCATCTCTTCCAGTAGCTCAAGGTGCCGATACAGGTTGTCGGAAGACCAAAGCTTGTCGACTCCAAGTAGTTTACTCCTTTCAACGAGCTCTTCGATGTTGGTTTTGAGGCCGAAGCCCCATGTGTAGACGATGTTTAGCTTTCTTAACGTTTCTTCATCTGCGATGGTGCCTTTTGGGTCTAGCGATGCTCTGAGCCTCTTCAGAGCATGGAGGGCTTCTTCCAAATCGGAGCTTTTGAGACACTTCTTGGTCGCTGACATGTGCCGGGTGTGGAGGGGCTGAACTACGTAAAGGACTCAGGAAGACGTCGCAATTGAGTGACCAGCCAGAACCGTGACAAGAACAACCGAATAGAAGGGACCAAGCAAGAGCAAACGGACGCGTCTCCAATTTAGTGACGCGTCAAACTCTGGCCCGACCCGCCAACCTTCCAACTGAGCAACGGAGTTCGTGAGGGCCAACTAACAGCAATAGGAGAGTCGGATCATTCGGATGCAATGAGAAATCTCATCGTTCCAACCTGAAACTGACGAGATCTTGTAAGGAACTTCAAATGGCATATACTCTATATATTCGCGGAGAATACATAACGAAGCGCGCATATGACCACCCCTATCGAATGAAATCTATTCTAAACCTCAAGCCTGATCAGTCGGCGTACACGCCTTCAACACCAACGGCTTCTCCACCCTCGCAGCCGCCTTCATGAGGAACGTCTGGTCCTCTCCGTTTCCCTGTAAGTACAAACCACCTCATCAGCCCCAATTATCACAACAGAATCGAAATAGCGGACGTACAATGAAATTGCTCGGGAAACCAACATCAAACTCCACCGCCCCTTCGAGTGTTGCAATTTGTTCAGGAGTGAGGGAGATCTCCAGCGCCTCGATGTTCCCCATGAGATGCTCGATCTTGCGGCCTCCGACGATGGGGAAGACGCGTGGGGCTTTGTGTAGGACGTAGGCTAGTGCAACTGCAAGGAAGGTCAGCATCCAGACACCTGGGAGTTAGGCAGGTAAAATGACATACTCGAGGTAAGATGCTCCCTCCCCAACTCCTTCGCCACCTTCTCCAGCGCCTTCGACACCCTCCTCTCTCGTTCACTGCGTTTCCAATCTCCACCCCACGACCGCCCCTTCTCGCCTGATACTTCGCGGGCAGCTTCTTCGGCGTCGGTCATGAACTTCCCGCCGCCTGCTGCTGCCCAGGGTGCGAGTGCCATACCCTCCGCACGTGCCATGGGTATAATCTCCCTCTCAAAATCGCGCTCCATGACGTTCCATTTCCCTTGGTACACCGAGAAGGGCGTGAGGGCGTGGTCACGGGCGTATTGGTTGGCGCGGGCGACGACCCATGCTGGGGCGTCTGAGATGCCCTACAGTCCAATTCAACCAGTTAGTTATGCTGTAGATACACAGTGAACATGATGCTGTGAGCGTACCAAATACAAAACCTTCCCAGCCAAAACGAACGCGTGCAGACTACGCATTACCTCCTCAATACTAGTCTCCCAATCCCACCAATGAACGTAAAAAAGGTCGATGTAGCTGGTGCGGAGTTTCTTGAGGGACTCATGGAGGGAGATGGACATGGATTTGGTGTTGTTGCCGGTGTACATGATTTTTTGGGGGATGTGGTCGCTGCCGCGTTTGTAGTTGGTCGTGTACTATATACGGCAAAAAGGTTGCGGTCAGAAGCTGGAGCTTGGGGACGGCGGAGGAGGAGGAGAGGACATACCTTAGTAGCGATGAACAACTGATCACGAATTCTACGAGATTCAGCCCATTCGCCGATTATCATTTCAGATGTCTCGTCTTGACTGCCAAGTCAAAGAACTATCAGTACAAGTCCAAGCCAATACGGAAGAAAAAGGACGTACTAGTTATTCGCAGTATCAATGAAGTTCCCGCCAGCGTCAAAGTACGCGTTGAGGAGCTTTATGCTAGACTCCTTATCCATCTTCCCAAGCGTGTCCTTCCAAACCGAACCCGACGGTTCGCCGATGCTCATTCCACCGAGTTGAAGTGGAGAGACATGGACACCAGCAGTCGTAGATAGCTGCCTGTAGACACCAAGTTTGGTAGGAGGTGCAGGGGCGGGTGTGAAGATAGACATTTGTTGTAGCTGTAGTCGAGGAGATTTGGTTGTCAATGAAGAGAAAGTTTCTGTCCATTATGTTTCACTTTCACTGCTTATATACCCCTAGACATCGTCCATTCTAATCATATTTCAGACAGTGTTGCGAGATATGTTATGAGTAGGTCGTCGGAAGACATCCGTGCGTTGGGACGCGTCATTTTGGAGATTAGGTGGTTCAGAGCAAAGGACCAGGAGAAAAGGGTCCCGATGTCGCGTACCGATCGGGTGTTGGGCCGAGTGCATCATCCCATCTCATGTCAGCAGTACGCGTCCTCCTTGCCTAGCCGATCGAACGTAAGGACTTTTCATTCTCAATAGAGTACGATGGTCTGGGCAAGGCATGGCATTGCTAACACCAATCTCACCAATCTACTTCCCGCATGGTTCTTGAAAATGAGAGAGCCTTATAAATCAACGACGTTATGAATTATTGCAACTTTTCTCTACCATTGTTGTGCCTTTTCTTTCACATCCGCGTGTACAAATTAATACAATCTATTCAGTAAAAAGTGTCACTCGAGAAGGAAGTATCTACATAGGAATGTGTAGAGCAGTAATGAACTAAAAATACATGGTAATGTTTGAAAAGATGACGGGAAGATTCGAACAATGTATGTAGAAGTGAGAGATAAATAACGCTAGTAATACATTTTCATGCTCGGAAAAAAGTCCATTGGTGAAAATTAACCGTCAGGAATCAGGATCTGATTCGCAAGAACCGCAGCTCTGCGGATGTATGTAGATGGCCCCGGGCCACGCTCTCCCTACTCCTCCATCTCCCCGTCCTCATCCGCCTCACTGCCCGGCAGGATATCAATATACGCCAAATTTGGCCCACTCGGATGCCCCCTCGGCGACTTGCGCACCTTGCGCACATTCCTCCCCTTCCTCTTCTCCGGCGCTGGTGACGGTGTAGACGACAGAGCCGTCAGTGGTGACGACGACAGCGATGGTGGAGGTGGATACTCCGGCGAAAGCGCTCGACGACGCTTGTTGGTAGCTGATTCTGGTTCTGACACCAGGTCATCCGCCCCAGGCGAGGGTAAGACATCGATGTACGCCGGGTTGGGTGCAGTCGGGTGCTTCCTTGGCGACTTGCGCACCTTCTCCTTCTTCAGAGTCATTGGAGGTGTAGGCAAAGTGGGCGATGGTGGTGGGCACTCTGGAGAAAGAGCTCGGGAACGCTTGAAGGGTTTAGCTGGTACCACAGGTGACTGGGGCTCTGACGGAGCCGGGACGGGGACTGTGATAGAGGCTTGTGGCCTTGGTGGGTCGGTAGGCAGCAGATCCCTCTCTGCTTTGATCCAGGACCGTTGGGGAGGTAGAGAAGCCTCTTTGACCACTATTGAGAAAAAGGGTTAGATTTATGGAGAGGAGTAATGGCGCAAAATGCGAACCTTTCACGAACACATGCGTCGTCCACGTCGCAGCAGCACCTCTCCCCTTCCCATTCCTCTGCTGCTGCTGAGGATGATACCCATTATGCTGGCAATTATCCCTCACAAACGCATCGTCCGTCCAATGCCTATATCCCAGAGACTTGGCGAACTTCACCAGCCCCTTAACATCGAGCCTCTTCGTCTCCCTCTCCTCCTCATTGAGAGTAATCAACACCACATCCCCCTCCCCCTGCACATGATAACAATCCAACATCGCACTCTGCAAATACCCCGCTTCCTGTCCCCTCAGCTCCTTCGTTGGCGTTGGTGGAAGCAGCCAAACAAGGTGTTTGGGAACGCCCCTGTATGGAGAGGATGGTTGGTTGAGCTGGTGAGCCCAGAAGTTGAGATCGAGTCTTGCGAGGTCGAGCTGGGTGAGTTTGAGGAGTTCGGCTTGGAGACGATCCTTCCATAGCCCTCTAGCTAGGTCTAAGAAGCGGGTGAGTGGAGTGTTTGAAGCATATCACAGAATTTGACGTACTGTTCTCGCATGATTCACATCCGGGATGTCCAACTGTTCAAGATGTATGAGAAGGGGTCAATGTGAGGGAAGCAGGGATATATACATTCAGAGAGACGCTAGCGTAGTTATCCATAAGCAGCTCATGCATCTGCATGGGCCTGAAATCTGCAGCATCGGTTCTTGAGCACCAGATTCCACCGAACGACTTGCGCATGGCAGCCAGTGCCAGCGTCATGGAGTAACGTTCGTTCTCGCCGATGATTAGAACGTCGTGGGCTTCTAGGATCAGTTGCCTGACGATGAATTGGTCTATTGGGGATATATTTAGAATCGCAAACGATACAGGGGTACAGAAACAACAAACATGGATTATCCGACACGAGGGCAAGCTTTCTCTTGAGTGGATCCTCCGCCTCCGGCGTCGCCTCTTTCTCTTCCACCGGTGCCTGGACTCGCTTCTTCACTACCACCACCGCTTCTTCCTCCTCCTCCTCCTGAGCGTCCTCGTTCAGAACGGAAAACGTTTCTCCTTCAACTTCTTCGTCGTCAGAACCTTCGTTCTCCTCCTCTTCATCTTCATCCTGGTTCAATTCAGTCAACATCAGATAGGAGCGACTCAATAACTCCAACCTACCTCAGAAGATCCCTCATACGACGCACTATCGTCCATCTTGCTCTTGTTGCCTTTATCGTCAATAAAGTCCGCATCCGAGTCTACTGTCTTCCTCCTAAGCCGCCTCCTTTTCGTAGGACGACGGGCTTTCTTCGTAGGTCGAGCTTTCTTGGTCGGTGGAGCGGGTGGGGCGTCATCTTCCTCCACAGGCTCAACACTCCGATCCCGTTTCTTGAGCCTCGGCTTCGTGGGACGAGCTTTCTTCGCAGGCGGAGGTGCTGAAGTCTCCTGTTCCTCTGCAGAATCCTCACTCCTCCCCCGTTTCCTGATCCTCCTGCCAGTCGGTACGTCCTCCTCGGACGACGATGCGTGCTCGACATAGCTGTCAGGCACTATCCCATCATCATCATCTTCCTCCTCCTCCCCCTCCTCTCCCTCACTACCTCCCACCCTCCTCCCGGCCATCTCCTCATCCCAATCCTTTCTCCTCGTCCTGTCGTCCAAGTCCGGAATCCACAGCCTCGAGTCCAGATCCAAGAGGGGAACCAACCCAGATCCAGACGCAGCTCCCGTCCTCATACTCCTCCGCTGACTGCTCTTCTGCGCCGCAGCTTCCTCCAGCTGCTGTTTGGTGCGAATCCTGTGCTTTGGCTTAGCCATAGGTGGGTGCATGAGATTGAAATGCATCGGGATTGCCTACACAGGCTTGGTCAGCGGGGGAGCCAAGTAAGGCAAAATAGAGATTACGTACGGATTTGAGTCATTTCGGTTGCGAAAGTGCAGTCGCAGCCGTGAACGCAATGTCCAGCTAATGGAAATCCCGGTCTTGGAAGAATTTCGAGAGCGAAGCTAGAGTCCCATAGCTAGCAAGTGATGCTGCCCAAAGGAAGGAGTTTCGTGAAACTCTCCAAGTTAAGGCCAACCGTTTTCTGTGTGATGGCCACTTGGGTGTAACTTGGGCTATGGCCACTGGATAGACAGCATGATACATGGCGCTCAGGGCTTGTATTCTGGAGTCAAAAGCCTGGCCTCGTTGTGCGGGACGTGAATGAGCAGGTGCATGGGCGAAAAGTCAAGGAACTGGTTGAACTGGAAGGTTGTGGTCAATGATTGTCAGCATCAACATGTCATGTTGAGCCAGAAGTCAACAAGCAAAGCCAAACAGTCGCGTCCCCTATTTTGGAATGGCGTTTGGTTTGACGCGTACGTTCATGGGTCGCCTTCATGTTGTCGTCTTTCTCAATAACCCTCAACGATGGTGTCTATCATATATGGTATTAAAGAAGCACTATACTCTCTACAGTACCGAACATCACCGCCACTTTTCCTCGAGTCTTTAATTTGTCATAATCTCCTCGCTACTCTTCCAAAACTCAAGGTTGAATCGTATGTAAACTATAGCCGGGTAAAGTGTCTGGATGGGAGATTAAGGCAACACACTAGTATGTCCCATGGCCTACGCACCGATATAATATAGAATGCCGATTGAACGATGGAAAATGCCACCCGCATGCGAGACGACGCGGAGGGACGTAACGAGTTCGACCTGATCAATCCGTAGAGAACGTTGTAGAGAATCTAATTATACTCATCAATTAGTTAATCGAGAAAAACTGATGTGGTGTACTCACCTGGACTACTCCATAAACTAGACCTGAATCTATCAAGGTCAAGAGGGCACGTTGAGCGCGGGTAAAAGAAGGTTTCCGAGATCCCAGCATGGCTTTTAATGAACTTCGGTGATACCTTTGAAGGAAAATATTTAGTATATTTAAGTGCATTCAGCCAAATCAGCGTACCATAGCGTTGCAGTGATCAACGCCGTAGCAACGATGTTCGTAATCATAGACAAGAGGATGAAGGACCACTCAATGTCGCCAACAGCGTGGAAGAGCTTCTCTGGTAGAGCTGAGACGCCGTAGACCTGGTTCACGGTGCCCAAAACCAACAGTAGGCCTAAGACTGGACCCTACCGATATCAATTGATGAAATTAGCACCCACAGAAAGAAAGTACATACCCATAGTTCCTGTGAAGATCACCAAAAGGCCACCGAGGACTAATTTCCTGCGTCTGTAGATTACAAGCGCCTTCTGCACAATCAATCCGTCACTGAACAAAACAGCCACAATCCGAATGATGTTCGCCGGGAGGGCTATTTTTCTCAAACTTTCATCCAGCCCTTCTACTGACAGCATGCGGCACTGGCCCCCAGAACCACCCTTCTGTAGAATCAGAATGGTGCAGGTGCCCTCCTGAATCATATCCCTGGTGCTCATGACGTTGAGAATGCAGACTACTTGGAGTCCGATTAGGCAGGAAATTGTCGCTAAGAAGATCGCCCAGGGTGCAAGAGTACGTCGTTTGCGCGATCTGTAAAGGAGGTATCGGTACCTCTGGTTCTCTTCAAGTCTTGAATACGTACGCAAAGATCGAAGAACAAAGCACCGAAAACCCAAATCCGACACCTATCCTTCGTATTAGCAAGTAGTACTTTCATAAGCTCTAGTCCTGAGACAGTACGTACCGATAATGAACCCGGACAGCGGAAACTGAGCAATAGTCCAGTTAAACCCAGAAGTATTCAGTAAGTCCAATGCCCCTCCCGGAGTGGACAAGCTCGTATTGAAGCCAGCCTGCCATGGGCCCTCCATAGAGGAATGCGTTAGCTACGGTGACCGTAACGCCTAAGATTAAATAGATCTGAAATGCTGTCAGACACGCAGCCGTGGCTCGTGCGTCGCGTTTGATCTTGACATTTGCGCTGTGCAGAGTTAATAGCGGGACGGTGGCGTCAGTGTTCGTCGGAGGGTGTGTGTGTCCGCATGGCCTCCCGGATAAGGTAAGGCGTCTTTCAAGTTTATGAAAAGCCAAGTGAGCGCGTAAGTGCCCGAAGAGATGATAGATTGATGTAAACGGATGCTCTACAGCCCAATTATTGTCATTAGAAACTGGTTAGAACTACTCGACTGCTAAGCACCCTGCGTCTAGCAGCAATGCCTGATCCGTTTCGTAGGCGACTGGGGAGCCTCGAAAGTCTCAGAGATCTCTCGCTTAATGGTCGGAGGGGGAGTAGGCAGCATTTGCAAGTGCGCTCTGGGAGGGGTCCGTGGTGGGGTGCACGGTGGGGTTGGAGGAGCTGCCGGACGGGCTTGGGGTATGGCCGGTTCTGGTTCTGGTTCCGGTTCAGACTCTGATTCTGTTTCCCATTCTGTCTGTGGACGAGGAGGATTCACTTGCAAGAGGGGCCTTTCAATCTCAGAAACGCTGAGATTAGCGTCAGCTACTTTCACTGCGAGGGCGAGTCAGATTAATCCAAACGTAGAATTAGGGAGGAAACCTACCTTTAATGAAGACATGAACCTCAGAGAAAGGAGTGGCGACCCAATTCATATCCGTCTCCGTCTCCCCATCGTACTTGCGTTTATATGTTCGATGACGGAAGCCGTAGTGAACACAGTTCACCTTGACGAATGTCGGCTCCACAAAGTGGGCGTATCCCAGCCTCACGGAGAATGGAATCAACGTTTCCAATTCATAGTAGTCGTCGAATGTATTATACGTATTCCGCCCTATGAGGGAAATAAGCACCACGTCGCCAATCTTCTGTTCTCGAGAGCAGTTGAAAAGGAATTCCCGGATGTAGGGTGCAACGCGCCCGGCGTATTTGACCCATGGAAAGCTCAACCATACGAGGCTCTTGGGAACACTTGCGGGACACTTGTCCGAGAGCTGGTTGGCCAAGAAACCAAGGTCGTGTTTCTTCCAGCTCTCCGCAGAAATGGAAGAGTCATTGAGCTCGTGTCGGAGTTTTGTCGTCCATTGAAACGAACGGCCTAATCAAATGCAGTCTTTAGAAACAACCGAAATCTCGGACCGATAAATATGCCTACCTTGCGAGCAGATTGTACACGAAGGACGATGGTGGTTGAACCCGAGATCTATTGACAGAAATATTAGTCTTCTACGAGAAGAGAGGGAGGTTGCCAGGATAGACGTACCCCGCGCGTGGTTCAGTGTGGTTTCAATGTTATCCAGCAACCTCTGCCTGGGCTCGACTTCCAACTTGTCGTAACGGGAAGTCCAAATCCTCTTGAATGATCCTCGCATCGCCGCAAGTACTAGAGTCATATTGTATTGGTCGTGATCATCGACGAGAAGAATGTCGTTCTTCTCCTCCACGAGCAAACGAGTGAGATAGTCAACTGGAATATACCCCGTTGCGCCAACTTCGGCTGGGGGAAAAAACTAATCAGGGTACGGCCAGAAGCTCAGCGTGAGGGATACGACGACACACGTAGTATAGGTGCTTCTGCCATTGTGGGAATCCGGGGTGAAGGCTGGTCCAGAACTTGCCCTCAAGATCTTTGAAACAAACGAGGTACTGTCTGGTTTGTCCCGTAAGCGTTCTTTCTACTCGTGTAATCGAGGGAGCCGATCGATGAGCAGAGCGGAAAGTAGAATAGTCAATTGGTCTCGTTCACGTTTGGTGGGATCGTCGTCGTCGTCGGAAGAGAAGTGGGCAAGACCGAAATGGATATGACCAGGAGGAGTCAGACATAGCCCAAAAAGAACAAAGGGCGCGAGAAAACGGTCATCTGAGCATCAATATCTGTCAATTATCCCATGGTCAATTCAGTCCTCATAGCTGTCAGTGGGTATCTGAGTGGACAGCTTGTATCCGGGCGACATGGGGACCTGGTTATGTCGCCGAATGTTCGCCACCATCACAAGAAATGGTCACTAGATCCAACCAACCAGTGTGCTTTGGCAACTCTTGCTCTGGGCACCTAACATCGTACTCATGCTCGATGTAAGGTGGGAAGTAGGGGCAGCACAAAGAGGGTAGTAGGATTGATGTACTGTACAGCATTACAGGGCATTACACAGAGTAGAAATAATCTAGGTATAAAAATATAGTCAAAAGGGCAACACCTCAAGCGACGTGAACTCTCCTCGGATGACGTAGATATGAAAAGCCGAATCACTCCATAACCCAGCGTTTGACGACCTGAGTCCCGCCCAGATCCGGGTGCAGTAGGATGGTGGTCAGCCAGGTTTGAAGATGGCGACGCCGTTGATCGAGAAAAGCGGGTCTATAACGTGCAAGTGGTGCTTTTGGAGGCAGTTCAGGAATCATGTGCCTCTGTTTTGACTGACAGACGGTAGTATGAGTAAGCGGCCTCTGAGTACCGAGCAGGTAAGACGTACAGGTAGGATCCGTCGTAGTGCAGACTCCAGCTTCACGAAGTCGCTGTAGCGCTTGTGAGCATGTATCACGGTGTCCTGCGGAGAGAGTGACCACTCAGCAACCTGGGAGACGTGGAAAACAAGCAATCATACCTCGGTGGTTCGGATCGTGCAATCATAGGCTACAGAACCAGACTTTGCATAAGCCTGAGCAGAGCTTGAGAGTCGAGGAAAACTCACAAATGTAGCCCTCAGGCTTGTCTCCAACGTTCGTCCAGCCAGCAATCTTGATGTCTCTAGCAAACGTCGAACTCTGGCCGTAGTTTTCTCCCAACGATATATCCTGAGAGAAGATTGACGGTGCCATTTCGGGCGAAGTTGCCCTAGGTTGTGGAGGCCTTCGTATCCCTACATCCTTCCAAATAGCGTTCAGCACTATGAAAAGAATAGAATGGAGCCGGTTTTGCCACACCTACTTGCGCAACTTCATCAAAAAACCTGGATTCTTCCTCGACGTCGATTACATTGGGTATGATCTCCAGTAGGCCTCTTGAATTGGCGAAAGGGTGTGCCGACGCCAGCGACGGGAATGGCAGCGATGGGTCGTCCCTCGACAGCGAGGTCATGATTGATGGCGGAAAGGAAGTTTGAGCAAAGCTTGCGGGAAGGCTTGGGGGGCTTAGGTAATTGCGTGCCTGGATTCTGTTGCGTCAATTTTGCGCCTCAGACTATGAGCGGAAGAAAATAGTGAGAGGGCCTAACGCCTGGTACACTATCCTTTGGCGTTCATTCTACAAAATAATTCTACTATTTCTGGCTGGTGGATTTTACTCCACTATTCGAACGAACTCTCCGACTTGATTAAGTTCCGACCAGGCCGGGACCACGCACGGATAGTAGGTAAGAGTATAGATTAATAGGAGGTTGCCTGGAAATCCCAACACAATTCAATGGGAGGATCTTCCTATTCAGTTTTTAATTCTAGCCTTCGGCCGAATGTTCGACGAATGAAGCCAACATGTTATCGTAATCGCTGCAAGTTCCGATGTTAACTATCAAACAAGACAGCTCCAAGTAATCCCCACACATGTACCGCCCTACTCGTCTCCAAGCTTTGACTATCATCGTTGTGAAGGGCTCGAAATAGTTTCTGTACAGACTTGGACGATCTAACCTGTGTTCCTTGGTAATCTGTTAGAGTATATTCTACGTATGAAACATCGCAGGAAAAATGTAGTATACGGTCCCTCGAAACAGTGCCTTCGTCTTGCGGCCCAGTTGCGGGAAACGTTTTGATACACCGACCACGAGTCAAGGACAAGCCCTTTTGTCATTTTTCGCAATAATGTTGAACCAGGAAATCAAACAAAAGTACTTGGCCACCAACGTACTACTAGACACCCTAGCATTTGGAATAATTGCAAGTTGTTCGACTAAGTGCCTGCGTTTTCGTGTAGAGTCCTTTGAAAGAAACGCAAGTCAACAAGAAAGCGAGGGTTGATTAAGCACTCAATTGAGAATTCGCGGCGATAAGATAGTCTTTTGACGTAATAGCCGACGGCAAAACTGTCGACCAGACCTCCTTTTGACCGGACCGCCTCTCCGCTGCCTCGCATGTTCTCAAAATGTTGCCTTGACTCTCACCATTCCGCTGGGCTTCCGTATTAAGCTCGAGGAATCGACTCATAAAACAATATTTTCCCGCTGTAAACTGCAAAAGCTCTACATCTCCTCCCACAATGCTAACAGCCGGCCAATTGATTTGGGCATCATTTCGGCCACTACTCCGCCTGTACGTAGAACTATCTCGATCCAGAAGGCCATACTGAGCGAATTTTCTCTAGCGCATTCTGTGTATCTGCCGGATTTTTCCTCACGAAGGCTGACCGCTTCCCTCCCGTCGCTGCACGAGGAGCAGGTCAAGCCATCCTCAATATCGCACTTCCGTGCCTGATGTTCTCGAAAATTGTCCCAGCTTTCAGCACAGATAATGCTGGAGCCATAGGCGCGTAAAACGACTTCGAATTCCCTTCCTTTGGGTTCCGTCACTGTAAACACTCATCGGGCTCATGTTATCACAGGCCCGTTGATTCTTGTCTCCTTAGTTTACGAAGCGTTTGGTGTTGTGATTTCTTGGTTCACGAGAGAGTTCTTTTGGGTACCTCACCGGTTTCGGTATGGGATATATGTCGCGGGAGGTTGGGGAAACTGGGGCGATATACGTATGTTGCGGGTCTACCACGGGGTATTCGAGTGCTCACACTACGAACCAGCTACATCCGTGATACTTAGTGTCACTGGAGCATCCCCTTTTAACGGATCGTCAGATCAGACTTTGTCGGTCGCGTACATCTCCGTGTTTATCTTGGTTTACATGGTAGGTTACTTCGTTCTAAATACGTTCATGGCTCAAGCTTACACAGGTTACCCTATTCCCATGCGGAGCACACCACTGGATCGCCAAAGACTTCGTTGGTCCGGACGTCGAGCCCGAAGAAGTCAAAGCTGCTGCCAGAGAACGACGAAGATCTATTCTAAAACTCGTTCCCCGAGCCATTCGTGCAGCCTCTACTCTCAGAAACCGCCGCCAACCACGAGACCTAGAGAAGGACCGCCAGGAGCTTTCGCAGGATCGCGAACAGGTGAACGCTCCAATTCACGAACAATCGGTTGCGCAGCCTGGACCACCTACTGGCGAGATCGAAATCGTGCATCGACCTGTCCACCATAAACACGTTTCTTTCGTTGATGATGCTACAACTGCAGTACCAACCGATGGAGGTATCCTTTCGACACCTTGTAGCCCCACCCCTACGGAAGTTGGCATCTCTCGCGCTTATCCTGCACCATCTGTCGGAGACTCCATTCCGGCGAAACCAGCTGAACAGCAAGCTGCCACTCAGCCCTCCCAGCCTTCAAGGAAGGATCGCATGAAGAGCTTGATTAGGGCCCTCATCTCCATCCTGGATCCTCCGTCCATCGTCATCATCCTATCCATCATTATAGCCCTCGTCAACCCTCTCAAAGCTCTCTTTGTACCTGTACCCTCTGTCCATATGCATCCCGCTCCCGACGGCCAACCACCACTGGCATTCGTTACCGATGCAGCCACTTTCATCGGTGCAGCCTCCGTCCCACTGGGTCTTATCTGCCTTGGCTCGGCATTGGCTCGACTTAACGTACCTAAAGATGAGTGGAGAGCATTGCCACTCGGCGCCATAAGCTCTCTTGCCATTGGGAAGTTGATCGTCTCGCCCATTTTCGGAGTTGGCCTCGTAAAAGGGCTTGTACATGGGGGCTTGATAGCGAAGGACGATAAGGTCCTTCAATTCGTTTGCGTGTACGTACTTTCAATTATCTGATCCCAGGTTCCTGCGGTCTAACATCGACTTTATAGCTTCTTCTCGTGCTTGCCCACCTCAAGTACCCAGGTTCTTCTGACCCAGGTCTATAGCGGAACTGGCAGCGCGGAACACCTTCCACCTTTCTTGATTCCTCAGTATATCATCATGTTCATCACCATGACTGGATTAACAGCCTATACGCTCCAGTCATTGTTCTGATCCGAAAGGCGAGCGATTTGATACCATTAGATTACTCTAGATTTTCTTTCATACTCTTTTCCCCTTCAAATATGCTGGTTGATTATTGGTCCAAAATCGTGTCATACGTGAATATTCATTAGACTATCCAAGATATATACATTCCGAAATATGAAGCAGACGTCTCGAGAACGAAAACGAATCGTACGCAGCCAGACCGTTCTATGCCGACTTTGCTTCGGGCCGCTTCGTTGGCTTGTTAAACACCAAACATCCGACAGCACCAACACCAGTGAGCGGTAGTTGGAGTACGGAGGTGATCTCCCATACCCAACTCGAGGAGGATCTGGCGACAAGGAAGCTCCATGCAATAAGGGATACGCCCGTCCAGATAACGTCCCACCCGATCGATGCCTGGGCAGGATGAGAATGGAGAATATCGTATGCCTGTTGAAATAATGGCCACAGAGATATCTTTGAAATTTCCTCGATGGTAGCCAGCGTCGGGGTCAAGGAAATGTCATAAACAGCGAGCGTCGTGCGGAAATGGAGCACCATTGACAAACGAATGAGGATGGTGTACAAAGTACTCATTTTGATGAGTTGGACGTCGGATTCTTGGCGGTGGAGGGCGAAGATAGGTGCGAAAATGACTGCGTGGATGAGGAGAAGGACGGGGAGGAAGGACGAGGTATACATTGTTGACGGAATGTAGAATGTGAAACCGAGGGCAGAAATGGTCGCGAATACGAGCGAAGGTGACGCCCATTCCTCGCTGGAAGCATTCGTTTTGTCTGTCTTCTGTTCGGGTTCTTCTCGGTTCATTGAGCGAAGAACAGCAACATAGAATAGGTTCGAGGCTACGCTTATCGCCACGAGCTGACCGAGGAGCATGTAAGCCCAGACGTGCTTAATACGGTATGCCTTGCCTGCCAAACTGTTGAATAGATTTTTGGCATACCAGGAAGCAGGACCATACCTCGAGACCAGAGGAAGGCCGACCATGCGCCAGCAGTATATAGGCAAATCTGCTGACTCCACCACCAGTTGATCTTGCCGAAGCAGGCTGCAGCCCATGCTTCCTCAAAAAGCTCAGAGCCCATCAACCACAGAACAACGCGTTCAAAAGTGCTCTCTGCTCGTAACATCCGGCGGTGTTCATGAAACTGCAAGAAGCTGCCATGGATGTACCTAAACATGTCTAGCCAAGGTCGTAGGCTGTAAGTGCCTCATAATTCAGCGAATATAAGGTATTACTTACAATACCATGTGTGGATTAAGGAAGCGACGGTGAGGAGCTGGAAAGTGTTGACGGACAACCCATCCTTCCTTGTGCTTTTCGGCCTACTGCTTAGTATCAGCAGAAATAAGAACCCAATAATCACAAAATAGGATGCAAATATAGCAAGAGCAGTTATATGTGGGATTCCCAAAGTTATGACAGCCTGAACGGATGCCATCTCTGTTGACCGTGATGGACGTCAAATCGCTACACTCGCTGTGGCAGTGTTCAACAATTTAAATATGGACAAGCAAGCCATTGTTTGGACTCCCGACGGATGCCAAATAACACGCCGCATACCCATCATTTCTGGGCTTCGACCTGAGAGTTAACAACGTTGACAGGCAAGGCACTGAAATTTGTGAATGGCGATGTCGATCCTGGACGTGAATCCTGAGTAACTTCACGACCTTGCTATATATATTCGGCGAAAGCTTTGACGGTTTGCAAAGAACCCTTAACCCTTCTCGCGCCATGCCGTCATTTCCTGGTCGTCGACCTCTCCAACGGCGTGATACAGCCAGCGTGCAATACGCCGACCAGCTGGGCTTGCTGCCTACGGACCTGCTCTTCGAGATCTTTGAGTCCGCCAAATTCGAGAGCATTTTGCTCCTTACTCAGACCTGCAAGCGACTGAGAACCATCGGCTTGGCCTGGATTTTACGCCATTATAGGTTGACCGGGATATGCGCTTATGGAGAAGAAATCCGCCTGACATCTGGTAACGAGTATGTGCTCGCAGAAAACATCGCAGCCATTACACACCTTTCCATTCACCTCTCCATTTCATTCCGATGTGCAGCGGATTTCAACGGCAAATGGAAGGCACTAGAGACATTGGTCATCGCCCTCCCAGGGCTCACTTCCTTCACCTGCCAGTTGGATCCAATTCAAAGATATCCCTCCTCAATTACCGCGTGGTATCACAAGCGTCTATTCAAGAGATTCTGGTGGGCCCGGCTTGCGAAGAAAGACACGGTGGTCATCACCAACACAGGACATCCCTCCATTCTGCGGTCACTTGGCCATCAGGATCCCATTCTCGACTCCCTTCCGTGCCTAGCACACAAAATTTGGCCTCGAAGGTTTGCCTCAGCCACCCGCCACCAAGGCAAACAAGCAACGTTGAATACGCTTCTAGCGGCCAAGAAAGCATGGTCGCACCTCGCTGGAACTGACAAGTTTGAGTCTTTACCGTCTAGACTCAACCTACAGTCTATCGAAGACTATTGCCCCTCTATTACTTTGAAGAACATCGAGACCCCATCCAAACGATTTGTATTATTTCTCCCCGGTCGTGAACGCTTCACCCGACTTCGGATTAGCTCAAACCATGTGTCCTATTTGGATTGGAGTGCCATCCTCCCTGGCCTTGATTTCCCTGCCTTATCATCCCTCGAGGTCCATCAGAAATGCCACGGCCTCACAAGGGCAGTCCTCCACGATTTCATCTTTCGGCATCCCACTATAACCGAATTGGTCTTGACACGGGACGACCACGAGATGATCACCCCGGATACATTCCAAGGGTGTCTTCCCAAACTCAAGACCCTTGCCGGATCCATCCATGCAGTCGTCGCCGTTCTTCGAGGCGCAGACTCTGGACTCTGCAAGAGTTTGAATACGGTCAAGATCACTGAGTTTCACAGTGACACCTCCACTACCAGAAAGCATAGGCCTTTCGACTTCGCTGCTCTCGATACCGCCCTCGACCTTCTCAGTTCAACCTCCACGAGTGAGCTTGGCATAGGCCTGCCCGGAGGGAGTACATCAATGACATGGTTGACGGAGCAGCCTTCTCAGGGAAATCATGTGCGGAAGTTCGAATCCCTGGAGTCGGTCTATGTTTGGTCGTCCGACTGCCGACCCTTCGACGATAACATCCCTCACTGGTTGGAGGAGTACAGGCAGAGAAACTTCCCTGGCGTTGAGAAGGTGCATTTAGTGATGCATCGGACCAAGGCACCAAAATATCCTTTACCCCTATGTCTTGCGAGCTCTGGGCCACACTTTAAGTCGTACTAGCCCTTCCTACCTTATCTTGGCTTTTTGTTCATCTGACTTCTTACGAATGGTGTATATTTTTTATGATTTTACAAAATATGTTGCACGAATCACTTGATAGGCTGAAAAGCGCCCATGCAAGGACCGTACAGTGGAAGGTGATACAATGGAACTGGTATTGGTCGCTAAGCAGGGCAGTAAACGATATCATAAGTCACAGTCAGTGTCATGACCACACTGCTGATGGTATACGAAGCTCGGACAAAAGCGCCTCCTTGACCTCGGTTATCGAGGGCCGTTGCTTTGGATCGTGCGACCAGCACCGCGAGAGGAGTGGACATACTCGGTCTACGAGTTCTCGACATCTTATGTCGTCCGGGCATGAAGGATGTCGGCCTCTCACGAGCACTTCTATGACGACCGCGGCGTCGTGTTGTAGATGATGGAACGGCAAACGGCCAGAGAGTAACTGTGTAAGCGATAGAACAAGGTCAGATAGGCTCGGGATGCGCTGTGAGGTAAACAACCGACCTCTAACACAAGGCATGCAAACGAATAAACATCGCACTCGGTTCCAATGGGGTGCACTGATGGGCGAAGCTTCTCAGGCGCGGTCCATCTGGGACTTCCCGAGAAATGATGCCAGTCCGGTAATGGGTCATGTGCATTCGAGCGAATAATCATTGAGCATCCGAAGTCGGCGATGACGGGGTCGCCCCGTTCGTTGACAAGTATATTTGCCTATTGGATCGGTTAGGCTTGAGTCAAGATTACAACGACATGTTACGTACTCCTCGACAGTCACCATGGATGATGGACGTCGGCCTCGCATGGAGGTATGCTAGGCCATCAGCAACTTGTGCAAGCTAAGGAATGGGAGACGATGATGCGTGAGTGGCTGTGTACGAGATAGAGGCCGTCCACGTACGATTTCGACTATTGCGCTGTCGGATAGAGCGTTGGTCGCCATATACTCGGGCAGCGTGCTGCCCTTCATGAAAGGCGAAACAAGATATAGACAGCCGTCTTGAAAATGAACACCCAGAAACTCTAGGATAGAGGAGTGGGATAGAGATTTCCATATCTCCGCTTCAAGGAAGAATTTCCAAATCTATAAGGAGATTGAATACAAACGGGCTAAGAGCTGAGAATGCGGTAGCTGACCTTCAGTCCATTATCCTGTCGTCCCCATCGGTAGGCTTTCAAAGCGACTGTTGTGCTCGAACCATCGTTCAGGTATCCCCTATGGATATTTGAGAGCGCCGACGTTTTGAATGGGTGTGGTTGCACGTTCGTGATAGGAGCACACTGTAGGACGGAAGGTATAGCTCTTGATCTTGACCACATTTGAGCGATGAGTTCGGCCCTAGACAAGAGATCGTAGCTTCTACTCTTGCAACTTAGCTGGAGATTCCGTCAGGAAACACGGGCACACTACTTGCGGCATAAGACGCACCTCATACAACTGATCCACGCAGTACTGAACTTCGTCTCCGTTCCATCTTCGAATATGATTGGGCAATGGCTCATAGTCCTGTTTTGTATTCATTGTTGAGTAATTAGGTGCGAAGGAGTTGAAATTAACCCTACCAGATTCTTCGCTAATAGGAACTGCTGTAGTGTTAGCTTTTTGGTATCAACCGAGTAGCAACTCTTTCCGCTCACCCGTATGAGCTCTGAACCTGGATAGAGGTTGTGTTGCGCAATAATACGGCTTGACTCCTCAGGAGCCTCAACAATGGACATCTCGAGAATATGACTCGGCTTGAGAACGGTGTGTTCAGTGACACGGGGGTGAGGAGGAGGAAGTGCAAGATATTACGAATGGGTCCCCTAATTGCATTCGCTCAATCCGTGGAACATTCATTCGCGTGACTTTCTCGCGGCCAAACAGCACAGGTATCGGCCTACCGAGTGAATTAAATGGCCAGTAACCGCGTTGTAGCCGCAGAATGGGACCATAGACCTGGCTTCATTGCACCATAGAAGGAAGAAAAGCAGTTAATCGAGGCGATGCTTCACAGCGATAGCTGAAGTAGAACCAGGTAAATCCTGTGTCATGGCCTCCGTTAAGGTAGGATTGGCGTACGTAAGCAGTACTCCTGACGCTTTCTTGTTAGCGCTCAACACACCGCCTCCATCGCTACCGGATGGAAGCTGTTCCAAGCAAATCATGTCGCTTTCATCGGGATATTCCAACTCTTACACTCTTTCTCTCATCATCGACGGTACCCTACTATCATGGACGACGCTCCTCCGTTACTGAGCACTTCGAAGCACGTCCGTTTCGCGGCCCAGCCAGTCTTATACAATGAGGGGTCCTCCTTCGCACGCAGCTGCGACTTTGGAATGGCTACCTTCACCAACGCTTGTCTCCCCAGCCGTTCTCCCTATGGATTGGCTTTCACCCGTTCGCTTGATGGGCGGACTGATGCAGCGCCATTGTGTCCCTGGGATACTATTGCTGCCCAACCGCAAGAGTCCCCGCTATCTGGAGGCTTCGGCACGGTGTATAAGGGCAACTTCAAAGACAAGACCGTTGCTATTAAACGTGTGATGACGTCCGCTGCTGCGTCGTCCTCATCCTCCGCCCTGGTCAGGACTTTCTTCGAATACTATTTGCTCATGCTAACTTTTCAATACAGTCTCGTGAAATCGATATACTGAGAAGCCTTTCTCATCCGAATGTGCTTCCATACTACTATGGGGCCGAGATCTACGATGGTGGGGTAATGCCCTGGGCGGAGAACAGGAGGATTGACAGTTATTTAAGAAGAAACCCAGAGGTCAATCGACTGGAAATTGTACGTCGTTCGTTATTTCTCCGAGCACCGACTATGACAATCACCCGCCCAGCTTCAATCTATTGCGGAAGGATTGCATTACCTCCACGCGAACAACGTTATTCATGGCGATCTCAAACCAGTAAGCCCTTCCACAAGATGACATTTGCAATTTGCTAATGGTTTCTAGGCCAATGTCTTGATATCAGATAGCGGGGTCCCTCAGCTGTCCAACTTCGGCTTGTCGAGCGATGCTTCGTTGCTGGAGATGAATGGGAGCCCGGAGGAAATGGGCAGCATTCGCTACATGGCCCCAGAGCTGGTGCTCTATCAAGAAAAGCCCACGAAAGCGAGCGATGTCTTTTCGTGGGCTAGTACCTGTTACGAGGTTTTTTCCTTTTCATCTCACAACATCCCTACTGGTCTGACTGATAACATTTCAAGATTCTGACAAACATCATGCCATATGCATCCACTATGTCTACCTCGGACATTATCCTCGCGTTCTACAATGGGGAAGCCCCATACGACGGGATGAAACCACTCATGAACGGCCATTTAAACGGGTTAGCGATATGGGGGTTGATGGTAGCGAGTTGGATCATGGATCCCGGGTTACGTCCGAATATGCAGACGATCCTGGTCAATTTGCAAAAGGTACGGACAGTCAATGATGCGACACACAGGTGGGCTAACCCTTGCGCTATAGCATCTCAAAGCCTCCGAGGGGAAAATAGCGCACCTTTGATCGAATTAAGACAAATCTTCAGAAAAGGGATTCGTCTTAATTCCATCGCAGGTTCGCTTTTCTCCCCACTGTCTGCTTCCCAGTCGTACCGCCTCGCGATACCTATCGTCTTTGCGTACTTACCTGTAATTTACAAATGCCGCATTCCGAGTCCTCTCGTATCTATCTGCATACGCGAATTTCTTTTAATTGTAGAATCTGTCTTACTCTCATTTGCTGTACTATGTCGTATCGAACTGAATCAGAGGGATCTCCCGTCGTGTCTACAAACCATGAGACAACTTTTGACTCTGGTGAGCTTCGTCCATGGACTTCCTTTGCTCCAACCCTCGTGTAGGTTGCGTGTAGGTCCTACCCGCCAAGGCAGTTCGAAGCCAAAGTAACGTTCTTGGACCCGCGTATGCCGCCCTCCGCAGTCGTCATGAGTCTGAATCAAACGAATCGTACTGGTCATTTGGCCAACCTTCCGTTAAATGAATTCAATTCAGTGCCACCACTCCGAATGGCGTGATTGATATGTAGATATTGAAGTTGTGCTCAAGATATATCTGCATCCTCGCTGCTTTAGACCAGTCTTCGTTGAGGACTCGAAATGAAGGGTTGTTCTGAGTGCTCCACACGACCACGATGCAATGAGCATCCTTTCAACGACCTTACCGAACAGGGTAGGCCAAGATATTAATACCCGGAGATCAGTCGCGTCTGACCGGAGGAAGCAGCCAAAAATAGCCAGGTCGGACGCGATCTGTCAGCTTGTTTGGTTCCGCTTGCCTTCGCCAATGAGAAATCACATTGGTAAACTTTAGCGACGCGTTCTCGCTGTCGACGACGGCTTGACCAAGGTTCTCCTCCGCGCTATCAAAAGCTCTTTCTCGCTCCTCTTCGTTCTAAAAAATGCACTGGCACTAATTATTAACCTCTCGTAAGGAATGGAGCATCTTTGAACCCCGGAACTTCTCGAATTAGGTGCGTCGTCGGATTTTGACAGGCGATTGGCAGTTCGTGCGAACTGATCGCCTGAACCGAACAAGGGCTTTAGAGTCGTTCGTTTGACCCCGGTGGACCCTTCGTTTAGACGCCGAGCCACAAAATGGTAAGCTGACGACTCTTCGGTCCCTCGTGCTTGTTTCTTAACCACCACCATGACCAGCAGCCACGTCCAGGAAGCCTCATACATCTCTGCGCTAAGCACTGCGCCTACGCTCACCTACAGCCCGACGGCGTCAGCGTTCACCAACACTGACCCAGAGAAGGCGTCGCAGCAGGCTCAGGTACCAGTGCCGCCAATAATTCCAGAGACCCATCCATACAGGACTCTTGTTCTATGTTTCGATGGGACGGGTGATCAGTGAGTATATGCGCTTTTTGACCTCTTTTTTCCGATGCTGATGGTTGGTTTTCAGGTTCGATTCAGACGTCAGCCCTTCTTTTTCACCTTCGAGTGGTCTGTGCGCTAACAATGAAATAGAACTCAAATATTGTCGAACTTTTCACAATGCTGAGGAAGGATGACCAGACTCAGCAGATGGTCTACTACCAGGTTCGGCTCTCCGCCATTGGTTCTCAGCGTATGCTCACATCCAAGTTAGGCTGGCATTGGTACATACGTTTGGCCGAAGGTTGCCACACCTTTCGCTACCAAAATATCCAAGGTATAACATCCGTCGCCCTTTCATCACAAACTCGTGCTAACTCGAAACGCCAGGCCTTGGATGAGGCTATTGCATGGAACTTGGATGCTCACGTCATGGGTATGACACCAGTAATAATTTCTTTAACCTTGCCTTCTCACAAACTGTTCCGCCAGACGGCTACGTCTTTTTGATGCAAAACTGTATGCGTCTTCTAACTGGAATGCTAGATTTGGCTCCTGACACGTTCATTTTTGCAGATAAGGCCGGTGACAAAATTTGCATTTTTGGGTTTTCTCGAGGCGCATATACCGCGCGCAGCTTGGCTGGTATGATCCACAAGGTACAATACTCGTCCACGTCCCTAAACTCTCAACTGATCGTTCTACTTTAGGTCGGCTTGCTTCCGGCCTGCAACCACCAGCAAGTTCCTTTTGCGTACAAGATGTACACCAAGATCGGCGAAGTTGGCTGGGCCCAGTCCAACGCCTTCAAGAAGGCATTCTCTGTCGACGTCCCTATCGAATTCCTTGGCGTATGGTGAGAACCCCGTTGACCTTGCTTGAACCCTTGCTAACGTCTTGTTATCTTCAAGGGACACTGTCAACTCTGTCGGCCTTCTTCCCAAACGCCTCCCTTTCACGACCTCCAACACCATCGTCAAGACCTTCCGACATGCTGTCTCCCTTGACGAACGTCGTGCCAAGTTCAAAGCCAACTTGTGGAACCGTCCCGACGAACACGAGAAAGAACTTGGAGTTGAAGGCCAGAAACCCATCTACCACCACAACAGCGTGGACGAAGCCATGCTAAAGCAGGAGCACGAGCATGATCACAGGCCAGCACCTAAGAAGAACGGCTCGTCTGGGCTGCTGGACAGGTTTGGCGACGGCAAACCGAAGCCAACGCAGCAGGAAATGGAGCACAAGTACTCTGGCACGGCGGAGAAAAAAACTGACATTGAGGAGGTAAGCTCTCTCCCAACCCTCACGTTAACTGTTTGCTGAGTTCCTTCATCGTTTAGGTCTGGTTCGCTGGCTGTCACTGCGGTATGTCTACTTGTCCCTGAGCATCCTACCAAACTAACATGTATCTGCTAGACGTCGGAGGTGGCTCTGTGTCGAACGAAACCCCACACAGCCTTGCCCGTATCCCTCTCCGCTGGATGATCCGCGAATGCTTCAAGGCAAAGTCAGGCATCATGTTCTCATCTGAGGCTATTCGCAAGTGCGGCATCGACCCTGCCTCCCTATACCCCATTGTCCAAAAACGTCCAGAAGCCCTTCCCGTCAATGGGATGAAGATCCAGAAGACACCTTCAACCTCTATCTTCAGTAGGAAACCCAAGGAGGCCGCACCTTCTTCTCCCTGCACCACGGAGGAAGAGCACGAGCTGCATGACGCACTCTCTCCCAAGTTCGACCAGCTTGCTCTCGTCAAGAAGTGGTGGATCCTGGAAATCTGGCCCGTGAAGCAGAGGTACCAGAAGGGAGACAAGACCTGGGTGAGGTTCTGGGCGTCGAACATGGGCAGCCCGAGGTTCATCCCGAAGCAGAAGAGCCGTGTTATCAAGGTGCATAGGAGTGTGAGGATGAGGATGGAGGCGGAGAAGGAGTGGAGTAAGACCGGCAAGAAGTATAA
The DNA here is from genome assembly GCA_944990035.1 of Clitopilus passeckerianus. Taxonomy (NCBI): domain Eukaryota; kingdom Fungi; phylum Basidiomycota; class Agaricomycetes; order Agaricales; family Entolomataceae; genus Clitopilus; species Clitopilus passeckerianus. Next base: position 153,127 of record CALYLX010000100.1, read on the forward strand.
GCCCAAGGCTGACTTCAGGAATGCGCTCAGCGTTGGGCACATTGAGTGGGTTGACTGAGGGGGATGGAGAAACCCTGCTTTCTCGACTTTCTCATCTTGTTGTGCTTCGGCAAAGATACCTGTTTTGTGATTTTACCCTATGCACTATGATAATCATGAGCTTTATGACAACATCCATGAATCCTTGAAATTGAAGTTGTTTCATGTCGGCACTCAAACCTGTGTCCTCGTTGCGCCGTGATCAATATCTCTTTTTGACGTCCTCAACCGGTGTCATTATGGCGTAGTGATGCCTTTCATATATTCGTTCGTTGTCAACCGACGAACGAGCTGCTTCCCTCAACAACTACTATTCACGGCGGACGATATTGCGCTGCGTGGTTCCCAAGCCGGATTACAACACCACGCTTCTAACTAAAGGGCTTGAGCCAACCAACAGAGAGTACAGTGGCATCAGGTTCACGCCTGTCAGGGCAGGTCGACTGACTCATACTCCATCATGCTAGGATCTGAAAACAAGGAAACGAACGCGTCGGCTCCGTTGAACATATACATATACCTTACAGACCTCGCGTTCTCTGTTAATATCCCTGACCCCGTTCAATTGAGGCAGCATGCGAGATACACGCCTCGCAGCATTCTGTTCCTCGTTTTTGGATCCTACATATTCTCGCAACGACCCTTTCTACCAACTCCACATATCCCTCGATTTTGCAGGTGCAAGAGAGAAATACGATGGAATTAACCTAATGATCCTCCAGAGCGAGAGCACCGGTTTATCAGTGAGCATCCCAGGTGTTTGAATATATTGACCTAAGCCGACCATGGCTTTGCTTTCCCTCAGAGCCTATACGAGGGACTCAGGCCTCCATCGCGTCTCCGCTCATTCTTAAGGAGCCGAAAGCAGTCAAAATACAATCCAAGCATGCATTCGATTTTGCCCCTTGTCCTTGAGCAACATCCCACCGGCTCGAATTGGAGGAGGCCCTTGGCACTTCGTGTTCTGCCACTTACATTCTGCCTAGGTTCAGACGATCGCCTGACTGTGTATGATGGTACACATCTGTTCGGCCCCAACGTTCCATGCCTATCTCTACGACTGTTACCCGAACGTTCTCCAAAGAGCGTTTGGGATAGTTTTGAAGCACCAGTTGAGGAAAATGTCTATATCATTCGCCTCGCTCCCCTTGATCAGTCTTCTCAACCTCTTTCGATTCCACCCATACCGCCCGACGTTCTGGAAATCATCCTCAGTTATGCTTTTGGCGGGCCATTGCGACAGAAAAGCACTACCTGGCCCTCTCGTCTCCTATCCTATGCGTTAGTGAACAGGGAATGGCGTTTGTCGTGACTCAGATCTTCTGGAGCTGGTTCAGAAGGCGCGAATACTTCCCTCGCCCCCACACCCTCAGCCGATTATACATACTGACCAGCATGGTGACTAATCTCGTCCTGAGGGATGAAGTCAATTCACAACTGGACACCTTCGATATGACTTGTACCCCAAATAAAACCGTCGGGCCAGAATTGCTCACGTACTCTAAAGCCTTCATCGCCGTGGCGAAGAATCTCATGGGGCTATCCCTCAGTGCGGAACTATTTTATGCATCAATGGACAGCTTGCGGTATATGGAGCGGCTAGAGCTCAGGAGCAGGCCGAAGATACGAACAGCTCCGGTCCCATCTTTCGCCGACATTTTGGAATGCATCAATGAATGGAGGGAGTTGCGATCCTTGGTGATCAACCTTGCCCATTTGAGGGACGCCGACAGGTGAGCAAAATGTCACCATCATCAGAGTATTTTCTGCAAGTTCTCTAGTTCACAGCGTTTCCCGGTATGTGATGAATTGTTCATAGCAAGTTAGAGGGTACAGCCTAACTGCCTCACAGTATCCAAGAGGAAAGTCTGCAAGTTATCGACTCGAGAGGCTTGACCTTTGTTGCGGAGTTCTCTCAGAAGGCCAACTTTGCCATCTGGTCTCTAACTCGTCACCACATCGACTACAATCATTATGCCTCTATGAAGTGGATGGTCTAACCAACGACGACATGTGGTCCCTACTAGAGACTTGTCGGGAAACTCTGGAAACTTTAGAGGTCGAGAACTGCACCATGGTGGAGCGATCCGGTGCGGTCCACCCAACAGAGCCTGCACTTGATGCTTTCGTGAGTTCGATGGGGAGGTTGAGAACCGCCACCGTTGGTGGGGAGATGATGTCCTCGTTGACGATTGTTCGGAAGCCCAAGTCCACGGCGTCGGGTGATCTCAAGTCGAGACTGACCCTACTCTCCGGGTATGACAATGTGTTTGGTCAATGCAGTAACATCGGAGAGAACGGACACACAGAAAATGTCCTCTTCAGTACCATTAGAGGGTGTGGCTGGGATGAGCTGATCCTACATTGCTCGCCTCCGAGCGCACTACTAGCGCAAGAGGCTCAGCAGGTGGCAAGGGAAGCTGGAGTAATTTTACACTGGACACCCGAGGACCAATATGTACCGTAGCCTGTGCAATTGAACCTTAAGTGGGTCCTAACACCTGAGACTAATTTCCGAGACGTAGCGCCCCAAAAATGCACGCATGCAAAGGATTCGGAACCCAATTGTGGTTTACAGCACCAAGTTGGGTAAACGGGCGATCGGGAATTTCTTTGGATCGAAGGCAGTTGACTGATGTGAAAGAGTTTTGAGTTGACTTCGGTTGTCTTTGACGGCAAGTTCGGGGGTTAGGAGATAACACTCCCTTACTATACACTGCAGCAGCCATATGGCTTCAAACTAATCAGAGCTTCTGAGGCCCCGCATACCCAATTAGCCACGCGATCGTAGCCCCACATATTCAAATTCCTAGCTTGAGAGCGGTTTGTAGAAGGCCCAAGAAGTTCCACTGCCATTTCGCGATTGGAAGGTGGCTGACTAATCCTATCCACCTTGACAGAACATCAATGAATCTCAGGCTGATCACTGCCACATGCATTCGTTTCTCCATTAGCCTCAACCATGGCCGACAGAAGGTCGCCTGGAAACGCCTCTTGTTCGTTGTACAGACGCATCTAAGCCCAATCAGAAGAAAAGCCGTTGAAAGGACATTGCACCAGTTATCAAGGCATTGTTACCTGGGGAAAGTTATCGCCTGCTATTGTGCTGGGCGTCTACGTGGACATCAGCCGATCCGGAAGGCTGTCCGTGATAATTCTAGTGCCATCGTCCATCTTGGCGAAGCCCACCGAGGGCCCACAACCTGCCTCGCACTGTGAGTCCCTTCTTGTCTTCTCATCACTGGTATCTAGAGAAAGAGGGCCATTCCTGCTCTCTATTGTAGATCTCCATTGCGATCGCCCAAACGATGGCACAACAACGACCCCAGCAACGATTACCAATGGCCCAACCTGTAGAACATATCAGGCAAGATGCGCCAAATCAAAGCCCAGGATTGCGCCGATACTACGAATCTCCTGAAGATCGAAAGAAGTTTAGAGAGAAAGTTGAAAAAGGAATCGGTATGGGTACGGATGCGCTGGACACAGTTGCTGCCGTCATGGTCAACATTGGAAAGGTTACGAGGGTTCCATATCTCGCAGAGAGTGCTGGATTGGTGGTAGCGCTTGTCGATATTGTGAACGTGCGTCGTCGTGTTTGGCTATCCTCGAGTAGTATTGACCTGGTAAAATCAACAGAACATGAAAAGTAATAAGGCAAAATTCCGATATCTCGCTGAGCGAACCGGCAAAATCGTCTCAATTATTTTCCATGAAATGCACGAGAAGGATCGACTGATGAGCGACGATCTCAAGCTGAAATTGGCTTCCATGCATTCGTAAGGGCCTAATGCATTCTTCATTCGGATGTTGAACGTTGATATTTGCACCCTTAGTCAGTTACAACAGATATTGGAGTTCGCCATGAAGAAGCCGGATGAAGCCAGGTGGCGTCGGGCCATTGGACGCAAGCCGGACGCAGATGCCATTGCAGAATACGAGAGGAGACTAGATCAAGCTCTCAATGAATTCAACGTCAGTCTTCGTGCCCGTGTTTCCCCATACGGGATCTAACATGCTGTTACAGTTCCAAAATCAAATCAACCAGACTGCCCTCATAGAATGGATGGCTAAGAAGATGGCAGGAACTGACGATCGTACTGAAGATTCGCACATTCGGATGGTGACGAATGCCATGGATGGGCTGTCATTGGACCGAGAGACGATTGAGAGGGAGAAGAGAGAATTAGCAGAAGCAAGAGAACGAGCTCGGCGCGAACAAGAAGAGGCGGATCGGGAGGCTGCTGAGCGGAGAGCGCGCGAAGATGCAGAGTGGCAAGCGAAACGACAGGCTGAAGAATTGGTGGAACATCTGAGGAAGGAGAAGGAGAAACGGGATCGAGAGGTTGCTGCGAAAGCTGAGGCAGAAAGACGTAGAAAGGAGCGGGAGGATTGGGAGGCTGAGCGAAAGGCCGCAGATGAACGAGCCGAGGCTGAGAGGTTGAAACGAGAGCAGCAGGAAGCAGATGAGAGGGACAGGATCCGATACGCTGAGTTGACGATTAAGCTGAAGGAGGAAAGGCTGAAGAAGGCCGCGGCGGAGCAAGCTGCACATGACGAAATGGTACGACTCGGCGAAAAGACTTGGGCCCAGTTGGTGCAGAAAGAGGAGGGAAAGAAAGCCAAGCAGCGAGCACAGGAAGCCAGGGAGCATGAGGAAAGAATAGAACGTCTACGTCAGGAAGAGCAGAGGGCAATAGAGGCGGACAAGAGGCGAAAAGAAGCTGAAGAGGCCAGACAACAGAAAGAGGAGGCTGAACGGCGACGACGCGCAAGAGCATCACAGTCTAGCCTGCGGCCCCCGGAGTCCAATGCACGACCCCATCGGCACTCCTGGAACTCTTCTTCGCAGCAAGACTACTCTTCCCCTCCCCCATGCGACAAGAACCCTTTCCGACGGACACCTGTGCAGTCACCTGATCCCTACTTAAACGATCCTCACGGAGACGATGGCTGTGATGCCCCTCCACCTCCTCGCCGCCCAGCGAGGCGAAATCAGGACTATTATCCAGAAGAGATACCGGCTTTCTCGCCTTCACCTCCGCTATACGGCCCAGAAGCAGGACGCCAATTTCTACCAGCATTCTCACCTTCGCCTCCTCTATACGGCCCTGGAGTAGGGCGCCAATTTCTTAACTCGGGCAATAGCTCCAGCACATACATCTCTGGCTCGTTCAATGACAACTCTGTCGTGTATGGTAAGTTGGGGTGGCCATCTCTGTCATGCCAAGCTTACCAGAGTCGTTTTCAGGGAGTTCGAGGCGGCACTACTAGGGTGGGCAGGACCCATGAAAGCAGGCTTGGGGCCAGTGTTTTATGCAATGGATATCATGACTGAAATCGACTCATCCCGACTCTCATTTAACTGGTTTTCTCGCTTCTGCGAAGGTATCATATATTCCCTTCACTTGTATTCGTATCTTTGGTACAAATTATCGCAATTATGGGTACTCTTGTCTTCTTTATCGGTTAGGGGATGGTCTTCTTATACTACTTCATTGTCCAACCTGTTGGCGGCTCTATTCATGGCCCGCCTCGTCACCCATGCTGTGGGTGCAGGTGCAGTGCTCCTTCCCGATTTAGCGGGCGTCGGGTGTCGGGCGTCTGAGGCAGTGTGTGTGTGGCGTCCGGCGCTTCCTAGCCCCAAGTGGCTTTGAAGGCGGTGCATGCGTGCCGCAAGTTGTATACCTTGTTCATCCCTCCGAGCATAATAATGCAACTCGTACTACTACTACACATGCATTTTATCAGCACATCCACATTTAACAAGAGTTGTTGTTCGGTGAAAGGCACCGCTATTTTACTCAGGTACATGCGATGTCCATTATACATCTCAACCGGCGGCGCCTGGATTGTCAAATGTACACACCTAGGACACTATAGCGGCCGGGACAATTTGATGGGACGGCTTGTACTGTTGCATGGATTGTCCATATAAAGCTCTGTACCCTCCCAAAGGTAGAGGTACCACTCAATCCTCACCCACCAAGCGACTAGTCTATTCTCCTCACAAACCCCATTTCTCGTGCACGCTATGAGAGAAGCAGCGGTTGATGATGAAACCAGGCAACGCATGGTCATGGAAGACCTTCAGAAACTTAGACCGATCGCGAACGACTTGGGAAAGGCTGCCACTGACATTCTTGGCTCGTGCGCTCGGTCGTTGATGCCGATCGTCAGTAAATATTGGGTTCGTAAAAAAGTGCCTAGCGCCCCTCCGAATCTTCTAACGCTTGCTTTACAAAAGCTGAGAGATGACGAGCGCCAAGTTGTTAGTCGTTCAGTCTCCATTGTGACGGGTGCCAATATGCTCTGGAAGGAAGGACTGAAGGGTGTTTACAATATCGACATCAAGCTCAGTGAGCTTCATTTGTATGTCGTGTCCTTGAAATCTGTGGGAATAACTAATGACTTGTTTACGTAGGGCACTCGTTAAGTTTGGCCGAGATTTGGACGAGTATGAGAAGCGGCGGCCCTTTATGTCAAGGCCAAAGCTAGACCTCAACCTTGTGGTGGCAATTGAAGAACCCATGTTTACGCTTATGCGGGGAGAGGCCGTGGGTTCCATTCAATCTCCCCTTCCCGATTTCTTGTCCTGACCACAGTTCAGTTTAAGCAATCGATTCACAAGACTTTGCCGCCGGCAGAGGTTAAAGAGTTGTATGAACATTACCGCAACCCCAGGCCTGAGCAGCCTGAGAACGCCGTGCCTCCGGCTTATCTGGATCTCGTGCAGAAACAACAGCGACTGGAAGAGCTGGCACAGGAGAACGAAGCGCACGACGAAAGAAGGGCACGTGAAAAGGTGGAGGAAGAGAGGCGGGATCAGGAGAGGAGAGACAAAGAGCTGGCGGAGCAAGTAGCTCGCGAGGAGGTCGAGCGGATCGCAATAAAGAAAGAACGGGAGCAGCTGAAAAAGAAGCAGCAGGCCGAATTGAGAAAAAGGGAGGAACATAGGATGAAGGAAGCTCAACAAGAAGAAGAGGAGAGGCAGCAACGTCGAAAGAAGGCGGACGAAGAGAATGCGAAGCGTGGACGCCAATTGAGGGAGGAGGAGGAAAGGAAAGGGCCTGACCTACAACTCGAACTAGCCGCCATGAAGCGAAAGCTGGCTGAGGAACAGAAACGCAACCAGGAACTTGAAAGGGAAAAACGGGAGAGATCGTGGAGACAGGCGGAGCCGGCACCAGCACCGCATAGAACTAACGTCCACGTCTCTACCTCGGTCAAAGTAGACGCCGCCAGGCCTACAAGACGTTCGGTTCCTGAACGAAAACGTTCTCACAGCTTTGACGACATCTACCGGGAAGAAGAGTATCCAGAGCCACTGGACAGGAACCCATTTCGCAGTCCTGGCCCTAGGACTCATCAGGCCGTCAGGAGCCAGTACTTGGGCGATCGTCTGCGAGTAACTGACCGGGCGATGCAACACCTTGACTTGGATTACTATGGACACCGTGGATACAGCAATTCACATGCCAGTTCTGTGGTCGTGACAGACTCTTTCAACAACAATTCAGTACAGATTGGCCGTGGTAAGTCATAGAGGTTATTCATCATTTCCGATACTCACAAGGTCTCTGGGAGACTTTCATAGACGACTGGCACGCCATCCAGACGCTGAAATATTACTTGTGAGACACTGAGAGAAGCCTATGTGATTATTTTGGACATTCCGGTACTTAAGCATTGAGTGAATATGTAGCAATATATCGAATACACAGCCTGTATTTCCTTTTTCTATGTTATATTGAAAGCTACTGCCAGAGGAATGATGGGGAGCGAGGAACACCCCTTGTGGGATTCGGATTCTTATCTTATCAGCTTAGTCATGGTGATATTCCTTTCTTGTCGTAAAGCAAACAAAGCCAAAGCTCGTCTGCTGGTCCATTTGCCGAGCCTTGCTCGTTGGGATGCCCCTTCTTCGTCGCTTTGCAAAAGCTGTTGTCGTTTTCTGCTCTCTATCTTCAAACTCCGGAGTCAGGACAACGTGGTTCATCAAAGGCGCTTAAATAGGCATAAATCTCAAAAACAAGCGCAAATTACCGATCCAAGCAGGTCAACAGCTTGCCGCATGCCACTGGCCCTTTGACGATGTCAAATCTTTACCTTCTTTCACTTCTACACAAACATCAAGAAGAAAGAACCCTGCTTACCTCTGCTCTACCATGACGGAAAAATATGTGCCCACGGAAATCCTGCCACTGCCCAGTAAACTCGACCTGGACCTCATTTGTGCGCTGGAAGCCATCAAAGACTGGGGCACGCGAGACCCACTCGGGCAGAGAGTAGCCAACTGTGCTCAACTTCTCGCGTGTCTTCTTGGAGTAGGACCAGTAGGTGCCTTTTCTTTCGACTCCAAATCACGAATCTTACGCGACTTGCAGACCCTTTTGCCCAAAGAATACTACTTCGTACTGGCATCATCCGAGTCGATTCTCAAAATACGGGATTGGTGGCACCGGATGAGGTTCATGCACCATTTAGACCGGAAATTGTATTTAATCCACAGGTTAGTGACTTCTGGAAGCACCACCCGAAATCTTGTCATGACATTGACAATTTCATACAGGGACCTCCTTGGTATTTGGGATCGATACCCAGTGGCGTTGGCACTACAGAATAAAAAGGAAAACGAAACGGCGGAATACAAGCTCCCTCCTGAACATGACTATGACCTGAATAACGTCAAAGAACTGCTCAGGTGGACTCGAATCGGCGTTTCCATTGCTGAAGTTAGTTTCACATCTACCCTCGTCATGTTGTCGCTCAACATAGTCTTCCAGTGGATACATCGGACAGAGCTTTACTCGCTCGTCAATCTCTCCTCAAAATCGGTATCCTCCTCCAAATCTTCCAAATACCTATCCACGGAAGCTCAAGCCAAAGCCGCCCACCAACTCCAAGAACTCGAATCCATCAAAAAAACCCTCTGCAGCGCCGAACACTGGGACCTGCACCCCTCCAAATCCGACATCGTGCAAGAATGGCTGGAGAACTACCAAATTGCCGATTCGTGGGACTGGTGGACGACGTACTGTGGGGAGGAGACAACGGTTTATGATTTGAAGATGATGGCGTGGGCGGTGGAGCAGATGATGTCGTCCTGTTTGTGTCCGACTGAGTGGGCGCCGGAGGAGGAGGATAGTGAGGAGGAGGAGTCGGTGAGGAAGAGGTATGGGGATTTGAAGGTTATGTCGACTGGGAGGAGGCTTAAGGGTGTAGATGGTCCAAGGGTACCGCGAAAACAGTAATTTGAATTGAAGTATAGAGTGTAACATAGCAATCATGATAATATTTCAATTTTCGTCTTGGACAACTTTCATTCTTCGTTGCAGGCTGTGATGTCCTCAACGACGCTCGTTGGGGTCATGACTTTTACCTGCTTCCAGAATTCTGGCAGCAGAACGCGACACGGGAATGATGTTTGAGCAAGCAGGCGTCATTATATTATTTGCTAGTCTTCTCGGGAACATGTGTAATGGTACATTGGGTCATGCGTTTGGAAGGAAAGGTATGGTTGCTCCAGGCAAAGTTAGTTTGACGAGACCAGAACAGTAAGCACCCGTCTCTATTGTATCTTGAGGCACCGTGCAAACGGAAGTTCCTCGAGTTGTTGCGGATAAGGCGGGTCGATGTGCACGTGGATGGTTGTCTTGCAGCAGAACGTCTATAATGCAGTAGGCCTCATGAGGGCCAGTGAATAATACCTATAGAGCCACACGGGCGGGGTCAGTAGCCTACTCCTTGCAAAGAAACGCCACTTACCATGTTTTCATGAAGTCGGGAATGCGAACTCGGCCCTCTGTGCTCTAGGACCCCGCATCAGCCGGATCTTCATATCTCTGCTTCCTCCTCTCTTCACTCTCCTTATGCTCCCTCTCCTCCCTCGCCTCTTTCAACCCCTGAATCATCCCCTGCACAGTCCCCACAATCATGCCCCACCCCTCACTAACACCAATCTTGAAAAAATGGACATAAAACCCGAATATCGCAATCCCCTTGAATATAGTCCAGCCCCACCCTACAACGTATGCGAGAATGTGGTATATTGGAGGAACGACGTAGCTGAGGGCGTTGAAGAGGAAGTAGGAGAGGATGAGGCCTGCGATGATGAAGCGTGAGAGGCGGTGGGTTATGCTTAGGACGAGCAGGATGCTGAGGATGCTGAGTTGGGTGAAGAGGGAGTAGGTGTGTATTAGTGGTAGCTGGAAGTAGAAGTAGTGCCAGAACGACATGGCGGGGACCCGAACTCGAGCTTGGGATTTGGCGCTCTTGCTTGCTTAAGCTTGAGAAAAAGCGGCGAGGCGAGTGACGCGAGGCGCGTCCGAATCATGTGGGAGCCGACTGCCATTCTTGGAGGAGCCGTAGAGATAAGATGAAAATCTAATCGGCTTTGATTTTATCGCGGCGGTCGATGAATCCGTGAGTTTCCATTGGCTGTAGATGGTCTCCCTCCGTCATTCCCAAGAAATACCAAGAGACACCGTGTTGGGCGGGTGAAGAGAGGGAGGACTATTTCAAATGTCAGATAGGGATGCTGTTGGTCAACTCTAGGGTTCAATACTTTTATCGCTTTTAGCTACAATGCCTCAGCTCTCCAGATACGTGAAATCTTCCTTATTATTTCCGCAGTCGTAAGCGTCAACCTATTTCCGATTCATCGCTCAATACCATCTCTATGCATCATTACGATATGTTCTAATACGCAGGGATATGCGGATACATACCATCGCCAAGAACACTAAGAGTCACCCCAATTTTGTGGTGGGTAGAACACCTTTTGCACCGGAATGAGGCGATGTAGGGTCATTGGAGTGTCGAGGGAATGTTGACATCGAGATGATTCACAGCACCAAAAGCACCCGTCGGTGGGGAACGCTCCAACATACCTCCTCGATACAGGCCGACGTACCCCACGTTTCTTGAGCGCTGACCGTTCACAAAGTTTGTCTCCCCTAGATTAGCTGGCGGCCGCCTGTCAATAAATGTTGAGAAGTCCAGATTTTAAAACAGAACTACCTCGAGTGATGCTCGACGTGGTCACCGATCGTAATTTAGGATATTTCAGCCTCACAACATGCGTTCGCGTTGCGTTTTCACTGAATTGTATGATTCTAAAAATAGATGGCAGCTGGGTCGTGTGCCCGGGGCAGGCACATAACCGACGAACGGTGCGAGGCAGAGTGATAACGAATCCAGAGAGGAGGATCCGTCCATCTGGTATTCCCACTCTAAGTGCGCAGTCGAGGTTCATCCAAGGAATAATCGACGAGCGTAGTTGCGAGCTAGACCGGTCAACCCGGAAGTCGAGAGCGAGGGGGACTGGGAAGTTTCTGGCTGAAGGAGGTTGATGTTAAGCTTAATTTAGGGATGATTTCTACATTCACGACTAATTGGCACCGATTGAATGGGTGAGATTGCGCTCAGATGTATGTAATTATTCTCGCTTAAGGCACAGAACATGTGGACTCCCAGGCTTTGACAACTCTCTAGCCTCCAGGCGTAACCAAACACCAAACAAACGTTATGTATTCGTCATGGGATACAGCTTGGGGAATGGTGGCCAACAGTGACCCGAAAGAATCGGCCGCAGCTCTAGCCTCTAGGTAGAACTTAGGAGCAGCAAAATTTGCGTCCTTGAGCGACAGGATAGCGATAGGTTCTAAAAATGAAGCTGAATGCATTGCTCGTTCCAGGAATAGAACACCTCGCGTGGATATTAATGGCGGCAATCACCGCTATTTTTGGGTTCGGCTGGGTTACAGCCACCACCTGTACCCGCTTCCGCTAATGCGGATCCAACGACCACGACACAACGCGAGAGCGCACTGGAGCGAGCGTCGAGCTCACCAGACCTCTAGAGGCTGGTAGGACGCAAATGGCGGTGATGGGAGCGCTTCTTCGAGATGCCTGGAAGAAGCACCCCAAATATTGATGCAACGACACAATCACAACATATCTACACCAATTCGTCAAGAAGCCTCCGCATATGAGATGTGGTTTCCCATACCCGACGGGAAAACACAGATAAGGGTGTGGATGAAGAAATCCCATGACATTCACCATCGCCACCAACAGTCCCATGCAAATCGGCCGCTGAGTTTTGACGTGAGTTCTATTCTTACACCTACCGATCTAGTCTTCTCATAGGGATTGCAGCACATGTAAAGGCACATGCATCCGCTCCAGAAATTTGCTTCTTTCTATCAGCGGTATCAGGTATCAGTCAATTACGCACCGGACCTCGAAACGCCCCATCCGACACCAACTGTCTAAGAATATATAAGCTCACGCCAACAAGAGCCGACTTGGGTCCCGAGGCTACCTTCTTAGCCTCCTCCTTCTGGTCGCCTGTCCTTGTCGTTCCTCCGTTGAACTTACAGGGAAGAATCATGTCCGACCAACTGCAGACACCTGAGTCGCACTCATTCGACGAGAAGAAGCCCGGAAACAGTGTGTCCATTAATGACGAGAAGCTGGGCCATGTCTCTCATATTCACTACTATGAGACGGATGGCATTCACGACGGACTGGAGATTCCTAGTGATGAAGAGAGGGATACTCTGAGGAGGGTACCAGATACGATTCCCTGGGCTGCATACTGTACGTCGCTCCACTCCTCTTGATACCTGAGGTTCAGGTGATTGATCCCGCTTCTCGAATATAGTGATCGCTGTTGTCGAACTTGCAGAGCGTTTCTCCTTCTACGGCTCTAGCGTTGTTTTCGTGAGTCCTACGGCATCCTTCCGGACCTCCATCTTTATCTGACCTTCGCTTGACAAACAGACCAACTTTATTCAACAAGGGCTTCCAAAGGGCTCGCATACTGGTGCCGGCGGTCAGGACGGCCAGTCAGGAGCCCTAGGCCTTGGACAGCGTGCATCCACGGGTCTTACCACTTTCTACCAATTCTGGTAAGATGCTTCCCGTTCCCCACTCCCTCGGGCATATGTTCACTAGGCTTCTTCTTCGCTTAGGTGCTATATCACGCCCCTCCTCGGAGCTTACATCGCGGATACCTACCTTGGACGTTTCCGGACCGTCTGCTGGGCCGTCCTCATCGCCCTCATCGGGCACATTATCCTCATCGTCTCTGCTGTCCCAGGCGTCATCGAGCACGGCAACAGTGCCGTTGGCGCATTTGCCGTGGCGCTGATCATCATGGGTCTGGGTACCGGTCTGTTCAAGGCCAATATTTCGCCCTTGATCGCCGAACAGTACAAGCGCACCAAGATCTTCGTCAAGACGCTACCCAGCGGTGAACGAGTTATCGTGGACCCCGCACTCACCATTTCCAGAGTGTATCTCGTGGGTTTCATCGATATATTGATTTCTGATGGATTTGCGAGCTGACGGGTGCATTGGTAGTACTTCTATTTGTTCATCAATATTGGTGCTCTCATCGGGCAGATCTCCATGACATACGCCGAGAAGGTCCGTTCCTTTCCCGGATCTGGTAGATTCACGGTTCTGACCATCGTAACATGTAGTTTGTTGGTTTCTGGCTCGCCTACACCCTCCCTACGGTCGTGTTCCTCCTTTCGCCCATTGTCCTCTTCATTGGTCGCAAGAAGTATAATCGCTCACCACCGACTGGTTCTATCTTGCCCACTGCCTGGCGCGCATGGAGACTTGCTTCAAAGGGCCGCTGGAGCTTGAACCCCGCGAAAACCATCCGCCAGATGAAGGCTGACGACTTCTGGGAGGGTGTTAAGCCATCAAATATCCCTGCTGACCAGAGGCCACGCTGGATGAACTTCGATGATCAGTGGGTTGATGAACTTGCTCGTGGGTTGAGCGCTTGTGCTGTGTTCTGCTGGATTCCTATCTATTGTAAGTGTTCGCAGTTGTAATGGGAATGGCGGATACGACGCTGACAAGGATTTGATTTTAGGGCTCACGTACAACCAGCTGAACAACAACTTGACCTCGCAGGCTGCCACCATGAGCTTGCACGGTGTCCCCAACGATGTCATCTCTAATCTTGACCCGTTCGCACTCATCATCTTCATCCCCATCTGCGATCTCTTCGTACGTTCCTTCTTTCCTCGTCAACCCACCAAAAGCTTAACTGAATCCTTCCCCGACAGGTCTACCCCGCCCTCCGCCGCGCAGGCATCAACTTCTCCGCCCTCAAGCGTATCACCGCTGGATTCTTCACCGGCTCCGCCGCCATGATCTGGGCCGCCGTCCTCCAGCACTACATCTACAAGACCAACCCTTGCCACTACCAAGCCTCAACCTGCAAGGACGACCAGAAGCACGCTCTCGTCTCGCCCTTGAACGTGTGGATTCAAACCGGAGCCTACGTCCTCATCGCGTTCTCCGAGATCTTCGCCTCCATCACTGGTCTCGAGTACGCGTTCACGAAGGCACCAGCGAACATGAAGTCCCTCGTCATGGCCGTGTTTTTGTTCACTTCTGCTATTGCATCTGCTCTTGGCGAAGCTTTCGTCTGTAAGTCAATTTTATCGTTCAAGCGCAAGGCGAAACCTAATTGCTCCGTTTAGCTCTTTCCGCCGACCCACTGTTGGTCTGGAATTACGGCGTCATGGCTGTCCTCGCAGGCGTCACTGGCTTTGTCTTCTGGTTCTCGGTACGCAAGCTTGATGCCAGGGAGGACGAGCTTAACAACTTGGACACTGGACATGTTGATGATCACCTCGTCAAATCTACCCCTGCCTAAGCAGATGGCATTATTACGGGTAAAGTTTTGCATTTGGGACGCGACAATGTGATACCTTTTGATGATACCTGGACGAAAATGGGGCTCTTCTCTTACTTAGTTTCTTGTACGAGTTTCTATGTTGTAATGAGTGTATTAAATGAATGTAATTTGCAAGGATTGTCGGCAATAAAGATGGGGTATAATTAAGTCTATGATAGCGTGAAAGCATTGAACAAGAATGCGAATGAATGGGATTTAAATGATGTATAGAGTAAGTTGACGTGGTTGAGATGATGAGGGTCCAGAAGATAAAGCTATGAGAAAGGTGGTCGGGATGCTAGTAGGTAGATGTAGGAAGTCATCACACTACTGCATGTCCTTCATGTGACGACGAAGACAGGCGTAGATCCGTCAAACTCTCATGGACATCTTCGGTGAAAGTATCCATGATGAAAACGCTCTCCCTCAAGATGGGCATGAGATGCTTCCACTGCGAGTATCTCCCCGAGCTGAACATCCGGAATGTCCAAGGATGCCCCCTGGCGTCGGTGGGGTCGGGTATCCAAAGGTCTTGCATTCGTACCCATTTCAGCCCGTCTGAATCTGCATAATGAAGATATGAGCGCCGGAGTGGGATTACAGGCGTGAAAGACGTACGTGGTAGAATGATCTCGGTCAACGAAGGACAAGCCTCGCCGAACATGGTGACAGTCGAGAAATCCTTGTCGAGGTTGCAACGTATCTGGTTCATCGCCCACATGTCCACACAATTGAGATGTAGTTGGCGTAGGTCGGTGAATCGGGTGAGTGCTTCTCGAATGGAATTGATATATTCCTGCATGAAAAACTATCAGATGAGTTCTAGGTAAAGCATGGAGAAGAACGGAGGATTACGAACCTCAGAAGGATGCTTGTCCACGATCAACATATTCGTCATGCTCAACACCCGGATGTTGGGCAGTAACAGGGAAATATGTTGAACCAGGTCCTGATTCCACCCTCGTCTCCGACAGCTGACCAAGTTCAGCGTGTGCCCGCTTGATTCGCTGAGAGCCATGAGGGCTTCTTCAGGAGCAGCATCGACCGCATCCCAAATCATGAACGCAGCCTTCAACGGAATCTTCCCCTCCAGCGCAGCTACGCACTCCGCATTCCCCACGAAGTACTCCAAGCTGGGCAACTGCAGCTCCCGGGCCACGCCCATAGAAAGTAGCGGAGATTCGAGGGCTTCGTTGGGCGCCGTTTGCAGGTACGTCAGGGATGGATGGCGGTTGAGGAAGAGGATGAGAGGCTCAGTGAGGGCGAGATAGGATTCGAAGTGTCGGAGATTTGGGAAGTGGATAGATTCTAGGGAGATGATGTAGGACGGGTCATAGACCATGAGGCGAAGCTCCTGTAGATGGTTGAGGCTGGCGAATGTTGCTCGGAGGGCATGGTAATAGGTCGATGAGCAGGTTGGTGGTGACGCTCCGTCTGGACTTCAAGTGGCGCAAGCATTTCAGTACTGATATCGTAGAGAACGATAAAGGCACTCACGAGTATGAGATGGTCAAAGTCTTGACACACGACGATAGATGTAATTTTGTGGACAATGTCCTGCAGCATGTTTCGACCGCGCCAGCGGTATGCAGAGCGATGTTGCAATAGATAGCCTGATAACTTAACGATTGGAATAGTTTAGAGACGCAGCATAGTGCAAGGAGTCCATCCAGAGGCAAAATGTCGGTGATAGTTTGAAGGAGCTCTGGGGGTAAGCTCAGGAGTGAAGTCGAGGGCGAGCTGTTTGAGGGGAAGGATATCGACATGTTCATGGCATGGAAATGGAGCGCTCAGCACATCCGACCGTTTTCTGGGAAGTTTGCTAGTCAAAACACGCGTAGAAGTTAGCGGGCTTCTTGCAACGCGGCGAACACGTTCTGATCACGCTGGCTATAGCAGCCTTGACCGCGTGAACTCTCCGGAATCAGAGCTCTCTGAGGTTGAGACGGTTGCACCTGGGCGGATTTTGGCCGTGGGGCTTCGCTGGCAGGAAGAAGGAAGAGGATGTGATAATATACGAGGGAGGGGGAAGTCACGGTGACGGGATAGGAGCAAGACTTTACTGAATACGGGTTGCCATTTGTCAAGATCTCGGATACAAATTTGGCGTGGGGTATGTTACTATCCGTGTATATGTACGCTTGTATACGGGCCTGATCGGGGGCGTTAGACGCAGTCACAACACCGCGTTCTAGGGGATCGGGGCAGCCTCAAAATCAGATTACAACCAGATTCTTTGCAGGGTCAGAAGATACAGAGATTTCGCCGGAAAAGGTATATCTTCATAAATTATCGGTCTTGTCGTCCTTGGAAACCGAATTAATTGGTGCTCTCCACGTTCAGAAGGGTTTGCCCTTGCTCTGATTCGAACCCAGCAACACGAGGATAGCGGAACGGGCAAGAAATCTTCAGGGTCTAGACCAGAGCCGATATCAGGTGACACGCCTGGGAGCCCTGCCCTGAACCGCTTAGGCAACAATTTCCTGCGAAGGCCGGATTCAAAATCCAGCTGAGCACTCCCATCGCCATCATCTCTCAAGTTTTCTCTGCATTTTATTGCACATGACGACGATTGAGCGTTCAGTACCGGTGCCAGAAAGTTTTACGCAAATGGACGTCTGGAATGAAGCTGATCTCGGCACCTGCAAAGACAATAAGCAAGCTTGACAGCTTTCATAAGCGCTGTCACATTTCAACTCCCCCGTCGATATGAGAACACCTGGACCTGGCCGGCATAAGCCCTGGGGCTGATATGCACACGAGGGCAGTTATCAATTCCTCTCTGAGCGCGACGATCTTCGGCCTCTGTGTGCTCTTCACGCCCCCAGCCAACCTATTGGCAAGTATTCTCCTACCTGAGCGGCGAATTGAGAACGCCTGGCGTTCATCCTGAACCCGGACCAGCATATGGCTATAAATCCTATCAATCGCTTCTGATGTGCTTCTCGAGCTTCTGAAGAATGCCGCGGTCGGTCGCCTGTAGTAGGGTGGGCGCAATGCATTGCGTCACCAGCTTGCGTGCTGCTGGACGGGATGTCGCCCACAAAGGACCATGATAGGGTCTCTCAGGGACCTTCATGATCACGTAAAGATCGAGGCGTCCGCAAAAGACCCTTTCATCGATAAATCCATTGAAATACGCATGGGGGTGGTAGATATCAGCATCACACTAAACCTCCTCTAAACCCAAAGTATTCAAGATGCCGTGGCACGTTAGACGTCTTTAGGGCACCTCCAGTGGTCAGCGCTCCGATCTCGCAACTGCTCATGCCAAATTATCACTATATCTCAGTACGCTCCCGAACGAACGCCCTGTTCCTAACGTTCGGGAAACATCTTTCTCCCATTGACAGCACTGTAATCCTTTCAAGTTTCTAAAAAAGCATTGAGTGAAAGGCGTTTCTATGGGCGCACTAGGACAAACCATCCATGAGTGATTGGGTAAAAAAAACAAGTGATTGTCCAAATCGGTGTTTTACCCCGCAGGGCATGTCGCTTTCTACTTCAAGCTAAGGGTAGAAGAGGACATCCGTTTCGTCATCGGCCTTGAGCGCAAGTGGACTGTCGTTTATAGTAGCATATAGAGTTTCGTGGACATGTGCATACTAGCTTCATTGCCGATACGTTTGCGATCGCGAGTCAATCTCAAGGCCCTTTCACTTGTTTGCAGCCCTGCTTCCATATTCCGAAATCGGGGAAGGAAAGGAGAGGGGAAAGGGTCCCTCTGAGCACCTGTCGCTGTTGAATTTCACCTATGACGATGTCGCACTCGCAATTCGAGACTGCAGGGTATTTGAAAGAGTTGGAGTTAGACGAATTCAGAACAGCTTCTCGTTCAGAGGTAACGCATGGGCTGGCTAAGACCAATCAGCAGGTCGACAACGCATGGGATGTGAAGACCTTGACCTTTTTGCCGGTCTCCATTTTCCGTTTCACGGAGGATAGGGTAGGAATACCTCTGGTGAAATCTTCAACCTACGCGAGCAATCCAATAAATTTGATCAGGGGACATGCTCTTCGAGCGAATCCTTCTGATCGTTGTTTCGAGGCCAGGTTTCCCGAACAGTATTAGGAAGGGTCGGGAAACCCTGCTTTGTACGAACATTCAGACGTTTTGCCCCGTGGTGCCCTACACCGCGATCTCCCAGTACCACGACATCGAATATCCCGTCTCATCAACAAAGAAACTTAGAGGGTAATTTACTTCGGACGGAAACCTAACTGATAGCCACACCAACGAACGAGTCTCGATACGCCATTGAATTGTTACATATTACACTGGTTTACAGTCCCATAGGACAGGTAGAACTACAAGTCCGTGTTGGGGGATTTATTTACTGCTGCTGCTGGCGTTGTTGGGGTTGCATGGGCTGTTGCATTTGGCCTATCGTGACATGGTAAGAAAATTATTCACATTGACCGTCAGAAGAGTCACGTACCTTGTTGGGGGACCTGACCTTGCTGGGGCATCTGCTGAGCCATCTGGGGCTGCTGAGGCTGCTGTTGCTGTTGCTGAGGTTGTTGCTGGCCACCACCGAGCACACCACCAGCGACGTTGTCGACGGCACCTCCTACACCGCCAAGGAGATCGCCAACGGGTCCTTTCTGACCTTGCTGGCCTCCGCCACCACCAAGAATTCCGGCCATGATTATTCGATAGAAGTGATAAGTTGTTTGTGAGAAAAAAAGTGTTGTTTGCGACGATACGACTTTTGAGTGAGAAAATCTAAGATTGAAGAGAGGGTTTATATACATCCTAGACCTCTACCCAAGTATTTTTACCTCCTCAGTCACGCTATGTCTTTTCCAATGTTTTCATGTTTTCATCATAGAGGATCATTGAACGGGGGGTTACTGATGTCATCGGGAGGAGCCGCGGCATCATCCACCCCAGTCCACCCCCTCACATGTCCCCAACGCGCCACAATGAAGTAAATGATGCCATATTTGGGAGTCGGGACTCGGGATGTGCGCTCCAATACAATCGAACGAATGTTCTGCACCGCCGCCTGGACCAGATGATGAAAGTCCTTGGAAATTCCCCGACGAAACATAGCATGACGGAGAGAGTTTCCACGCATACGGTATCTATGAATCATAGAATACATATATAACCCGCCTCGTCCCCTTTCCCTGCTCCTCACAAACGATTCATACGATTCAAAACACCCCACAAATTTAATTCTAAACCCTCTACATCTCGAACTATACCAATGGCAGGACTTCTCGGCGGTGGTGGAAACGGCAAAGGCCCCGTTGGCGGCCTTCTAGGAGGTGTAGGCAACACCGTTGACGGTTTAGTCGGTGGTCTGCTCGGCGGGGGTGGCCAGCAGCAGCCGCAGCAACAACAGCAGCCGCAGCAGATGCCTCAACAGGGATACCCCCAGCAGATGCCGCAACAGATGTATTCCCAGCAACAGTACCCACAGCAACAGTACCCTCAGCAAATGCCGCAGCAGCAACAGCAGCAGTACCCACAGCAGCAGTACCCTCAACAGCAGATGCCTCAGCAGGGTATGTCGGCCGTTTCTTGAAGTTGGTGGTATGGTGCTCATGCAATGGATGCTTCAGGTCATTACCAACAACAAGGGCAGCAGCAGCCACGGTACTAGTTCTCCGCCCCTCGTCCTAATGGACGGCTTTCATGAAGGGATGTAATATCGAAGTACTGTAATACCTGATTTTATGCACGAATGTAATTCTTGACTGGTTCTCGGTCCTTTCTCTGCTATGAATGCTACATCTTGTGATTTTCTAAATCGTACTAGTACAATGTGGTATTGAATCATACACTCAGTGAGAAGAATTGAAGGAATGAAAAAGAGATAAGAAAAATATGCTGAGCCCATAACGATATAGAGCACATATACGTATCAAGATCAATAAAAGTACAACCACCCTACAAACGGAAAACGGGTCAGCACCAGGACACACTTCGACCAGAAATACCGAACCCACAGGACGCCCCGTTCTACCCGTTCTACGCCCTAAGGCCTAAACCCATTATACTCATCCAAATGCCTCGTCTTAACCTCCCACATCCCCTTACTCCTAACCAACCCCTCAAAAATACAATGATCCCTCAAATAATCCACCCTCTTAATCCCCTCCTTCCAGCTCTCCCCATTCTCCCCCTGCACCCTCTTGGAGAACACAACCGAGATCTTGATCCTCATATCATCCGGCACCGCGTCCGTCCAGAAGTCTTTGTCGTTGATGGGTTCGGACAATTGCCGGTGGAGTTGGAAGAGCACGTCTTCGAGGGTGATGCCGTTTTCGTTGGATTGGTGCACGTCGACGTACCACGGGAGCATGGGGTGGAAGAGGCGCATGTGTGGACAGGGTGGGTTGGTGGCGAGTTGGTGTAGGTCGATTTGGTTAGCTTGGCGTTTGAGTGTGGGGAACCAGAGGACTGGGCGGTCGAATTGGTAGAACGTGTGCCGGAGGTCGTAGAAGATGTTGGGTTTTTCGGGTTTGTATTCCAGTAGGGGAGTTAGGTAGCGTTTTTCGGTGTCGTACCATTCTGGAAAGGCGCGTATATTGAGGTTAGTTGGGTGCTTGGTGGAAAGAGGAGCTAGGAATGCGTACCCTTGACATTCGACTTGTGCTTCTTGGCCAAGAAGCCTGCAATCCCCTGCCGCGCATCAAACTCCGCCCTCCAATCTCGCGGTCTCCTCGCCAAATTACCCTCGCCAAACTCCTGAGGATATCCTCCAAACGGGTACATCGGCATCTTGTATCCCGGCACGCCACCCATCCCCATCCCATTGGGAACAGCACCTGCAGATTTTGCACGGTGCAGCGGGAACCCTCCTCCTCCACCCCCACCGCCATTAAGCCCAAACCCACCACCCCCACCAGTAAATGGATCATCATCGTCATCATCATCCGCGAAACCATGCGCAAAAGGCGTCGTTGGCCTTGAGTGACCCCTTTTGGACTTCTTCCGCTTGGGCGTGCTGATGAAAGGTGTACTGGGTCGGTGGCCGTTGAACCAGCCTGGACCGACAGCTTGGTCGTGTCCGTGTGGCGTATGATGTCCATGTCCGTGTCCGTGTCCGTGGCCCCACCCGTGTCCAGGCGGATCATGGTGTTCGGTGGGAGGAACCATGCCTGCTACTTGTTGTGCAGCAGCGATACCCCACGGATCATCCCTGGTCGCACCTGGTGGACCATGTCCATGTCCAGCACTGACAGGCGTCGTGGGACCACCGAAGGACCCGCCTGGGGTTCCGTAAGAGTGCGACGCGCCTGGAGTTGGTGCACTCCAAGGTGAGTGGGGAGAGAAGGGAGCGTAGGGCGTCGAGGGTTGGTGTGTGGGAGGACCATTAAAAGAGGGATAGCGGCCGTGCATTTGCATCTGCGCTTGCATTTGTTGGTTTTGCTGGTCTTGGTAGAACCATGGTGGGGGTTGAGATTGGTTTTGGTTGAATGGTGTGTAGCCTCTGCGAGGAGATTTTGTTAGCGTCGGTGTTAAGGTAGTGTGGCAACACTTGGTAAAGAACTTACCCTGCATGTTCAGGTGGCCATCCTCCAGATGGTTGACCGCCCATGGTTGCACCAGCTGGTGGAGGTATAAAACCTCGGTCGGCATCTACGAGCGGAGGAGGTCCATCGCTTCCAGCAAACATTCCCTACGATCTTCTTCCTCGTTTTAACGTCTTATCAGTAATCTTCTGATGAAAATCCGGTCCGAATGGGTCGTTCAAGTGAGCTCAGTCGCCCACTTTTCAATGTAGGTCCACAAAGAGGGCAAAGAGGCCAGCAAGGACGACGACGGAGGGTATATAGGATGCAAAGTACAAGGCCGAAGTTACGGTGACAACTGTGAAGAAGAAGGAATCGGACACAGCCGACTTGAAGGTCCCTCCAGGAGTCCCAGCTGACCTGGGTTGCCTCGAGGCAAGCGATGGCCGGGCAGAACGTTGTTTGGTGTTGTTATAATTGCTGGTCCTTGAACCCAAAAAGGATAAAACGATAAGATTATCAGCGTCAAATGGTCGAGCCTTCGGAGAGCGCTTAGAGAGATTGAATTGTTCGTGGCTATGATATATGAACGCCGATGATGACAGTGACTGCGAATACGAAAAAACAGTTCGAATGAATCATGAAGCTGTACATCTGCTATGAAAGCCAACAACTTCACAGCTTCCTCCTCACGCAATCCGAAATTTTCTCCTTAACCCTTGCCCTAACCTCGACCTGACACGGTCATTTCATTGGCCCATTTCCGCTAGCTGTCGAGTTGCTGGGAGGCTGTGGCGTGCTGAGCCGTGACCGGCGCTTGGGGATCATCGTTGTTAATCTCCAAAACCTCTTGATCGCCAATCCCGAACAAGCCGCCATAATCCATCCAGAAAGAATGAAC
This sequence comes from Clitopilus passeckerianus, assembly GCA_944990035.1. NCBI lineage: Eukaryota > Fungi > Basidiomycota > Agaricomycetes > Agaricales > Entolomataceae > Clitopilus > Clitopilus passeckerianus. The sequence goes on from CALYLX010000100.1 coordinate 176,244, forward strand.
TTTCCGTCTATAATAGCCCAAAACCCAAGCATTCTCCCTCAATTCTTCCGAGGAAAGGATGAGTTGGCGCATCACCCGTAACCTATTGATTCTTTCCCTGGCTATGTTCGTGTCTATATCCGCGAACATAAGTGTGAAGTCCGCATCTTCCCAGTCCGTGTCATCCTCGAAATCAAGGGAAGAGAGTTCCGACAGGCTGCTAATGCTGCTGATACTGCTAATACTCGATATTGAGGAGAGTTCGGACTCGGAATGGCTTGATTGTACGGTGTCGGGAATGGGATCGGCGAAGGGCTCGAAGGACGCGTTTTCGGTTACGTCTTGGACGTATTTGGCGAGTCTGGCTCGTTTCAAAGGCTGGTCGACTTCTCCTAGCTCGTCGAGGTGTTTGCGACGGAGTGGTACGCGTGGCATAATCGTGGTGTAGCGGCACTGCGACAGACTCGGACGACGAGGATGAGCCTTCTGTGGCCGACAAAGTAGGGGAAGGTCAAAGAATACCCGTCAATTTTCAACGGTGTTTTATTCAGTTATTTACAACAAGAAAATGGCTCAGATTAGCCTTCCCCGGCCCGTTTCTAAAGTCGATTCTGTATTCTCTGAATCGAGTTGTACTCTGACCGCCCCAAAAGGTGATCGGGTTCATGATCGGTTCAGCGGTCGATTCTGACTTGGTTCCGACGGGTATTTCGAGCGAAATGGCTTACACAATGCTTGTTCCTCTGCTTCTTGTACTCTTAGGTGTAGGACTTCGAGCACTTTACCTACCACGGAAGATAGGGATAATGATTTCTTCACCGACCACGAGAAGGGAGGTCGGAGATTGGGGTTAATCGGTCCGAACCTTAGCTTTATGCCCAAGAATCGACGATCTTTTCGTTGAAATTGGCACCATCCTCGAGAAGATGCACGTTAACATGCTTCTCTGCGACGAACACTCCTGGCATGTAATGAGATGCGTATATTCGTCACTATTTGAAATCCAAAAGTACGTCGCTGGCCCTATTCATCGAATTATACAACATATGACTATAAACGGCGTCGGTATCGTAAATATGCTAGATATAATGAAATGAAAATAGGTGGAATGTAAAGATATTTGAACGTCCTAACTAGAACTCTGATCGGTATAGTACTACTGCCAATCAGTGATGTAAAAGACGAGGAAGGAAGACGTGCGATCAGGAAAATCAAGCCATTGTAGGAAATGGTGAGGGACACATGGAATGAGGCAAGTGCTCTAATTTGCGCGACGCACATCCAGATCAAGGTAGCGAACCGGCCTGGCGAAGGTGTAGAAGCATCCGATGGATCTCTCCAAAGCTTGTACAAAATCAGCATCGATAAAATGAGGAATTGGAGGTTCCGCTGTATGTTCAGCCACCACCAGGTTAAAGGAGATGTAAGAAAAGCTTCGGAGCAAGACAGCTAAGTGGAGGTATGTTAGCGCACGAATACGTTGCACGAAAAGGAGAAACAAACCATAATGCATTAGAGAAATAGGGCAGGCAGTTTTGTTAGAGGGAGTCTGCCACCACAATCTAGATCGCAGTTCCTATCACAGAGATTTAGGAGACGAACGACGGGATCGTCGATTATGGTCATGAGCACCTCTGTTAACATAGATGGGTACAAGAAATTAAGGCGCGGTTTAACATGAATGATTGGCCAATAAAGTAACTATGATTAGATTTACCGTGTACGTCTACACAGAATACAAGGAGAGGCCCAGAAACATTACACAGATCGACACTAGTAAGAAAGGGGTATAGGTATATGATACACAAGTAGAGGATAATCTGAGTAGGCGAGCGAGGGTTCCGATAAGCCATACGAGATCTAAGGGTCGCAGAATTGTGGAGACAAAAGACAGCAAAGAGGCCATACAAGAAAACATAATGTGCGTACTGCCCAAGGCTCTCGTGTATCCGAAGCAGAGGAGTAGCACAATTTCGGGCCAATGCTCCAGCCCCGTCCGATCCTTCCAGGATTTCTTCAATAACCTGAGCATAATCAGAAGGCAAAATCCCAGGTATATGAGATTCCGTTTCACGGCAAGCCCAATCCACCGACAGGGCAGTGTGAAACTAGGTTCGATTTGGGACATCTGCCAGAAGGAGTGAGCGACAGAAAAATGTGACATCAATCATAGGCTGACCAGCATCGCTCTCAAAAGCGCCCCGATGGCAGTAAGGATGAAATTACTTTCCCTGCTGAGGCACCTAATTGAGCGGGCCATTTCGTGATCGACTGCATCGACCACAAGGTGAGACACTGCCAGTAAGTCAGAGTCGGAGCAATTCCAGTGCCCACATGCATAGGATATCAGTCTGATCTGGATAGGAAGGCTTGCCGGCCCTCCTGTCCAGAAAGGGCCAGATCTTGACATATCATCAAGGAATTCGACAAAAGAGATGTGTTTAAATCCGATGGACATTGAAAATGGGTCGTCTGGAACGTAAACTATTGAATGAAGGTCAACAAGATCGGTGTACACTTGAGTGACGCTAATGCATAGAATTGCTGCTATTTGTGCTGCAGAGCCAGTCGCGAACTGGGAATGAGGGTGCCTTGATTGAGAGCCGATGATATCAACCAGATGGAGAATGTGGAATGTGCTACCGCAACCTGGAGAAACGACAGATCGGAGAATGTGGGTATAGAGTGCGTCAATTTCAACAAGATGTTTATCGCACCCCTTCGATGGAGCGAGACCAAGAATCTCTTCCAAGTCTTTCTCTGGATTTACTCGAGGTGAACACAGATGTCGAATGACAGCAGAAGGATAGACAAAGTAACCTGAGGATTTCTCAACGAGTTGCGAGATTACATGACCCGAAGGCCAAGTGGGGTCAATTGTAGGGTTCCTTCTTCGAATCTCCTCGAATTTACATCGAAGGAATAAAGCTATGTCAGCATATGCATCAAGGCCTCCTTCTAGATCGACCTGGGTAGTAATCCCTTTGAGAGGTTCGGCGGCGAAGGTCTCTCGGATTCTCCATTCCGGCCGACTTGTTATTAGAAAATGGAGACGAGGGTTTTTCAGAGCAACATGAGATATAGCCTGAAGAATTTGGTGTTGTTGTGTTTCGCCATCTTGCGACTCATGTTTGACGGAGCATTCGTCGAGGCCGTCAATTATCACGAGCACAGGCCGGCCGAGCGTCTCTTGAGAGGCTAAACCTTCAACTCCGCCGACCAAGAGTGCATCGAACTGTGTCTCCAGCGACCTCTCAAAGAGCTGAGGATCAGCAGAGATTGCCCTCGTGATATGGGAGGAGATATGGGTGGAAGACTTGGCAAACTGACAGGCAATCGTTGGAAGAAGAGATTCCTTGTTGTTTTGGCCAGCTGCGGTCCTTTGGAAGAAGTAACTGGCACCGAGAATGCCTCGAGCATGCCACCGTTCCGCCAGCGTCTGAGCTATAGCTGACTTCCCCGCACCAGCGGGGCCGTTGAGCCAGAAGACAGGCCCGCCAACGCCTCCGGCCCACTCATCTATCTGGTTTAAGATAGCAGTTCTGGTTTCTGGATGACACCGAGGTGGGTCATAGCGCGCGTCAGAGTCGTGTACTGCAGCCCAAACCACGCGGTCAGAGAGGGTCTTGATTCCGCCGGCTACTGGGATTCGTTAGTACGCGTTCAATCCAAACCTTCGTGGTCGTTGTGGCTTACCAGTGTTACTTCTTTCCTCAATGAAGGTGGCGTTGCTAATGGCAAAGTTTCTTGCATTTTCGAACATCGGCATGCTAATACACAAATGGTGGAGGCCAAGGTGTGCTGTGGCTGTGACCCAAACTGCTGGTACTATTCCGATTATTTCGGGGCTATGCCGAATTCCCCAATGCAGAGAGTTTGGCGCTTCTCTTCGTCTATGAGCACCGAGCGCTTGACCTCGGAGTCGTATGGGTGAATGACGCCAGATAAGCACACATTAGAATACGGAATGAACTCGGTCTCTACACGACATCTATCTCCGCACGGCCTTCGCGCGTCTTCAGGCCAGCCAGCCACTTGTGTTAGGGATAATGGGGGATTGTCAAGCACCACGCTGCAAGCCACTGACGCCCTTGCTTGTTGAGCAACTCAGGGAAGCCCTTGATGAGATTGTGCATTTGGGCTGTCATGTTTATCCCGTTTCGTTTTCCACAGACTTTCTGGCAAGCAACGCCCTCATGTCGAGTGAAAATGTATTAAGATATGTGAATGATAGATGGATACGGCCCTTCTACACGATGTTAGTATGCGATGTAGAAGATCACGATGGTGGCAGCAACTTCGACGCGTTGGAGCCACGTGCCTTGCCGGGCCAGCCTGCCCAGTGCTTTCATCTGATGGACGTGCTTCGACTCCATTCACCAGCGGCCTTTGAGGGCTGTGGCCTTGACGATTACCACGGGGAAGAACAGTGCAGCTTCGTCAATGCTTTCCTGTGTCATTTCTCAAGAATAGACCCTGACCACCATGACGATCACGACGCATTGGAGAAGAAGAACGACGCGACCTGCTGAACTCGTCAAACCTGATCCGAAAAGCCAGTCCAAAGGATGGAGAAGTCTGCTGCGCTTGCCTTTCAGGCTGCCCAGTCGAACCGAATTCACGTCTTCGCAGAGTAGAAAAGGAGTAGTCAGATCGCCGAGCCTCCAGAAGCTACCACCAGAGTTGATCTTGGGAGTCGCGGAAGAATTGGTGTCGGTTAGGCTAGCCGATGTCCTGAACCTCAGTTTAACGGTGAGCTGATCTCCTCAGGACGATTTCGTCTCAATATTTAACTGCCTTCCTTGACTCTTATCAGTGCTCAAGCCTCCGGAAGATCCTTCTTCCCGTACTGTATGAATCCGTGATGCTCGACTCAAGTTCCAAATGTCGGGCAGGACTTGCCATGTTCGCGGATCATCCGGATATCTGCGCTCATGTGCGTAAACTCGCGGTCCGACCCAACTACTATCTTTCGTGGCCCAAGCCAGACGAGGCCGTTGAGGAAGATGGGCTCTCTGAGAAGATCGTATCGCTGGCACCTCTCTTAAAGGGTCTGGATACTTTTGACTGGGATGGCCGGGACCTGCCTTCAGGCACGCTATGGACTTCGCTCCGGAATCAGTCTGTACTTCCTTGGAACACTTTCACACATAACTGACGATCCATATCCAGCTGTCCATCTCTCCGATCAATCTACTGCAATATAGGACTACAGGCATTCCCAAAGGATTACGAGGTGACCTCTTGGATATATGGCTTTTATTAATCGCAAGATCTGACGCGTCTGTACTTTTAGCTCTTCACCTTCAGCGGCTTGGAGGCATTCGTGATCACGGTCGGATATGGCCTTCCTCTCACGAGTACGGCTTCCACCCTTTCAAGGCTCCAAAACTGACTTGAACCCTTAACAGATATCCCAGGTACCCTTGAACCTCTGCCGTCGGCATTCTGGGACATGCTTGATTGTAGTCCAGACCTTGAGGAGCTCACCATATGCAGCTTCTCCACTCTTTCTCGGGCCCTCGACTTTCGTCCTATTACCGAAAAAAGGTGGCCGAAGTTACATTCTTTGGCGCTCGGCTCCTTCGGGTATGAGACCGAACCTTGGTTAGAACTAGATGATCCAGGATTTACAGATTTCCTGAGTTCACATCCGAGCTTGACGTTCCTGCAGCTGCAATGGGACCTGGATAGGTGGTTGGCTCCTCATCGAATGCCATGGGCTCTACCATCGAACACACTACCTAACCTGAAGACTTTCGTTGGTATATATCAGCAGCTGGAACAGCTCCCGAATCCACAGTCTATCGAGACGCTCGATTTGACTTGCACGCCCATGGAGGAGAGCTCCTTGATGGTCGTCCTACCGGTGCTGGGTAGACTGACGTCACTAACCTCGCTTGATATTTGGGTCAATCCACCACCGCCAAGTGTCCCTGGGCATGAACTCTACCTGTCTCGACTCCTTGGCGCCTGCCCTCGACTCACCGATCTGCATCTTCGATGCACGTCACTGACTTTTACGCGAGTAAGTGAATTATTGTACTCGTACGACCAGAACATAATGCTGATCCAATCGTCCGTTTTAGAAAAGTGTCCGACACCTCCTACTAGCCTTAACCCTTCTTCCTTCCCTTAAAGTCTTCTCGTTGACCAAAATGTACAAGTTCTCTGAGAAATCGATGTTAGACCACGCACTCTGGGTCTTACGACACAAGCCAGACCTGGAAGAGATCAGGATACGATGGGCGCATGAGAAGTGTCGAAACCACTTGAAACAGGAGGGGCATTATTTAGTCAAAACTCTCGACAACAGAGACCGCGTACTCCACATCCATGAGAAAGGGATCCCTGTATACGGGAAGCCTTACGACAAGAGGTACAAACGACGCCTCCCTGCGCCTCCCACGACTCATTCGGTATCATCTCCCCTCCGCCGTCGCTGACCATTACATTCTTGACCTGGAAAACACATGATACTGTCCCGCAACCTTTCTGTGGTTCGACCTTCTCTGGGTCTGATGGGTGTTTCGGCTTCTCTATTCAGATTGGAAGAATCATTTTTCAGGATTAGTCTATTTCCTTGCTAGCCTTCTTGGCTTCTCTTAGCTTCTCTTACCTCGTCTCGAGGCTCGGTGCCTAATTTTAATACACCTACTATGACGATGAGGTCATTTCAATACGAATCTTACGACGGCTTACGACGTTGACATTGCTTCCGTATATCCTTTCACATCCATCAGATTCTGTATTATGCATGTTACGACTCTGTACGACACCCTCCCCTCCATCAATCCTGAAAATGTCATTTCTCATTCCTTGACAAACATGGGCTCAAAACGTTCCAATTAGCCACTCGATTGCATTCTGCCTTTCGCAATCGGGAACTTAGCCATGGAATTCAAGCGCCATTTCCTGAATAAGTTTCTCCTTGCCACCTGGTTGATACCTATCCGATGGTGTCCACGGCCTGTAAGCTTTCTGCACCCGTGCATTCTTAAAACCATCTAAGCGAGTGCGATCGAAACATGATGACTTTCTGCCGGTCCCGTCTAGAGTAGTCAGCGACCAACATTGTGGCCTCGGCTAAGGTACAATTTTGACTTATGTCGGTATCTGTGCAAACTGCCAAGCGTGTACACATTGATTTTGATTTGAGGATACGTCATATAATTCCGGCGTGCTGATGAGTTCAGCTGCACTTGAGGGGTAGTCCACCACACCAAGCAGGTAACGTCAAGGATGGAATATTGCGCAGGGCTGTTCCAGCGTGTTTCGTTGAGATCTTGAGTATTGAGATTCATATTGATTGGAGTATGTGAATGAGGAAGTTGGGAGGCGTCTGACTGTTCACATTGTTATTTTTATCATGCATGTCTGATGCATTAATCTAGATCTCTCACGTCCCGTGGGGGACCATGGGGCCGTTTGCTGCCGTCTGCCGGCAAAATACAGCCAGCTTCTCCCCACTCATGTGGGGGTTGAGGGGAAAACGCGTCTCTGAACGGTCTTAACTCCAGGCGTTGGGAAGGTTTCCCCGGCGACCGTTTGATAAGAAGCATAACTTTTGCCGTATGTTGTTGGGAAGTGTTCACATGCGTGATGGCAGAAGCTAGACTGCTTTCAGAATATTCTGTCGAGTCGGTCCTAGACAACTGTGCGATGCCGGTGCGATGGATCGTATGTCCGAAATACAGGCTTAGAGTAAAGCGTATTTTGCTGCTTCATTTTTTGTCATTTTTTCCTCTTTTCTTTCTCGCGATTTTGGTCAGGCACACGACGGCATTTCGCAGAAGTTTTGAGCTTGTTTGTTGTGCAAGAACCCGTAAAAAAGCGGGCATGTGAGTATGACGAAGTGATGGTTAGCCGAGCCACGGTACCGGACCGGCTCGCATTCCTCCACAGTCACCACATGCAATTGCCTTTTTCATCCACAACCATCGTCCTCGCAAAGTGGAGAAGGATTTCCCGTCCCCATTTTTAGCCTGTCTCCTGGTTCTACTGCATGCTTGAGGGTCCTTTTCTCTGGGAGATTTCCTGCAAATTGTGAAATGAGGCGGTATCGCCTATTTACTCGTGACGACGTGAGAGGTGAGGCCGCTGAAGTCGTATCGATCAATTCGCCACAGCTGCATGAATAGAACTTTCATCACGGAATAGTGGAACTTCTTAAACTCAATGCATGCCGCTTCTCCAACCCCATGATCAAATACGCCAAATGCGTCGAGTATAGTTGTACCTGGAAGCATGCCTCTGAATTATGAGGGTTCCACGAGCGTTACAACAAACATATAAATTCTGAGCCTATGGACTTCTTCGTTTCCCCCGCTTGCTCTTTTTACTCGCTTCGCCGCAGAGCAGCTCCTCCTCAGCAGGATGAAAGTGAGTCAGCGGGCTCGTTGTCCTATGCCAAGCAACGTTCTGACCTATACATAGTACAACGCTCGAATCGCTGCTAATCCCGTAAGTCCGACATCGCAACATAATGGCTCGGCTTCATAAACGCTAACTCGACATGTCAGTATGTCGTGGGCTCCTTCGCCTGTATCGGAGGCGGCCTGTTCGGTCTCGACATCTCCTCGATGTCGGGTGTCCTGAACAATCCCGCCTACCTCAAGACCTTCCACCACGTAAGTTCACGTTCACTAGCCGATCGCCCCATGTCTAGAAACTGATACACGGTTCTCTTAGCCTGCGCCCACTCCTCAGGGTGGTATCGTCGCAGCCATGCCTGCGGGTTCCTTCATTGGTTCCCTCATCGTCACCTGGCTGGCTGACAGAATTGGCCGCAAAAATGTTGTCATCGTCGCTGGTTGGATCTGGGTTATTGGTTCCATTCTCCAGTGCGCCTCCGTTGTAAGTTCTATTTCTCAGTGGTTTAGCTGCTGGTCTCGTTCTGATGATTTACTCTGTGTCTAGAACGTCGCTATGCTGGTTGTTGGCCGTATCATCTCTGGTATCTCTGTCGGTTTCTCGTCTGCTGTCGTCCCCATCTACCAATCCGAAGTCACCGCTCCCCACATCCGTGGTCGTATGGTCTCTCTCCAACAATGGTGAGCTTATTTTTCTGGATAGGCTGTATTGGAATTTGCCTTACTGAACAACGTCCCATCCAGGTCCATTACATGGGGTATCTTGATCCAGTACTTCATCCAGTTCGGATGCTCCTACATTGATGGTGTCGCCTCCTTCCGTATCCCATGGGGTCTCCAGATGATTCCCGCAATCGTACTTTCGCTCGGTATGTTGGTCTTCCCCGAATCGCCTCGTTGGCTCTTCGACCACGGCCGGTGAGTAAACTTATTGCTTTGTTGATTCCCAGCCGTTTCTTAACCTTTCCGTTTATTAGTGAGGAGGAGGCCCTCCAGGTTCTCGCTGATCTCCACGGTGGAGGTGATAAGAACAACGAGCTCGTCTTGCTTGAGTACGAGGAAATCAAGCAGCAAGTCTACTTTGAGAGGACCGAAGGTGCCAAGTCATACAAGGATCTCCTCAAGGGTAACAACCCTCGTCGTGTCATGCTCGGATGCTGCATGCAGATGTGGTCTCAGCTCTCGGGAATGAACATCATGATGTACTACATCGTCTACGTCTTCCAAGGTGCTGGTGTTACTGGTGTTCGCAGCAATCTCATCGCCGATGTAAGTTGGAACCACGTCTATTGTCAGGGTCTGTTGCTCATTCTTTATTTTCCAGTCCGTTCAATACGTCTTGAACGTGGTCTTGACCATTCCTGCTATCATTTACATCGACAAGTGGGGTCGTCGCCCTCTTATCTTGACTGGTGTCACCTTTATGGGCTTCTTCCTGTTCCTCGTTGGTGGTCTCCAAGCACGCTTCGGCCACTGGGGTGAGCTTGAAGGCAATCGTAAGTTCTTATTTATCGTGAAAATCAAACCTTTTTCTGACTTCGTAAAAAGGTATCTGGGTTGTCAGTGATAACGATGCCGCCACCAAGGCCATTATTGTCTGCTCATACCTCGCTGTCTGCTCCTTCGCTATCTCCTTGGGTCCCGTCTCTTGGACCTACCCCGCCGAGATTTACTCCCTCAGGATTCGTGGCAAGGCCGTCTCCCTCGCCACCGCCACCAACTGGGCCTTCAACTGCGCTCTTGCCTTCGCTGTTCCCCCCGGCCTCGCCACCATTGCATGGAAGACCTACTTCATCTTCGGTACCTTCAACTTCGCCTGCGTTATCCACGTCTTCTTCATGTACCCCGAGACTGTTGGACGATCCCTTGAGGAGATCGAAGATATCTTTAGCGCCGGCCACGTATTCTCTGCCTGGAAGTTGGGCAAAGATGTTGGCAGGAAGAACCTCGACCAAGTCGTCAGGGAGAACAAGGCTCTTCCGGTAATTTCTCTCCTACCATCATTGTCTACATTTAGCTGACTGTGTGTTGTGTAGATCGACCATCACCGCGACTCGGCCTCGGAGGATGAGAAGGCCTAATTTCTCGTTTCTACGATTGTAATTTCTTTATGATTAGCTCCCGTGTTTTTATTACGAGGGGTGATGATTCTTTCTCATATGTATATTCTTACCAACCCATAATCAAAAGAATGGACGGATCAAAAGAGTTAAATCGTGTTTCGGTGTGAATGTAACTTGTAAGACGGGGAGAACCCCCGGACGAGGTAGATTGGGGTATTTTAGGCATCCGAACTACAGCAAGATGAGAGCAGCCTCTGGTTCTTGGCAATCACTGATTTCTCGGCGATTGGTGTTTCGCTCAGTAGGTGGCTGTGCTCAGCTGAGCACTTGCCTCACACCACGTCGACAGGAATTCTGCGCACTGCAAATCTTTGAAGGTTTAATGCCTGCTCGCTCTCCCAGCATCTGAGGCGGAAAATCTTATGACTGAGCTGCTCAGGCAGAGCTCACCGTACTCTCCACTGTCCAATGACCTCGTGAGTGCTCTTTGCCTGCATTTTTCTGGTGATCGGACAGCTTATTGGGACCATCAGATCATTTCGAACCCCAACCTCAGGCAGAACTTGAGCTTGATACAGCTCAAGCCGTGTGTTCTGCCAATGCCTGCTCTGATTTGATGATCAGAGTTGCCATGCATCTTCGACTGAGCAAGCACACGTCAGAGCTATGTAGAGGCTTATAATCCCACTTACTTCCGCTCTGGGCCGCTCTTTGGGGACGGTCGGTCAACCTACCACCTCTCTCTGCCTACGACCAACATCCAGGACCTAGTAGGCCGAACTGTAGCGACCAAGTCAATGAATGTCACAGTGGACGACCTTAGCCCTGTGATTGATTATCAACCAGCCGATGCTTGGTTCCAATACAACACGACCACTGATCCTACGGCATCGAAGTAAGCCGTTGTATTTTTGTCGCGACTCTATTTCGTGTCTTATATGTTCCTGAAGCTACTTCGAGTCCACCTTTACGCGCACTACACGATCAGGGGCTAACGCCACCATCTCGTTCAACGGCACCTCGATCTCGATTCTGGGAGACGAGGTGAGGAACAATGGGACGTATACCTTCATTATGGACGGGCAAAATCAAGTAGCCTCAGAGGATCCTATACCTGGCCGCCTTTTTTCGGCTTCTGGGTTATCGGCGGGTTCTCATACCGTAGTAGTGGTGAATGGAAAAGGAGCATCTTCTCTCACAGTTGACAAGGTATGGGCAATTGATGCACAAAAAAATCAACGACTGACGGGTTTACAGGTTACTTGGTCCACTGAAAGCCTGGAAGTTATCTCTGTGGATGACAACGATGCCGGGTTCTCTTACGAGCCTGCAGATGCGTGGGCTGGCAAGTCTGCAGATTCTCGGCGGTTCAATAGTGGTGCAGCGCAGTGAGTACTCTGGCCTGGCCAGCTTTCTAGATTATACCTGATATTCATCATGACAGTCGAACCTCCACTGTAGGGGCAGAAATGCGGTATACCTTTGATGTAGGTCGCCCTCGTCATAGAGCTAGGCGTTTACTGACTTTCTCAGGGTGAGTGCATTTGCACTCCGTCCGGCCTTCTTGGCTCACAGATCTTCACGCAGGAGAGAGCATAGCTATCCACGGAGGTGTTGGACCAAATCATGGTGTTTACCAGTTCTCGGTGGACAACCAGCTTGTCAGGACCTGTCACGCCCGGAAAGCCGTCTTGGGCGAAGCAATGCTATTTTATGCCGACGACCTGGCACCTGGAAATCATACACTTGCTGTTTCAAACCTAGAGCAGGGCCTACTCGAGTTTGACTTCGCTTTGGTGGGAAGGTAAGAGCTCCTGTCCTAGCCTAACGAAGAGTGCTTGACATTTCTTCAGGACCGCCGCATCCACATCCCCAATCACTCCTCCGTCCAAATCTACAAGGTATGTCTATGTTTTCTGTCGTTGTGGGCTCGACTTGGGTTTCTGACCTTTGAAAAGCTTGTCCCCAGGTGTAACAATCGGTATCATCTTTGGTGCGGTCGCTATCGTCGCGCTGTCCATTATGGTTTTCGTGAGTAAGACTTCAAAGCTTGCTAAGGATTGCCCTACTGACCTATATTTAGACCTACCGTCGCCTCAACAAAATGCTCATCAAGCAGCTGGAAAATGGTTATACGAAACCTTCCCAATTCGACACTTTGACCTCAACATGGAACGCAACGATGTCGGACAGTCTGGGTGCTACCAGCTATCAGGGACCTACTCTCAATAAGGAAGCACTCTATCCGGGTCCCCCTAGGTCCGTGGTGGAACAACAAACCAGTCTGGCCGCACGTGCTTCTAGAGCATCCATCGCCTCCACTATTTCAGCTGCGTCAACTCTCGTCGCCGAAGATGGATCCCGCCCCAGGCGACACTCATACAGAGCCTCAGCCTATGTAAGTCCTCCTTTCCTAGATGAAATCCCCTCTAACTCAAGATCTATTAGTCACTAGGGAGCATCAACTCTCCTGTCTCATTCGAGGGCGGTTACCCGTCAACTCCATCGCCACGTTCTCCCACTGGGATCCCTTCCCTGTTCAGTGGCTCAGGAAGCACCAACAACTGGTCACGCCCGTCGAGCAGGGTCAACATTGCTGTCGTCAGCCCAACAGCAACTACCAGTCAGCAGTCGCCCTCTGCTGCCACACAGTGGTCACCGAGGTTCCGAGCAGTGGAGGAAGAAGGAACTCTCCCTGAATCTACGTATGATTTCGAGGCGGACGAGGACATCTGGACCTATTCGCCCACATCGAGAAACCGGCCAAGTCGACCTCTGGAATCACTACTCAATATGACCCCTGTGTCCAAACCATCCCCTGCTCAGACCAGAGGACGTCGTACTCCTGAAACTCCGAGGACCTCTTTACCTACATCGCCTCCCACCTTGACAAGGGCACGAATGCCATCCACGAGGCTGGTCGTCAGAAATCCTCTTCAGTCCAAGGCGAGCGCAGCATCGCTTCCACAGCCCATCGGTCATGGGAGGAGTGAACCCTTCCTGGATTTGGACCGAGCAGACTCTCCGCTTGTGCCTCAGCGTTTGACGAGACAGGGCAGTGAACCCACTCTTCCTCTGTTTAGGACTCGGCGTGCACCTTCAGGATAGTTTCTTTAAACACTACCTCCTCCCTCATGGACATTGTAGCACGTGCAATATATAAATAGGATAGAAGAAGAGTCTAATGGGATTAATTTGAAGCGTTTATCCGGCGTAGCGAGGTTCTGAGTCATTACAAGCCTACAAACTCGATAGTCGACTACCAATGGCTACATTCGCCAAAAGTACCTTCAATGCTGCGGTCTATTCTTCCTTTAGACCAACATATCCGAAGAAACTTTTCAATGATATATTTGAATTTCACCGCAGCAAAGCGGACAATGCATCGTGGGATGTTGCAGTAGACCTTGGGTGTGGGACAGGTGCGCATCACCGTTCAGCTACAATTCACCTTGAACCTCAACCACAACCATCATGTTCGCAACCTCTGCTCTCTTCAACACTATGAAGGTCAAGCCACTTCGCAGCTCGCAGGAACCTTTTACAAGGTCGTCGCCATAGACCCGTCAGGCCCAATGGTCGAAAAAGCTCGAAAATCTTTGGCGATGGATGCCAAGAACATTGAGCAGTATAGTTTCTATCAAGGCAGTTCGGAGCAGTTGGATATGCTCAAGGACGAGAGCGTTGACCTGGTCATCTCAGGTACAGTATGTTCGTTATATGCCCTCTGCAGTCATTGACATAAGCCCCAACGTAGCTCAGGCAGGACATTGGTTTGACTGGAGCAAAGTTTGGCCTGAATTGAACAGGGTTCTTCGGAAAGGAGGAAGCGCTGCTATCTGGGTGCGCATCTCTACCCCTTCTAGTACCTCTCTTTATTGAATTATAGTTGGTCTTTTAGACGTATGGCGAATTCAGGCTGCCTCGATACCCGACAACCACTTCCCTTATTACCGCCTACGCCCAAGGAAAGGATCCCAAGGCTTCTGTTGGCCCACATTTTGAACGTCCAGGACGAACTGTTCTCGAAGACATGCTCGTTGACGTTCCAGCACCCAGCCCCTATGCCAGTGGACTGGGCCAATTCGAGAGGCGTTATTATGCAGGTTCGCACCAACCTGGTTGGTTTCGTCATCTATTCTAACATGTTTCACAGGACCACATTTCCCAACACATCTTCCTCAACCGTCGCCCAGCCAGGTCCTCCCTGTCATTCTCTCCAAAACCATGAGATGGCGAGACCTTCTTGGATATTTCCGCACTTGGAGTGCACTGCAGAATTATCACGAAAAATACCCCGAAGACCTCAAAGTTACCGACAAGCGGTTCTCCGAAGATTTGTCTACCCCTACGCAGGAGGGTGATGTCGATGTTTCTGGCGGAGACATTGCCGTGAGGTTCTGGAAAGACCTTAGGGAAGAAGCCAGGAAACATGGTGGAAAGTATGATGTGGACGAGCAGGTCGATTTGGAGTGGCCGATAGCGCTGTTGTTGGCTAAGAAAGTCTAGTTTTGATATTGACTGTCTAATCATTACGTTATTTTGCTTCACGCCTGAGCTCTGAATATTTTCTATCTGCCTTCACGCGTGACTGGCAAGAAGCTACTCTTACATGCTCCTCCAGGAGAGGAATAAGATTTGCGGCACCACCTGCTATATCTTTGGCTAGGCACGGGCGCAAGCGCACGCCACATGCATTTCAAGCAGCGGAATTAAGAGGAACGTGCCTGTGAAGCACCTGCCGTCGCCCACAACGCTCACAGCCACGATCCACCTTGTCCTCTTCCGTCTCCATGTTGGAATGCCTATGTTCGAGAATGCTAGAAATTTCTCCATCTACAATGCTACCTTCATTGAAGAAGGTTCACGAAGTAGAACCCGTAAGTTATGGCCGCCGTCAATTGACGAGACACTAAAATAACTTTCTGGTATTAGATGGAACAAGAGATGCTATGCAGTTTCTCTCCGACCATGTCGTCTCGGCTGCCATACACGACTCTGACGAGCGCCATGACCCACCTCGATGCCATCCCGAGACTCGAACTGCTGTTCTTGAAAGGATAGAACAGTGGGCAGAAGGAAACGGCCAGCCGATCCTGTGGCTTAGCGGGCCAGCTGGGGCAGGGAAATCCGCAATAGCTCAAACACTCGCCGAAAGGTGGAGCAAGAAAGGCATCCTGGGTGCCAGCTTCTTCTTCCTAAGGACTGCAGCTGGCAGGAACAGCAAGGAAGCGCTTCTACCTACTATTGCGTACCAGCTCGCCATGTCGTCTCCTCTCATCCGCTCTAGTATTGAGGCAGCCATTGCCTCCGACTCTAGGCTCTTCAAAAGGTTGCTTCAAACCCAATTCTCCGCACTCGTGGCCGACCCAGTAGAGGCTGCAGACGCTCAAAAGGAAGCTCCTTTCATCAGGGTTGTAGTCATTGACGGCCTAGACGAATGCTCGCTCCCACACGGATCCCAAACTGGGGAAGAACAGCAGCAGCAAATCCTCGACGCGATCGCTTGGGTGGCCCAAAAGAATCTCCCGATTCGCTTCTTGATTGCCAGTCGGCCCGAATGGCAGATTAGGGAGGCGTTTGCTAGCACCCCTCTGAAGGCGACCGCCACCGAGGTTGCCCTTAGAGGAGAGAGCGACGCACGGGCTGACATTGACCTGTTCCTCCGATGCAAGTTCATGGAGATTAAAGCGAAGAAACCTTTCGTCTACACCGAATGGCCGCCTGAGAGCATGATATTGCAACTCGTCGAGAAGTCCTCGGGCCATTTCATATATCCCTCCACAGTTATTCGATTCCTTCAGTTAGCTCGTGTCAATCCAGAGGAGGCTCTACAGGGGATCATTGATCTTTTACCACCGAAGGATCCAGTTTCACAACCCTTAGCACAAGTAGACGCCTTATACACCTACATTCTCCAAAAGGCCATTAGTGGTTCTCATTCGGGTACATTCGACATCCTACAGCTTCTACTCTACATAAACCTCTATTCCAAATACTCCTACGCCGGTTCTGTTGACGGATCGCCGGACCAACTAGCAGACATCTTGTCCACAACCCACGCTCAAATATTCACAGACCTCGTGGATCTCCATTCCATTCTGGACGTTCCTAAAGAACCTTTCCGCAACCCTATACGATTCATACATGCATCATTCAGCGATTTTCTAGTTGATCCAGTTCGGTCAGGACCGTTCTGGGCAGGTGGGCCTGCTCGACTACAAACGCAGTTTAAGCTGTTTGCCTTTGCCAATGGCAATCACCTCCCTCCGAAGTTGCTGAGAGCTTCGCAACTGATTATGCAAGGACTGGACAATCAACTCGGCCACAGCGGGCTGCTCCCATGGGGCCATGGCATATCAAGGGGTGTTAGTCGTGGCCTGAGACTGCTAGTAGAATCTCTCCTTGTATGTGACTCCTTTTTGCTGAGCCATTAGACGACACCTAATCCACTTCATTACAGATGTGTACTCTGCAAGAAATTCGGACATCGCCCTGGCGCTCCTTGTGGCTCATGGCTCGGAGAAATGTTGAATTCCTCGTTCACTACGTTATCATCCTATCCAGCGTGTGCAAGAATGCTGGAACGAATGTGAAAACGCTTGAAAACTGGTCGTTCATTCTCATCGGCCTATTTTTTGAATATTTTAGGATTCTGTGTGTCATTCACAGTGCTATTGCCGTCCTTCGGGACGTGGCGATATTTTTATCCCCAATGCTACAGCCCTTTCCTTCTTTCCTTGTGATTATTGAGGAATTGATTCGATTTCTTTCCATGTGCTCTGCGATAATATGGTACACATATCTTCCTACTACGTTGTTACTAGATTACATGGTGTTTTTGAGCCTCTCAATAGACACTCGGCCCATTTAGGTCTTTAATCTTCCGTGTTATTGAATTGTTGCCCAACAAGTCCATTTTATTGTAGATATGCAGGAAATCAAAACTGAAAGCAATCAACCACAGTTTGAAAGCTGTAGCGCTCACTGGTCGCATGTGACCGCCATCCCGTTCTCTCGCCGACTCTCACCACTGGTGTATATCGGAGCGTTAGCATGGAAGTAACACACCGTATCCCAGCAGAGGTTCAAGATCAAATGCTTGACCAGCTCATCGATGACCCATCTGCTCTCTTACGATGCTCTCTGGTCTGCCAGAGATGGCTGGATCACTCTCAACGAGTTTACTGGTCCATTCATCCACTTCATTTCGGACCTCAGCGTTCGACGCGTGCAAACGACCTCATCCTTGACATACTTGCCAGCGAGGCCTGCAAGTTTCTTCCCTATGTCCAAAGTATCGAACTTCAAGGGTACTACTATAGTACGCTAGCCATAGCCGATCAACTACACAGCTTCGTCTCTCTGGTTGCATCTTCAGTGACACCATCTACACTCTCCCTGTTGGATATCAGCGTTGAGGACCTCCTTCCTGAAACCATACATACTTTGATGACATTCAAGGATTTGCAATCGCTTACTTGCGGAAGCGTAAAATTCATGAGTGTTGACCTCTTCTGTAGGTTCTTCTCGAACTTTCATAAATTGCACACATGCAACTTCGGAACCTTCACCCCGGGCAAAATCATTCACAGCCATAAACAACCTCTGGTTCAACCCGCCTTCAAATCTCTCGAATCCTTGTCCATCACGATTTATAGAAGCTCCCGCTTCATAATCCCGGCCATCGTGCAGAGCCAATGCAAGCTACGAAAGCTATCGCTTCGCTGGATGATCGCATATCCCGGTCACGACCTAGTCTCTGACCTCCTGTCCCTAGCCGGCGAACATTTAACAGAACTAAGCTTGAGGATTGCACACTTTGTCCAAGCTTCTCCGGTAGATGAAGCTGGTACGTGATATCAATATTTCTATCCAGGTAGTTGTAATACCTTCTGTAGTACCACTAGGCCTTCCTCTCATCTTGTCGTCCAATACAAACCTACAGATGCTAGAGATCAGCCGAATCAGGATCATGCCAGATCGGCCCTACCCAACTTCATGGGTTAGAACACTCCTTGGATCCATCACCTCGCCATCCCTGCAGCGGCTACGCCTCAACTTCTCCTCCCACAATTCCGACGCGACAGAGTATTATCTGGAGAATTTCGATTGGGACGTAATCGGGAAGGCCATTCCGAAGGACACGGGTTTTTTCTCCCAGGGGATTATACAGCTGGTTGCTGACCGGCCCGGATGTCTGTTGCTAGACGAGCAGAAGTCGAAGTTGAACGAAGACTTCAGGTCGCGTTTGCCCGACTTCGATAGAGCAGGTAGGTTGGAAGTTAGTATCGTTGACAATCATTTCAAACAACTTGCCGATAGCTACTAGGAGCATTGATATAATACTATTTTTGAACACCCGTTGAGAGCCTACGCCTCACCAGTCTAACGAGCCATTTGAAGTGAAGGGTCACGGTGCACCGTGACTTGGCAGAACGCGTCGGGGATCCCCGAATACCCGACGCGACGTCGTCACGTGACAGAGTAGTGGCACTGACAGCTGAGTAAGCCACACTTTCTTTAGCAAAGGCGTTTTACAACAACGGCGTTTCCTGGCTATCACTGATGAGGCAGGCTCGGGCTTTGTAATTTCCCCGCACATTCTGACTCCTGAGCACTCTTCCTTTTGTTGCTGGCTCTGGGTCTCAAATGATTGCCACCTGCGCACCTGCGGCTCGGGGTGCATTAACGATTGCTGGTCTGCTGATAAATCCAATTTAGAAGTACTACAGCCACTGGGAGCGCTCTAAGAAAACCTGAGACTATATAAGATGCAGTCGTTGGAGGACAAGATTTCCGCATCACAATCACCTCGCAATCTTCTGAGCTGCCTAGTCTCCCTTGAAGAAAACGCTGACGTCTTAAGAAATGGCCCCCACAACTAGGAATAACTACATTACCGTCGAAGGTGTCAAGATTTTCTATCGTGAAGCTGGTGCCTCTGAGGCGCCCGTCGTGCTCCTTCTCCACGGATTTCCATCATCATCGTTCCAATATCGGAACCTTATCCCCAGACTTGCAGAAAAATATCGAGTTATCGTGAGTATTCAGAGAGATATTTTATCCCCAGGGAACATACTGATAAAAATCTCCATAGGCACCTGACCTCCCAGGATTCGGATTCACTGAGCCTCCCAAAGACTATACCTACACCTTCGACTCCATCGGCAAAACCATTACCTCGTTCACAAACGCCCTAAACCTTGCCAAATTCGCCATTTATATCTTCGACTACGGCGCGCCCACCGGTTTCCGCCTGGCTCTGGCCCGTCCCGATGCAGTCACTGCCATCATCTCGCAAAATGGGAACGCATTTGAAGAGGGGCTAGGCGATTTCTGGAATATCATCCGACCTTACTGGGCGGAGGCCTCGCGGAAGAATAGGGATGCGATCAAGTTCTTGGTTACATTCGATGTGACCAAGTCGCAGTATGTTGGCGGGGAAGCAAACCCTAACGCTATTGCTCCAGAGGCGTATTACCTGGATCAAGCCCTCCTTGATCGACCGGGGAACAGTGAGATTCAGCTTGACTTATTCTTAGATTGTAAGCCTCTTCGCCATCTGCACATCTACGCTTCTGACAAATGATATTTTAGACCAGAACAATGTCGCCGCCTACCCATCATGGCACAAGTATCTCCAAGAACACCAACCCCCTGTCCTTGCGATCTGGGGCAAGAACGATCCCATTTTTATTCCCCCCGGTGCTGAGGCTTTCAAAAAGGTTGTGAAAGACGCAGAAGTTCATCTCGTTGACGGAGGTCACTTCGTATTGGAGAATCATGTTGACGAGGTTAGCGAAAAGATTCTAAATTTCCTGGGCAGGAAGCTGTAAAATTGCGAAACTTGAAACCTGAGAGGTTGTATGATAATCTATTATTTACACGACCTGTAGTTAGTTCATGTATCACACTACCAATCGCATGTGGCAATCATTAAACTCTCTCTCTCTAACACTCATCATTGATCTATATCTGAGCGCTGAACATGGAAGCATCGCACTGTATCCCAGCAGAGGTTCAAGATAAAATACTTGACGAGCTCATTGAGGACCCATCTGCTCTCCTACGATGCTCCCTCGTCTGCCAGAGATGGCTTGATCAGTCCCTACGGGTTTATTGGTCCATCCATCCACTTCGCTTCGGCACTCAGCGTTCAAAACGTGCAAACGACTCCGTAATTGACCTACTTGCCGGGGACGCTTGCAAGTTCGTTCCCTATGTCCAAAGCATCGAGCTTCAAGGGCACCACCATGATGTAGCTTTTGCCGATTCAATGGACCCCTTCGTCTCCCTCGTTGCATTGTCCGAAATCACACCATCTACACTCTCCCTGACAGATATCACCTTTGAGGCCCTCCTGCCAGAAACCATTGATATTTTGATGTCTTTCAAGGATCTACGATCGCTCAGTTGCCAGAGCGTGATATTCATGGATCTTGGCCTCTTCTGCAAGTTCTTCATGAACTTTCGTAAATTGCAGACATGCAGCTTTGGAGCCTTCCTTGCACGTGAGGACAAAATTGATTTCAACGATAAGGATCCTCTGGTTGGCCCCAGCTTCAACTCCCTCGAATCCTTCTCTACCTCAATTTGCGGAAGCTCCCGATTCACGATTCCAGCCATCGTGCAGAGTCAATGCAAGCTTCAAAAGCTATCCCTTAGCTGGACAAATTATTCTGGCTACAATCTGGTCTTCGACCTCCTATTATTTGCAGGCGAACATTTGAAAGAGCTGAGCTTAGAGATCGCTCATTTCGCTTCTACAGAAGAGCAGAAAGGCGGCATCGGTACGTCATACAAGTACATATCTCCCTGGAAGTAGCTATAATAATTTATTTAGGGCCACACCTACGCTTTCCTCTCACGTTAGTGCACAACACGGGTTTGCAGAGGCTAGAGATCAGTGAGATCGAGATCGAGCGGGAGCGCCCCTACCCCGCTTCGTGGCTTGAGAAGCTCCTGAGGACTATCTCCTCGCCATCCTTCCAGCGCCTACGCCTTCAATTTCGCGCCTTCGCTGACTACATGGAGGGGTATTATTTAGAGAATTTCAATTGGGGCATAATAGAGAAGGCCATTCCAAAGGACACAGGTTTTACCAGCAAGTGGGTTATACATCTGGTCGCTGAGATGCCTGAGTGGCATCTGCTGAGTGAGGCTCATGAAAGGAGGTTCAGCGAGGACTTCAGGTCGCGTCTGCCCGAGTTGGATCGAGCAGGTAGATTGGAAATTGAAATTATCGAGAATCCATTCGCACAGATTTTGGGATATGATTAAGACTAGACCTGTAAATGGATGTTTGAATATAGTAATATTTGCGATATCTTTCGTTCAGGGCCTACGCCTCATAGGTTTGGCAGGCCACCGTGTCTGGATCTCAAGATATATGGTATTGGTTGTTACGAGTAACGACTAACAAAGTCTGGCGAATCGGGCGGAAATATGCAAAGAGTGTATCTACTTTTTGTTGCCGAGAATGTCTAGACGGAAATCCAGAAAATGTAGGAGAGGTTATACAGTGTATGTAGAGAGGACTGTATGTGACTCTAGAGTTGAAGTGATGCGAAGGAACGTGTATGCGAATCTATGCAGAAGGATCCGAGATTGAAATAAAATATAAACGAGAAAAGTATGATAAGTGTAGAGGCCAATAGAATGAATAAATAAGTAGTAGTGGTATGAAAAATCGCTTTTTGAGATAGAGGACGTTTAGTAAACCTGTACCGAATCCCTGTTCCTCAATCTCTCTTCCATAATAGCGAGCTGTCTTCGGAGAGCCAAAAGCTCTATCTCGGTCGCTTCATGTCTTCTTGCTTGTCGCTCTGCCCTATCTTCAGCCTTGGCCCTGAGGCGAGCCTCGAAGTCAGCTCTAGTTTCAGCCTCTGCAGCGCGTGCTTCGGCTTCAGCGGCACGAGCTGTGGCTTCGACTGCTCCTGCAGAAGCTTCAGCAGCAATGGTTGCGGCTTGGTCCCGTTGTGCAACTGCTTCATCGATAAATTCTTGCTGCTGTTTCATCTTTTCTACACGGGCTGCTGCTGCATCGACCTGGTGCAAAAGACATGAGTAGGTTGCTCTAATTGAGATGAAGAAAGGACAGACCTTATCGAGCACCTCTAGTCTTGCAGCCTGATACGCACTCAAAATATCTGCAACGATTTGCTGCTGTTCCTTGAACATGGACCGAGCCTTGAAAGAAAGCATTTCCCCTTCCATAACCTCATTCATATAATTCTGGAACGTCAATCCTGAGTCCCGGTGGGATACGACATGCCGGAAATCCGCCTGTTGCATGACGCGCATCATCATGGTGGAGAACCAGAGGCATTGGCCTGGCCAGAGCTGATGCTGGTTATTGTCATGGACTGCTTTGGCGATGAGGGCTAGGTCAAGGAGGGTGGGTGCCGGGGCGTCGTTCCTCCATTCGCGGAATGTGGTACGTTCCATGAGGCGGACTTTCCTATCGCGGTCGACATCTGGAAGCTCTGGGACCAACCACATGGTGTCTGCAACACCATTGGGATCGCATGGGACGGGAGGGGGACCAATAATTGAAGATGCAGAGGATGAAGGTGGGGAAGAACCAAAAGAGGTGACGGATGAGGCAGATGAAAGGGAAGACGAAGATGACCGGGAGGAGAGGGATGAGGAGGACGAGGAGGCGGAATGAGGAGGTGGTGGTGGTAGGGGTTTGCTGGTACGGATTGAATATGGTTTATTCGGTTGTTGGACAATATCGCCTATCATGAATGGACGGGGTTTATCCCTGTCGATGCGGATAAGACGATCCTTGCCGTCGTCGGGGTCATGAACGGTAGCGACGATATATTCGTGCTCGTCGCCGAATGTTTCCTTGAACCAGTTGAGCTCCTTGACGTTGAGGTTGACGAGCCGCTCTCGGTATCCATCCGAGCGGGACTCGTCAAGAGAGCAGTAGTGCTCTATCAGCGCGTTGGTCCAGCCGATAATAGTATGCTGCCCTCGAGGAAACTCAACGCCTTCCGTTGAACTGGTACGGAATGCCCGAAGGATAGGCTTCGTGAGCGACTTGAACGAGGGCTTGACCTTCAGTGAGTTCTGCGAGATCATGTTGCCTGCAGAGCGAATTCGCTGAATCTGCGGTTGAAGACGCAGAGGTGGCGCCATCCCTGGTTTAAACGACGGTGGGTCGATATGAAGGGTTAAGAATAGAGGTCCAAAGAAAAGAACAGGCTATTCGAGGACGTTGGTTGTTTTAAGACTCGGACTTTCGTTCTCAGGGATTCGACATTATTCTTGAAGCGCCTCCGGTGCATGTCAGCCTGACGCAGCCTAGAGGATTCGACAGGACTGTGGAAAGAGGACATGTCAGAATTGACCTTTGTCTAGATGCAACATAAGTAAGTCCTGACGCACCGTTTACCATTAGAGTGCCATTCGCCGACAGCATTGGTAGCAATCGTACAGGGATTGAATGTCCGGTTCAGATGTTTACACCGGACATTCCGAGTGTGCCAAGTTGGGCGGCCCCACTTGAACGGTTTCAACAACTATGACTCTTAAATAGCTAGCATTTGCTGACTTGAGCTATAGTATTAAGCAGTGCCTGCTGTTTTGTGCGCCATACAGCTGTACATTGTGCAGAACTTTTCAACGACTGGTCTGGTAGATGCTTGTGATGGTGCGGTACAAGCAGTGGATGCGCTGACAGTCGGAAGTTTTTCCCAAATGTTGACAAACAAAGACGCGTCCAAATCTGGACATCATTCGCGTCTTCGACTTGATGAGATGCCATATTGTTCAGCAACCCTCCTCAAGCTTCAGCTAATACATATATCAGGTAGCAGTGCTCGGAGGTCAGAGGAAATACTTCTACACGGGCCGCCAATCTGCCAAGCGTTCTGACCCTCTAAGGCCGTACCTCCTGGGTTTCAGCAATGCTTGTGACAACCTTTCATTGACTTACGGTATAGCGGGGTGTAGACATGACCCATGGCAAAATACGCTGTCCGGACCTCTATAACTAGTGTCAGAATAGATTTATATGCCCTGCCGTTGAATCCGATTGGAATATCAAGCGAGATAAGGAACTCAATTACTAGACAATAAAAATACAGTCATGGAAGGTAGTCGTACACATACGTTAGTAGTCAATTAATATATTCAGACTTTCTAGAATGCTAGATCTCTTCGGGGAATATGAGATTAATTCAAATGGTATCTCTTAGGTTATGTGTTGGAGTCAACAATTTTGCACGCCGCTGCAAAACCCAAATTCTGGTGACGATGTGGGAGTGATCAACATGTAAATGCGCGGCATCAGGAAACCGGCTTACCTTCTCATAGCCCTGACAGCAGACAAGATGCCTTGTACATGCCGGGGTGAACTCGTCGACAGGCCTACATTCGTCTGTCAACATGTTAGCAAACATGACGCTTCGGGCTCAGCCTAACAATCGCCGAGTTGGCGATGACGCTCACATCCGCTTATGCCTGTGGCAGACCCCTCCAAGTCTGCGTCGGAATTTTCATCGGGTGAGACCTTCAGGTTGAAGCCCAAGAGGCCTGGTCTGCTGGCGTCAGACGGCTGTTTTATGCTGCCATCCTTCGCCTTCGCCTGTGGGGCAGGTGAGTATACGCGTCAAGGTCTCTACTCCACTGTTTTCGTACCTCCCTAGTCCCCTCACAACACAGCAGAGTCTCCCCCGCTATACATTGCCCATACCCATACGGCCTCTGCACAGTAACAAGCCCAGCTTCAGCCAGCAACGAAGCGCCCAGCAGTAGCACACAACAGCACAAGCGACGCATCGGGAGGGGCCAAAAAAGAATCCCCAAAGCCCAGCCGCGTATGTTATATAAACGCAGCCCGGAAGGGAAGGATCGTCTTTTCCGGGAAGACCGCTCACGGAGATGACACGTACCCACTTTCATTTGAATTCCTTGGGTGAGATGCTACACAGCACCCTGCTTAGTGGGCTATCCTTGGTGTGACGTTCTTGCTGAACAGGGCAAGCTAAGCTTATGATCCTGAGGATCCCGTGGTCACTGCGGAAGGTCATGTTTTCTATTTCGATCCATATCCCCACCGAGGGCCAGGTGATTCAAATTCAGTTGACGCCTAGCTGAATGGGGGCGTTGTGGGGTTCAGGGTAGGCGTCGCGATCTAAGACGAGTTTTCTATCTGGTTGTGGACGCACGAGACCAGTTGGTTGACCTATAGGCAAAATGGAACGAACAAAATGATGGAGATTTTGACAGAACCTTGGTAGCCTGTGGTTCTCCGCACGGTGCCGACAATCTTTTCAATCGGTGTTAACGGACAGAAGGAAACGATCAGCATTTCTTCTATAGAACATAATAGATTACAATAATATTCGAAGTCCCATGATAATGATACAAGCCTAATCCATTAAGATTACGACAGGCTGAGAAGTAGAGTACACACGTGGTATGCCCCGTCAACGTCAACATTACAACCATCTTTCACAAAAGGCCTTCGTACACCCAAACGTACAACAGAATTCTGCTCTGTGTATGTACAGCCAGACAATAATCACAAGCACCAAGCATCTCCTGCCACCCATACGTCGACCACAGATCAAAATGTAAATCGACTTCCGCCACTCCTCCCTCTACCCCGTGCAAGCTCATAGTCATAAGCTCCGCCATTATTCCCTCCAAGTTCATCATCTTCCTCCATCTCCATCCTCCCAATAACCTCCTGTGACCCCTGCCTCCTAAACGAAGGCGGCAACGGTACAGGCGCACCACTCCCACTCCCACTTCCACCAACAGTAAGGCCAAGCCCAGAAGACCTAGAAGCCAAGGGAGACCCTTCATTCAGACTTCTCTCCCTCGTATGACCCGGCCCCAACCTCGCACCAGATGCCGAATTCGAGGATTGTTGGCTTGCACCTGGGTTCGGCGAACCAGTCCTGGTGAGTGGTCGGGAAGATGAGGTAGATCCTGCGCCGCTACCACCACTGCTGCCAGTTCCTAGACCTTCCAGGCTCTTGAAGAACACCTCGTTCATCTTTCTCAGCCTCTCGTCGATTTCGGCTTCTGAGGTGAGCACACGACCGCCAGGTGGGGATATAGCGATTGGTAGGGATGGTGGTGGTGACTGCGCAGTCGTGTTGATCTGGGTCTCAGATGAAAGTGGGCTAAGTGGAATCGTGCGCAGGCGAGGTGAGAGTCGAGTTACTGCAGGTGTAGGTGGGGTATATGCGGGGGCCAGCTGACGTTCGCCTGACCTAGGAGATGATGACAGCCCAGCCAACCTGTTCTCCGGTTGCTTTGAGTACGGTGAAGAGTCGAATCCGCTTGGCTTTGATGGCGAAGAAGACAAAGAAGGTGGTTGAGAGCCTCTCGTTCTTCCAGTCAAAGGTTTGCGTTTATCAATGTCCTGGATCAACAACGACAAGTCTTCGTCATCCACATGTCTCGGGTGCAGTTGGGTTCTGGGGAAGGAAGTCGAGGACGAGGAAGGGGAAGGCGATAAGGGCGATTGGGGAAGCGGTGAACGTGGCGAGGCATGTGGTCCAATGCCAGCAATCCCAACACTAGCTCGCCTCTCTCTAACTTCATCACCAGCTCCTCCACTGCCAACACTGCCAGGCGTCCCGCCTATTCCAGCAGCACTTGCGGATGCAGCATACCGATGTCCGAAACTGCTAGAATACCGTTTCCTCGGTGCACTCGTTCCAGGTGCCCCAATCCCCCCTGCGCCAGCACCATCACCAGAGGTATCAGCACCCACAGGTGGCCTAGACGTCGACCTTTCCCTCAACGAAGGCGTCTTCGATATCGAGCCAGGTCTCGAATGACGCGACATGGACGCGACATTACCACGTGATATCGAGCCAGAAATCACGGGATCATGCAGCGTAAGGCCCAGCCCCAGACCGCTGCTTTGGGGAAGGCTGTTGACACGTTCCCTATCGCCGCCTTGGTGCAGCCCAATACGATCACTGATGCTCGAGGGGATGCTAGATCCTGAGCCGAAGCTGGACGGGATGCCGATGAGGTTTGCATTGGGGGAGGATGAGGAGGATGGGATGAGGGTATTCGATTTGAAGGGGAACGGGTATTGTGGCTGAGCTTTCCTTGCTGGGGTAGATGGGGATCCAGTACTGGTGTTAGCCGCGGTCGCTTCGGCACTCGTGCTTGTGCCACCTGTACCACCTGTACCACCAGGTGCAGGTGACGTGAAAGAGTTTGTCGGCGATAATGATGCAGACGACGAGGCACCGGCTGGCGTTCCTTGCTCCTGCTGACGCAGCAGCTGGGCACGAGTAGATGAGAGTCCAGATAGTGGAAGCTGTTGCTGACTTGAGGAAGTCAGAGGGCGTGTCAGAGATGTGACATTGCGGGGTGGTGGTGGGCGCGGGCCACGATCAGGTAAGGGCAGTGGAATCCCAGATGAGGAGTGTGAATGGGGTCCAGATGAGCTTGATGTTGATACACGAGGCGGCGAACGGCTAGATGGAGGTGATGAAGTTGACGAGAGGGAATCTCGAAGACTCTTATTCTTCGCAAGGGTAGGTGTGAATGGGCGTTGGTCCAGTGAAAGGAAACGTGAGGAGAGCAGTGATTCTAGTTCGTCTAGTTGAAAGGTAGGCTCCGTAAGGTAAGTAACAGATAGGGCTAACGAGCCCAGAGGATGCGGCACGGCTGGGAAAGTATGTGTCTCTGCTTGGGAGCTAGCTGGGATATTGGGATACGAAGTTAGGATTATTCCGATATCGATCGAACGAAAATGTTGACTCACACATGAGAGATAACACATCAGGATCATCTCCCTCCCGGACCCGTATAGTCATTCCAAGACTGTTTCCGCCGCCTATCCGCCTTCGAAGTCGTTTGTGCAACTTCCAAGCGGGTAGAAGACGAAGTAGCGTGAATAAGCTGCGGAACAGCGGTATCCCGTGCTTGTAAATAGTGGGCGGTGGGACGTCAGACTGTGAGTACGCAGGGATGAAGTCCAGAACATATTCCTCCAGGAGAATATATCGTGGTGTCGGATCGATTCGTGTCCGAGACGAGTCCGGTGAAATGTGGACCAGTACTTGATTCGTCGCCAACTCCGGCACTGTTAGCAGCACCTGAATCTCAAGAGGTGCAGGCTGAGTTGTCGACGAAATAGAGCGATACGGTTCTCTAGCATCCTTCGTAAACAAGTCCGAGTCTGGGACTTCAAGATTAAACTGCACACGCGGATTAATGAGCACGACTTGCACTATCAAGCCAAACCTGTTTTGGCGACTTACCCATTTATCAAGTTTGGTCGGCAATGGGCCCGTCGTTCGGCCATGATTGACGACGTTAAAGAGCTTCGTGTAGAAATGAAAGGCAATCTGGTCTGCCTTCTGGTTGTCGGACATGGCTGAGCCAGAGCTAGCACTGGCGGCACTCATCATCGTGGGCTCATGGCGACCCCTACAGTGTTTATGTAAGCACTGCTGTACGCCTGCCTAAGGCGGATTGCAGTCAAGGCTGCTCCATTTGGCAGATGATAAGGTGGAGGCACAGAGCCTCAGACGCCTGTAAGGATGTCAATCAACGGTTTTCAGCGTTTGTCGGATCAATACGTAGGCTAACAAAAGAAGGGGACAATTGGATTTTGACGCTGAAGGCCTATTTCCGAGAGACACATAGTATGGAAGCGAGGGGTTGGCAATATTAACGCAAGCAAGTGACGAAGCTGTTCGCAACCCTCGCAATACAAGGACAGTTATTGGCGCCATATGAGCAATTCAGACATCATAATGGAGTGAGACCACATCAGTCACAATACGCACGTAAACGACGCCCAGGATCGCCTGACGGTGAGTATGGGAGCCACGCCGTATACCGAGTAAGTGACTGGTCTGAAGTCACCGCTTCGCGTGAAGAAATTCCAGTACAAGAAGCGCAAATAGTACAATATATTGAACCAAAGCTGCTAAGATCACAAGAACGAAAACAGGACAGCAAGAATAAGCGTACAATACCACAACAGCTATATCATTACAGATCCATTACAACAACGCGATATGATCGAGTAATTATGAAGCTTGGCTCTTGATGAACTCCAGGGCAAGCTTTGGACTGGAAAAAAGAGACATGAGTTCGAGGTAAATGCCGTATATATGAAAAGACGAACCTATCCACAGGCTTCACGGGTATCTTCTTATCAACAAGCTTGCCACCCTTCTCGAAGATGAAATGACTTCTCTTCGTCTTTCCGCCCTCACCAGCACCGAGCGCGGTAATTAACTGCCTTTTAGGGTCGGAAATGAGACCATAAGGGAGCTCTTTCTGTTTTCGAGAAA
Organism: Clitopilus passeckerianus; assembly: GCA_944990035.1. Lineage (NCBI taxonomy): Eukaryota > Fungi > Basidiomycota > Agaricomycetes > Agaricales > Entolomataceae > Clitopilus > Clitopilus passeckerianus. Next base: position 205,956 of record CALYLX010000100.1, read on the forward strand.
ACGCTAAAATGAGCGAGGATTGCACCCATAATCGAAGGGTTCGCCCGCACCTTTGTTTGCCACTTGGTTTGCGCCGCAGACGTATCGGCGCTTAAGCAGTAAATGTCATAATTGACACCTGTGAATTCCGAATAGATATCACGATAGCCACATGCTTGGTTCGTGCATCCAGCTGTCAAAGGTGAAAAGAACGCAGAAAACGCGTGTATTGTTAGAGGCGGGGTATAACACGAAGTAGCTCAGACGCACGTGTGTCGGCCTTGGGGACGAGGAAGAGAACGACGCCCTTCTCGTTGGCTATTTCGCCGATTTGAATATCTTCGCCCTTTTCGTTCTTGAGGGTGAGGCTTGGGAGAACGCCGCCAATGTCGATGCCATCCAGTTTCTCGTCGGTGGTTTCTGCTTCATTCTCCTCGGCCTTGTCAGATTTGGCCTAAAAGTGAGAGAAAAAAATCCCGGCAATGGTCAGCAGAACTTCCAACAAAGAAATAATACTTTTGCCTACCTTCTTCTTAGACGAATCTCCTTCAGCGGCATCATCCCCCGCAGCATCAGCAGTTCGCTTCCTCGACATCTTGGGCTTCGCAGCAGGTTTCTCAGCAGCAGGTGCAGCTGCCGGCGCAGGTTGACCCGAGATTCTCGAAGATCTCCTCGGAGGCTCAGCAGTGCCTTCAGCAGCAGTCTTTTTGGGAGCCATTGACGCAGACACTTATATAGTTTGAGGAAAATAGTAAAAGGAGGGGGAAGCGAGAGCGAGAGTCGAACCAGCGGCGTTGGCAAGCAGCCTGCAGGGGAGGCGTCTGCAATTCTGCGATCTGAGCTGTGCAGTTCAGGGTCCATCATAGTATTGTTTGGTCCTGTTAGGTTCTAAGGTCGATTCCTCAATATCAGCCCCATTTTGCAGTCACAGTCGCGGTTTGCGTTTTGCGTTTGTCTCGGGTTCATCCGAACTTCGAAGATTGAAGACTACCTGAGACGACCAATTCTAAGGCAGAATTCCTGGAAAATTCTCATTTGCCGTCGTAATCATCCGAAACCGCCCATTGCCTTTATCTAAATATGAATTTTGTGTGGTCCAGTACGTTGAGTCTATCTGTACTGGATATCAGGCGGCTCATGCTCAACGTACCATGATAGCACCAACTCGGGCCATTGAATCTAGGCCGCTGGATATCATTCCGGTCGAAATTTACCTCAAGATCTTCGACTTCCTCGAACCTGACTCCATAGCAACGCGGGAGAAGCACCTTGTTACTCTTCTCAACCTGACATCTGTCTGCCGCCTCTTCTGCTCGACTGCATTCGCCCGAATCTTCTCGTCCATCAACATCCGATACGACGATCTAGGGCAAGATGGGTGGGCAAATCGGGGCTCTGCCCTATGCCGAGCTATCCATACCAATAAACCAGGCTCGGAATGGCTGTCTCATCTTCCAAAGGAAGCTACTTTTATCGGCTTTCGGCGCATGGGAGATGGGGATAATTGGGGGCGCATGGGCCTTTTCAAAATGTTCACGAGCTCGCTGAAAAGAATGCCGAACCTACAACAACTGGAACTGCGGTACACAGATTTAGATTCAAGATTTATTCGCCTACTGTGTCAACTCCCACTCACCCATCTAGTTCTCCATCATTGCCATTTTCCAGAGGATACGACTGTCGAATCCCTCGGCGGCGCATGTTTGAGCCGATTAACATACCTGTCTGTCGAGACTGTTCAAGTGGGTCGGGAGAAAGATGCCAGAATTTTCGATTCGATTCTCGACCTTAGGAAGCTCAAGTCACTCACTCTGTCATCCAGCCTAGCCCTGGGCCATGTCATGGCCGCAAAGCTTACCGCCCTCGATAATCCCACAGCCCTGGAGGGACTCACCTTGCTTGAGCTACCGGATGTCGTAGCATTCTTGCCGTTCCTCCAGCGATTCGAAACTCTCAAGCATCTCGCTATTCCAAAAGCATATGTCTCAAGCCGAGTCCCAGACACAGAGAATGGCCAATATCGAGTAGCCGCAAATCATCTTCAAAGCTTACAGTGTCCCCAAGAGTTCATTCATTTGTTGCGACCACAGAACCAGTTGACGTCACTCGATATTCGTTTTTTCAGAGGAAAAGTTCCATACTCTGTTATAGACTGTTTCAGCAACTGTTGGGGCAAAATTGTGAAGCTACGGCTTCCATTCTACATGTATGCCGAATATCCTATATCCTCGATGTGTCCCATCGTTTTCGATCTCACCTTAGAAGTTGATGCAACGGACTACGGGGATAGGGTATGTATTCGTTCTTCTCTGCCCCAACTTCGACTTACAGTGTTCCTAACAGCTGAGTGGCGCAACTGGTGGTGGGGAAGCAGTACGTATTCATTTCTTTCCATGCCTACTTCAGCTGACATCAATTTTACCAGGTGTTGCAGTTCCTCTTCGCCAAATTCAAACCTTCAACTTCCGTGACTAAACTAACGTTATGGGAGACAAAATCACCGAATCCGGGTGGGGATGGCTTTTCCAAAGCCTTGGTCACTGCGTTTCCGCGCATCAGGGAGTTTTGGACGGTGTTTGACGCCTGGTCGAGGGACTATGACGGTTCGTGGAAGGGGCTTGGAATCGAGGAAGGGGCTTGGAATGCAAGTTGACGATCCTTAGCATAAACTTACGACCATAATGTGACTCACCTATCATTCTGTGTATACAACTACTAGATGCCTCATCCTTGTTCGCTAAATTCCCTCCCAATTCTGATAGCCATTTGTCCTTTGGTTGGAGTACCCTTCAAGCCGACCAACGATCACAAAAGCGGCCAATCGCAATGGATGAAAGGCAGTCATATCTCGAGCTCACCCATTGAACGAACCTCAGGGGCCCTGTGGGTGCGAACGTACCGCTATCAAATCATTGCCTTCACCAAGGCCGGGCGCTCTTGAGGCGGCTGGTCACGAGTTGCCTGTAGCGAAGGTGTCCGTCATTTGGCGATCAGGACTTGGCGTTTGGGGTGTGCAATTCAGGGATCATCGTCGTATTGTTTGCACTATTAAGTTCGGACTGGATTTGGAGGTCGATTCGTCGATTTCCAACTGAAGTGGATCAAGCGAAATTGCGAGCTCCAGACAAGGTTCGACTCCTTTCTGTGTCCACCAGCTCTCAGGTCGATTATTCCTGAACTACGCCTCTCAACTTGAGCCTGTTTCGACCTGCCAGTGATGATTTACTAGTAGAGCAGCGAGAGATTCGCTTCATACGACTATCAGCGCTCAACCTACAGGTCCTTATAGTGCCGGCGAATATTCTCATGGTATTTGACTTTGGAGAATTATGTCGTCGCTTGAGAGAATTATGGTTAACTCAGCGTGCAATGATGGATCTCAGATGGGTCCATATTGGCCATGTAAGCTTCTTGTAGTTGAAGAACCAAATTAATGTAAACCTGGACGATAAAAGACCTGTGTCGCGCTAGAAGCGTTTCTATATTCGCCCATTCATGCCACCGACGACTCTCTGCAACGTGAAGAGAAATGAACAAGAAACGAAAGAAACTGCTGTGTGCTGATTCGGTGCCGATCCGGAGCCGGCCGCCAGATGCTTGCCAATGACATTGACTGGAACACTGGGAAACAAATTGATCTGCTCGGCGCTCAACACTTTCAGCATATCACCATGCGAGGTCAAAGAGAGAAGACGCCTTCGCAAGGGTTGACCGTAGGTCTTGTACCGATACAATCAATTGGTATGCGTCTCTCTGTAAACTGAGAGTTGCATCACTAACTTAGAGGATAATTAAAAAATCAGCGCCGAAACGGGTGTTAGGAAACCCAGGCCCAGCGTTGACAACTCTGCCAGAACAGATATACTTCGAAATCTTTCGATTCTTCGACCCTTTGAATGATCCCGATCCAATGTCAACTCGGAAAACCCTTATGAATCTTTTGTTTGTCTGTCGTCTCTTCTACAATCTGGCGTCGGCACGTCTGTTTCGGGCGCTCTATATCGAGAGTGATGCCCTAAGCTCCCACTTTGCTTCAAAGCAGGGTGCTTGGCTATGCCGCGTCATTGCTCGACAGGACGAGCAAGCATACCCTCTACGTCACCTGGTCCGGGGCTGCACCTTAGCAAACTTCAAGAACTCGACCGACCGCGTACGGAATCATTCTTTCCTCACCAATTTCAGCCACGCAATTGGTCGCATGAGTCAATTGCAACATCTGGAGCTGCTCAACATCACCTTAAACTTGCCTCTACTTCGTACTCTGTTTGCGCTTAGGGGGTTGACATCGCTCACTATGGATAGATGCTTCTTCGATAGCGAGATTCCTACGGATTTGACCTCCAACCTCCACCTACGCACCTTTGTTTTCAGGGGCTTAGGTACCCGGATGTCTCCAAATATGATTACGTTTCATAGCTATCTCGGACGCGAGATAGAGGAACTATCCTACACCACGATTCAAATCGGTCACCCTGGTCGCCTCGAATTGGATCCATTGCCACTTCATACATTCAACCCTCTTCTACGGAGCTTGGAGATAACGCACGTCATTGACGAATCCAGCGTGTGGGCTGCACTCCGCGAATTGACTCAACTCAAGACCCTGTCCATCTTGAGTGTCAAGATCGATCGATTTAGGTACTGGGAAATAGCTCTTCCCTCCGTCGAATCCCTCCTCTGCCCACCAACAATCATGTCAGTCAGTCCCTCAATACCGCTCACGACCCTCAACTTGCGCCTCTGTCCACCTCAAATTCAAAAACTTGACGAGCCAACACTTCACTTCATACAGTTGTCAGCGGTCAAGTTACAAGTCCTTATAGTCCCAGTTAACATCTTCATGGACTTCGACATTGGAGGCCTGTGCCCTCACTTGAGAGAGCTGCGGCTAACTTGGCGCGATGGAATAGATTTCACGTGGATTAACGTTCACCATGTAAGCTTCTTTCATTTCAAGAACCAAAGTGGTGTACTGATATACGAGCTCAGATGATCAAAGACATAAACACCAGGGGTTTATCAACTCTGTCCATACATGTGCTTAACGTCGCGCTGGAAGCATTTCATGACTTGCCCGTGAACTCCTTTACATCGCCGGGGGTGGAGAAGCAGCGAGAAGTCCTTCCCGGACTGAGGCAACTGTTCCCTGCGATTGAGGTCGTTGAATTTGGTGAAACCGTACTTTGGATACGTCGGAAAGAATTAGACGTGTGGCAACTCACGTTGAGGTAAATATAATCATATGAATCGGATGTCCAATTGACCTCACGAACTCGTTTGCTATCTGCTTAGGTCTTAAGCTTCGGGGCATTTGTATTTTGGTTTACAATTATTATAATAATACTATGGTTAAAGGGCACAAAAGCTGAAGGACTCGGGAGTCATTCGAGAGATGATCTGATTTATCATCTTCACTTCAAACGGCCATCATACAAGGCTCGGAAACAACGCATCCTAGGACTCCCTTCTACTCTCCACCACCCCAGTAACGTCATCAACACGTCCCCTCTTTATTAGGCCCCAGAATCCAACCTCAAGCGTTGATCCGGGGGATCCACGGGTTCTGCCAGACGTGCAGTCGAGGCGCTTCATGATCTCAAATACTCAATGTCCGTGATGTCCTAATCGGGGCTGCCAATCGCCGGGTCCCCGAGGATGAATGTGTCAATGTCATGATGAGGCAACACTGATCGACTAAAGACTTTCATCACACCACCATGCGAGGCCAGAAGGCAGCAAAAAGTGACAAGAAACCGAGGGAACATGTACCAGAATTACTCGCGGGCCTCGTACCCATACAATCCAATGGTATCTGATTCCCGTACTGCCAACTCTTGCCAAGTCATCTCACGCGAAATGCAGCGCCAACACGAATCTCAGGAGACACGGGTGTAGCGCTTACAATCCTGCCAGAACAGATATACTTCGACATTTTTCGGTGCTTTGATCTTCTGGATGACCCCGATCCAATGTCCACTCGAAAGTGCCTTATGAAGCTCATGTTTGTCTGTCGACTCTTCTATAACCTGGCATCCGAGCGCCTTTGTCGGGCACTCTACATCGATAGCAGCAACCTTGACTCACACTTTGCTTCAAAGCAAGGTGTTTGGCTCTGTAATATCATCATACGGCGGGAAGAAGAGCAAGCATCGCCTCTACGTTACCTTGTCCGTGCCTGCACGTTGATGAACTTTATCAAAGTTCATCAGGGCGGACAGAATGTTCATCTGCTGACCAGGTTTGGTCGCGCAGTTGCTCGTATGAGTCGGTTGCAAAGACTAGAGCTTCACTTCATCGATTTAAACTTGCCCCAACTTCGTAGGCTGCTTGAGCTTGAAGGGATCACATCACTCACCATGTATGGATGCTCCTTCTCGCAGGGAGTCCCTACAGACTTGACCTCCAGCCTACAGCTGCGTACCTTCACGTTCCGGAACTCGGCCAATCATGCTATCCCGCATATGGTCGCATTTCATGTCTATCTTGGGCGTCAAGTAGAGGAACTATCGATCTCCGCTATCCAGTTCTATGGCCCTGATGACACCGAATTGAAACTAATGCCACTTCAGGCATTGAACCCTCGTCTAAGGAGCCTAGAGATAACCCGAATTATCGATGATCCTGGTGTTTGGACCGCACTCCGCAGAATGACCCAACTCAGAAATTTGTCCATCTTGGACGTAAAGCGCAGCCGATTCCCGCGAAACTGGGATATCTCTCTCCCCTTTGTCGAGTCCCTTCTTTGCCCACCGACCCTCATGTCGATCATCCCAGAAATACCCCTCACGACTCTCAACTTACACCTGTTTCGGCCTGCCAGCGGCGACCTTGACGAGCCAAACACTCGCTTCCTACGATTATCAGCGGTGAACTTACAAGTCCTCATAGTGCTTGCGAACATCTTCATGGCATTTGACTTTGGAGACCTGTGCCCTCGCTTGAGGGAGCTACGCTTGACTTGGCGCGAAACAATGGATCTCAGATGGATGAACGTTGACCATGTAAGTATTTACATTACTCAATACATTGTGTTGTACTGAGATATAAGCTCAGATGATTAAAGACCTCAATAGCCGAGGTCTCTCAACTCTGCCCATACACAAGCTTAATGTTGCATTGGGGGCGTTTTTATATTCGCCCGTGAGTTCCTTTGCGTCGCCAGAGGTGGAGAAGCAGCGAAAAGTCCTTCCCGGATTGGGGTTACCGTTTCCGACAGTTGAGATTGTAGAATTTGGGGAGACCATAGTTTGGAAACGTCAGAAGGACTTGAATGTGTGGCAACTCTCCCTGAGGTAGACAATTGGTAGAGTACGAATGTCAACGCCTTGGAAATTTTAAGAGCTCAGATTACCAGGAACTACACTACATGAAATCAAAGCCGTTCATAATTCGTATGTCGCCTTTTCCGTGAGACGCAGCGCTAGCATAACGCTTTATTGCAACTCCTGTTTTCAGATGTCGTTCGCTCGATTGGCGCTGGCAACAACGCGTCGGCTACACATTATTGTTTGTCATGAAATTGTGAGCCCTTGAGCTACCTAAATTTGTTCGCATAGTGGTCTTATATAAGATTCAAGCAAGGAGGTTGTGGGGTATACACTACAGTGGATCTTGTTACCCGACGAGTCAAAAGCAGACCAGATGGCCAAATCGGTGAAAAGCTCGGTGATTCCTGTGCGTGACTGTAGGCATGATTTCGCTACTTACAGTTAACGATCTGGCATCATGCGACGCGCTCCAGAGCAAAGAAAACTGAACAAGAACTGCCTCCTTGGCAGCCAGAGGGGCTTGTGCCAATTCGATTAAATGGTATGGCTCCTACTGATACGATGCTAAAAAACTCGCCTCATCCAACCCACAGCACCAACAAGAGTCTCATCCGAGACTGGCCTAGCGCTTACGACTCTGCCGGAAGAAATGTACTCTGAAGTCTTTCAGTTCTTCAATCCTGTGGATGACCCCTATCCAATGTCCTCTCGAAAGGACCTCCCAATATCTTCTCAAGAGTGCCTCATGAACCTCAAGCTAGTCTGCCACCTCTTCTATAACCTTGTTTCGGCCTGTCTTTACCACTCGCTCAACATCAGTAACGGACCATCGAAGAAGAATGACCTGGGCACAAAACTTGGAACGTGGTATTGCCAGATTCTTTCTAAACACCCCCAGCGCAAGAACGGGCCAGCATCATCTCTACCCCACTTAGTCAGGACTTGCTCGGCAACCAACTCCGAACGAGGTGGTAAAAGGCTACCTAGACTCGACGTGTTAAGACGTAACACTGCGCGCATGATTAAACTACGTTGCCTAGACCTTTCTGGTGTCGATATTAACCTCCAGCTACTGGGAAAGTTGGTCACGCTCGAAGGGCTCACGGCGCTCAATCTCTGTGGATGTATGTTCCCGCAGGGAACACCGAGCGACATACCGAGCAAGTTGCATCTGCGCACGCAGCTTTAGTTGTATAGGAAGATTGGGCAGACATTGTACAGTGCATAATATTGAGGCCTTTCTTGGCTACATCGCTCCCCAAGTAGAGGAGCTCGCACTCTCTACGATACAGATCGGCGACCTCCCCATCCGAATTGATTGCCTAAATCCTCTTGTACGGACGCTGAAGATATTTAACATCAGCAACCACCCCCAAGTGTGGATTGTCCTTAGCCGGCTCGCGCAGTTGAAGCACCTCTCCATAAAACCCACCATGGGTGATCCACGCTTCCGAACCGGGCAGGTTTCTCTTCCTTCCGTCGAATCACTCTGGTGCTTCCCAATCCTACTCTGTGCCCTCCCGGTATTACACCTTACCACCCTCGACCTCAGCATGTATCAGCCAAGATTTTTCGACGAACCGACAATTCGTTTCATACGACTATCACCAGCTGGTTTAAAGGTCCTCAAACTTCATGCAGATACCTTCTTGGCATTGAACTTTGGAGACCTATGCCCCAGCTTGCAGGAATTACGGATCCTACGCCCGACCGAGTGCAACGATGGAAAATGGGTTGACCTGGAATATGTAAGTGGGTACGCTTTGCTAATCAATGCGACCCACTCATACATTCATAGATGATCAAGGATCTAAGCGAAAGGGGTCTTTCGAATATGCCCTTACGCAAGCTGCATATTGAAGCCGGGGCTTTCCAAGAATTTTCGTCTATCGTTTCATTTACATCGCTGGAAGTGGAGAAGCAGCGGAAGGTCCTTCCTGGATTGAAAGACATCTTTCCCGAAGTTGTAAACCTTGAGGTGGGGGAAGCCATGTCGTGGAATCTCCGGAAGAAGACAAATAAGTGGGAGCTCTCCTTGAGGTAGCATGGCGTTCGGAGGGAGGCCTTTACTCGAATTTAGGTCCGAATTGTGATCTTGGGGCTACGTGATGCATAGCTTGATGATCGATACTGTAACTTTTACTCTAAGTCCTATGTGACCACGACCTATATGTATATCACTTGAATTCTACTCAACCTCCTCTGGGTCGTCTGTTCGAGTCCGACCCAAGGCATCACATCACATTTGTATGTGCTTGTGACCGTCACAGCGATATCAAAGTTCAACCTCAACCTCAACCTCACGTCGCCAGGACAGTTCCATCCTACGGTGGATCAGCTGCCAAATGAAATATGGCGTTTATGTGGACAAGTACGTGGCTCTTATTGAACAGATAGCGAGTAACTCATCCTCGAATGACGATAGCACCAACTCGTTCCATTAATTCTCGGCCCCTTGATACCGTTCCCGTCGAGATATACCTGAAGATCTTCGATTTTCTCGAACTCGACTCAGCCTCGCGAAAAGAGCGAGAAGAGCTTCTCAATACCCTTCTTAACCTAGCCTCTGTCTGTCGCCTCTTTCACTCGACCGCGCTTTCTCGGATTTTCTCGTCCATATACATCAACTACAATGCCCTCGGAATAGACGTATGGAGCAAACGAAACTCTGCCTTGTGTCGAGCGATCTATACCAAAAGGTCCGGCTCGGATTTGATGTCCCATGTACCCCGAAAAGCTACTCTTGTCGAATTTTGCCCGCACCATGCCGGCGATTGGGGACGTATAGGGCTTTTCAAAATGTTCACAAGCTCCCTCAGAAGGATGCCAAACCTACGCCATCTGATTCTACAATATGTCGAATTAGATCTGAGATTTACACGACTGCTGTGCCAACTTCCAATCACCACCCTCGAACTTCGGACATGCAGGTTTCGACTCCCTGAGGTCTCCCCCGAGTCACTCGGTGGCGTACGTTTGCGCGGATTAGAACGCTTGTTCCTCTTGACTGCGAATGGGGAGCTGGAGCACTTCGCCGGCCTCATCCTCGCCTCTATTCTAGATCTCACTCAGCTGAAGTACCTCCAATTGGCAGAAACTTCGGCCGTTAGCCAGATCATGCTCACAAATCTGGTCGCCCTCGATGATCCAACAAGCCTCGAAGGAATCACCATATCCGAACTGAACAATTCACCCGAATTTGTGCAGTTTTTCCAGCGGTATGGAAACCTCAAGCATCTGACCATTGAAACATACTCTACAGACCCGCAGCACACGACAAACGCGCCATGTCTGATAATGGCGAATCATCTCGAGAGCATACGTTGTCCTCAACAGGTACTGCATCTGTTGCAACCCCAGGGCCAAGTGACGTCCCTCGACATACACTACAACGGGCGGGATCGCATCCCATTCTCAGCCATGGACCGTTTCCACGACTCTTGGACTAAGATCGCAAGACTGAGGCTTCCATTATACATGTATGCCGAGCACACTATAAGCTCTATGTGCACCATGATTACCGACCTCGGTTTGTACATTGACATACAGGACTATGGTCGGGAGGTGCGTACTTAATCTCGCCATACTATGTCATGGCTGATTAGTGTTGTTAGCTGGTCTTGCAGTCGCAGATCTCCAAATTCCAGCCCTCACGTTCAGTAACTATGCTGAGGTTGTGGCCGAGGAATTCGATCAAACCTCGTAGCCATAATTTCTTCGAGACATTAATCACTGCCTTTCCGCGGATTACAGACTTCTGCACGATACATGAGACTTGGTCCAGGGGATATGACGGTGTGTGGAAGGGAGGACCTGGAATGCAGATCGACGACGTCAAGCCTTTACCCGTATCACCCAACTTCGATGTATGGCGCAATTAATCTGTAAGATGTCGTTCGGTATGCCGGTAATTCAAATCGATTGCACTTCTCAGATAAAATACCATGTAGAAAGGCTAATCAGACGCTAAGAGAGGTGCTTCAAGAACTTTTGAGGACCGAGTTCCCTGAGTGTATGTTATCGGTCAAGCACGGTAAGGTGAAGCATGACGAATATTCAGTTTAGAAAGTCACGCGGTTACGCCGTACCGCGGAAAGTGTCGAACCTTCATCGCCTACTCTCACCTCAGGCTGAAGTGCCATGTCCTCTCAGTGGACGGGTATGTATCACATTGACTTGATGGCACGGTAGACTGACGGAGCGTAGTACCCACTCGGTCCATAGATTCTCGCCCGTTGAATGCCATTCCAGCAGAGATATACATCAAGATCTTCGATCTCCTTGAATCCGACCCGAGCATAGAACGGCAAGAACTCCTTACTACCCTTCTGAACTTGAATCCAGTTTGCCATCTGTTCAACTCTATAGCACTTGCTCGCATTTTCTCATCCATTGACATCAACTGCAATGATTTAAGAGGACGAGGCGAGGGGTCAAAACGAAACGAATGGTCAAAGCATGGCTACGCCCTGTGTAGAGCCATTCAGGAGAACAAACCAGGCTCAGAACGACTATCCCACCTTCCAAAGGCAGCTACTCTCGAAGGATTTCAGTACCCGGATCACGGGATTACTGTTGGGGACATGGAGGCCTTCGAGGTTCTTATGAAGGCCCTCACAGGAATGCCGAATCTACGGAGACTGAATCTAATTTCTGATGATCTAGATCCGAGGATTATCAGACAATTGCGCCTCCTCCAAATCAGTTCCCTTAGTCTTTACAGGTGTTCGATCCACCACAATTTGTCCATCGAATCCCTGAAGGACACACAGCTGAGGAGCTTAGAACACTTGTCCTTTCACTCTCTCAGGATTTACGGGGGCGATCCATCCAATTCCCTTATCTATGATGCCATCCTCGAGCTTAGCCAGCTCAAATCCCTCGTGCTCAAAGGCTTGAGCCCACCCATCAATACTACCATGCTCTCGAAACTGAACGCCCTCGGGGATGCGCCACTTCTTGAAAGCCTTACAATAGCGGAGCTGACGAACAACCGCACATTTGCAAAGTTCTTTCAACAACATGAAAACCTCAAGCATCTAAGCATTGCGACCTATGTCCCGACCTCGTACCGAGATCCAACCAACGCTGAATGGCGGATAGCTGCAAGCCATCTCGAGAGCTTAGAGTGTCCTCAAGAACTGATCCACTTATTGTCGCCACAGGACCGATTAACCTTTCTACGAATCCACCAGTGGAAAAGTAACCGTGTTCCATTCTCGTATCTCGATCGTTTCAGCAACTGTTGGGGCCAAATCACGAAGTTACAACTTCCTTTCTACATATACGCTGGAAACCCTATTTCCTCAATGTGTCCTATGGTTGTCAGTCTGGGGTTAGAGATCTGTGAGGATGATTATGACCAAGAGGCAAGTACGTTTTCGCTGGGTCTCCGTTTCTCACCTGACGCTTCTATTAGCATCCCTTGCAATCGGTTATCTCCAACCTCACCCCATTCGATTCGGTGTCTGGGTTGAATTTAAGGGGCATGATAGCAATAGACAGGAGAGGAGACAACTTTCTCGAGGCGGTAGCTACTGCCTTCCCCCGGATCGAGAGATTTTGGACAACGCTTGACGGAGATCGGTGGTCGAGGGATCGCGAGGGAATATGGAAGCAGGAGGCCGTTAAATAGCAGATGTTTGGGACGGGGGATCGTGCTGGGTGTGCTCCCGTGCGTATCGTGCCCGAGGACGATATCACTGTACGAGGAACGCAACTCTCACTAGAACCCTATTAAAATACAGCTTTTATGTACAATTACTATGTTAAACTTTTTGGTATACAAATATTGACAGCATCAGAGCATTCACAACGACAATATCTCTCTCAGATTTTAGAACCCCATAAACCCAGAGAGCGCTTTCCACTTTGTTGAGATATCCGAATCCAGGTAACCCAACCGTGGACTCAACTCCACCAGCAAGCAGTTACCCGACACGATCAAGGGCATGCCCTTGGTCGCAACGATGCAACTATACACCAGCTCCGCAAACCCAATCATCGCCAGCCCTCCATTCATCGAGCTCTTGACGCCTCGCCCTGCAAATAGAACGTAGAAGGTCCCGGTGACGAAGGTCGCCGTTTGAATGATCCTGTACGCCCTCGACCGTACACCGCTTTCGAGGTACGTGAGCCCGTCGTATGGCGTGCAGCCATGAAGGTCGGATATCTGGTACGCCACTGTGCCTATGTCTTTCTGCCACCGCTGAATGATCATAGCGAGGGAGGCACACCACTGGAAGAGTGCAATCAGGAGGGAGGGTAGGGCGAACCACGAGAAGTCGACGGCGAAGCAGAGCCATGTCGCCCAGCCTAGGATGGATATCCAGCCTGCTGTAGATTTCTCATTGCTCTGCACGTGGGCGAAGGAGATGAGCCAGGCGATGAAGCACGGCGGCATCACGATGTATTGGAAGACGTCCCATATACTGATATCAGTCCCGTTTGACTGGAAAGAGATATTGATTACGGGGTTGATGAGGAGGTATTGTAGGAGTGCCTGGGGCCAGCTGGGTAGTAGGGCTGCCTCTTCAGGCGAGGCAGTGACAATAGTTAGGTTGTACTTCGCCCGGAATTCTTCGATCTGGTCTTGGTTCTTCGCTAGCCTCCAGTAATGAGGTGGTAGAACATCTGGATCGCCGCGTTTGAGGAGGGCGTTATGATGGATTGGGAATGTAGGGTAGATAGGTGAAGCCAGAGTAGCGTTCAGCATCGGTATTGATGGTGCTTCCAAAGGTAGAGGATTGGCCACCACGAATGCGTTCAGTAGGCATGAGATAAGAATTGCACCGAGGGATTTCGAGAATCGCATTAATCTCGATGATATGATGGCTGGGGTCGAGAAAGAAACGTTCAAGATCGATTGGCAGGTCCTTTGTAGTATCTGCCAACCGAGGAGGCTGTGCCAGAAGGTGTGGACGGGCGGTGGGCTCAGGGATATTAAAATGCTGTTTACGACAGCCGAGACCGTCTGAAGCAGAAACTGCTCATGGAAGCACCTGCGAGCTGGGTAATTAGAGAGGCCATGGGAATGAGGGACAACTCCCCAAATGTGAGGTTTGCTGCTTGACGTGAGGTACGAGAGGCCGCAGGGCATAGCTGGCTCAGAAGTACCAAGGGTTCTTCATACCGTGTCGACAGTGGTAGATGATGGAAACGGTGCTGTAATGGCAGCTAAAATAGTGTGAAAGCCTATTGCATTTCAAATTTCAGCTCTTGAGCTTGAAGATGTTGTCGAAGGGATTGGCCAGTTCATGAACGTTGAACTTCGGTCCGAACCAATGGAGTCGAAAGTGACGTGGGATCTGTTTACTATATTTGGGAATTGTCGATTGATATCCGCATATCCCCGAGCGGATCGCACTCGGACAGTTTCGTGTATTCGAAGCCGAATCTCCCGATTCTTAGATCCATAAAAAATGCTTGGGTCCAGAACTAAGATATATTGGGGAGTATTTGATACAGTTTATGCTTCGTATTTTATAGCAGTATATCCGTGGTCATAAAGAGAACCGTAACCTCGTCGGGATATGAGAGAAATCAGACAACAAATTAAGCCTGGATCTTCTGCTTGAGGAGCTCCTTGAGCTTCTCACCGTCCTCAGCGAACTTCTTGATACCTTCGTGAAGCTTGTCGAAAGCCATAGAATCTTGGAGAAGTGACCATCGGAACTCGGGCTCGTTATCGACGAAGGTGACTTTGGCAATGGGGGCGTCTTGGGCAGCTAGGCGGGGATAAATGTGAGTCCAGAATTTATCAAGATGACGTCAGAATTTCGCGTACCCTTCTGCGAGTCAAGTTTCTTGGGGACATCCTCAGTCGAGTTCTTGAGCTCCTCGAGAAGGGATGGTGAGATGGTCAAGAAGTCAACGCCAGCAAGAGCCTTGATCTCTCCGATCTGATAGAAAAGCTGATTAGGCAACACAGAGAAACGATCGGTAAGATAGATGTACGTTACGGAAAGAAGCACCCATGACGATGGTCTTGTAGCCATGTTGCTTGTAGTAGTTGAAGATCTTCTTGACGGATTGGACACCTGGGTCTTCGTCGCCCTGGTAGTCCTTACCAGTATTCTTCTTGTACCAGTCAAGGATCTTTCAGGAGAGATTAGAACCGGGGTCCGGTAGAATCAGGATCAAAGACTTACTCGGCCGACGAAAGGTGAGATCAAGGTAACACCAGCCTCAGCGCAAGCAACAGCCTGGCCAAAGCCGAAGAGAAGGGTGAGGTTACAGTGAATGCCCTCATCGCGCTCGAGTTCACGGGCAGCTTGGATACCTTCCCATGTTGAGGCAATCTTGATCAGGATGCGGTCCTTCTCGATGCCAACGGACTTGTAGAGAGCGATGAGTTCCCTAGCCTGAAAGTCCGCGGTTAGAGATACGCGAAGTAAAGATAAGAATAAGGATTACCTTGGCTTTTGTGGCCTCCTTGTCGAAAGAAAGGCGGGCGTCGACTTCGGTGGAGACACGACCGGGGATGATGGCCAGAATCTCCTTACCGAATTCCACGAGCTACATCGAGATGGTCAGGACGTGGAGGGGTGATGTAAAAGATCAGTTGCATACCAAACGGTCAATAGCAGCGTTGACTTGGTTGTCAACGTCACCACCTTTCTGCTTGCCAAAAGCAATGGCGGTGTCAATGAGTTTTGCGTATCCTGCTTTGCCAGCAGCAGCGAGGATCAAAGAAGGGTTGGTGGTGGCATCCTAAGAGACAAAAGCTCAGCGCGTTGTTCCCTCCGATGACATTCATCTCGCTTACCTGTGGCTGGTAGACGGCGATCGCTACACGATATGATTGAGTACTTCATCCCGGACACCGCGATAATTGTTCAACGTACATTCGAAGTCGCCAGAGTCTGAAACGACAACAGTTCCAGACTGCTTAAGGAGATCGAGTGAGGTGGTCATGATGGTTCGAGTTCAAGTTCTGCTGGACTTCGGAAATTGCAAAACGGGTTTTGTTAAATGCACGGACTTCAGTCAGAAATTACTCATCGATAGACATTCAAGGAAATTCACACGTGATCGCCGTGTAAGCGATTAGCTCCGATGGCATGACCGGCCCGGCCTCGCCTGGACTCTCACTTTAACCTTTGAACGCCTTCCTTGCTGCTGCACGTTCCTCACGACGCACGGGCGTAGGTGAAGGTACTTCTGCCGCAATACTAGACGTAATTGGATGCAATCCGTCGAGTACCGCAGCGAGAAAACCTCCGAAATCGTCACAGAACTAGTTTGGACCCAAGCAGCCTTCAACTCCGGCCAGCAAACCAAGAGATGTCGGGGTAGCAAGTTTGGGCTGTCGAAATGTCCGAATACAAGTAAGGCAAGTATCATCCAAAGCTCGAGCTGATTGATTGACGGACAAGATAGGAAATATTTTACGGTCATCTCGAAGGCTGTGTCTGGATCCCAACGGCGGACACAGCTCCTCCTGAGAGTACACCTCCCTTGTCACCTTCCAGCCGGTCTTCCATCCCGCGGATAAAAGAATACTAACACGGTTTCTTAGTGCTTTCTCTTGAGAATGGCTCTTTTCGCCTTTGCTTGGTACCCGTCATCGGGGGTGACAAGTCAACAATGAAGGATTGGCGCTCGAAGGAAAATAGAGTGCCTTAACCCCGGTTACGTCCTAATCTGTCGTTGACCTCAGGACAATTGATCACCGTCTGGCGCGACTTTACCCTGCGATTGCACTGCTGAATCTTATGCTACACCTGTCATGGCGGTGCCTTCGTCATGGTAAACGTCTCTTCAGCTGGTCACTACACCCTCAACGTCGTTCATTGGATATTGATCTTCACGACAAGGAGTTATCTACGCTTTCAAGGTCCTTGGTTAGTTGGGCCCTGGTAAATTGAGATCCCTTGAAGAACGGGCTCTCTCTGCCACCGCCACTACCAATCCGGACTTGTACCCTCCGGAGGACGGGGGGACGATGAATTCAAAATACCGTTGCCAGAGATCTGCAGCAACCCTCCATTAACTTGGTTTATTGAACGACTTGGCGTCGCTTGGGATGACCAGGGGTCCAGGGCTATCTCCTGACGCCGCTTGTTCATGAAGATGAAGATAATGACTTCAACTGTCATTGAAGTACATTTGCGCCCAATATTCGCGTAAGTCGAGCGCTCGATACTCAATGGCCAGCGCTAATACCTCCGACTCGCTCAGCCCTCGGAATGTTCTAGTGGCTGGGTCCCCAGAACTTCAATTCAATGTGGTGGAGAGTTGTTACCTCAAGAGATTGCCACGTTGCCTTGGGATGAGGTATGAACGCAGGCGCTTAGTTTGTTAATTGGATCTAACGCTGGGTGACGTTTTAGTGGCGATGCGTGCTGTGTATGACTTTGTGGTGAGCATCTAGACATTTCGGGCTTAAATGATACTGATAACGATGTAAATCGAGCGAAATGGTGCAGAAAATGCCTCTCTTTTTTACATGAAAGTCTGAATTGTCATCGAGATGGGCGATTCGAACATCCATAGTGTCAAAATTGTGGGCAAGGGGTATAGTTCAGGGCCACGTGACCGAACGCGACGCGAATCCTCGTCCTAATTTAGACCAGGCGGCGCGTACCCATGAACAGCCTTCCTAAATCACCTATGCTTTCACTCGGTGGTCGCCCTTTTCTGGAGAACACGACTTCACATACCACAGCTTCGAGCATTTCACATCTGAGTCAAGGAACGGCACCGTGATTGATCTCCCCAACTGATCAATCTCTAATGTTATCCTGCTCACCTGAATCCGGCGGCAGAAACATGGCGAAGGAAAGTCCTAGTCGGAAGACGATCACAAGCGTGGCCGCTACCCACCTCCACATCACACGCCTTTACTCTTTGTAAAGGCAAATCTTGGCTCCGACAATACGAGGGGCTGGATTTGCTATCTCGTCGTGTTTCCACTCATTCGTTCATGTTCGGTTGATGACTGGATCTGACGTCCTGTCGGTCATCTGCCTTTCACCGACGAATATCACTCGACCATATTTGGACTTCTTTGAGCTACTTCAGACCCATTTAAACAACTTTGGCGACACATCGGCATCTACAGCATTCTTCTTCCCGTTTTCACCATGTCGAGGTATTCGAACAATCGTCCCCCATCACCGCCGATGATCATTCTATACGACACTCCCGGCCCAACACCACAACCATGGGCACCCAATATATGGAGGATTCGCTTCATTCTCAACTACAAACGCCTTCGATATCGGACCGTTTGGGTCGAGTTCCCCGATGTTGAAGCAACGGTTCGACAGATCGGGGCGCCTCCTAGCGGGCAACGCAGCGACGGACGACCAGTGTACTCACTCCCCGTCATCGTCGACCCCACACGAAACCCAATGGCCCCCGAAATCATCTCCAACACAAACCACATCGCAGAGTACCTCGAGGCTGCCTACCCTGCACGGCCTGTATTCCCCGACGGCTCTCGAGCAATGCAGACGCTCTTCGTGCACTACATCCAAGAAGTGTTTGCGAAGCCGCTGCTGCCCATTATGGTTCCCCTCTCCCACCAACAGCTTCCTGAGCGCAGCCGCACTCATTTCCGGTCCCGAGGAGACCCTGCGTCGCCAGCTCCCATGACAGGATACCCATCTTCGGCACCTGGGGGCCCAGTCCCTCTCTCTGGGCCGCAGCGCGAGCAAGCTTGGGCTGCAGTGAGGGAGCAATTCGACTTTCTGGCAATGGTTCTCGATAAGAACGCCGATGGAGATGGGACTTTCGCTATGGGCAGAGACGTCACATACGCGGATTTTGCGCTTTGCTCATTCCTGATCTGGATTGAGAGAATGGCGCCTCACGATGGATGGGCTAGAGTGAGGACTTGGAATGGCGGAAGGTGGCATCGACTCTGGGAACGTTGTAGGGACTATATGGACGAATTTTAGGTCTCGAAATCCGCATATTTAGGCGCATCCATAATCTTCGTAATAATTTTTGTAATATGTATTTAATGGCCAGCAGGAATGGACCACGTCAATTCAGTTATCCACGTATTCGAGAACGATGGAGGGATTATTCATCGAAGACTAGACGCCGTTGGCCATTCCAAGTCGAAGCGGAGGCTAACAGCGAAGGAGGTAAAAGTATATCTCCGTTATCTATTGTCGTTTGTGGGTGCCGCTTTGTCCAAACGGCCAAAGCTAATGACAGCTTTGTGTGGTCTTTCAGCGCCACGCAGCCTTCTCTCTCACAATTATGGACCCACGTTAGGGTGTTTGAAATTCTATCCACTTATCTTCGTTCTTCCACGGACTCAAAATGTGCAAAAGTCCAGTCGCTACGGCCTTCAGGTAGACTGCAGGAGCCTCACTTGCGGAGCAAGCCTCTTTCATACTATACACGCGCCTCTTTGTTACGAGGGTCGAAATGGACGCAGCGGTCTTCTGACCGCTTGAGCATAGTATCAAGACAAGAGGTTCATCATGTGTGGGGACTACAAGGATGAAGGGGGAAAGAGTAAACACTTAGAGCGACGACACTGTTCTCGGCAGCCTGAGAGTAGACTCTGTATCATAGCCATAATCCAATAGATGGATGCCAGAAGATGGTCATTGGTCGTAAGCTACTGGAGCCACTGTCCTCCGCCTCCTGGCTTTACCCCCATGGACCCGGGAATTTTGTTCTTCGCAACATGTTACACGAAAGGCGCACCGAATCTGCGCCTTACTCATACTATGATGAGGTCTTGAATCACGACCTCGAAGTTCTTTTACGGAAGGAGTCAAACATTAGCCATCATATTCCGGGTATTTAAGTATTATATCGTACAATTCGGGTTCTCCAAAAGTAAATAAATAACAAGCAATGGCTGGATGCGGTCCTACAGTACAAAGGAAAGGCCTTATCCTGAGCTACTCCCACTAACGACTAACTTGGCACGCAACCGGGACAACGTCCTTTCTCTTCGCCAATCCGTTGGTTTCGGTTTCGACCTAACCTGTGACCAATGATCCTTCAAATGAGTAAATCGGAGTTCACAGAGTCACACAGAACGTACACGGGTTTGCAACTGCAATTTTGATCATGATGACGGTGGTAGATGCTAGTGCGGCAAGTCTCCCTTCGGCATGAGACCTAACCGTCAATCATGGTATTAGTTCCACGCCCCTCACAGTCCGAGTACGAGGGAGCTTACATATATTTTATTCCCTCCGACATGATCTCCAGAGAAGTAATCATGCTGGCACCGGCGATAGTATGTTACTAGATAGACGAAGTGGCACATCTAGCCAAGGTTAGTCCATGCTGGGTGCGAACGAGGTTCATCGGGGATAGTTACCTGGACTTTCAAATTTGAGTGGTAGGCAAGACTCTGTCTGAAGGCGGTCTGAGGTGAGAGTTTCTGAACGATTTAGGGCGATTCTAGGGCTCACTATATATACGTCTTTTAGAGGGCTTCCAGAGTCATACAAAGTCAGGCAATCCAATGGGCTGCTGTAATGCCTTGTATTACTTGCAGCTTCCAGCCAATATTAACGAAGCTGCGTTGATGGTATACGCGTCGGCCAAGCGTGGCCCTCCAATTTCAGTACGAAATGCGCCACGGGTGTGCAGGGTATCGCCTCGTTCCACAGTATACCTCAACTACATTGAGGGTTTAGTCGCGTATATCAGTTACACGGTTGTATTCCATCCACGAGTGCTCAAGCGAGAAAGTAGACAGAACCTCCATCCAGTGAGGCAACGGCCAGCGACTTGGAAGAGTTGGTTTTCTACGTCACGCATATCCAAAGAAAGGATCATATAAAGGCACGATTTCAGCTCAAGTCAATCTTCTAATAGCTGAATCATGTCGGAGGTAGGGTCTCCAGGAATTTTGAGTTGTCTCGTTTCTGAAAGCGTATTCAGACAGCCCCCCAGGAACAGATAGGTCTTCGCTGTCGTCGTTGGATATCGCGTGTAATACTTTACATGAAGTAAGTGGGCTTTTCGTGGCCGGGCTTACGGGAACTTGAAGGTGAAGAGTCGGAGTGAGAGAAATCTGAAGTGGTTCGGAGTTGCACGCGGATGATGTGACGATGATGATAGATTGATTAGATCTTCAGCCCACAATCCTTCTCATAAACCTGAGCTTCCCTCTAGCAAACGAGCCGAAGTAGAGGCTGGACTTTTTACAAACGTGGTTATGCATAATATATACAATTACGAGGTCGCTAGCGTATGCACATTAGATAAATATAACCCAACTAAACCAAAATCTCAGTTCGCCCCCGACAATCCTTAAAGTTTAGCTTTAACGTGACAAGAAGGACTACGACAAGGGTGAATCAAATCGCGTGGCAATGCGTTATAAACGACCATCTGCCGTCTAAAGAGTAGCCATCCCGTCAGCTCATTGCTCGTAGGATCATTTTGGAAACCTACATGGTATTGCATCTACATGCCTGCCTTTGCTTTAAATAGGGACACACATAGCCGTGCGAGGGGCTACCTCTGCATTCAGCGACTTGACAAGGCATCTAAGTTGCAAGGGTGAATTGGTTAGCAATTGCGAGGACTGACGGAAAGGAATTCTGCGCACCCAGTCCTGGCCGACAGTTTCGGTGTGGCCACATTTGTATTGGCGGGTAACGACTACTGGAGCGCACATTTTGAGGCTTGAAATGTGAGATAATTAGCGACAAGCACCCCAGTGAGTTTATACTACTCACTAACAGGTAATATTGGAGGAGATCTGGGGTGCTTGGTGAATACCTTCGACCCATTCTCCAAGGTATATATATCGTAAATAGAGGTTCCCTTCGAGTCAGATGCGTGAACAGCAGTCAAGTGTAGTTGGTGTGCAACCACACTATTAGGTGGGACCATCCTTGTAGTAGGTTCGGCCAGACTCAGACTGCGTCATCGTTGAAGTACCAGTTGGTCAATTTGGTCGAGAATGCGCCACGGCGGCAAATTGCTGTGAAAAGGTTAAGGGCGTTTCACTTGTTTTTATGGTATTTGTGGTCGGTTGTTGCAGAGTACAAGGTCCTTTAGAAATGTGAGGAAAGAATGTAATGCAGGGACACCAAGGCATCATAAGGCATCCAGAACGCGTATGAGTATTACGATATAGATGAGCCGCAAAGCAGGCTCCACCAGTGCCCAATAGGAGTTGAAGCTAGGGTGTAGAAGTAGAATTCGAGAGTCCGAGGTTCTTCAAGTGGTACGAATGAACCTCGATTTGCCCCCAGACGTGCAGAACTAATGTTTGAACTGAAGGCCAGGTTTCAGCAAGATGACCAGAGATTTATCTCGTTCTTAGTGACGATAGTCAGCCAGACAAATTCTAGCAGCAATTTATTGGTGAACTGAGCCGTTCAGGCCTTTGGAGATCATGGTGGTCAACGCCAAGCCATCCGAGGCCGTGACAGCCGATGGTTCGCGTGAGCGTGACAACCAGCACAACGCGCCGCTCGTCGTCGACAACATTGGACAAGACGGGCGCCTACATTCCACACGACATTCGGTCTATGTAAACGGGATCTAGCTATAGAAATAATCTATAGACTTTCTACTACAATCCACCCTTTCCTCCGACGAAGATGGCCGCTTCCTCACCGACAATCCAACCCCCATCGTTCAGAATGTCGTCGCCATCGTTGAACTCGCCTGTCATCGTACAGTCGCCCAGCTTTTCGCCAGCATCACCGGTACCAAGCACTTCAGCGAATACCATCGTCATCCCGGGGAAATCTATCCTGAAAAGGCCGCCTCCGCCACCACCGACTTTACTTTCCCGAATTACGAGATTCTTGCCTACGACCCCGACGACACCTACCTCTGGCAATGGTGGAGGCAATGATGAGGAGAAGCAGAAGCCGTTGAAGAGAGCACACTTCATCTTGCCTGAGCTTGTGACGGTGTATCCGATCTCGAGTTCGAATCCTCCAAGCACACCGACACTCAAGGAGGAAAAGCGACAGGTCGAAGAAAGGGAGAAGGAAAGGAGGTGGAAAGTCGTCAGAAGCAATTCGATTTCCCAGCTCAGCTCTCCAACTTTGAGTCGACCTGGCACCCCTGGAAGCACAACCAGCTCTGGTTCTGCAGCGGGTGGAGGGAGCAGTATAGGAGGAGGTGGGAGTACCGCTGGAGGATCCACGGAGGTCAAGGACATGAAAGATGAAGATCTGTGGTGGAGCATGGACAAAGTCGAGTCATTCTTCAAGGAGTGCTGCGAGGGTTGCGATGAGCCACCGGATAAGGCCATAAGTGCTGCGTTCAAGGTATGACTATATCTTGCAAATCCGAACTACGTTTGGCATGCTAATTGTACCTAATAACAGAATGCCAACCCCAACCATCCTCGTTCGGTGGATTTCTCGGGTGTCCAGCTGACGTATGCTTCTGCTGGCATTCTAGCCGACGTCCTAGCTATTGAGTGGGGACTGCGGAAGGTTGTCTTCAGGGAATGCGACCTGGACGAGCTGGTATGTCCGTTTAACCATCATGAAATAACAATGATTGACCTTAGCCATCCATTTCTCTGCAGACACTGAAGCCGATCCTGCATTCATTGCTGATCCCCAACTCCTTACATTTCCTTTCGGTGGCTTCAAATAGAAGACTCAAGACCCCGGCTTTTAGATTAATTGGAGCTTTCGTTGAGAAGGTATGAATGTTTTGGCCCCAGATGCACCTAATTCATCGTTTACTGATGGTTTACACTATAGTCAGTTACGATACAGTTCCTCGACCTCTCTCAGAATACCCTGGATAAGAAGAGCGTAGATTATATCTGCGCCGCATTTAAACCCTTCGCTGCCGATAATGCCAACGACAATGACGGAAAGGACGCAAAGTACCAAGGACTGGCGTCACTGAGACTCGACGACTGCCAGCTACGGCCAAATGCTCTTGAAGCTTTGTGTGAGCAACAGCTTCTTCCCCACGTTGAATCACCTTTTCTGACGTTTCTACTTTCCACAGCACGAGCAGTCCGAACTTCATCTCTTTGCAACATCTCCTTGCGCCACAACAGAATTTCAGGGACAGGCTGCGTTGCGCTGGCACTCATGATTAGAGACTATCCAGACGTCGTACCTTCTGGTCTCTCGCTACCGCCATCGCTCATGAGTCCGACACCAAGCATGAGTGGCACACCCACCTCATCTGTGACCTCATCACCGGCCTCATCGATCATGTCCCTTCCGCCAATGAATGCTGGCCCTGGCCCTCTGGGACAAGTCCCACCACCGCTCAACCTGTCTTCACCCCCTCCCACGCCGAACACGCAGGTGACGCCGCAGAGTGCACCAGCAAGGCAGAGTTCTGGCCCTCCTGCGCCTCCACCTAGGCACCCAACCACTCAACCAGTTCAAACCACGTATACACCCTACGTCCCCCGTGCCCGACGAGGCGCAGGTACCCCATCCACCGCCGGTGCTGCTCCCCACTCCGCAAGAGGCGCAGCTCATAACCTGCCCAACCCCCTCTCAGCAATGGGCCAACCAGTACCTATAATCTCCACCTCTGCTCAAGGTGGTGTCACGACACGGCATACAATCCACCAACAACAGCAACAACAGCAACAGCCGCACTCCGCTGCACCCACCACGGGTGCGTTCGGATTTGGAGGCGGGCTTGGGGGTGGGAAGTTGGAGCAGGGCTTGAGCAGTGGGTTGAGTCGGTTGCAGGGGTTCGCTGCGAGTAAGGTCAAGGCGGCGAGGGAGTTCCAGGCTGGTCAACAACAACTTCAGCAGCAGGGCCAAGGGTATACCCCCAGCCACGGCCACACGTCCTCTGTCTCCCAGTCAACTATCAATGCGACCGGACATACGTATACGCCGTATTCTCCTGCTGCTTCGCCGCATCAGCAGCAGCAGGTGCAGAGTCAGGCTCAGTCGAAATATGAGCAAGGACCAAGTGCGGCGTTGTTGGATAAGGTTAGGGCGTTGGATGCGTTGCCGAGGATTGGGGCGTTGAGGACGTTGGATTTGAAGGGGAATGATTTGAGGGTGGGTGTTGGATTCTTCGTTGTGTTTTCGTTTTTCTTGGTTTTGGTGGTTTCCACCTAGGGTTAGGGTTAGGGTTTGAACTTTCCTCAAGTCCTCCTTTCCTTCCTCTTCTTATTCTTGTTTGCTCGTATTTTGGCTTTGCGGTTGCTGATCACTGTCTTTTCAGAATGGCATTACTTACATTGCCCAAGTGCTGAAACGCAACCGAACGCTCAAGGTTCTCAATCTGAGTGAGAACAAGCTTGATGTGCAATGCTTGGTCTCTATCGCCGAGGCTTTGGTATGCCTATCGTACTCTTCATCGTTTGAATTGCTCTGATATGACTTGGATCACAGAAATACAATTCCTGTCTGGAGACACTTGATCTAAGCAAGAACCCATGCTCAGGACCCGGTTTAGAAGGGGTGCGTATACATTTGAAGGTGTTCTTGTTCTAGCTCACTGACGCCTTTCCTCGCCCATCCTAGATCCAATCTCTCCGTACCGCATTTACCCTCAACACCGCCCTCAAACGTCTATTCCTCTCCTCAACCTCTCTCACATCACTCGGCGCCATCTCGCTTGCAGAATTCCTACCCGAGAGCAGCAGCTTGCTGTATCTGGACCTCACTGAGAACAAGCTCGACCTCGCAGGCGTCATGGCCCTCAATGAAGGTCTGAAGAAGAACTGGGTAATCAGGTGCCTAGACGTGAGCGTTCCGCCTGGGGATGAGAAGTTTGCTCGGTACACTTGTTTCCTTTGCCTAATGTGTCCATGGAGCTGACTTTGGCCCGTTGCAGATGCTGCCGAGAAATTTTGAATACGTGTATTAGGAACACGGAGGAAGCGGAGAAGAACCACAGGATGGCTGCCACGGCTGCTGCAAATGGCGTTCTGCTGTCAGACGGGAAGGCTGGTGCCGGAAAGCCAGACAGTGGTCGTGGTTTGGGCAAGGGTGTTTGGGGCATGATTGAGGCCAGCAAACTTGCGAAAGGCGTCAAGCTGGGAGAATCAGAAGAGGTTTGTAGTCCATGAATCAGCTGTCCTGACAGAGACTGACAACCATGCAGGATGAAGCAACCGTGCTTGTTCGCGTTCACGGATGCATTTCTCGGATGCAAAATTTCATCACCTCATGTGCAAATGGAAATACCACCCCTCTGCTATCACCTATGACGCCTTCTATCATGACACCAACGACGCCTGTACCCCGCAGCTCAAAGATCGCTAAAGGCCAGACACACGCCCAGACGGTGGAAGATCTCAAGTCCACCGCGAAGGGACTCGTCACAGAACTCGGCAACGTCATACAAAAGACGGAAGATCCCACCGAAATGGAGGAATTATTCGAGTTGAACGATCAACTCACAGAGCTCCTATCCGAAATATCGTCTCTCCCTCCTCCAGCTGCGCCTTCCGCTCCAAGGACCCCAACTATGGCGACGACACCCATCACTGTCTCGGCACCGACTCCAGGCAGCGGCCGCCCAGCAAATCTGACCTTGCAAGGACTGGGAATTCAGTTCAATAATTCACCTAAGCCCAACGGAGCAGGACCAAATGGAACACCCGGTTACGTTCAGGTTGATGGGGAGGATACACCAACGACTCCCAGAATCGACAAGGGGAAAGCTAGGGCAGATCCCGAGCCGGAGGAGCATGAAAGGGTGTTGAGTCCTACAGCCGCCCTCATAGGAGGCGACGAGGAGGATAGTGACGACAGTGGGCCGGAAGAATACTTCCCTGCGGAAGATGTCGCAAACCCCACTCATAGGTCGAAGAATTGGGTGGAAGAAGAGGGCGAAGTTTTCAGGAAAGGGAATGTGCTCCTGGGACCAGAGGAGATGGAGAGCGAGTTTGCTGGAGAAGAATTGAGAAAAGAGGTTGGTGCTCATTTTGTACGTTCCTATAATTCCCGTAGCTGACCGTTACTTTTCCAGCTTCTTGAAGCAATGGTAGAACGCCCACCTCCCCGCTCGTTGACCGACGAGTTCGGTATTGAGGCACAACAAGCTCCTCTTTCCCCTTCTCAGCAAGACTTCCCTGAGCAATCAGGGAGCGTACCTGCATCCCCAACGACTGAGGTTAAACCGGCTCCGAAGCCTTACATCAAACGAAGGTCGTCAAACAGCTCAATCATGAGCGTCTTGTCCAACCATTCTACCTCAGGATCTCCGGTCGTCGGCGCTCCCACTGCTGGTCAAGGAGTCGGGAATGGAGAGACATTAGCCAATGCCTCACCTGGATCAAACCTCCAACCATCGTTGACAAGAATCAGACCAGGAGAGCCTACTATCAGTGAAGAGCCTCAATAGAGGCGTTCATGGGGGAAGGCTACAGCATTTAGCGAAGGGAGATAGCATTATACCTGTTTGGTTTTACTGGTAGAGTTTACTAATGATGTTTGTCGTACATTCTAATTTCATTCATCGCTTCACGCGGATTCCAATACGTTACAATTGATTAGTCTGGAAAAGTAGACCCACTAAGCGTGAGCCTGTTGGAGCTTTGGAGGCTCATGTCTATGGAGCGGCCACATAGAAAGGCCAAAGTTAACCGTATAAAATGGCGGGGCCGATGTTGAGGTCCAAATCTGCGCTCATGTGAGGGGAGTCAAGATAGTCACATCTCGTGGCCATGCCTGGGTTATCCAACGCCAGATGAAGTCAACAGACACCAATCCCGTTATTCTGTGCCTCAGATAGATAAGTTTCTGCAGCATCCACTGAGAGTTTCAGCCAGCCAGGTGCCTGGGCCCCTCAAGTCACAATTACAGGTTTGCGATCCCATCGTGTCCAAATAAATGCTTTCGGGAACCACTCCAAAAACATAACTCATGGAGAACTCCAAACATGTAGAGACCTAGATGGTTGTTATGCAGATGATGCGACCGGTGGCCAGCCCGAGATATGAGCCAAGATATCAACATTTGTTCCCCTATGTCAACGACAGTTCCCATACATCCATGACCTTCCGATGTTTCCAATACATCTCGCAAACCAACATGCCTTCAGCTGCTGACCTGCCTCCAAATCCTATTATCTTGACACTAGGGAACACTTCCCTTAACCGAGGAAGAATTTTCCGTTGCTCTTCGACCTTAGGAGAGTCGAAGGAAACGATAGGCTTATATAGAAACGTCCTCGTGTCGAAGTAAAGTTTGGAAATGGGTAAGCTCGAGAGATCTTTGTTGGTCAGGTCGTTTACCATCTGTGAATATGTCCGTGAGACGCATCCAATCTCGCAGTTTGGTCGCTTACATGTTCCAGGTTATCCCATACGATCCTATTCCTGTTACTATCAACCAGAGTCAACTCCTGTAAGCCGGTGCAGACGTCTCCGAAGCTGAACGCGACAAAGACGTTCGCCGGAACTATAAGGACCCGCAAATTCCTTGCTGGTGTTTGCAAGAAGGGGATATTTGGCTCAGCGGGATCTTCACGATAAGGGGAGCAGATTTTGAGTGTGACGAGGGATGATACAGGCTCGGCCGACATAACGGCTGGGTCGCAAGATAGGGATTGCACAGGAGGAAGAGACATCTCCCAGGTCCTCGGAAGTGGACTAGGGCTGACGGCGAAGATGGTCAGGCTCTTCAGCTGCCTGAGTTGGCTGAGGACAGCCCACACGTTCGGATCGTCGATTATGTTGTCTATGCTCAGGTGCCGCAGAAGATGATTGCCTCGATGAAGTGGTAATGATATCAATTCGTCGTCTTCGGAATGATGGAATTGTATCAAAGAAAGGCTTAGCTCCTCCACTTCAGGTCCAATATAGTCATAGAAAGCTTTGAGGTTCCGGTCGGTATGGTCCATTGAGGCGCAAAAACCGAACTTGCGCAGTCGGAGTTTGCTCACTAAGTTTGTGCGTATTCCTTGCGAGAAAGTACACCCAACGATGTCGAGTGACCTAAGCCCCTCGAGTGATATCAACTGGCGGAACAGCTGGCGGTCAATGTCAATCCAGGACAGCTTGAGCTTATGCAAGTTACGCATGCGAGTGATTGCACGACCAAACGTGGCGAGCAGAAGGGGATCGCGCCGATGGAAGTTGTTCAACGTGCAAGCCCTGACTATGTCAAGCACTGAGGATCCTGGCCCGTTGGCTCGTTGGCGAGATATCATACGGCATAGTCCGAGTCCCTGTTTGTTGGCAAAGCCTGGTCTACATTCATCGATGTGGAGGGTTTGCAAAAGGCGTTTTGACGCTAAATTGTAGAAGAGTCGACATACAAACATGAGATTCCTGAGGGATTCTCGATTAGCCAACCAGTCGGGAGTGTCTTCGATGTCGAAGAGGCCAAAGATTTCGAAGTATATGTCTTCGGACAGAGTTGTTAAAGGTAAGCCTGTCGACGTCGACATCCGGGATGGCACTATGTTGCAGGCAATCTGTGGTGAGGAAAGGAATCTCGGGCGGTTGAAATAGACATACCATTTGATTTGATGACTACAAGACCTCTCCTGGAGGAGTTTGTTGTCTTCGAGCCTTGCATGATGACGGTCGTTTGAAGCAGGGATGATACAAATTGATCAGATCATTTTAGCTTTATCCTTGCTTTATCTTGGGCTTTTTAAGCTACGTAAACCACCAGGCCCTCAAGGCCTCACTGACTAAAGGGAAAGCTATGTATTATTATCCGTTCAGTTTTCCGCTCGAAAGAAATATCCATATCTCAGGAGCTCGAGGGAATTAAATGACATGCTGGAGGCAATGAATGGTAACATGTGTCCTCCTATTGCTCCTATTGTCGCTCGGAACACGTGCTTTGTATCTCAGGCCTCGAGAGGGATTGAAGCTTTTATAATTCCACCCAACAACACTCAAACCTGCACTTGTCGAGCTACCAATCAACTCATATGGTCCACCTGGTAACTTTCACAACACCAAGATGCAGGCCCCAGGATGCGCCTGCACCCCTTTCGTCAGGAACTACTGATTAATTTTTAAAAAACAAGGAGGTTAATCATGACCAATGATGAGTTCATCCTAGGTGAATGTGTTCTGGCTCCTTCTTGCTACCAGCACTCAAGTTATTCTAGTAACCACCTATGTATGGCACTATATACACCCGATGAGATTATTCTGCGCTCACTGTCTTGAGAAGCACATTAAACTAGGAATTCTGCATACGTACTGGCATCTTGGGTCTCCCATATCGTTCCCTGTCATATGGCCTGTACTTTCTTTTTAGACTGACCTTCGTTCCCTGGGCGTCATCCACAGCAACGAGCTCAGCGCCGTCAGTTGTAGCCAATCTAAACCGAGCAATTATGTCTCCGAAGCATACATCAAACAAGACGGCATGCAAACCTGATAGTCGACCCAGGAGGGTTCGTCGTTGCTTCGTTAGTCCAATTATATGGCTGAGAGGCAACAACAAGGGTGGTACCCTCCGCAGGTGGCCGAGCACTAGGGGCTAGATACGTTCCAGACTTGACGTTCTTGACTGCCACTGTGGTGGCACCATAGTCGGCAGAAACGAGTTCCCACCGTATGAGCAAGATTAATTCCGGCGCTGGCTAGCACCCAACAGAAGATTCTAACACGTACCTCCTGATTAGTGCCGCCAGTTGGATTCCACGTAATAACTGGAAGAACAACATGAACGAGTGATCCCCTCCATGTCTATGGAGCGGCCACATAGGAAGGCCAGTTAACCGTATAAGATGGCGGGGCCCGACGTTGAGGTCTAAATCTGCGCTCATGTGAGGGGAGTCAAGATAATCACATCTCGTGGCCATGCCTGGGTTATCCACCGCCATATGAAGTCAACAGCCACCAATCCCGTTACTCTATGCCGCAGATAGATGAGCTTCTGCAGCATCCACTGAGAGTTTCGGCCAGCCAGGTGCTTGGGTCCCTCAAGGTACAATTACAGGTTTGCGATCCCATCGTGTCCAAATAAAATGCTTTCGGGAACCACCCCAATAACATAACTCATTGAGACCAAACATGTAGAGATCTGGACGGTTGTTATACACATGATGCGACCGGTGGTTAACTCGAGATATGAGCCAAGATATCAGCATTTGTCCCCTATGTCAACGAGAGTTCCCATACATCCAGGACCTTCCGATGTTTCCAATACATCATGCAGACCAATACCTCTCTGCCGGCGAGTCCTGATCTTTTTCCAAAACCTATTGTCTGAACCCTTGGTAATGCTTCCCTTAACCTGGGAAGGATCTTCCGTTGCTCTTCGACCTCGGCAGAGTCGAAGAAAACCATCATAGTAGGCGAAACCCTAAAGGTCCTTATCTCAAAGTGGAGTTTGGAGATAGGTAGGCTCGAGAGGCCTCTCTTGGGCAGATCGTTCACCATCTGTGAATATGTCAGTGAGACCCATCCGATCTCAGAGATAAATTGCTTACATCTTCCAGGTCCTTCCATTCGAGCCAAGGCCTTTCATTCTCAGTAAGACTTAGCTCCTGCAAGTTGGGGCATAAGACTCCGAGGTTGTATTTAAAGAAGACGTTCGCTGGAACTATCAGAGCCCGCAAATTCCTTGATAGTTGTATGAAACGGGTATCCAGTCCACGGTAAAGATCTTTAGGCCGACGAAAGAGTTCGAGTGTGACGAGGGATGATATCGGTTCAGCCGACAAATCGGCTGGGTAGATACGCAGGGCTTCGACGGGAGGAAGAGATACCTCCCAGGTCCTCGGGCGTGGATTGAGGTCGATGATGAAGATGGTCAGGCTCTTCAACTGTTTGAGTTGGCTGAGGACGGTCCACACGTTCGGATCGTCCATTATATAGGCTATTTCCAGGTGCCGCAAAAACTGATTGCCTCGATGAAGTGGTAATATCGATTCCAAATGGTCGTCGTCGTCATGGGAATGATGAAATTGTATCCTGTGAAGGCTTAGCTTCTCCACTAGAGGCCCAATATAGGCATAGAAAGTCTTAATATCCTGGTCGGTATTGAACTTGGTGTCGTCGAAACGAAACTTGCGTAGTCGTAGTTTGGAGACAGAGTTTATCGGTACTCCCTGCGAGAAAGAAACGAAAGCGATGTCGAGTGATCTAAGCCCCTCAAGTGCTACCAACTTTTGAAATAGTTGGCGATCGATATCGATGTGAACCAGCTTGAGCGTGTGCAAGTTATGCATGCGAGCGATTACACGATCAAACATGGCAAGCAAAAGGGAATCGCGCCGACGAAAGCGGCTCAACGTGCAGTCCCTGACTGAGTCGTAAACAGATGATTCCCCGTTTTCTCGATGGCGGGATATCATACGGCAGAGCCCAAGTCCCCGTTTTTGGGAAAATGGTCTATCTTCGGTGATGTAGAGGTGTTGCAAACGGTGTTCTGACGCCAAGTTGTAGAAGAGTCGACAAACAAACATGAGTTTAATGAGGGACAGCTGATTTGAGCACCGGTTGGAAGGATCTATAATGCTGAAGAAGCCAAAGATTTCCAAGTATATTTCTTCGGGCAGAGTGCTCAAAGGTAGGCCCGTAGACGTCGAGATCCGGGATGGCACTATGTCAGGCAAGTTGTGGTGAGCAAAGCAGGCCTGGGCGAGTAAACCAGCCATACCATCTGATCTGATGATTATGAGATCCTCAGATGGTTCAGGCAAGACTCTCCTGGAGGTGTTTGTCATCTTCGAGCCTCGTATCATGGTGGTTTGAAGCAGAAATGGTTTGGAATTGATTAGATCATCTCCGAAGGCAATCAGCTTCTCTGCGCTGAGGTATAGACGATAATACTATTGATGTAGAAAAAACATTATTCAGAGTTAAGTTTCCAGAACGTGGACCCCAAGGCAGGGCACGATTAAGCTCACAATGCTGGCTACACATCCGAGTGACAATCGAGCAATCGACAGTATCTCTAAACAGGACCCAGATGGTTATCATAGTCTCGTGCAATCAAGTCTTTTATGCGCCAAGACACAAAGTGTTCGATAGCCGGACAAGTATTCAAGATTGAATGAAGTAACACCCGCGTTGGCGTACCAGTAGTTGTAACGATCTCCATTTCTGTCTGTCTGAGGATATAACCCCAACCTCGTTACTCTATAACGCAGAGAGACGAGCTTCTGCACCATGGACTGAGAAAGAGGTTCGGCCAGCCATGTTCACAGGTCCAGGTAGCATGTACTGTCGATGCTTCGCCTAAGTTCCTTCGGCACCAAATCAACCACAAGTTCTAGTAGCCTTGGTCTGTATTCAGTCAAAATAAAACGAAGGCGTATACCTTCCTCAAGATGCATCCTGCAATCATAGGTCGAAGCTTCAAATCCCTTTCAAGCCGCCATTAGCTTGCAACCGTCAACATGTCGATGATTTCTGCCACGGGAGTTTCGACCCAGAAGATCAAGGTTGGGCCATCTCAATCATACTATAATTTTCGCCCCAATACAGACCGAATCCGAGTTCGTAAGACGGCAATCTGGGCGAGACGGAGGTGGTTGATGTTTAATGCTCATCTTCGTGGCGTCATATCTGAGGCTGTTCTTCATCGAGTAACCTTCAAAGTGGGCCTATGTTCTGTGGGCCGAAGCATTGTGCATAACGCATAATGCATTGCTGGTTGGAGCTTGGAAAGGCTGGCTGGGGAAGCTGAAGGCTCAAGCCGGCCAAAGGGGGTCTTCTCCATTCGGCGTATGCCGAGAGTAGTCGAGAGGTCGAGGGTTCGATTCACGCTGGTCGCAGGGCTTTTCAGAAGACAATCCCGTTTACGGGGTGGATTCTGATGCAAGAAAGGTCGTCTCTGGGCGGAATCCCGCAATAAACAACCGTTTTAGCTGAGAAAGGAACGACAACAACTAAGAATTGGAGCTCCAACAAGTACCCTATTCGCTACTGGCAAGAGCGAGGAGAAGACGCTAGATATGTGGCCAATTCCTGCGTCTGACTTTGCTCGCCGAGGATGCGAACGAACGTGTGAGTGGGATGGTGGAATTCGGGCACCTGCAAACCTCGCATCCTTGGATAAGACGCCAGGATTCCAACATATGAGGTCTATGTCCGCATTCAACGTTCAAACTCCATTGAAGGAGACCAACTTTCCTGGAGGTCGGCACATACCGAGAGAATAGATATGTTCTCCGAGTTCAATTGGCTCGCAGCTTGCCTTCTGGCCCAGGTAGCTCTGGGCGTTCTAGCCAAAACAGCAAATTGTTACGTTATTCGTACACAGAGTCTAATAGTGAGACATCGGAGAGAAGCCCCCTCGTGGTAGATAAGACGGTCAGCCCATTGACTTCGGGCAGAAATACTTCAGAGAACACTGCTATCAGCCAGTCAGGACAGTTCCGGGCTATTGCCGTAGGTGAAAAGCAGGTCGTGTGATCAAAACAGACGTAGAATTCTGACTTCTAGGAAATCCCCAAGCCTGTTCTAGGAGACGCCCTCTTTAAAAAGTCTGAGTGCATATCCAGCATATTACAAACGTGCGTAGGAGTGGGAGTTTCCACAAGTTTTTAGTGAGGATGTTAGAAAGAGCCAAGCGAATTCATGGGCACGCGACCAAAACTCCAAAAAGTCCGACAAAACAGTCGATCAGGTACTCCTCCTACCGTGGTAAACCTTGTCATACCCAACCTCTTAACCGTCCCTCATCTGCATACGGCCAGCTCTGCTGCTGAAATCCCTCAAAGCATTGATAGGAGCTTCGAGAACGGCACGTTGAGCGACCATCATGATCACAAGGCTGGGACAGTGCCTTATCGGTGCCGCTGCGAGCATTTCGCTATTGGCAGTATCTGTACACGCGGAAGTAGATCATCAAGCCCCTTTGAATCTACCTTTACCTTCAAAAGCTAAAACTGAAGAAGCTGGTGTATCTGGGCAGCTATGGCGCTTCGACGTTGGGGACAACAAGAAGGCTCTGAAGAAGGTATTGAGCCTGGTCGAGGTACGTGCTTGAGCAGCTCCAAACCGGGTACAGAGCCTCATGGTGTCAACTATCATAGCAAAACGACCTCGATTTATGGCAAGTAACGCACTCGCACGTCGACGTGTACACGCCAACGTCGTCGGAACCTCTCCCTGAAGCTCTGCAAGCATATGCTCGTTCTGAACCCAGGAACATCACTGCATCTCCCCAACGCCAGTCTTTGACCGACTCAGAAGACTGGAACCTCCCATCTCTCCATAACACCACCTTCCATGACCACTATCACCCCATGTTCGAGCTGGAGAGCTTCCTCCATGAACTACAGGAACTGCACCCTGAACTCGTTACGCTCAAGAACTTGGGCCATAGTGGAGCGGGGAGGGAGATGTTTGCTGTGACGATCTCGAAGCCGGAAGATGAGACGGAGAAGAAGAAGGATAAGAAAAGGAAGAAGAAGAAAGGCAAGAAGGGACTCAAGCCACACGATGAAGGCCAGAAGTTCGGATTCGTCGTCGTTGGTGCTCAGCATGCTCGAGAAGTACGTGTCTGCAGCGTTCTACAATTGATTATAAGCTCATATGTCGCTTCGTAGTGGGTCGCAACATCGTCCGCGCTATACCTCATTCACGCCCTGGTTGCGGATGAGAAGGAAGAATACTCCCTCAACAGCTTGCTTGACGTCTTCGTAGGTGACCTATGTTCGCGCATATACACACCTCTAAAGATCGTATAGGACTTTCACATTGTTCCTGCGCCAAATCCAGACGGCTATGATTATACATGGGAGAGCGACCGTTATTGGTAGGTCCAGCTTCGAGTTCGTCATTCGTTATCATGATACTCATCCAGCCTTGCAGGTACAAGAACCGTCAAAGAATGGGCTCCAAAGGCCGTTGCTTCGGTCTTGACATGAACAGGTTCGTTCTCCCCATCTTCCTTCCTACCTTCCCTAACCTCTCCTCCCATCCAGAAACTGGGTACGTCTACTCCCCCAACTCACCCCAACTTTCCACATCCGCTAACCCCTAACTCACCACCACTACAGGGCTACAAATGGAAACCCCACCCCGAAGACACCGACTTCACCTTCACCCCCGTACACGCCCAAGGCAAGAAAGACCGCCAACCCGTAGACCCATGTTCGGATTTCTACCCTGGCCACCGGCCATTCGAAGCACCTGAAGTGAACAATATCGCGAATTGGATCACGACGCTGCCGAATGTGATTGCGTTTTTGGATTTGAGGAGTTATGGGCAGATGTGTATGTGCAAAATTTCTTTTCTCTTGTCGTGAGGTGTTGATGAGCGACTTTGGGATAGTGTCAACACCGTTCTCGTTCTCATGCCACAAGATACCGAAGGATGCGGAGGATCAGATTGAAGCTGCGCTTGGCGCGGTACAGGCGATGAAGAAGGCACATGGGGTTTCGTACACCGTACGTTTTTCTCCCACATTTCTCAATTGACTCCTTACTTACGCAGTGTTGACAGACCGGCCGCCTCTGTGAGATGCTCTATCACGCGCCAGGCAATATCGTCGACTGGATGTACAAGAGAGCTGGGATCAAGTATTCTTACGTTCTTCATCTCCGGGATACCGGGACTGTACGTCATCTCTCCCTCTCTCTCCTTCCTCATAGAAGATGGAACTGGTGCTGAGATGGAATGTTAGTACGGCTTCACGTTACCACCTGAATGGATCCGACCTGTGGGAGAAGAGACGGGCGAGATGGTGAGGTATTTGGCAAAGTTCATCGCGAAGCAGTATAATAGTGGGTTTCCATGTCTTCCTCCTGTTTCATCCCCGGCTTATATGTGTCACTTTCCTTCACTAGAGAAATTGTAATAACCTGAAAGCCGAAAACTGAAGAACGCTGAAGAACACTCATAGACCTCTTACCATCTTCGTTGACGCCGCTGTACAGTGTACGATACGTATGCCTACCTCCCTTCCTCCACCTCTTCCCTTGACTCGCTACGTTAATTTATGCTTGACTTTTTCGCTGTCGGGTTGTGTGGCTTATGGATTGTATTTGTAAATTTCTAGACTTTGTAATAGAAATCTTTCAAGACCAAGGCTACCATCATTCGGAGGAGCCCATCCCAGCACGAGCTTGGGTGAGAGTATTTTGAAGTATCTGGCAGTCTTTACTTCCGAGGACGCAGCCTCCGAAATCGCATTAGTCGACCACTACCTGACTACTGGCACTACAATTCTTCTATCCACTCACTGGACCCCAACGCCTCACGCTCGAGCTTCATGCATAATTTTCATTCCGGCGCTCTATTCGTTCGACGAGACCCTCATTGTGCCAGCTTCAAATTGTTGGTGAATAAAAAACCCGATGCGATCGAAAACTATATTTCGTGTCTAGGATCATGCAGACCTGGTTCTTGAGCCCTACCCATCCAGTAGGTTCTTAATGCACAAGAGAGACCTCCCGACTGCCGTGGATCTAGTTCCAACACAGCCTATTATGAATACGCCCGGAGAGAAAGGCGGAGTACCGTAAATCGAGAGTTGTACATATCTGGTCACTACGTTTACAAATGAAAGTAAATATCCCTGAAGTATCCTGGGTATTCTGCATAAGAATAAGTATGGGTTCCTTGGTGGATGGAAAAAGTAGATGGTGTAATTAAGCCGTCTCTGAATTATCCGCATCCGAGAACCCCATCTCTTCAAACAAGGCGACAATATGGTGTTTACCTATAGACCTCGCGACTTCAAGAGGTGTTTTGTCCAAAGGCGGTTGGCGAGTGCCGCGGACGCCGGGATCTACTCCAGGGAATCCAAGGAGTAGTCGAACAACCGCTTCGTGTCCTACTCCTGCCGCGAAGTGAAGCGGTGTCCACCCATCCTTCTGTTTTGAATTGACCTCGATGCCAGTGCAGTTCAGAAGCAATTGAGCGACTGAATCATGTCCACGTAAGGCTGCAACGTGAAGTGGTGTCCATCCATCTTCCTCCCTGGCATTCACCTCGATGCTGGTAGAGTTCAGGAGCAGTTGGGCGACCGACTCGTGCCCGTTCTGAGCTGCGAGATAAAGTGGTGTTGCTCTAGCTTCCTCCCTGGCATTCACCTCGATGCCGGTAGAGTTCAGGAGCAGTTGGGCAACCGACTCGTGCCCATTCGAGGCTGCTTGGTGAAGCGGTGTCCATTTGCGTGCATTTCTTGCATTGACTTCAATGCCGGTGGAGTTCAGGAGTAATTTAACGACCGAATTGTGCCCATTTGAGGCTGCAATGTGAAGTGGTGTGTTTCCTCCTTCAGTCTCTACGTTGACCTCAATGCCAGTGGAGTTCAGGAGCAGTTGGGCAACCGACTCGTGCCCGTTCTGAGCTGCGAGGTGAAGTGGTGTCCATCCATCTTCCTCCCTGGCATTCACCTCGATGCTGGTAGAGTTCAGGAGCAATTGGGCGACCGACTCGTGCCCATTCGAGGCTGCTTGGTGAAGCGGTGTCCATTTGCGTGCATTTCTTGCATTGACTTCAATGCCGGTGGAGTTCAGGAGTAATTTAACGACCGAATTGTGCCCATTTGAGGCTGCAATGTGAAGTGGTGTGTTTCCTCCTTCAGTCTCTACGTTGACCTCAATGCCAGTGGAGTTCAGGAGCAGTTGGGCAACCGACTCGTGCCCGTTCTGAGCTGCGAGGTGAAGTGGTGTTGCTCTAGCTTCCTCCCTGGCATTCACCTCGATGCTGGTAGAGTTCAGGAGCAGTTGGGCGACCGACTCGTGCCCATTCGAGGCTGCTTGGTGAAGCAGTGTCCATTTGCGTGCATCTCTTGCATTGACCTCAATGCCGGTGGAGTTCAGGAGTAATTTAACGACCGAATTGTGCCCATTTGAGGCTGCAATGTAAATGGCTGTCCTTCCTTTCTGGTCCTTAGCATTAATTGCAACACCGCCAAAGCCAAGTCCCCCTAGCCCTGCTGTCCAGTAGCCTCCCATGGACGGTGCACCCAATGCCCTCTGCTCGCTGAGACCTTTTCCACGTGCCTCGATATGGCTGAGAAGGGCACTGACAACTGATTCATATCCATTTTCGGATGCCAGATGCAGAGCCGTTCGCCCATCCGACATCTTGGTGTCGACATCAACATTCGTGTGGCCGAAGAGACGCTGAACGGTTGAAGTGCTCCTTTGTTGGCTGACCATTGGTAACACGAATTTGACGACTGCTAGCTGTCCACTTCGAGATGCAGCATGGAGAGCAGTAGCACCAAACTGTGTTGCAGAGCCAATTCCCAGGTTGGCTCTGACGTTGTCCGCTATCCGTTTCGCCAGTGTTGTGCGGCCGCCCAAACATGCATAGAACAACGGTGAACAACGGAGTGTCGACATCCGATCAAGGGCTTTAAGGTTTTCCTCGAATAGGGAGTCCAAGCCATGAAGTGCAGCGAAATGAATTGCTTCTACGTGATCAACCTCGCTACCTAGGAGCGTGAGAGGCAATGGTACATTAGATCGCTTGCGGAACAGTTGAGCGACATGCATGGGGACATGACCATTGGCGCTGCTGGTTACATGTGATGTATGATGACCTAGATTGGAGCAGGCATAGTAGAGAAATGGGTAGGAAGAACTTGTTGCTCGAAGGTCGTCGTCGGATAGAATAACACTAGATTCAATGTTTGCGTGAATCAAGTATACCGCCGAAACATTTGCAAGGAATGCATGTGGATCACTAAACACTGACGGCTCAGGCTCCTTCTGGCGTTTGAAGAACTCCTGGGCAGTATAGTCTATCGAGGAGGATGATTCAGCGTAAATTCTGGAAAGCAGCATAGGCGGTGGGACATACGAATCAGCTGAACCGTCTTGGTTTCCTTCTCAATTGTCAACAACCCCATACAGGTACCGACCAAGGTCTCCTCAGGTGTGCGCCACTCGCGGTCAACCGAAGCCGTCTCGATGTCGACCGTCAGTGCTTCAAGAAGCTCGTTCACGCCGAGAATTGAAGTAGCAAAGGTGACCAATAAGATCGCCCTGCAGGCTAAATCGTGCTCCTGTGCGCTCTGGCTTCGGATTCGCTTTAGTGTGAGGTCGTATTGATCGTCTAACGATGTAGGCAGATGCTCCATGGCTTCCCGTAGACGTCTGCCATCAGTAGTGTTGCCACCCGATGCCAACGCATCCACCTGCAGAGCAGGGAGGAGAAACCTAAAAGATGAGGTCAGTTGACGAGCACTGTACGTTCGAGAACCCAGTGGTAAGTACTTACATCCCACCACATCTAGCGTGAATTTTGGTGATAATCTCGTCTCGAACTCCAGGTGCTCCCAGGAGCCGCCCCAACTTGGGGAAGCCTGAAATCTTGGTCGATATGTAGGTGCGGAAATCTTCGTCTGGTGCTTCAATGCTGAAATCGGGCTCTTTCATCCCAGGAAAATCGGAGAGTGGGCGAGAGGTCATGAAGAGTGGTTGTTGAAGCGACATGAGATCGTTGATTAACTCGGGTCGGACGTCATCCTTAAGCTCGTCTAACGCATCCATTACGAAGAAGATGTCCATGAATTGTCGGGAAGCTCCTCGAAGGGTCGCCAGCAGTTCCGATTTTGAAGGTTTAGTATCAGTGCGGAGGCATTCTTCACGTAGGTGCTTCGCCACGTAACGTGCAGCCTCCTCAGAGGCTTCGACCAGTTGCTTGAGCATACAAGCCAGTATTTCGGCGGTAGACAGCTGATCGTTGTATTGGCAGTAAATGTAGATGACGGTTGCTTGTTTGTCTTTGATCAGATGTTCGACGACAATTGAGCTGCGTAAGTGTTAGTTAAGGCATTTGGATGGTGAAGATCCCCTCACGTTAGACAAGTTTTCCCTGCTCCTGCTGCAATCAGAAACGTTAGATTCCGCGGAAGTCGTCCTTAATTATAGAGGAGGACTTACGTATGCCAGTTCCCCACAAGACGCTGGTCTTCTTGGATATCCAATCAATGAACTTCGGATGTTCGAAGATCCAAGACCCAGTCCCTTCCGTCACTTTCTCAAGGATATCCTTATGAACCTTATGGTGATTCAGAGGCGACACCCAGTTGGCGAGCGTCCGTATATCTGCCCAACGATGTCAGTCTATCTGCAGAGAACCGCGTGTACCCT
Organism: Clitopilus passeckerianus; assembly: GCA_944990035.1. Lineage (NCBI taxonomy): Eukaryota > Fungi > Basidiomycota > Agaricomycetes > Agaricales > Entolomataceae > Clitopilus > Clitopilus passeckerianus. The sequence continues at coordinate 247,095 of CALYLX010000100.1, forward strand.
ATATGTCTACCTGCAATGGAATCGAGTCGAAGTGCTTTGGCTGAGCCTATTATGTTGAAGATGGCATCCCCTCCAGCTGAGATATTATTCGAGTGCAAGGAAACATCCATATGAGAATTGCTTAGGCCCCTTGTTCGACGGCCATAATTGCTTTCCGTAGGCCCATGGTCTGTGGCCTCGTGTGAATCCATCCCCGTGGGTTTGCCCGGGTTGGTTAGAGACGCAGGATGCAGCAGGTAGTATGACGGGTGAGAGCTTGCAACAAGAATGCAACGGAACAAGGATGGTCAGCAGCGCCATGAGGTAGTCACACAGCTTTCTTCAACGCAATTGGCGCCCATCTGTCAACGACGGCAGCCGCATGGCTGAGGACAGACATAGGCCAGCCACACGAATTTAGCGACAGTGCACCACTCCTGACGATGTTCATTGAAGTGTAGCAATTCAGCTACCTATGGTAGCGAAACGAATCACGGTGCTGAATTCCTGCAGCGACAAACTGTAAGAATACATTGGAATTAGAGTGTAAACAAGGCAGTCCAACTAATTAACCCAATTTCTATGGATATCAAGGTCAAGGAAAACGTCAGCCAGAAAATGCCGGTGCGATAATCGATATAAATATGGGTGCGAGTGAGTGTAGTGACTCCGTCCAATCCGAATATATGTATGTGCAAAAATATGCAAAAGAGATAAATAAGTGTATACGTGAAGTGTACGTGAGTGCTAGTGCAAGGAGTATAACACTCCGTGTATGAAGAAGTAAGGACAGAGGGTATAAACGGACGTAAGGGTTTTGTCGACTGAATCAGCAGTAGCATCTACTCGGAAGCGAGGATGTCCATGTGGATGTGTAAAAACAATAAATTAAGATGATTGGGTAACGGTGAGCTGAAAGAGCGGAAGGTCTATGGCGATGGCGACCGGATGACAACCTAATGGCTGAAGGCGAGTAACAGGCGGGGACCTCTAGATGGTCTGTGGAGGAGAATGATAAGCAACATGACGGGGCCATAGTAAACGGCGCGAACATACCGGAACGAGCAGGCTTAGCTATTTGCCTGTCCGGTGGAGTTGATTCTGGTATTTCCAACAATCAAAGCATTCTTGCCGTCGTCCTTGTAGAAGCTATAGACGGGGAACACCACGAACAGTGCCAACAGCCCGAGGACCATCAATATCAGCGTCGCGATATTAAAGAACCCCCTCCAGCTCACTGAGCCACCACCCACCACTAGCTTCTCATCGGGTGTGAATGGGTCATGCAAACGGTCCGTCTCGTCAGCAGGTTCACGGTCGTCCAGGGTTGGGTCGTAAGCATAGGCGATCAGCCCCCGTTCCGAGCCCATCGACGCCATCGGGTATTTGGAATCCGACGAGAGCGAGGCGAATGATGAGATGGATGCGATTGAGTCGCGGTTGCAGGCCGGCATCGTGGGCGGCGTTAGAAGACCGTCTTCACTTGCGTAGCGGTAGAGGATCATAGAGCCTCTGTTTTGCGTGTTTGTGCTCTGATTGACCGAGAGCATGCCCGAGCTTCCTTTCCCGGCGAGGGCGCGAGACTCTTCGGATGGTATTCGCATGAACTGCGACACGGGACGAGGGGATGAATTTGCGAATGGTGATGATGATGGGAGGTGTTGCACGGTTGGGTTGAGTGGTGAGGAGGGGATACTTCGTGTTGATAGGGAGCGTGGCTTGCGATAAGGAAGGTGTGATGGGCCAGCTTCGACGTCTTGCGAGTTGGCAGAATTGGATGAATAGGAGTTGGGTGAATATGATCGAGGTTGTGTGCCACTGCTCGACGAAGAGCTATCGGCTTGTGAATCCAATTCTCGGGAGGGACGCGTTGGTGTGGCGGCCATGTTTGCTAGCATCGACTGTTGCTCGTGAAGAAGCTGTTCGCTTGGCAGGACAGGCTGGGTATCGTATAGCTCTGAAGGATGAAATTCCCGGTCAAAGTGTTGGTGGAAGGAAGGCTGCTGCACCCATGATGACGGACGTGATGAGGATTGCATGATTTTTGAGAGAGAAAAGAATAGAATGACAAGCGAGCGCTCCAGATGTTAAAGACGGTGGGACGTCGCCGTCGTGGGCGCAGAAAGTTTGACAGACACAAGGTCGGTCGATAGGCCAACCGTATAAGCAGTGTGACGGGGTCTGATGTGTGACCGAGGTTTCAGCACAGAATGTTGACCCGCAAGATAACACATCTGGCGGATTTAGGAAACGAGGCAGTGACACGTCTTCACGTTTTCTGCGGTAGAAGAACGTAAATGCCCATTTCGGACGGTATTGCACTGAACAAACGTACCAAAATTGAGCGTGTTGCGGGAAACAGGACCGGGACACGCTGCGAACTGCCTTGTTCCATCAGGAAAAGGCCTGGCTCTGTCCCGAGAGATAGGCACGGCGAAAACTGGCCTACCCATTTGGCCTTCATCAACGGGAATAATCACCGCCCAAAACGGAGATTATGTATTGTGCATGATATCAATCTCGTGTTTGGCTGCCTCGAGATTTATGGCCATTTCTGCATGGTTTCTTGCACGAAAAGTAACTCTGTAGCACGTCCATGGTGAGGGTACAGGAAGAAAACGCAATTGGTGCAAATCGTTGGAGCCCGACCTGTTGATGGCTAGGAGCGGGAACGGTCCGCACCACCGAGGACGTTTTCGGCAGTTAATCAATGATTGAATCAAATCCCTTTGATTACCCAGAGAAATGGGGATGGAAGAAAGGAACAGGGGCCGATAAAGGCTCTGACAATTCGAGGATGACAGGTATGACTCGGGCATTTGAATTCCAAGCCGAGATCTGCATTGCGACACAACTCTAACAAGTCACGAATTGCTTCTGACTCTGACTACCATGTGCTCGCAGAAGGGACCTATTTCTAGCCCTATCTACGGAACTCTTCCATAACCCCTGCTTCTGGCCGCAGTTTTCGAAGCTTGCCAGTTGCAGACCGAAGCAAGTGGACCGAAGCACCTAACTGAGGCTCTGCTCTGCCACCATTCTGAGAGGACCACCGCTAAATTGTGTTAACTCAAAAAGTCCCAACATCAAGCCACTTTGTGGGGCGAAAGGAAGAAAGTTGGCCGAACCATCACCTGGGAGTTAATGGTGGAATATACAATGTTATGGAGCCACCAACGCCTCGAGGGATGGGAGCGATTCTGAGCTATGCTACTTTCATACAGCCCATAGGCGTGCTTATATACCTAGCCGGATGGCCTAGCAAGAATGTACGCCAAGAACACCTTCCAGCTCAATGATAGAGAAACAAAGGCGCTTAGTCAACAGTCCTCAGCCAGCTTCCATCCCTCTCGGAATCTTCGTCGGAGGCACCTCCGGAATTGGTCGAGGAATCGTAGAAGCATTCGCAGTGCATACTCACGGACACGCTCATATCATCGTCGTCGGTCGCAACCGCTCTGCGGCTGACGAGATCCTCTCAGCCCTCCCTCGACCCAATGACCCAGGGGCTGAAGCTGTAATCAGAGAATTCATCCACTGCGACGTCAGCCTCATGCGCAACATTGAAGTCGTAACCACTGCCCTCCTCACGCGGTTCATGAAACTCAACTTCCTAGTCCTAACCCCCGGCATCCTCTCCATGAAAGGCCGGATCGACACAGAAGAGGGCCTCGACAAGAAGTTGGCGATCCATTATTACGGACGTTGGAAATTTGTTCTTGATCTTCTGCCTTTACTTCTCCAGGCGCAAAAGGAACGGGAGGACGCGAAGGTGTTGTCGGTGTTGGCTGCTGGGAAAGGAGGGAAGATCGATTCTGGCGACTTTGGGTTGAAGAAGCATTATTCCACTACGAAGGCTGCGTTAGCTGCGCCTACGTACACGGATCTTATTGCGCAGGTAGGTTGCTTTCCTCTCTTGCTCCTCAAGCAAGATCTGATTGGCCTAAGGAAGGAACTCGCAGCGCAACATCCAGAAATCACGTTTGCCCACTCCTACCCAGGCATCGTGCGGACGCCGCTTATGTCCAGAGCAGATTCTGCATTCCTAAGGGTCATCTCGACTTTTACGTTGTATCTGGCCTATCCGTTCTCTATTTCATCCAAAGTGGCTGGAGAAAACATGCTACGTGGATTACTGAACGCTAAACAGGGCTTCGTACGCCTTGGGTCGAAGGGAGAGGATATTGGTATGAAGCGGTTCTTTGGCTCGGAAGAGGATAGGGAGAAGTTGTGGGAGCATACGAGGGAAGAGATGCAATTGTGTAAGAAGCCAGTAGCAGCAATCCGTAAATAGCGAACAATGTGTGTATGCAGAATAATCAATAATGCGAATAAACAATCGTGAATGGCGAACAAATCACAAAACACATGAAAGCAGAATTGTAAAGGCAATTGCAAAATCCATCATCGTGATGTATTCCCCTGAGCAGGTACCGCTCCCACCACCCCATCACCGTTGAAGGCTCCAGGTATGAACTGCATAGGCACAAACATCTGTTGCGGTTGCCCAGGGCCAGACCCATCCCCAGACGACCCAGGTGGTGAATGTGATTGGATAAAGTACATGGGTTGAGGTGCGGCGAATGGCTGATACGAGGGATAGCCGTGGCGGTGGGGGCGAGGACCTCGTGGAATGCTTGACTTGCTGCGTTCAGGAGCGGGAGCTTGCTGGTGCTGGTACGGAGCGTATCCATACGGGAATGGGTAGGGAAAGGGATAGACGGCTGGGAGGACTGGGCTGGGTGGTTGGATTGGGAATGCGCTGTACTGCGTAATCTGGGTGGTGGTGGTTGCAGAGGACGAAGTTGTATCCCGACGTCTGTCGTGACGGTGAGTAGTACGGTGATGAGGCCGATGGTGAGGTCGACGATGTCCGTGGCGACGTGGAGGCTCCGTTGCGCGACGTCTAGTAGGCCTATTGGTCGGAGCTGGATGCCATTGAGTCCTCGTCGTCACAGTGCTAATCCGCTTGGCTGCAGTTTCGCTTGCAGCGGCTGGAGGAACACCTCCCGGACTCAACAGGTCAATGCTGTTGGAGCTTCTAGGCGACATGACAACTCCAGGAGTGCCTCTGTACCACGACCTTGAAGGTTTCTTGCTTACGGCAATTCCATACTTTGAGCCCTTTCCACGACCAGCTGGAGCATAATCCACCGTAACCCGTTGAGGACCCTGAGCAACCCAAGGCATGTACCACAGCGCACGAACGAAACGGAACAGAGGGTTCGTCTGCTCGGTGAACGATGGCCCATCAGATAGGTCCGTCGTGTAGGACGTCCTTGATCTGAGAGCAGCTCCCATCTTGCGATAATCTGATGTTGGCATTGGGTGCGCTTGCACAGGAGCCGTGGATGGAGGAGGACTGGCTGGAGCAGGGGCAGGTTCGCGTCGCGAAGACCGTCCTCCACGACTACTCCTACTTCTCGAATTACGAATAGTAGGTGGGCCCGAAGGCATTGGGATCACAGGAGGCGGAATGACGGGTGGTCCAACTGGTGGTGGGGTAGCTGGCGGCTCGCTCGCTGGGAGTGCGGAGTAGCGGTCTTCTTGAGGCAAGTCATACACGGTGACGGTGTGTTCGGGATGTTGGGGAGGGGGTTCGTTTTCTTCCGGGATTGTCTCCGGTGGAGGCGATTGGACCATGCCTCCAGGCATCGTATGTGGAATTTCAGGAGTCATTCCGATGTCTTCATTCTGTTCCTCAATATCAGATGGCGGAGTGACGTGCCAGCTCGGCCCTTGGCGAGGACGAGCACTAATCGACGGTGGCAGATTCATTGAATACTCCGCCCGCATAGGCGTAGGCATTTCTGTTGCTTCCACATATACCGGTCGGCTGACATTCGGCCCCGGATTCTCCGTATACAGAGGAAGTGTATTGCCCCTCTCCAGATCTGCGCCTCGAGTGGGAGAGCCACTGTCAAGATCGTATCCTTCCCCATAACTAGCCTTCTCCTTCTTCGACTTTTTCTTCTTCGACGAACCTCTCCGCATGAGGACTCTGGGTAGTCGGCGGAGTCCGCTGAAGAACCCACCGACGAAACGTCGTGGACTCTCTTCTGGGTCCTCTTGCCGCAATGGCCCAACATCTTCGTATCGCATGGTCGGGGTCTGGAAATCTACGGGAGGCGCAGGCACGGGCACTCTGCGTACTGGTGGGCGTCCAGTGCTCTCTGTGGGGTACTCCTCCGTTCCGGAACCTTGGGGTTCAATGTTCATGTACTCTTCGTCATCTTCCATGGTAGGGTTTGTCAAGCGAAGAACGGTGGGATTGTGGGAGTATTGCGAATTGTACTGCATGTACTGAGCTGGATCTGGCAATGGCCGTGAAGCAGCTCGCTGAGGCGTGGGGTGGGGTGTAGGCTCATCGTCGTCTGGTGGAGGTGGCGGATGTTGAAGGTTGTAGGTAACCCATGACTGGGTACTTGGTGCCCTGCTCGGATGGTTGTAGTAAGAGTTCGCGTTCGCCGAGTGACGATGTGGATCGACTCCCGGTCCTTCGTGGTAGAGCGATATTCCACGACCATCGCTATATTCTGGGTATCCGGACATTGCTGAACAATGTTCAAGTTTGCTGTTGAGCTATCAAGCTCAAGAGCCGGAGAGGTGGGCAGGGAAGCACCAAAGTGCGAAAGTAGAGTGGAGGATAGTGCATTGCAAGATGGTATATGAATGTATGGAGCGTGATACACGTGCCATAGACGGACTCTCCAAGTGACGAAAGTTGCAGACAAGTTGCACTCTCACAAGGAACGTGCAACTGGAACAGGGATAAACGCCTTTGGCGCCGGCCGAGATTGCTGGTGACATGAGGCAAAGGCAGTGCCGGTGTTCATTTCGGTCGGGATGATATTCTCGAAGACGATCGTCGAACATTGCTTGCTCGGTCATGATCTGACTATAACGTCGTTAGATTTGCTGTCCGTAGGTCATTGGTTGATCATACTGACCTGTCAGGTGTTTGCGCGGTTGTGAGATCCAGGCTCTAGACGGAGCATAGGGCCTGGTTCATGACATGCCCTAGAAGCCACAGACTGGAACCCGTAGGCCCACTGGATGCCTCAAAGCTCGTTTTAAACCGAATAAACAGCAGATGTTGGCTACTGCTTTCGAGGAGGGCTTTCTCGTTCAAGCTGCAACGAGGATCTGATATTGGTGCATTTTTGGCCCGGAAACTGTGTCATTTGGAAGCTTCATGTGACCTTCAGCGCATTTGCTAGCTCCATGAAGCTGAATAGCGGAAAGTGAGGCCATTGGGTCCGACCAGAGGCTCGTAGAGTTCGGGTCTGGCCATGGTCGTGGTTTGTCGGAAGGAGGTTGAGCGTGAGAGGGAGTTCCCCAATTTGGTTATCGCCTTCAGGTTGAAAGTTGGAGACGTGAAAGGCTTAAAATCGATCATTGAAAGGTGAATCTGGGGCACACTAGTCTCCTTGCTCGAAATATCCAGCATGCAATTTATCAATAATAACTAAACCTGCTGTAGTCCGTACAAGAAACGAGCAATCACAGCCTAGCGTAAAGTACTATCACGAATCAGAAAAAAAACCGGAACAGAAATGTCCTGGGTACAACTATTACATATCGATAATACAGTAAGGTGCAGAGATAATTCATTGGTACTGATAATTGTAATTCGTAGTTCATATTCTTGAGGTTGGTTAAAAAAGCATTAGCAAAAAATCCTGAGGTAGAGGTATTCGGTAACGGCGATCATAATGAATAATAAGAGAAGAGGAAGAGAAGTGTAACAAAAAAGATTCCCGGAGAAGAACTGCAAGCGGGGCGGGGAGGGAAGAAACAAATCGAGAGAGCCATTAAAAAGACCATGGGGGATACTAGACGAGACGAGTCAAAAGGCGAAAGGGCGAAAATAATCAGTTACAGCCAGCATCACGCATGACGTCCAAAATCAAGCAGAAGCGGCGGGTATAGCAGGGATCGGGCCATACAACGCATCAAGGCGTTCCTCCAAACCCTTCCCAAGACCCTCCCTCTCCCACTCCCCACCAGCGTCATCCACCAACACGCTATCCCTCAGACTCTTCAGGTTCTGGTTCTGATTCGGAGACCCAAACGGATCATTGGGGCTATGCGGCCCCATAGCGAATCCCCGCAGACTTGTCCCCCTGCTCCCCGGATGAGACCCGACACCGCTCAGCCCGGCAATATGCGTAATATGAGGTGGTGGTTCCACAGCTGACGCTGCAGTGGTGAGCGAAGCAAGCGGGACGGTGGACGTAGGCGCCGACGTAAGCAGGTCGGCGTACGAGATGAATGATAGACGCTTTGATGCTGAGTTGACGGAGTTGATAGGGGAGTGGGGAGATGATGCGGATGGAGAGACGGATTGCATTGGGGATCCTAGACCGAGAGGGGGCAGTGGTTGAGACAGGGTGTTTCGGGCGGAGGGAGAGGAGGAGGATATGGAGTGGGGTGAACGTGAGATTGCTTCAGAATGGGTCTCGGATGCTTGGGGCAGTGTGGTCGGCGAAATGGGCAGAGGGGAGGGTGACCTCTCCCTGACAGCTGTTGTGGGATCTTCTTCATGAACGGAGGCAGACTCGGAATCATCTACTACAGAGAAATACGCCGATGTAGGCGTTATGATAGACGGAGGTTGTGAGGGGCTGGCGTTTGCAGTCTGGAGCTTCGGAGGTGGTTGGAGATTCGAGCCCTTTGGGGGCGAGGCTGAAGTAACAGTATGCTGCTTAGCCTGTTGCTGTTGCTGCTGTTGCTGAGGAATGCTGAGCAACAGACTTGTCCTGCCATGGCCACCAATTGTGGGGCTTGGGCTGCGACTTCTGAAGCTGCCGATCGGGCTTGCAAAACCGCTGCCTCCAAAGAAGCTGGTACCGGAGGTAGCTGGAGCTACAACAGCGACATCATTGGGCTGCATAGATGCAAGAATAGCAGCTGCTGAGTCCAAAACGGAGGGAACACTATGTTCGATCTGTTCCGTCGTTTTCGAGCGAGGTATACGGTGGGGGTCTGAAGTCGTCGAATGAAGCGACGACAATGGCGAAGGTGGTGACATAGGTTCAATATCTCGCTCGAAGATAGCAGATGATGAAGAATGCACAGAAGTGGGAGACGATGGTATTGACGTAGGTGAGCGAGCTGGCGAGCTACGTAGCCTGTGACTGTTCAAATTCGAGTTTGAAGTGAGGTGGCGGAGATCCGCCGTGGGTTGTGTTCCAGCCATCGTTGTATGCGTTGTAAAAAAGGTCAAAGTCGTCGTTAAATCTCGAGTCGACGATGGTTGTGGAGGTTAGGAGGGTCCAACAACGAGAATGGGAAGTGGAGAAAGTTGGCTTATGTAATCTCGGTCATACGCATTTGTATATTTTCGAGGTTCCATTAGCACGCTCTCGAATCTGGCAAGTACCCACCGCCGAGTCCTTTTTCCGGCGGCTTTTTGCAGCCTTGAAACACGCTTACAGGCACCGTTGAATCCGTTTCTCGGCGAGTGTGCTGCCAGGAAAAAAGCCACCGGGCAGACTGAGAAACAACTTTTCATCACGCCAGATGTCAGGGTGCGATGCCGAATTGTGCATGCTCGATGGAATGATGCCGTCGTCAGTGTAACTCATTTCAATCTTGACGGAAACAGTGGCGTTTCTAGCTCTGTGTATAGTTAGACTATTGTTCGCTAGGGTTCTTGCCACGTATTGAAATGCTTTGAGCCTTTGAGGATTGTTCTTCCGCAGAAGGGCCTTTAGGCGAGGGAACCTCGGAAGATTCGTGATGCCTCCAGACTCCGATGCCCAGTGCCCAGGTGAACCTGTACGTGTACCAGACCTGTACCTACTTCAAACCTGCTTCGGACCATGTTCGTGTCGACTCAGCACGGATCATAAATGCTATCTCTTCCGGGTTTTGTTTGCTACCTGAAGCCTAAGCCTAATTTCAGAGAACATCTTTATTCGCCCATCTCTCGGAAGATTACTATAATGTTTCTACTGGGTCTATGGTTTGCAAAACCTTGAAATTCCTCTCTACATGCCCTCCTAGCTATTCGTTGAAAAGGATCGAATAACTTGAGGTGGCGCGTTGTGACTTTGCTTTCACCATGGAAGATTCGGAGGTCAGAAGATAGCCAGCTTTGACTCTGTCTTCTGTCGTCTCATCTCTACTCGGCTGCTCGGAGGACATCTACGTCGCGGATGCTGACGACGGTCCAGCAAACTTGACTCTCTCAAAACCTCTCTTAGACATGAACGACTTTAGTTCAAAGCTTGACCTCATTTAGCTTCTTCCTAGAGGTATAAAACCCCTACCAATTCTCTCGAAATACTCAACAGAACAACCACTTCTACTCTCTTCTATCTTCTCAGATTTCTTCAGCTATCTAACCAGACCAACCAGTCTAAACACCTTCTCTTACCACCTACCCCAACAATGTTCACTCGCATCCACGCTCTCCTCGCCACCGTCGCTCTTGCCTCCTACGTCTCCGCCGGCGTGATCGTCGAGCGTCAGGGCGTTCAGGGATACTCCAGCAATGACTGTAACACCGGTGAAATGCACTGCTGCAATGACACCCAGGATGTTAGTTGTAGATGTCTTCTCGATCGATGTACACTTCGCTGATAGTTTTGATCCTTAGACCAACACTGCCGTCTGGAAGATGATCAAGGACGCGATTGGCGCTGAAGGCGGCAGCCTTACTGGTATGATTGGCCGTAAGTTTCTATATCATGCGTCGACCTTGAACCTATCACTTACCTTCGCTCCAGTCAACTGCAACCCCATTACCGGCGCCGCGCTTGGAGGTAGCATCAACTGGTACGCTTGATGAGTTACGGGACGAAAAAATTGCTAACTTTCTGCATTCTACAAGCTCTCAACAACCCGTCTGCTGCACTGGCGTTTCCTTCGTGAGTCCTTGGTGACTTTCTTTCACCCCACGAGCTAGCTAACTTCTGAATCCAGGACGGCCTCATCCCTGTTGGCTGCAACTCCATCAACGTCAACGCCTGAGCACTTTCATGTCTATTACTACGTCGCCCCAAGGGCCTAGCCATAGTCACATCTTGGACTCGTATCCCACCGTATACACATTATCATTTCTTGTTCTCGTAGCACAGCTGGTTGTTCTTCACCGGCAGCGTCTATACCCGTTCTTTCCTTGTCGTAGCGTACATTCTTTGAATATTAGTTGCTTTAACCCCCGTAGTTGGGATAAAAACGGTATTGGACTGAGCGTTTTCCTTGGCGGGCGACGGTACGATTGCCCGATTCCAAGTGGTCGCTCTTGGGGCAAGTAATTAACTGATGGTTTCCCTGGTCGGCGAGTTTGAGAAGACAAGAGAAAAGTTTACGTATTTGAAAGTTGATTGATACAATCGTCGGAGTCGTAGGGGCTTATGTACATGTTTGATTACTAGGAAGCTAGCGGTATCGTAAAGGTATCACTCATCGACCACCACCTCTGCTTCCCGGATATCCAGCTCCCAGCTCCCGTCCACGTGCTCAATAAAGCCCGCCATGTAACAAGTATCGCTCCATATCCAATCGACCGTCAAAATCTTGTCCACCTGTGCACCCATCTGTCTTCCCACAGTCGTAGCCTCTACCCTCTGCCCAGAAACAGCAAGTAGTCGTTCGACCAAACGAGGATCGGAAAGATAGAGATCCGCTACCGGTTCGACCAGAAATTCTGCGACCCGTAAGAGTACGTCTGCAACGGTGATCTGTGCTCCTCTTTCAATAATAAGCCTGGGTGGGATGTTCTGGTGGAAAATATTCAGCTTGGTCGTTGGCGTGAGTGATGCGGGGGCTGATAGTTGCTCCAGCGAAAAGACATTCTGAAGGGAGAAATCTGGACTACTGCATAGATATTTCCTGGGAAGAAGACGTTGGAGAAGAGGCGAGACCCCCAGACCAAAAGTCACGTTTGGGGTCACTGCCCTTACGCCTTGAAATGGGCTACTAGAAAACTGCAGCTGGACTTGCAGAGCCTGCAGTCGGTGCAGTTAGCTGCGGTACCCTGCAGTCAGCTGCAGTAGGGTGCAATTAAGGTGCGAACAGCTGCAGTCATGTTGCGGCAGATCGGCCACGGTGTTACAAGTAGCGTACCGTTATCAATATCGCATTCTATTCAAATAATGGAGTGTATTCATTCCGTATTCGCTCTTAATTCCCTCTCAAGGAATCATCAGGAATGACCATCATCCTTCAAAAATAACAGAGACAAACATTGACGTGCGGCACTCATGCTGGAGATGCAAGGATACCATCTGTTCGGTAGACAATCCCCTACATATATTCACTAAGTTCTGAGGCCTGGATCTGATTCTAATACATCATGGGACACTATGTATATAGGTCAGACTAATTCCACAAGCACTGGTATTGCTCAAGCCTCTAGTTTTTGGCCTTTCTTGCGGGTTGCCGACGAGAACGCCCAGTAGCAGGTTTTTTCTTGGCAGGAGCTTTTGGCGCCGGAATTACAATTTGATTCCGTTTGGCCAAGGGTCTCGGCTTGGGCTGTGGCTTGCGTGGCTGTTCAACGATCTTCTGTTCGGGCCCCACGAGGAATTCAGGGCCAGGCTGTGACATCACGATCAGTCCCTGCATGCTGTCAGCCATCGTGGCCACTCACCTCCATTTCAGACTCGCTCCAAGCCTGATAATCGTGGCTACACCAATCGCTCGGTGTTCCCTTCCAGGGGTCCCAATGGTTCTGATGGTCTCCTGCATCTAATCCCCACTGGTAGAACCCTGCAATTCCTGCACCTGGCGATCGCGTAAACATCTCTCTTTCAAGCCTCGCCAAGCACTCTGCATCGACATCGACCACCTTCTCTTCCATCCGTGCTTCAGTATACTGAAGGGTCCATGCCTGGTTGATAAAGTCCTCGACCTTCCGCCCTCTAAGCTTGTCCTTCTGGAGTGCTTGCTGGTACATCTGATCTGCGATGAACAAGGTAATGGCATGTGCACCTGGGACACATCCAACCCAGTCAGGGCGAAGGCGACGATTTTCGGAGATGTGGACCTCAAACCAGTTGGCAACTCGGGCCCGTTCAGCTACTGACAGACCACCGGCAAACGAAACTTGGTGCTTGGTAATGTCCTTTCCTTGCGATTCAAGGTAGTGTTTAGCCGGGATGTTGACTTCGGTGCCCAGCGAATCGGGTTTCTTCAGAAGTGTCGTCAAGATACTAGTCCAAGGTGAGAGCCGCTGTGACATCCGGTGTGTATGGGATCACTGATGGATCTGACAGAATATCCTCGCTTTCATCATACCCATACGGCGGATGATCCCAGTGGCCAAGCTTGAACACAATAAGTAAGTCGAATTCACCTGGGTTCAATCTCAATCACTTACTCGGATTTGTCTTCTAGCGTGACGGTCTAGCCATAGACTGTCAGTAACGTCCTCTCCCGCGACCATAGACGTTGCTTCTGGCTGAGGTTCGGACTTGTCAAACCTGCACCCCCTCCACCATCGAACCTTCCATTTCTTCACCTTCTGATTGTTCTCCTTTACAACCCACTGAATTAACCTGACAGGATACCAGTAGGTCCCATGGCGAGCAAGAGCACCACAACCAGCTTTTAATCGCTTTTTCAGAGGAGGAAGGTCATTGGCGCTATCGAGACTCTCAAGCCTAGATGATCAGTGAGTTCCATTTCCGATCCGGTGACTAATTTCTACTTACCTTTCCCATTCAGCCTGATCTTCCTTTGCAATGAAAAGCTCGAGGTCGTCAATCCTACACTCATCACATAGGAATCCTTGTTTCTTCGTCAAACCGTGAGCTCTTCCCTTCCTCTGGCACGCTATATGACACCAGTTTTCGCAGGCATCGCAGCAGACAGCAGCACCATCCTCCTTATCACGATACAGAAGGTTTCCATCGCCCACCACACCACATCGACACTTGAAGTCGAAGTCTTCATTCGGTCCGGATTTCCCTGAGGATGAAGGTGCGGAACTTGCAGAATCGTCGGATTGAACCTTATCCTCGGATTTGGTACGTTCATCGTCTGAAGAGGTGTCTGAGGTACCGTCTGACTTGTTCTTGGCGAGCAACAGTTCGGTTTCCTTCGATTCTGGATCGGAGTCTTCAGATTCGATATCGGGTGACGGGGGAGGTGGGTTTTCTTTCTTCTTCGAACTATTCCCTTTCACGTACTCTCGAGTCGAAGCAGTGAATGGGTTAGACAGCCAGAATCGCTTTATTGGATCCATATCAACAAGTCCTTCATCACTGTATCGGACATCCGGTAGCTTCTCTAGTGATTCTCCGATGATCTGAAGGCTAAATCTGCGTGATAGCTCGGATTTACGTTGCTGGAAGAAGTCGAGTTGGGTGGTGGTTCCTCCTCGAAGACGATAGACGGCGGCGCAGACTTTGTATCCAGGTGGAAGGCTTGGTGAAGATCCGGAGAGATGTGAGGAAACGGTAGCGGTGGGTTCAGGAAGGGCATGGCCATTGTGAGTGAGGTCATCGTATGTGTAGACTGTGTTCCTGTCTTCGCTAGCGAATCGAGCAATAAAATGTGACTTTCCGCTGCTGTGGAGCCCAAGGCCGATTAACTCGTAAACGACACCTTTCTCCTTGCCTTTCTGTTGCGCTTTTGCCTTTGGGAGTGGGACAAGAACTTCGGGGAAGTTCCAAGCGATAGTAGAGTCTGCTGAGACCGTGCTATCAGCCACTTCGATGATGAAGACCACCGGAATTGAAACCACGAGGTCACGAATGTCTTCTCGGGTTCCAGAGCAGTGTCGCTCGCCTGCTTTGACTCGCCAACAGCCTGACGGAACAGCCGTTCGCTCGCGGTCAAGGGAAAGCAGGGATGAAAACCAGGCAGAAACATCGCCATTAAAGGCAGCATGGTCGGAGGTGGATAGCTGTCGCTGTGTTTCGCGTCGAGCTGGTGCTAATACTGCGACATGTTTCCCACCTGAGGTTGGCGACCCAGTACAGTAGTGGATCTCGGCTTTCACAAGTTCAAAGTAGGCTGAAGCATCATATGAAAGTGACGAGGCATCTGCAGCCTTACAGGTCGTATCATAGAGCCAGGACTATGGAATTATCAGTTGTTAGAATACTAGTAGAAAAGGATACAGATTAGAATGCCACTCACCCACTGAGGTTGGAAACCAAATGGTTTCTGCAGGTCGACTGCTCCTGTTCGAACAAGTTCCTTTCGAAGAGCGTCACGGTGAGTTGTGAGAAGTTTGACGTCCAGTTCCACACCCTCTGACTGACGGTCAGGAGACTCCAAAGCGTAACGGCCGTTGAGACATTCAAAAACTGCCTTGAGTCGGTTGTCATCGGGGAGATTATCGAAAAGAACATAGAAGTCGATCCAGTTGCATACGACTGCAGCGTACAGAAGTGTCAGCGAGGAGTCGAGCCAGCATGAATTCTTCTTGAAAGAGTATGAAAGAATCGGGCTTGGGATTTTGACAGCAGCGGCCGAGCGACGTGGTAGTACTCCACGTTTTAGAGTAGCCTTTTGGGTTTGTTTGAGAATATCATGCTGCTTCCGAGCAGCTTCTGCCGATGCCTGAAGCTTTTCCTTGAAGTTCTTCTTCATTCGCTGGCGCCTTGTTTCGACCTTGGGCCTGGGCTTTTTCTTTGGTGCAAGTTCACGAATGGTATCTGGTGCGCGCCCACGATCATCATTCTCTTCATCGACTTTGGCACCTTGCTGATTTCGGGGACGTTTGGTGAGGCCAAACTGTTCAGCACGATTTTTATGGGGTTCAGGGACGCCATAACGGGTGGGGACTCCTCCTATACTGCGGTATTAGCTTCTAGAATATCGAATGTGAGATTCAGTCATACCTTTCTCCGCTATATAAACTCTTTCGTTATGATCGGCATTTCCTCGCAGTGCGTACAGTCCAGAGAATAGGGAATGGTCCTTGCCGGATCCAATGTAGAGGGTATTGTGAATGGACTCCTCTGCGTTGGTGGTAGATGGAATACTGTCCCAAATGTCTGGGTCCATCATCCGTTGAGATTTGAATAACATAGCAGCATGCGCTGCCCGAAGCCACCATTCTAGCCATGGGATCGCTCCTGGAAAATTGTCTAGAAGACCATTGCTGAGCGATTGAAAGTCGGAGTCTGTAGTAGCATCCAAAAGAGCCATAACTCGACTCTTGAATTCGTTGATGCGATTGGGGGGAACAGCATGACCGACTCGGGAAACACGAACAAGATTCTTCTGAAAGTGATAAACACACCCTCGAAGAAGTGCTGGTGCCGCCATCTCTAGTTCATCCTTAGTGCGAGAGTCATCGGGTCTGGCCTCCCAGAACTTGATGAAAGCTCTCATAAACCCCAAGCGTTGTGAATCACTAAAGTCAACGACCTAAAAATTATGTTAGAATCAAGCGGGGATTTTACGAACCAGGACTCACATTGATAAACAGTTCATCTTCGATTGCCATTTTACGTTTACTCGCTTCCTCCGCAATGCCCTCAAATAAAGTAAGGAAGTGGAACATGTAGTGCGTGGCACTGACACCATCAGAATACGAGTAGAGAGCAGGGGTCCATCGAGAGGTCTCTAGTACATAGACTGATGATATAATGAGGATTGAGGTTCGGTCCTTCCAGAATTTATGCGCGCCGTCCGAGAGAATTCCATTTATAGGCTCGTCAATGACCGCCTCACGAACAAGCTGAGAGCGCATGAAGTCTGTTTGAAGACAGATAACTGTGACTGGATCCATAACTTCGCGTCGAACAAACCCTGGATTCTCCCGCTTGAATTGTCGGAAAGTAGCAAAGAAAGTGTCACCAGTCCCAACTACACCTTGGAGAACACTCTGTCTTTCATATCCTACACGGCCAAGGTTCTGAAGCGCCGGATTGATATCTGCGACTGATTTTCCTGGTCCTTTCAGTCCAGGAACGCCGACTACTAGCTGAAGAGGTGTAGCCTTTGGGTTGGCGATGACAAGTTCGGCAAATTCATCCGTTTCGCCAGGGAGGAGATGAAGAGTGCGGGGAGGTTTGGGATGGCCGTGCTCGAGCCGGTTGGTGAACTGTATACCGCCTTTCCACTTCCGAAGCTCTCCCCTGACAGAACAGGGAATATGAAGGAGTGCGCCGATATGACATATGGGACATGGATCTCGGAGCTGTAGTTCGATATCGGCCTGAGTCTTCGCAAGGGGCCGTAAAAGAAATTGGCATCCTTGACCGTTTGGTAACCGCTTTTCGCAAGTGATAACGCCATAGCAGACAATATGGGAGAGGCGACCGCCCTCAGGTTCCTGTGCATTAATGCCGCCTTTTTTCGTGGGATAGTTGCGGTGAGCCCAGTGGATAACCAGAGTGTTGCCCATGCGTGCATATTCTTGGTATGAGACGTCGCATTTGATGTTACCGTCCGGCCAGCCTGTCCAGCGTTCCAGGACGCGTTGCTGCGATGGATCAGAGAGGTCGCGTGTCGGGGGGATAACAGGAGGGGAAGGGATCTCTTTTCCGGTGCTGGTGGGCGTATCTTGCGGGGGTTCAGTTAGCCTGCTTGCGACTAAGTCTGCGAGCCGATTCAGATCGATTCCTGTCAAATACATGTAGCGAGTCCATTAAGCAAGAACGAAGCCATGACATACCAGCGACATCTCCTTGACCTTCCCCTCTCACGGGCTGCTGATTGCGATGCTCAGAAGCCGATCCCGCTGTTTGATTGGCCTGCGATGGCGGATCGAAGAAGTCAAGTAAATGACGGATGAACCCCTAAAGTCCTATTAGATAACAGCGGTCGGAAAATGAAGAGCGGGCATACCAGAAACATGGCCGGGCTGTACCAATACTTGGTGGAACAAGGAAAGGCGCAAAATATCTGCGATATGGGGGTCAATAATTTTGGAGGTGATCGGCGCGGCCTCGATCACTGGTCAGTGGTCATCAAATATCCGAGCATCAATGTATTCCCGGTCAGCGGTGGTGACACAGGCTCTGCAGAACGGATGCAGCAGGTTGCAGTCTATAAGAGATAGCCTGCAGTGTAGTGCAGAGAGGTGCGGTCAGTTGCAGTCAGGTGCAGACCGGTGCAGAGAGGTGCAGACCGGTGCAGTCAGGTGCAGTCAGTTGCAGAGTGGTGCAGACCGGTGCAGACCAGGTGCAGAAATGTGCAGGCAAGATGCAGTAACAGATAAACAGAGCTTTCTTGGACCAAGACCAGTCATAGTACGAGGTAGATGTCATTATGATTGCCAGATAGTGTTGAAAAGATATTTGATTGCTTCGCTCATGTCATCTAGATGTACTTGAATAGTGTGAATATCTAATGCTGATGAACATATATGTGAGCTATTCAAGATTATAATAGTAGGATAGAGTACCAAATACCTTCAATTACTCGATATCTGTGTCCAAAATCTCCTCTTATGATACAGAATTGCGGGCTGAAGGTCTCGCAACGTAGCGTCAATGGGCGAGATGACAGTTCAAGCGGAGATCGAAACGTCCGCAATCTTGGCTTGGCCTATGACCAAGTCTTCATGAATTATTTTGTACATATATGCCCAGAAGATCCATTATACGCTATACTTACACCACGGATGAGTGTTAAATATCTCTACATAATTCAATTGAGAGTGCTACATTCATCCTTCATTGCTTTTCCAAGTACCTTTACCCATCAAACTATTTAGACCCCGACATTTCACCCCCCAAGTGACCAAGATCGGTCGTTGCTTCGCACAAGACTTGGGCATCCAGATGAAAAGGTAGCCTATGGTTCAATTAAATGTATGTAAAGGTTCTCTACATGAAATCTAAACTACAATGTATAGGTTACAATATGGCTAACGGCACGTACTGCAGAAGATGCTGCAAGTAGCCTGCAGTTGAGCTGCAGAAATGGCTCTGCAGATCGACTGCAGTTTTCTGTGAACCGGCCTTGAAATACTTCTAAGAGTGGCGGAGTTGGAGCGGAAGGCATTGGAGGGATAAATGGAAGCGGGGGTGCCTCTGAAAATCTGGGTGACGACTCCCACTGGCCACTATTAGCATTTCGCATTGCTAGAAGCGAGTTAGTATACCACGGTTGTGTTTAGAGCGGGGCACGAATGGACTAACTGCTTCGGGGCATCCAAACCGTTCTTGGCGATACATTCTCCATCTCGTGGGGATATGAGACATGGATCGAAGGGAGACTTCCATGTCCGGGCAATGGTTGCGGAGACGGAATATAATTTGTGACGCCGGGGGAGCCCATTGTGCTTGGAGGAGAAGTCATCATATACGTGGAACTCCTACTGAAAGATGGTTCACCAATGGTGTAATTCTCAGGACTAAACTGCAGTCTTTTCCTCGGGATCGTCTCCGGGGGCGACACTGCTCTGCTAGGTGTTGCCAGTCTGAGTATCAGAGCCCCAGTATCGTCCAACACATCACATCTCGCTACACTTCCAGACATATGGTTGAAGCGACGTTCAAGATCAGACGTGAAGGCGAGATCTGTGAGGTAAAGGACGTAGTGCTCAAGATGAGATGGCGGATGACCTGTTTCGAGGCATAAGAGCGCCTCCAACTGGCGTGGCCTAAACTCCTTCTCATTCCATCGCCGTATGATAGACAGAAGGGCTTCCATGGCCAAACTGTAGTTTTGCCATGGCCGGTTTATCTCCTATAAAATATTATGGAAATAAGAAAGTCATGTTTTCGTGCTATCGCGGGAAAGCTCACTCGGATGAAGGCGTCCCATTTCCGCTGTCCATCGTGACCGAGCCTCATTGTGAGGATATATGGGGGCGTTCCTAGATACTGATTTGCCGATCCAAAGGCAAACTTCAAGACCGTTATTGGCCTGTAGAATACGGTCGGATAATTGTCGCCTGTTCCGGTTGAAAGGGGTTCGGTTGGCTGCAGTTGTATCATTGGCACTGGCATCTCGGTCACTGCGTCCGGGGAGTAATCGTTTGACGTATTTAGATCGGATTCCTGGTGCCTCAAAGGGCTGGTATCATACGAAGTAGGTTCGTGAACCCGTTGAGCGTCAGAGGTGGTACGGCGACGCGTGAGATGCGCTGGCCCATCGGGTGTATTGACAGAAGATGCGTCCGATTCGTCGTTATCGCCATTAAGACTGGTCACCCATGCGCGATCCATTTGAGCACCATAGCGTCTGAGGGTGCTGAGGATCAGAGCTAGATATATCATGCCTGCGACCAGCAGGACACTAATCCCGACCCTCGCAGCCAGTCGAAGACGGGAAGATAGGACCTTCACACTGTCCGGTGATTCGACGAGCCAGATGAACGCGAATATCTCCGCCACAAAGAGAATAAGTGACCTGGTAACGCCGAATCTGAGTCAGAGAAAGTCGAACTAACAGTAACTAGCGTACCAGGACAACCATATAGCCGGAATCGACAAGAATATCCAAACATTCCAGAACGGGGCGGTTTTAGTTGCCTCGCCTTCCTGTGCGTGGGATTAACGAACTCATCTCCTGAACGGCGTTAAAAAACTCACTCTCGCCCACTCAACCGCTTTGTGAAGAGGCCGCATGATTGAGAATCGAATAATGTACGTGCAGCTGTAGATCAGGCTCATCAAACCGCAAACTAGTGCTGCGAAACCGATGTAGCGAACGACTTCATTTGCAAACACCGGTCCAATCTGCATCGAAGATATGATAGCTCTAGAACATGGGCCCATTTAGAGAGACGATAGTTTGGTATTGGGCTGCCAGACTTACGTCAAGAGAAGAACAGCCACGATATTCATCGTCTTCCACTCCTTCGTCACCGCATCCAAGAACGTGTTCCACAGTGTCTTCAAGCTCTCGACCTCAGGCGGACATTGAGAAAGGTCATAGTATACATGAGCGCTGCCAGGTGTGTGGAGTTCACCATCTCGGTTGCGATTGCTCTTGATCTCCTGTCTATTCCGTTTGACGTTTTCTTTTATGGCATCTTTAAGCCTCTCTCCACTGCATTGAACCTCCTTGAATATCTCCGTTACACGGCTATAGTAAAGGAGGGGAAGGAAGAGTAAAAGCGTGTTGAATGCCTGGACCGATGACGCTGCCAACAATCTCCTGGCTTGCGGCAATAGCCTGGCCTTCTTTCTGCGGGGGTTGGGGTTGCTTGGGGCTGCGCCGGGCTGAGGAAGGGCGCTCTCCGTGACGATATCACCAACGGAAGGGAGTTCATCCGTTAATGATGGCAATGAAAGATTATATGGATTGCCAGGCGTATACCCGTCCCTGAATGGCGTCGGAAGTGGGTATCCAGGATCAAAGTGCCATCTCTTGTCTGGCATGGTTGAGAAACGGGCTAAAGGTACGTGATCTGTGTGAACCGGCCACGATATGAGCGTGTTGTCCATTGGTAGATAATAGCTACACATTTACCCCGATAATCACCATTTCCATAGCCACGAGGATACGTGTATAACCGTCGGCCTGTTCGTTGATTTGTCTCGCTAATGGAAGCACCCTCACGCTGGTCAATGGAGGGGAACGGCAGTTGGCTACCTGATAAGCCGGGAGGCGGAAGGGTAGGAACCTGAGAAAAAGGCGCCTCTGCGACCCAAGTCACGCCAGATGAGCTAGCATGTTGTAAGGGGGGACGGGATCCGATAAAGGCTTGTTGGAGGTCTGAAGGATTAGTGGCGACATGCAGGTGCGGTCTGTCCTCTTGGTTGTCCATGAGCTTGGGAGTGCCTTCGATACTGTTGGGAGGGAGTGATAGTACAGACAGAAAAGCCGCCGTCTGAATGAAATGCGATGATAGCAATTCTCCTGTATCGCTCTTGTGGGTCCAGGACCTTATGCTCTATCTGGGCCATCATCGGAAGCAGATTGGATTTGAATGGGTCCTATCAACTTGCTGAAAGGATGTATCTTTGACGTAAACAAAGGCCAGATGATCCAGAGAGCACTGACAAGTTTCCATACAAAGCCCATATGTTTGACGCAGTGTGGGTCCGTGGTGATGAAAACAGGATGGGAAGGTGTCAAAACAGGCGCCAAATTTTGAAGGCGCCAACAGAAAGGCACGAGCCGTCATAACGGTGTTTGGATTAGCTTCAAAATGTGTTCTTTATACTTCCGTGCATGCTTTCACTTGCGATTACTCGAAAGGCAGGATCATGACGAGAATGACTCGACAGTTTTGAATTTGCCAGTTGATGGTCAGCTGAAGACGACAGGTCAGAAAAGGCGTTTCATTCCCACGGTCCAAATGCCAAAGCTGAGCCGAATCCCGATGACCCTCAGGGCAGCTTCCCTTCGCCTTTGAGTTTCTTATGGTGCAGCTCAAGGCGACAGGTTCTGAACTCACAAGCGCTCCTGATAGTCAACAGTCTTGTTCTCTACGGCTTTGTGTCTTATACTTCTCGTTTGACTCGGGGGCCTGTGATAACTGCACTGTCCAACAGCCTCATGGCGTTCAAGCAAGGTTTACTTCCAAAAAAACCTCTCTTAGATTCGGCCCAATCTGACGGGCTTAATGCGAAGCTTGAATTCATCTAGGCTGTTTTGAAGGATATGAAGTCACACCAAATCTCGAGGAATACTCAGCAAGACAACCCGTTCCACTCGCTTCTACTTACCTCTCCGAATCAGTCTATCTTTTCTCTTGCAACCACAAGAATGTTCGCCCTTATCCACGCTCTCTTCACCGTTTCTCTTGCCTCCTACGTCTCCGCTAGCGTGATCATGGAGCATACCAAGGTAGGGCTCAGTGGATACTCTAGCAACAACTGAATACCTGTTCAGTGCACTGCTGCAACGGCGTTCAGGATGTCAGCCGTTTGCCCCAAGTTCTTGATGATTCACTCACTGATAATTACGACGCATAGACCAACACCGTCTCTTCGAAGACGATCAAAGGTTTGCTCGGTGCTCAAGGTGAAAGCCTCACCAGTATGATCGGCTGTAAGTCTCATGGCATTACCAACTGTTATATCTCCAGCTAACAATGACTCCAGTCAAGTGCAATCCTATCCCTAGCGCCGTGCCTAGGGGTGGCGTCAACTAGTATGTTGACATGCCTCATTGGTTTCTAGGCATGTAAATCACAATTCTGTCATCTTCGAACTTCACCTTCGACCGCGCTCATCTTACGAATCCCGACTCACTCAACCACCGAGCTTTCTCCGATCTTATCATCAACTTCGCTCCCGCATTTCTCCCATCAATTCACCTCATCCTACTCTACTTCGACTTCCAACAATTCGACCCTCAATCTTACACTACCTCTCAAACTTCTCAAACACGCGTTCCTTGTTCCCCTGGCCGACGTCCACGATTCCGCTGGATTTAGAACGTCAAAACGTCGTTATTCGCACTTCACATGATCGGCGAACTTCGACTTCCAACCTCGAGGGTCCTCAAGACCCTCATGGTTTGACGTCTCTGCGCTAGTAAAATTTCTTTCACTTATCTATTCGATTTATCGGACTATTTTATTCATCGGACATTTCTCACCGAACAAAATCTTTTACTTACCTTCTAATTCGAGTTTAGTTACCTTACACTTCACCCAATAATCGAACCATGTACATATCTTTATTCCGGTCGAACTACGTGGCATTACCTTCGAGTAGGAATACAAGACCTTGTCAGTAGTTGACTGGAATTCATCTTTCGATCCCCCTCGTTCGTCTCGACTTTCCGGCTCAGAATTATTCTGTCTCTCTTCGTTCTTTTCTCTCTCTCTCTTCGCTCACCTTCGAACAGCTGCCCATTGCTGTTCTTAGCATCTTCGACAGCACATCCTGCGTTCGTCGAATTTGTACCTCTCACTTCGACCTACGACCGTCCCTTCGTCGTGGCCTTCGGAGTAGTTCACTGAAACCAATCGCATTCACAACTACGCGATTGAAGCTAGTCATATAGCTCTTCTAGCGTACACATACTAGCAAGGACCGCACTTGTCAATGTGTATTAATACTATAGGATCGATGAAGTCCACAAGTGGTTACATCTGTCGATAGCTCTCATCCCCCGTCTGCTGCAAGGGCGTTGCCTTCGTGAGTATTTTCTTCTTCTTTAGTTCTGTTTACTTACTCCTTTTTTTCAGAACGGCGTCATTCCCGTTGGCTGCAACTCCCTAACATCAACGCTTGAGCATCTTCGTATCTCTGTCTAGTATATGGTCTTACGGCCTTAGACACAACTCTGACCCTTATCTTCATCGGATGCACCTACCACTCCTTCTCGTATCTCAGCTGGCTATTCTTCGCCAAATATACCCGTTCTTTTTTGTCGTAGCCCACCTTTGAATATAAGTTGCCCTTACCCCCGGTGTTGGGATAAATACATCGGGCTGAAAGTGTCTCCCTGATTGGCGAGCCGAGAAGATATAAGCTTATATGTATGTAGTGGAAGTACCAGTGCATTTGTATATTGAGCAATTCAGAATAACGAGAAAAACAGATGTACTAGTACGTGTCATAAATGTATCCCGGAGCGATTACTATTCGCCAGTCTTTAGCTCCCAGATTCCATCCCCAATCTCTTCTAACCGACACTTCTTCCAACGGCCTCCGGATATCACGAAGCCAATTGAGAACATCTGGTTCTAGGTCTTGAAGATATTTCTCTGGTACTGGCTCCTTTAGCCGTTCCGATACCTGCTCGAAAAAGTCAGCGACGGTGACAAATGGTTCATGTCGAACCCGGAGTGGGTAAGGTATATTCTTGTGCTGAACCGTGATATCGGTTGTGGGTAAGCTGCTTGCAGGGCGCGCAAGCGCATCTGTGTATCCTTTATCCGGAAAGCGACAAACTGGGTTAAGAAGGAAGGATTTGGAAAGATATTGTTGGACGGTCGGTGAGATGTCTGTGAGTGGAGGCAGGAAAAGATCTAAGGATTCTGCGCGATCTGGACGTTTTAAGATAGGTTTAACCCTCGTTGGAGGCGTTCCGGGAGGGGTAGTTGAAAAAACTGGCTGTAATTTGGACTGTTTTGGTGTCGCCGGTTCTGTGGAACGGTTTTTGCTGGCATTCCGCATCGCTAAAGCCATTATCAGCATCTCTATATCCCGAGTCAAATGCAAGAAAGGTGAACAAACCACTACGGAGCCTCCAGATGGTCTTTGGACCGTTATCGTCAACCCCTTGCCAGTGGACCCCAAGGGGAGGCGCAGATGGCAAGGGGCGGTTGGCGTTGGAAGGGTGTATGTCCAATGTACTTGTGCGTGAGCTTGAGTTGCTTGGAGGAAGAATTGAAATCTTTATCGGGTCTGCACTGGACGATGCTCTCCTTTCCTTTCCCTCCACGATACTGAATTGCAGCGTCTGTTTCTTCTCCGTTTGTTTAGCTTTGCTGGGGGCTTGCAGCTTCAATCTCAGAACCCCTGTATCGTCGTATATATCGCATTTTTCTGCGTCTTCGGGTATATGATTGAAGCGAAGCGTCAGGTCGAAAGCGAAGGCAAGATCTGTCAGGTATATCACATATCGTTGGAGGTTAAAAGGCTCCGGTCCCGTCTCGTGGGATATTAGCGCTTCTAGCTGGCGTGGTCTCAGCTCTTCGTTCCACCGTCGTATGGCGGTCAGAAGGGCAGCCCAACCCCCGTCAAAGTCTCGCCAGAGTTGAAGTTCCTGTACAGAATCAAAATGTAAAAGCGGCGGTATGGAGAGGAGACTCACTGAGACAAGCTCTTTCCATTTCTCCTGACCACCCAGACGACTGCAAAGTGCGTCGGGTGGTTCTCCGTGAAAGCGCTCTGGTCGCTCCAGCAAAAATTTCGTGACCATAGCAGGTCGGTAGAACACCGTCAGCGAGTTATCTTCCTCCGGCATGGGTTCAGGCGATTGCCCGAGGGCGGTGGCTGCCTCCTGGAGCTCGTCATCTGACGCATCCAAACCAGAATCTTGGCCTCTCGGAAAGCTGGTGGATGAAAAGATCTCTGGTACTGAGGCCGGTAAGGCATCGGGAGTCGTGCGACGGCGAGCGAGATGGACTTGACTGCTGTGGAGTTGTACCGGAAGGTCGTTGGACTCAGTGTTGACACTAGCTATCCAGGCGTGGTCCATTTGAGATCCATAGCGCTTTAGCGTGCTCAGAATCAAAGCCAGATATATAACACCGGCGGCCAAGACGACGCTGATCAAGACTTTCGCTACCAATCGAAGACTATGCGATAGAACGGTCGCACTTTCTGGTGCGTCAACGAGCCACATGAAGGCGACAATCTCCGCGACGAAGAGTATGAGTGACCTGTCAAAGTATGAGCGATCTTCCGTTAGGAAAGGATGATAGGCTTACCATGACAACCATATCGCAGGAATCGACAAGAATATCCACACATTCCAGAATGGCGCTGTCTTCGCCGCCTCGCCTTCCTGAAAATGGCCTTAGCGGGAGTGTTATCCTAACGGAGAGAAGGACCCTACCTTAGCCCATTCAACAGCCTTGTGGACAGGTCGCATAATGGAGAATCGGATGATGTATGTACAACTATAGATGAGGCTCATCAAGCCGGAGACCAGGGCCGCGAAAGCGATATAGCGAACAATTTCATTGGCAAAAACAGGTTCTATTTGCATTGAAGAGATGATGGCGCTGCGTCATGGAGTCGTCCGTAAAGAGTAGTAAAGGATAACGAGCTGAATGTACCCACGTCAAGAGAAGGACTGAAACAAGATTCATGGTCTCCCACTCCTTCGTCACGGCATCGATAAACCTATTCCACAGAGTTTTGAGGTTTTCGACCTCGGGGGGACATCGAGAGAAATCGTAGTAAACATGGGCGCTGCCAGGAGTATGGACCTCCGAGCCTTCTTGGTTTTGCTTAATGTCCTGCTGATTCCGCTTGATGTTCTCTTTGATGGCGTCTTTGAGCCTCTCCCCACTACACTGAACCTCCTTAAATATCTCGGTAACGCGACTGTAGTAAAGCAAGGGAAGGAAGAGTAGAATGCCGGTGAATGCGTGAACGGAGGATTCTTCCCACAAGGTTGCGCTCCGTTCCCAAAACCCCAGCTTCCTTCTGCGTAAAAGGCTAGGAGGCTGAGCCTGAGACGAGGTAGGGATGTTGCTATTAGCGCCATTGGCAACGTAGGGAAGTTCGTCTATTATCGCCGGAAGCGACCGGTGGTAGGGATTTCCTGGCGTGTACCCATTTTTGATACTATACGGCCTCGACGTGGGGCTCATGTTGGGTACGTATCCGTATCCAGACTCTGGTCTAAGCGATCTTGTATCGGGTGCAGGCGAGTAGCGGAAAGAAGATACGTGGTCTGAATGGACTGTGAGTGTCGTTGGTAATGACAGCACGATGCTCAAAATTTACCCTCGAATCGCCCAGTCCCGCCACCCGTGTAAGAGAACGCATGCGATCGTCGACCCGTTGGTCGATTGGTATGGTTAAGGGAAACCAAGGTCTCGTTCTGGTCAATGGCCAAAGAAGATAGTCGACCTTCTGACAAGGCGGAAGAATAGACGGTAGACGCTCTACGAGACATTGCTTCGGCCTCCATGGCTGAACTAGCCTGGATATGGCGCTGATAAAGGGAGCCAGGATTGATTGAGGCTTGCTCTAGACTGGGTAAACTGGCCGCCCCATGAAGTCGTTGTTCGCCCTCTTGATCGTCCATGAACTTGGAAGTGCCTTCGGTACTGTTGATAGGCAATGATGGCACAGACAGAGAAGCGCTTTAGACTGAGGTCCGAATGAACTGTGAAGCCAGACATTCTCCCAAATTACTTGTGTGGGTCCAGGACCTTATGCTCCGTCAGGCCATCATCAGAAGCAGGTTGGATTTGAATGGGTTCCTGTCAATTTGCTGATAGGATGTGTCTTTGGTGTCAACAAAGGCCCGGATGATCCAGAGAGCGATAACACGTTTCTACACAAAGCACATGAGCTTGACGCAGTGTGGGTCCACGTTGATGAGAAGGAGATGAGGAGGTATCCCCAACGAAGAGAAATGATCCCTTCACTGGCATAACAGAGTGTTTATGTCGGCTTCGGGAGCCTCCTCTTCGCCTTCCGTGCGAGCTTCGGCCTACTGTTACAGAGGCAAGACCATGACGAGAAAGGCGTTAAAGCTTAAAGCTTTTACAAGTAAAGGTTTGGTTTGTCAGAGTCCAAATGGCAGGTCCGAAAAAGCATCCCGTTCTCACAATCCGAACACTACAGACGATCTCATGCCCCTCCATGAAAGACTTGGATATATTTCCTTGCTTGTCCCTTGCCTGTCTATATCCTGTTCGTTCAAATGCCATGTCGTATCCTCTGCGAATGTTTTTTGTCCGTAACATCCTCGCCATTGGGCTAGATATCATTGGGCCGAGAGTGATTTGGTCTGCCGATTCGACGACCCCAAATACTTAGTACTACTGCCAAGGCAAGGCTAGGCTATGGACGTACAGGATGATATTTCAAATTATCGCAGAGCCGCTTGAATGCTACGAGTAAAATAAAGTGTATAGATATATGTCGATTATCACACGTCGTAAAAGGATATCATAAGTCAATCGTCAGCTACGTCTCTCGAAAGTCTAGCTCCCAAGTTCCATTCTGGTGCTCAATGAAGCCACATATATGGGAGGTATCGTCCCATATCCAGTCCACAGTCCGTATGACGTCTGGTTGCGCATCAGTTTGTGCTCCCAAACTCCCAACCTGCACCCTTTGACCGGCTGCACTGTGAAGTCGGTTGATCACATCTAGCTCCGAACCTCGAAGATAGTTCTTTGGTACCGGTTGCTGCAGCATCTTCGCTATTTGCTTGAACAAGTCGCCGACCGTGATAAGTGGTTCTTTTTGGACACAAAGCGTATGCGGAATTCTCTTGTGCCAGATGGTCAGCGTTGTCGTCGGTGTTAGGGTTGCAGAACATGACAGTTCATCGATGGAATATACATCCTGAATGTCGAAATTTGGAGAGTGAAGAAACCTCCCGGGGAGACGTCTTTGGAGAAGAGGTGACAGCCCTGGACCCCCAGCGGGCGGGGGAAAAGGTCCCGGGTTTGCGGCAGTTTCTGAGCTCTCTGATATTCGTTCAATCTTTGAGGAAGGGGTTGGAGGTATCGCCGGGATCGGTGGGGCTTCGGCATGTTTGTGCGTCTTCAATTCCGTTGAACGATTGCTGGCGCTCCGCATCGCTATGGTTCGATTAGCATTTCGACATTACATATGTGAAAGGGTAGACTGACCGCTTCGGGGCCTCCGGAGTACCTTGGGAGCTTTATCTTCCACATCGCGAGGGGGCGGAGCCTGTTGTTCATGGGGAGTCTCCCGGATACTCTGCTGTGGGGTGGCGTGGGTATCATTTATTGCACCAGGAGAGTCGAGTGTGCTTGAACGTGAGCCGGCATTGCTCGGAGGAAGAATCAAAATATCCATCGTGTCTCCATTAGACGACGATTTGCTATTCTTCTTCTCCGCGGTGCTGAATTGTAGCCTGCGTTTCGGGTCTAGTTGTTTGGTCTTCCCAGGAGCTTCCAGCCTTAGCTTCAAGGCCCCGGTATCGTCGAATATATCACATCTTTCGGCATCTTCTGCTACATGGTTGAAGCGAAGTGCAAGGTCGGATGCGAAAGCAAGGTCTGTCAAGTAAACCACGTAGTGTTGTAGGTATGAAGGTGGGTGGCCGGTCTCGTGGCATAGTAACGCTTCCATCTGGCGTGGCCTCAGCTCCCTATTCCAACGTTGAATGACAGTCAGAAGGCTTTCCCAGACCAAATGCGTATGTTGCCATGCTTGGTTGACTTCCTACAATAAATCAATAAATCAAAGAGGTATGAGGAGAGTGCACGGGACCCACTTGAACGAACTCCTTCCATTTTTCCTGACCACCCAGTCTAGTGTACACTATATCGGGTGGCTCTTCCTGGTGGTATTCTGTACCTCCGAAAACAAATTTCGTCACGATTACAGGTCGATAAAACCCCGTCGGACGATTGCCTGCCTCGGCGGGTGAGAGGGGTTCAGGGGATTGCCTCAGCACCGCTGGTCCTAAGTCATTGGCAGCTGCATCTTGGAAGGAATCTTTTTCTCCATGAAAGCCAGATTCTCGTCGCCTAGGGAAGTTGTCGAATAGAGGGAATCTTGGTTCTGAGAATTGGCGGGCTTCAAAGGTTGTATGCGTAGGAACCTCGGATTCGTTGTTGATACTAGCTATCCATGCATTATCCATTTGTGCCCCATAGCGTTTCAGGGTACTGAGGATTAGAGCCAGGTACACCACACCAGAGGCAAGGACGACACTAATCGCAACTCTTGCAGCCAATCGAAGGCCCGGAGACAGAGCCTTCGCGCTGTCAGGTGAATCAACTAGCCATATGAATGCGATTATCTCCGCAACGAAGAGAATGAGAGACCTAGAACATCACGGTTGAGTAAAGGAGTATCATCTTACGCCAATTGAGAGGCATACCATGACAGCCATATGGCTGGTATCGACAAAAATATCCACACATTCCAGAAAGGCGCTGTTTTAGCCGCTTCGCCTTCCTAATTATGGGATTGGTAAGTTTGGTCCTCATTGGTAGGCAGAAAGACCTACTTTAGCCCACTCAACCGCTTTGTGGATGGGTCGCATGATTGAGAATCGAATGATGTACGTGCAGCTATAGATTAGGCTCATCAAGCCACAGACTAGTGCTGCGAACGCGATGTAGCGAACAATTTCGTCTGCGAAGACAGGTTCGATCTGCATCGAGGAGATGATAGCACTATGATACAAAGTCATATTCAGCGAGTGATAGAAAAGGATGCCCGGCGTATACTCACGTCAAGAGAAGAACAGCTACAATGTTCATGATCTCCCACTCCTTCGTCACGGCATCGATAAACCTATTCCACAGCGTTTTGAAGTTCTCTACCTCCGGGGGACATCGAGAAAGGTCATAGTAGGCATGAGCGCTACCTGGCGTACGGCCTTCGCCTTCTTGGTTGTTCTTGATCTCCTCACTATTCTGCTTGATGTTCTCTTTGATGGCGTCTTTGAGCCTCTCCCCGCTACATTGAACCTCCTTAAATATCTCGGTGACACGGCTATAGTAAAGCAAGGGAAGGAAAAGCAAAAGGCCGTTGAATGCTTGAATGGAATATCCCTCCCAGAAAGCCGTGACACGTCGCCATAGCCCGCTCTTCTTTCTGCGCGAGCTGGGAGGTCGTGCCAGTGGTGGACCTGCAATGGAGCCTGTCGCGCTCTCGTTGACGCAAGGAAGTTCCTCGGTTAGGGTGGCTAGCGACTGGCTATATGGGTTGCCCGGCGTATAACCATTCTTGATACTATATGGCCTTTGGATTGGGCGTCCTTCGGGTAAAAACCCATATCCAGAGTCTATCCTGACTGATCTTTTGTCCGGTGCATACGAATACCGGGAAGGCGATACAGGATCTATGCAAATGAGCCGGAATGTAAGCATTTCCCAGTTCTTACAAATGGTCACAAACGTACCTTTAGGGTGACCATTTGCCCCGCCTTCATATGAGTACGCGTATGATCGTCTCCCGTTTGGTTGAGAAGGCTTCAGGGAGGCGTCGTCCTGGCCAATCGCCAATGAAGCCAGTTGGGGCTCTGAAAAGGCCGAAGAATAGATTGTAGAAGGCCGAGACGACGGTCCCTCGGTCGCCCAGGTCATGCCAGCTGGACTAACCTGCTGAGACCGGTAGTGAGCACCGATAAGGGCTTGTTGAGAACTCGAGGTAGTGGTTGAGATACGAAGCTGCTGTTTGTCCTCCTTGTTGTCCATAACCTAACTTCTGCCTTCAATGTTGATGAGAAGCAGGCCAAGATCGTACAGAAGACTGGCGCTTCGGGCTGAGGGCTGGGTGAGTGGGGAAGCATTCTGTGTGGACCTTGAGCTGGTGGCCCCATTCGGCGCATCACCGGAAGCGGGTGAGATTTGTATGGGTTCCTATCGGTTTGCCGACAGCATAAAGTCTTGCTGTCAACGAAGATCCAGGTGACCTCGCAGAGCGCTGATGAGTTTCCAGAAAGATCCCATATGTTTGACGCCGAGTGGGTCGTGGTTGATGAGAAAGTGTCAAGCGGGCGTCTAAAAGCGCCAGCAGAGGGGATATTGATTCCGTCATGAGCGCGGTTTAGATCAGCTTCAAAACTCTGTGTCCTTTCTGTCTGAACAATGGCACCGAAGTAATGTCAACGGATGGAAAAGATGTCGTACGGGCCTGAGCAGAAAGTCTTCGCACATTGAACTTAGAATACCCTGATGACGGTGAATATCTGATATCTTGCTACTGTCCTGTAATTACTACATTAATATAATTCCACAATGGCGTATTCTAATATTTCCCTGAAGTATCATCTAAGAGATCTTGATATGTATGGACTGGCTTCATGTTCAATATCGGAACAGAACCCCCTCCTTTAGAGACGGTTCACCGGGTTCGAGAGTTCCCCTGAAGATGGGTTCTGGTTTGCGAACGGATAGTCGGTATATCCCAGTGCGCCGTCCTGTCCTGGCAAGTAATATGTCTTTCGGTCACCGGCATTCAGGGGAATCTCATTTTCAAGACGATAGGGCAAGTCAGGCTGCAAGGTAAAGTAAGCATCAATATGAGGCGCTCGCATTCATTTCGCGACTTACGTTGGAAATGAACAACCTTCCGAAAGCAATGAGGTCGCCTTTGGTCTCGGCAACTTGCATGCTAGAATCCCTCGTATAGCCACCAGCACTGATAAGTCTGGTTCGCTTCGGCCCATCGCCGCTGCCGTAGATCTCGCGGATGAAATCATTTGACCAATGGGATGGCACTGTGCCTTCCTCCCTCGTTGTGCTTCCATTGACGCGAGGTTCGACCAAGTGAACGTAGGCAAGGCTGGGGTAAAGCTTTCGCAGTTGAGCTGCAACGTAACCAAAAGTGGGTTTCGGGTCCTTCATTCCCATATCTACACATCTTTCGTCAGCCCTCTGAAATGAGTTACTTCAGGCGAAGGAAGAACTTGCCTTGGAATGTACCCCACGGACTGAAACGAATTCCAGTCTTGGTTTGACCGACACGCTTCGTAACAGCATCGACAATCTCCAATGCGAACCGTGCACGGTTTTCAACGCTTCCGCCGTACTCGTCCGTGCGCTTATTGCTCGTGTCTTGCAAGAACTGGTCGATGAGATATCCGTTGGCACCATGAATTTCGACACCGTCAAAGCCAGCTTTGAATACGGCATTCTCAGCAGCAGTCGCGTAGAGGTCGACATACTCCTTAATCTCGCTGATGGTGAGTGGTCGTGGGATGTCCTTGCAGTCGGTCAAAGGGACGTCGGAAGAGGAAACGTAGGGAAGGCTAGGATCTTCTGCTTCAAGTTCTTTAGAATCAGCTGCTCGACCCAATGCCCAGAGCTGCAGGTAAATGTAGGATCCACGAGCATGAACGGCATCAGTGACCTGTACCCAAATCAGCGAATGTTAAGAACCATCGTTGGACAGGTGCTCACCTTCTTCCATGATTCGATCTGCTCGTCAGACCAAATTCCAGGTACGTGGGTGTATCCGCCTGCACGTGCCGCGATGAAGGTAGCTTCGGAGACAAGCAGTGTTCCGGGTGTACTAGCACGTTGCGCGTAGTATTCCGAGACCACAGGTTGGATTGGTACATGGCCATTGACGGCGCGCAAGCGCGTCAAGGGAGCCAGCACTACACGATGCTGGAGTTGCAAGTCGCCGACTTGTATAGGTTGGAAGAGTTTTGACGAAGACATTCCGAGAGTTAGGGGGGAAGTTGTGGAGGTGTTGGAGGCGAATGAAAGCTGTGGGTTGATTCTGGAGAGTAGATTTCGATAGTCATCTCATTAAATATCCGCAGAATTGTATAGCCAGGTAAATCTTCGGCTTGGTGAGTAACCAAGCGATGGACCAATGCTGAGTGAGCTCGCAACCTTGGATGATGGTGCAACGGTCCCGCAATATGGTCCACCGTGGATTAGGTAATGGCTCGGAAGCGGTTGCCGGGAATCCCCGTTAGGCTTATCTGCATGAATTCGTCAGTTTATTGATGGACCTCGATTAGATGTTCGTCAAGGCTTGGCTTCGAGTCTGACTGTAGTCGAGTCAGTTTGCAACGTCAGTACTCTGGGCCTTAGAAAGCCACAATGTCAATTCACTATTTATAATATTACCTTGCTCAGCAGTTTTGGCCGACCACTATGCCGATCGCAATCGGAACTCTGCAAGGAGGAAATTTCATCAAGAAGCTTCCGTCTCCGTATACCGAGGAGCAAGTGAAGTCGTACCTCGAGCAGATACAGTACCCGGGAGCAAAAGAGGATGGAGCTATTGCGGACCATCCCACTTCACTGGAGAATCTGACGCTGGTGATGAGGCTTCATTCGCTCGCATTTCCATTCGAAAATACCGCAATGCACTAGTGAGTAGAAATCCAAAGAGAACGAGGATATTGCGTCTCAATGCCCTTTATAAACAGTACAGCCGAGCACAAGATGGATGTTAGCTATCAAGGCGCCTTCAACCGTCTTGTTCTGAATAAAATGGGATCCTACTGCTATGGACAGAACTCCGTCATGCTCGGAATGTTACGAGGCTTGGGATACAGGTAGGGCTCTTCTGATATATTTAGCAGTGAATTGAAGCAAACCATTCAGAGTCTATCCTGGGCATGCGAGAGTTAATGGAGCGCATGCCTCCGCTGGTGCCGCCCCCCAATATGGGGCAAAGAGTCATATGGTGCTCTTTGTTCAGCCAATCGAGAACAGCAATGAAACCTACATCGTTGACGTCGGTTTTGGCTCTCCCGGTCTGGCGCGGCCCATGCTTCTGTCAGAAGGAAACGTTTCGAGAGGAGCAATGGCGCCGGAAATGCATACGCTAGGACGCAGACCTCACCCCCAATCTAGTATAGGCGCGTTAAGTCTCTTCCTGATTCCGATTCTGACGTCCTAACCTACAGATGCTCCCCGTTTAGATGCTACGAATGACCAATCCCACTTTCTGTGGACCATGGAGATGTTTTACGAAGGATCCAACCCTCCAGTGCATCAACTAATGTACACATTCAGCGAGGAAGAAATCTTCCCACCCGAGATGGAACAAGGTTCCTTTGGAGTCTCACAACAACCCGAAATCATCTTCGGCCAGCACGTCTTGTGCTGCAAGTACGTGCGGCTCTCTGAAGATAGGTTTGCCCTTAACCTCGGCGAGGGAGAGGTGACACCACCATCCAAATTGGACGCCGACGACGACTCGCTGGTAAGGTACACTCTCTTCGGCAGACAAGTCAAGCGTGTCGCCGGCGGCTCGTCAACTGTCATCCGAGAACTGACAACCGAGGCTCAGAGGATACAAGCGCTTAGGGGGGTGTTTGGGCTGAATATCCCGGACGAAGCGGAGAAATATATTCAGGGTAGAATCCCGGCATTCAGTTCTGCCAACGCGACCTGAACGACGGGTCGTAATGGGTATGAAAGTCCATATAATCAGGGCATGCCGTCATTAAATACCACATCATGTAACTATCCTCTCTCTCCGGTGATTAACATCGTTTAAGACTGGAGCATACACAAATGGTCTACGTTGTGGCGCAAGCTCCCCTATGCATCGGTGTACCAAATGCTAAATCCTCGGAGCGGATCATAACCAGAGATTGCAACCGCTTGCGACATTTTACGCAAAATCTGATCAAGAGAGATAATCTGATCGAGTCGCATATTTGTGTCCGTGAAACCACGGGAAGAAATTATTACACGAGACTCGCTTGTACTCGTTACACCGAGACGGCCATTCAATATTCGAGAGTGTTCGAGGACAACTGATAAAGCCACTACTACTCACTACACGCATCATCTCCCATATAATTACAAACGGTAGCGATGGCTCAAACCTACAAGAGAACATGGACAATGACTTCAACTCTTGTTGAGTACTTGAGTTACCGGACCGGCATTAGAAAATAGCGGGCGTCAAATTTCTGATGACTAATCGAATGCATGTTGCCCTTTGCCTCGACACACGCTTGTGAGGCACGCAGCATCTGCAGCAGACGGCACCTGCAGATCTATCGACATCTGGCACATCTATATGGCTAAACTAATATTGAAGTGGCTATGATGGGAAACTCGAGGCTGAACAGCTGCGAACGTTCGCTGTGTGTCATGCAGTCTTGACAAATTCCTGGTTCTGCACTCCAAACGAGATACCCTCGGGCATCTGGCTTGTTGGTTACTTTTACTACCGGTTCGTCAAGCGATGGTCTGAGGAGCATCCCAGAGACCACGTCAGACTCGCGCCATTCTTTTGCTCAAAGAGTGGATGTGTCAGCACCAGCACCGCCAAACCATACCCCATTTGGGAAATTGATGCGTATTTCTCAATGCGACGAAACCGCACAGAAGTCGTCAGTGTACCTTTACAATTTTTTGCAAGCCTCAAAAACTGACAATGTTGGTACAGTATGACTCAAAATAGTTGAGGCGTTGAAATCTCTAGCCTTTCAGGTGAGTAAATCGCTTTTTATCTGCTATCTAGATTCAAACCTTTGGAAAATTAGTAACCGTCTCAATGTCATGGCCGAGGCGGAGCGGACGGACCCGCAAAAATATCTAACATGCAAATTCTCATCCAAGCATGGTATCTAAGCGTACCGGCAATGGCTTACCGGCAAATGGAGTCCAGCCAAACGACAGACGATAAAGACGCCTCCGTGGTTCTATGGACAGTCCGATATTCTTTCTTCGCTTCTCCCCCTCTCCATGGCGTCATCCCTCCCGCCACTAAACGCTTCCGCTCGCTCATCTACGACGATGATTGAGGTACCGCACTTCGGCGTCGAGGTCAAGCCTGCGCTTTCTGATCCGAAATCACCTCGATCTCCCCTGGAGCAAGAAATTGCAAGAGGCGAAGCTGCTTTCGAGAGCTACGGTGGTGATGACCCCCATGAACCGGAACCTAAATCGTCTACCTTTATCTCTCCTACCGCCTCAACAAGTTCAACGCAGCACGAACCAGAACAGGATCCCAATGAAGTTGCCTGGGATGGGGCCGATGATCCTGCAAATCCTCAGAACTGGTCAGTACGGTACAAATGGTTTATTACCGTGCTGTGCTGCGTTATGACGGTGAACGTGTAAGTCTTTCCGACTTCTTCTGCTGAGAATGCCGCTGAATCATGGCCCTTCTAGGACATTCGCTTCTTCCGCACCAACATCGGCAGTTACTGGTATTAGACAACAATTCGACGTACCAGCAGAGGTAACATACCTAATAACGACGGTTTTCCTTCTCGGCTACACCTTTGGGGTATGTTTTTCCTCCTTACGAGTTCGAATTTCAACTAATCGTCGAATATTAGCCGCTATTCTGGGGACCTGGCAGTGAAGTCGTCGGTCGACGACCGATCTTCAGGGTGACACTCGTTCTCTATACTCTGTTCCATCTCGGTCAAGCCTTGGCACCCAACATCGAGACTCTCTTGATCACCCGTTTCCTTTCTGGCTTCTTTGCTTGCGCTCCTCTCACGAACTGTGGTGGCGTCATCGCGGATATCTGGTCAGCAGCCGGACGAGGACTAGCTGTCAGCATTTTCACGGCCTGCGTCTTTGTTGGCCCCGTCATTGGTCCCATCATCTCTGGATAGTAAGTCTTTCTTGTCGTATTCCACTATCATAATTTCTAATAATCTTCGTCCCTCCAGCATGGTCGAGAGCGGTCTCAGCTGGAGATGGGTCTTCTGGATCATGATGATCTTCGCTGGCTCCTGTTCGATAGTCGTCATCATCTTCCTTCCCGAAACCTACGCGCCGATTCTGCTTGCCAAGAAGACAAAGCAGATCAGGAAGCAGGACCCTAGCTCGAAGATTTGGGCGCCACATGAGAAGCAGGATTGGTCGATGAAGGGCCTCGTTCACCGAACGATCTTCCGACCATTCCAGATGCTGTTCATGGAGCCCGTTCTCGTTCTTGTGACTATCTACCTTTCCCTCGTTTACGGCGTTCTCTATGCTCGTAAGTTCCCTTCCTCTGCCGACTTCCTGGATCATGTCTAACATATTCTCCTATAGTCTTCCAGGCCTTCCCTATTGTCTACATCGTTAAGCGACACTTCACCATTGGTCAAGACGGCCTCATGTTCATTGGCGTTGGCATCGGAACTACCATCGGCTCGTGCCTCAACTATTACCTTAGTCGGCATTACACAACGCTCATCAAGACCTGGAAGGGATTCCCACCTCCAGAACAGCGACTCTTTGGAGCTATGATTGGTGGACCTGGTCTGGTCATTGGCGCATTCTGGCTCGGTTGGACTGGACAATACCCAAGTATTCCTTGGTATGTGCCGGGTCTCAGTACCATCTTGTTGGGAGCCAGCATCAGTATGATCTTCATGTCGTTCTTGGTAAGCCTTCCGTATCTTTCTCCTCGATATGGATTCTGATATAATCATATCTTCTCAGAGCTACCTCGTTGATACCTACTTGATGTTCAGCGCCTCTGCTTTCGCTGCGAATACTATGATTCGATCCGCTGTCGCCGCTGCGTTCCCCCTGTTCACTGTTCAGATGTTCACCAACGTGAGTTTTCTTCATACCCTTTGTTCATCTTCCGAAACTAACTTCTTTTCCTCTAGCTCGGCGTTAACTGGGCATGCACTCTAATTGGTCTAATTGCACTCGTTCTGGCACCTAGTCCCTTCCTTTTCTACAAGTTTGGCCCCGCGATTCGAACGAAGAGCAAGTTTGCTCCCTGTATCGTAAGTCTGACCCACATTCACCCAAGGCTCTTGAGCTGACTAAATGACTTTTAGGATCTCAAAATTGCTGCTGCTATGAAAGAGGAGCAGGCAAACGCAGAAAAGTCTGCGCAATCCGCCTGAACTCCGTGACCTACCTTTTCGTTCTTTCATTTCTCTGGCCTTCATGGACGCTTTCCACTCAATGGTTTAACGCTGGCATTACACAACAACTATTTCTTCCTGGCAACTTTCAAACATAGACTTCACCGTGTCGAGCATCACTTGTAGCTATAGCATCGTCATTCGCACCAATTACGAATTTACAGTATTTCTAACTAAATATCCTTATTTGCCATACCAAAAGCTCTTCCGCAGTACATAGAACGTTACCAACAGATGTAACGGTTGATTAAAACGAAATAAAAAATCAATTTAATAGTCATGGCTACCACTGTGAAGACATCCTTTCGATCTCGTACAGGTCGATATTTCTCTCTAGAGCGACCTCTTCTGCCTCCCTTCTTACTTCGACGTCAATATTGCCCTGCGATTTCCACTCGATACCTATCTTGTTCCATCCGGTAACCCTCACAGCATCAGCAATTGCCACTGTCTCTCGCTCCCAGCTCTGAAGCCAGAAGTGACTGTTATCTATGGTAACAGCAGTGGCCTTCATGGATCCGTCTTCGTTCATGATTTTCGCTTTTCGCTCAACCGCCAAAGGAGTGAGGTCGCAATTATAGAAGCGAGCGGTCTCCAACTGGACCATCTGTGCGATAGCAGCATCGATAGCATACTCATCCGTGTACCAATCTAGCTCGAAATGAGAGTCGGATATGGTCAAGACCCGAAGTGAATGTGCGATTTTGGTTAGGAAAGTCAGGAGGTCGCTATTTGTTGGCCCTCCTACGTTGTCTAGAGTGACCTCGGTAAGAGCCGGAGTCGGTGCTGGGATGAATCTGAGCAATGCCTCTCCGTATAGGTCGAGGTTCAGCAACGTAAGTTTCCGCAGGTTTGGGCACCATGTCCAGGTATCAGCTTCCTATAGGACGTGAGTACGGAAGGAGAATGTTGCATTGATTAACAACCAACCTGGTCCAAGTTCGATCTGACATCCAGGCAGTGGAATCGGGCATTCTGGTGACGAGCTCTGGATCCCCGTACAGACAGGACTTCGCACTGCTCCCATTCGGATATGACTTGCTGCAGCTCACGGATCGAGAGAGCTTCGAACCAAGCAGAAATTGAAAATTCTTTCACATTACGTAGTGCTTTGAGGTGGGGAAAGAGGGTGTTTGCGTGTTTGCGGGTTGTTATCTTCAATGTAAGTGACTGAAGGGAAGTGGCTGCTGAGATTATGCCAGCTATCGCTGTGGGCAACGACTTGGAGAAGAATTGGGCATCATAGCATTCTGCAATGAGGTGCTTAACACATCTACTTTTGTCCGGCCAGAGTCGGAGCAGATGCGCGAGACCAAAGACAGCGGGTGTTGAGTTGAAGCTGCCTGCTTGCAGTAGAAGTGCTTCGGTCGCAGCATCATGCCAGGCTCTCGAGACGCTAGCAAGCCTCGTGGCGTGTGAAGGCCAGTTGAAAATGCGGAAATCAATACACTTCCGTATTATTCTGAAGAGTACGGATTTGGGGAGGATAGGCGCAACTTTGCGGTGCTTCGTAGAAGTCGAAAGAACGTGGGCTTGGAATGGGTAAATTCCAGGAGCTTTCCAATCCAGAGGATAATCGGGATCTAAAGGGTCGTAGGACACAAACCCTCTGTTTAGATGTAGGTATTGGACGAAGGCAGGGTTTGAAAGAGTAAACATGTGTTTCGTTTCGTAAACGATCTTCCAAGGTGCTTCATCGGTGGGCTGCCCCGGTCGTAGAGGCGTATCAGTGCCAAGCTGCAATGATCTCAGGCGCAAACTAGTCATGTCCTCTATGACAGTTCGGTCGTCATAGATCTCAAGTATAATGGTCATTATGCGCCCATTTGTTTCGCGACTACGTCTCGCTAGCTGACGGTCTACAAGTTCCTCACTCATAGCCAGATCCGGCATACCCCAGTAGCGAAGATCCATTCGTCGCGTCATCACCTACGCAGTGAGTATGATGAGCATCTTTGCCCTGGATACTTTAGAAGCGGAACTCACCAGCTCATCATTCGGCAGTAAGTTACGGTCATGTAGGATAATCAGGTTGATACCAGCGTAGTGCTTTAGGGCCTCTGGACACAGGACGACTGTGACCAGACAGAGTCTCCCATCCCGAATGATACCAGGGCCATCGCTCACGGAACAGGTGGAACCTGCAACCCAGAATGTCTGGCCGTCAGCCATAGTCTTGACCGTCAAGGAGGTGGGGCCGTTCCCTTTCACCAGATCCAGCTGCCCTTTTCTGTGAAAAGGTTGCTGATCTTTGCGGCCTTCCGGGTACCTAACCCCGGTCGGAGCGCTGACTGCACTGACCATGCGTGACTCCTTAGGGATCTCTATACAATCTTCGGAGCCGTTTGCATTTGTAGTCGAAATCCACCCCCTGGTAGCATGCGAGCTTGCAAGCTGTCCGACGCTGCCCCGGCACTGGCACCAGAACCGTGAATCCTGAGGGTCTAATGAAAGTCGTTGCGATATGTAACTCAGTGCTTCTGTGGTTAAGTTCAGCTTAGCGAATTTATTCGATCTTTCCAGAGGCATTGGACGGCATGAATGTTTGAATGGTCATTATTGTTGCATCGTAAAGTGGCTAGTGCAAGTGGGAGGTGGACCGTGGACAGTTTCGCTAATCGGAACTGTGCTGAGTCCTCTGAAATAAACAAAGGCAAACGGCCACCCTCCCACTACTCAACGTCCATCTGACGTCCATTATCGTCAGCAGAACGCTCTCTTGAAGACCAAATGATGCTCACAAGCGGTTAACGAAGCTGGGGCTCAAGTCTTGCTACAAATCTAACGGGATGTCGGCCGCCTCCAGAAGCCACACCCCTCTTTTGAATCCTCGGACGCTTTGATATCCAAAGGTACATATTTTCAGCTTCAATATTTCTGCCTTCTTTCTTGTCGCACCTTTTCCATGCACCTGAGCCGACTCTCGAATGCCTTCCTTCTTTACGTTACCCTGATTTTATCTCGTGAACGAACGAATAGGTTGCTGATGGTATTCTTAGGAATTTCATGAAGAACTCTCTTGAGCCCAAAACTCTTGCAAGACTCGCAACGTGATGCCCTATATGATGTTGGACGTGTAAAATTGGTGGAAATCGACCAGGTCCAAGTAGGCCTTCTACCTCTTTCGACCAGAGTGATAAACTGATCTCTTCGTTCCAGGAGCCCATTTCCACTACTACGCTGCAATCCTGGTTCCAGGA
Organism: Clitopilus passeckerianus; assembly: GCA_944990035.1. NCBI lineage: Eukaryota > Fungi > Basidiomycota > Agaricomycetes > Agaricales > Entolomataceae > Clitopilus > Clitopilus passeckerianus. The sequence continues at coordinate 289,040 of CALYLX010000100.1, forward strand.
TGGACTTCTCCTGGTTCATGTGGATTGATACAAAATCCCTCGACCTGTATCAGAAGCGACATCCCCGGTCGTAACTCTTGACCAGCTGCATTCGTCAGTGTTGGTCACCAACGACAAACGGAAGCTGTAGCACCAAAATCAAGTTACCACACTGTGGTTTCATCCCGGACTCGAATCCCGAAGAAACAAGTTTTGAACTCCCGGAAGGGAATCCAACGATACTGCGTCTGCGGTACTCCTTGAACGTCAAAGGGCCGTTACTCCCAAGTTGGACAATGGTAAGTTATTTTCTAGACAAAATATTTTTCAAACCGAATATTCAACAGCTCTTACAGGCTGGAATTGTCAGGAACTGCTGCGACTCACCAGCTTGGCATGTGAAGTGGGATGACTGCATGCCCACTCTGTCGCTGTCGCGCTTACGGAGCCTTTGGGAGCAAGGCGCTGTCAATAGCTGGCAGAACCTGCGCATTGGACAATCGCCGCATATCCCGTCCACATCTGGTGGCATGGAGACCCTGGAAACATTATAACCATCAAGATGCTCCAACGTATACATCCTCCATTCCGACGTAATATCGAGGTTGTGGTTGTGGTCATCAAGCAGCAATGTCATATCTCCGGTCTGAACGCTACTGTACAGCAGTACCACTACGGAAGAAGGCTCTTTGTGGACCCGCCGCTGGTCAAGATAGGACACGTCATTCCATATCTCGGCGTTTCTGAGGCCGCCGGATACATGCTATGGAGTCATACGTTGACCAAGCTTGCAAGCCTCAACATCCATCCTCCGAGGCTCTGGGTCATCTGGGTCACCCAGATGCCTCACGAGCTCTGGCAAATAGGGGGACATCCGTGGTAAGTCTCCCGCTATTTTCTCCCGTATTCCAGATGCTAAATCTCTGCTTCATGTTTCTCAGCTGCTAGCTCAATTGCTCGTATTCAAAAAAGGACCTGGACTTAATGTCCACACCTCTCGGGGCCAATCTTCCGGGAACCTCGCATATACCCACTCGTTCGTATCAAGACGCGGTTTTGTGAGGTCCAGAACCTCCAATCCTCGACCTACCGAATCCATGTGCCAGGTCATGGTGGACCCACGTATCTCTTCACTCAAGATACGACAACTACGCAAGACCCACCCACCCCGAATGACAACCAGTCCCGTTTCTTCCTTCATCCTTCCAACTCTAGCTCCGTCTAGCCCACTCGATTCCTCAGCGCTCAGATCCACCTCCAAACATCTGCCAAGCTCGATCCTTGGAAGGGTCAACGCCATCAGAGCAGGTTCCAAATTTGCGCCTGCTGCTGTTCCCAAGTCGGCTTCTGGCGGGCTCTATTCTCGCATACCCCAATAAAATAGGCTTTAGCCATCCAAACGGCAAGACCTATGTCACTGTATCGCCCTATCCTACATCGGACTAGCGTAGCGCTGGGCCAGCTACTTCCCTATCACTCCCTAGCCAAGGCCTCCAGGTCTCCAGAACCACCTCTAGGCAGCCTCGTTTCCCCAAATCCGCCACAAGGTGCACCCATGGTGGGTGCAGACAGGCCAATGACGAACCCCGAACGACAGGCTTCCAAACTCTGTATGGCCGCCACCAAGCCAGGAGCACTTCCAAGACCAGGCTCCACTCGTTACCTTTGCGACTGCATTACTCAGAACAGATTGAAAGTGCGGAATTGTTGCTCCGTTCGTGTTTCGGGGACCACGACGAGATATTAGATGATATCCCAAGCTTTGAAGACACTGGATGATAAATCCGTACGTCTGCTACTCAGCAACTCTCTGATAGGCCATACTGATACATTAGATTTAGGTGAACACAGCACGAGTCGGCGCCTCGTATTTGAAGGCAGAGCCTCTGTTTCCCGTTTTGCAGACATCCAACGACGGAAAGTGAAGGATGGCAGAGAAGATCTAGCTTGTGGAACGTGTTGGGATAGGCACTCGAGAGCGGCCTCCCCGACTTATTATACAACCAACTGGATGTATGTTGCGCCATGATCGGGCTCCTCTTTTCATCTGTTCTCAAGAGGACGTTACCTACTTGAAACTCTGATGTACCCCCGATGTTGTTTCCTTCTTGAGCGTTATTGAACACTCTTCGGATATATTGGTTGTATTCGTCCTCGTCCTCATTGGCCAATGAATCTGAATGCTCAGGCGTTGACTTTGTCAACAGATGGGCGTCAATTGGGAGAAAGCTGTGTGGACTGCCTCCGAATCACCAGCGCTTCAGTCCCATGCGTACGCCTCGTGTCTGAGCAACATTAGGTTGGTTGTCGCCCTGCAACCCTTCCCACTGTCTACTGTCTACTTGACCGCAGGCTGCGCCTCTGGTCAGACCAAGAAAGATGGATTCTTACGAAGCCACAGACCACGATCCTACAGATAGCAATGGGCGTTCAAAAAGACCTCTAAGCCCTCAAGGTTCATCCCCTCCCTCCAAAAGAAGCCGTCCAAACACCGCTCTTCCCGCTTCTACGAATGGCTCGATACAGTCGAACACAATGACAGCTACACGCGATATAAATATACATATCGGGACAACAGATTCATCTCAACAAAATCCTTCTTCAGGTAGCCAATCCGGAGGGCATGCCTCTTTTCAACTCTACCGATAGACTGACTTCATTGGTAGATATACGGGAGCTCGCTAACTGGGTGTCGCCTCTAAACCATCATACTATCCACAAGGACACAATGGGGAAAGTGACAAAGGGGACAGGCTTCTGGATGTTTGAACATCCGAAGTTCGTCGAGTGGCGTTCTAAGAAGACGAACGTCTTGTGGGGGACTGGCATACGTAAGCACTTTTTCATCATATTCGGTCCTATGAGCTTAGTGAAATCTCACATTTCTGAATTGTAGCGGGTGCAGGGAAAACTTGTCTTACGTGAGAATATCTCTACCTGCTTTAGCCCACCCCGTTATTGAGTACGAATTTGAACAGGTCAATCGTCGTCAACCATCTCATTCAGCACACACATGCCACGGTCATCTACGTTTACTGCCAATACAATGATAAATTGTCTACCGCCGAGATACTAGGCTGTATGCTCAAGCAGATGGTCGAAGCTTCTGAGGGCGTTGCACGATACGTCTCCCACCACCTACACCAAGAATGCCTCCGTACTGGAACCAAACCTTCCAAAGCGGAACTGTTAACAACGCTTCAAGGCGCCGCCCAACTACTTGCTGATGTGTACCTAGTCGTCGACGCCTTAGATGAGCTCAGAGATGATGTCCGACCGGAATTAATCAATGACCTCATCTCGCTTCAACATCCACTCTTCTTAACTTCCCGCACACTCTCCGATTTTCCCAATTTCAAGGAGCCTGATTTCACGATTCTGGCGCCCGATGATGATTTCCGCGCATACATATCGACCAAAATCGCATCTTCCCCTAAGCTAGAGCGGCTCCTTCAGACGCCTGGATTTCGAGAGGAAATTATCACCAAAATTCATGCTCGATGCAACGGGATGTGAGTGAGAATCATCTACTTGACGGGTAACGAGGCTGAGATCATCCCATAGGTTTCTTCTGGCCGCGCTTCAGGTTGATGCGTTGATATCAGCCGGCATCACCAACCCCAAAGGTCTGCGAGAAACGGTGGAGCAACTCCCTGCTTCACTAAACGCTCAATATGAGCTCACATTCGAGCGAATAAAAGCTCAAAAGGCGCAAGAGCGGGATTTGGCATGCAGAGTAATTGTATTTGTGACGCACGCCACCCATATTCTCCGTGTCGACGAGCTTCTCGACGCGCTAACAGTCGACGTCGAGACGGGTTCTGTTGATGAGGAGTGCCGAACAGCGGAAGAGATCTTGACTGGCGTTTGCAAGGGGTTGGTGACAATCGAGAAGGAAAGCAGAACAGTCCAGCTTATCCGTATGTCCTCGTCATGTTGAATTCCTTCCGGGCTTACCTTTGACTCTCGTAGACTATACCGCGCAAGACTTCTTCAGACACCGGAACGATCCACTAGTATTCAGCGACCCACATATGTTCATTGCAGCTACCTCGGCGATATACATAATTCATGCAGACATTGACCCCGGCACAATTGTTTACGGCTACCATCTGAGAGCACTCAAGACCTACCCCTTCCTCCACTATGCCTGCTATAGTCTGGATCATCATATCGACCAAGCAGGTGGCACTGGGAAACATCAAATCTCCACCCATATTCGTCAGCTGTGTTGTCAGCGACCTAATCTCCTGCTACCGCTCCCAATGGATTGGTGGAACATTGAATACGGGCAAGCCATTCATTTTGGAGCTTTTTATGGCCTGGAAACTCTGTTTGAGGATCGTGAAGGGGTCAATCAGAATTCGGCACTTCAGCATTCGCTGTTAAAAGACCTCAATGTACGAAACAATAATGGATATACACCCCTTCACTTTGCAGCCAGGAATGGGCACGAGTCGGTCGTTCGACTGCTCCTAAACTCCCCCGGCATCGAGGTCAATCCAATGGCCGAAGATGGATCGACACCCCTTCACCATGCGGCCGAGAATGGGCATGAGTCGGTCGTTCGATTGCTCCTGAACATCCCCGGCATTGAGGTCAATCCAATGGCCAAAGATGGATTGACACCCCTTCACCATGCGGCCAATAATGGGCACGAGTCGGTCGTTCAATTGCTCCTGAACATCCCCGGCATTGAGGTCAATCCAAAGACCAAGTATGGATCAACACCCCTTCACCATGCGGCCAATAATGGGCATGAGTCGGTCGTTCGACTGCTCCTAAACTCCCCCGGCATCGAGGTCAATCCAATGGCCGAAGATGGATCGACACCCCTTCACTATGCGGCCAATAATGGGCACGAGTCGGTCGTTCGATTGCTCCTGAACATCCCCGGCATTGAGGTCAATCCAATGGCCAAAGATGGATTGACACCCCTTCACTATGCGGCCAATAATGGGCACGAGTCGGTCGTTCAATTGCTCCTGAACAATCCCGGCATTGAGGTCAATCCAAAGACCAAGTATGGATCAACACCCCTTCACCATGCGGCCAGGAATGGGCATGAGTCGGTCGTTCGACTGCTCCTAAACTCCCCCGGCATCGAGGTCAATCCAAAGGCCGAAGATGGATCGACACCCCTTCACTATGCGGCCAAGAATGGGCATGAGTCGGTCGTTCGATTGCTCCTGAACATCCCCGGCATTGAGGTCAATCCAAAGACCAGCAATGGATCGACATCACTTCATTTTGCAGCCCAGAACGGGCACGTGTCGGTCGTTCGATTGCTCTTGAACTCCGCTGGGACAGAGCTCAATGCAACAGGAGAAGGTGGATGGACGCCGCTTCATGGTGCAGCCTTGCGTGGGCATAAGTCGGTCATTCAGTTGCTCCTGAACTCAGCTGGCATAGAGGTTAATGCAAAGAGTGAAACGGGATGGACGTCACTTTACCTTGCAGCTGAAAATGGGCATGAGGGGGTCGTCCAACTACTGCTTGGCTTCCATGGCATAGAAGCCCATGTCAGAGGCCAATTGCCCTGGGATAAATCTCCTCTTGAAGTAGCCAGGTCAAAAAGTGGGCATCATTCTGTCACATTCTTCAGCCAACTGCCAGAGTTCCCCAGGGCGGACTTAGATGATTCAAGTATGGTTTAACCACTATTGCGACTACATTCCACCGTTCCACCATGTGTTCACCGTCTATACCTACATGTATACTACCTCCAATATCCATATTATTCACAATAAAGAACTGACTCCTACGTTCTCTCATATGCAATGATTCAAATCCTTAGACGGTCAATAGCAGAATACTGGAATTGGTTGTAAATATCTCGTAAATTGCGTATCCCTAACAGTGCAAGTGGCCACCATGGTCAAGTACAATTTTGATGTACTGTACATTAATTCTTGTCTGCAGTTATTGGGAAGACACGGAGGATTGTGTAGGAGGTCTAGGAAGATACAGGAGTGTGCGCTCAGCTATTGATGCGAGACCTATACATTTCAAAAGTGCATAGTTTGAACAGACTGAATACCAATGGCCACGCCAAGAGCATCATAGGCATATTCGAGTAAACAAGCTCCCATCAACCTTCCTACTCGCAAGACCACCCAACTCCGAATGAACAGGGAAATTGCCTTCTTCTTTTCCATCCTTGACAGCACCTCATAGCGACTCTCCTGCCCTCTCAGGACAAATTGATAGGATTTTGGATGGCGCGGGGGAGGGGTGAATGCGATGGCTTCCTCAATGGTTTCGTAAGAGCACTGGCATCCCTGATACGCTTGCGACGTGGGGTCCCCCGAACGCACAAAGAGCAGGTGGCTGAGGTTGGGAAATCTTGAAGGATCGTGTTACGGTCAAAAGGAGATTGTTCCCGGGAGAGCTCCAGAGATCCGTTACGCAAATGGGCAAGTAGCGAGAAAGTGGGAAATAATGGTGTCCGATAGGCCATGGAATAAACAGTCGACCTGAAAACAGGTGTTATTCGCAGAGGTAACCTTTGGAGGTGCACAGGGACGTACAGCATCGATGAATACCTTGCATGGGTGTCAGGTATGGTTCTGAAAGGTTTGACGTTGTCGAACTGGGCGTCATATATTGCGACCACACATTCAATCGGAGTTTCCTGCATAAAACCTTGTCAGATTCGCATGTAGGTTGACTCTGGTGCACATAAGAACCTTGCTACTAACTTCTAACTGATCCGCTGGAGGTATACTTGACCCTGATCGAGTCGGTACGTTCCAGCAGGCAACCCAAACCACGTTAGCCCTCCTTAACTCCCCGTGATAGGATGCGGACGCCCCCAAAAAGGTCTCCTAGAGCAATGGAATTTGCTGCCCATCGTAAAGAACCCGACTTTCGTGTGCAAATATCTGTACTCATATCGCACTGCGTCTACATAAAATTTATCATCAATACGAAGATATTTCGGAATGAACTGACCTGCTATATGGAAAACCCAAGCGATAGTCCTGGTTTCTCTGGTATCTTGTACCGTTGGATTCGTACTGCTTCTCACAGGGGTGATGCGCCTGTTAGCCTCCCGGCTGGCTGGACTTCGTCATTCGCGGATAACTCTGATATAAGGGCACCTGTGTAAGAGTTATGAATGATTAACCTCGAGGCTGATTGAGGGTGAGGGAAAAATGTCTGACCAAAGAGGTGAAGTCATCCAAGACCGTTGGTGCATGGAGGATGAGCAAGCTGTTTGTTCTGCAGCGACGTTTTAGTCTGGGGCCGATATTAAACACATTCATAGGCTGCCGTAGGCAACATGCACATCTCAGAGCTGCATAAGCATGTCTATCCGGCGGATTAACGTTCTAAGTCGCCATAGCTGTATATCACGGGTTAGAGCTAAAATAGCTAGGAGGCGTTGGCGAGATTGGTCTGAGAGATTGATATTGTGGGCACGAAGAGTACACATTTTCAGTCTCGAATAGATCCCATGCTCAAGCTCTAGAGAAAGCAAAGAATCTTGAGGAAGCAGCTGGAACCAGACGAAACATGATGGTTCTGACCAAGGAGGAGGTGTGGCTGTGACCGACGGGATTTGAGTTTCTTCGACCTCAACTCCCATCCCAACAAGAGGCCCAGTGTCTTCCAAGCACCAACGACGGGCTCGGCCCCAAAGAACGCAAATACGAACAGCCTGCGTCTAATGCGGCACCTGCAATTATGTTCGGCCTGCCCAGATCACAGCAGTCGAAGATCTGTTGACAGTTTGGCGTGAGCTTTCAGCTTTTTCATCCTGGCATGTTGGAAGACTCACGGACACGTCATTTCAAGTAGGAGATGCTGTATCTGCTTGAAACCAGTCTGCTGCTAGGAAGATGGAACCTAAAACCCACGTGAACGCAACGAGTCCAGTCAATCAAGTCAAGAAATGACCTGGAATGGTATACCCGAGACGTCTCAGCGAGAAGGAGTTTGGCTTGGTGCATTCTTTCATGCTTATACTACGAAATCTAGGTTGCTGATACCGTTTTTCTAGGCTGCAGCGAACCCTTCCTTTTTCACCTCATACGACCTACTCGGTCTTGTGCCTCAACACAGGCAAACCCTACTCTACACCAGGATCGTCATCATGCAAGACTCGTCAAGAATGAATTTAGGAGATCCTGTCACCACGGGGGGTCTCACGCAGACTTTTACCTCCATAAATTATCGGTCTGGTAACTCTGGCATCCATTCACGTTGAAAGAAAAGAAACTCATATTAGGCCATTTATTCCAGATACCTACCTGGGATGGTGTGGTCTGGCTATCAGATCCCCAGTTCTACGGCCTTACGCGTGATACTTGCGCACCCAGTTGAAAGTATGTTCAAACCCTGTTACTTTGACGAAAGGAGGCTCATTAGTTTGGCGCAGACGCTCACCCACGCCCGAAGCTGCTGGATGAAAGTCGTGATTCATCAACCTCAAAATTCGAATACCACACAACCCAATGTTCTGGGAATAGCAACCTTCCTTTCATCCCCCAATCACTCCCGTCTGCTCTCCTCTGAAGACTCTACCTTAGTCTTCCCGACCGCAAATCTGGCGCATCGCCCTTGGGGCCCCTTGAGTCGCCACCGGGAGCTCATACCCTCCACCCGCAACGGTCCCTCGGGGTTCTCCAATCCAACCCTTCGGATTCCGAAACGGTGTTCAGCAGCAATATGGCCTCCGCATCCAGCCTCCCACCTTCCGGATGCATTGGGTCTCTTTAAGCTATACGAACTTCATAGCCTCTTGGTCGGCGAAGAGTATGACCGATGTGGGAGGTATGCCAACCCCGCTACGGCATCCATACATCTCGTTCCCCGCACTTTTGTCAAATGGGCCTCAACGCACGAGCAGGGGATATGCGCCTCCCTGGGGTCGGCGTGGCGAAACCGGTGGGATTCAGGGAGACGCACTCGGGGTGTTGGGGATGATGGTTCAGCATTAGTAATAGGCTTTACATGAACATGCATCGAATTGGTAGTAATACTGTACTGGGTAGTATTAGTCGTCGTTAATTCATTTATACGACAGTATGTGCAACTTGAGATATAGGTGACGGCGAGGGTTGCCATCGTCCAAGGGTCCACTGACATAGTCCTCCTAAGCAAGTCGAATATTCGCCCGAGTCAGTATTTCTGCAATATGGTCGTTAGCGCTGCCTGAAATTCTTGGGCAGTAGATGCACAAACCTACTCGGTATCCCAAAGAGATCAACCTTGCTCATACAACTGAATCCTCATGGATGCAAGGAGCTACTAGTGCACGAGGAATAGCGCAAATCCAAACGTCACAGCTTCAGGATGCATGGTGGTCATCGACGATAGTGGTACCAGCTCGTAGGAGGAAGCCTGGGAGGCCCTGATGGTCCTTCCGGGATTCGGTCACGGGCTCTTGATACGTCTGTACGACGAAGTCATCCGGAGCCGTAGGGAACGGCTGACCGCCGAGTTGGAGTGTCAGATTATGTGGTCGGGTTGACAGAGGGCACGAGGAGAGGGCGCCAAATCCAGAGACAGTTTGCGGAAGATGGATTTGCCAGAGCGGCGCGAATTGACTGGTCAACCTGAAGGAGGAGGAGACGATGCTCCCGGATACTTTCATTCCGGTGAAGTCGACATCATCGGTAGTGGAAATAGAATCCTATGGAATTCAATGGAATCGGGTAATCCTGAAGAAAACGTCGTCAGCATTTCTTGTGGTTAATTCGAGTCTGGCGCCTACACGAACCTTGTTGTTATCCGCGAGCAAAGTAAATTCGCCATTTTCCCCTCAAAAGCCCGAGGTGTATTGACCAGGTCTTGATGACGACGGATAAATCGAGGAGACCAGGAACGTCGAGAAGATTTTAGTCCGATATGTATCCTTTGCTTGGTTACCGGAAGCTTATTCTTTCCGACATTTCGCGGCGGGCTGGCAAGGATATTGGAGATAGATGAATATACTTGAAATCTTGAGAGGCAATCGAACCAACTTGAAACTTGAAAGTGGTCAAGCAGTGGTGGCAGGAGTCACGAGGCTGGGTCCTCTAAATTACACAACAACAAATAAATCTCCTCTCCTCCTTACTCCGAGTCAACCCACCCCAAGGGTCAAACGATGCAAACCAGCATGCTAGCCGTCCTCTTCATTTCCCTGCCTCCCCCCTGGCGTGGACGGTGTACCAGGGTGGAGGCAAGCGCAGACAATTTCAAGGAGTTGTGGTGCCATCCGGCGGATGACCATGGGATGACCAGATGCAGTAGAAATCGGCTGGTGGAAATCTTTTAGGAAGTCGTCTGAAGAGATATTTAGTCGAGGGCTATGGTTTCTCCTCTTCATCCGTTCTTCAGACTCTGTAGAAGAGTTCATGTTAGACCTGTATATGGATGTACGCCGAGATTCTCAGTGATCGTCCGCCCACAAAATCTCAATATTCGAATTAGTCCTCCGGTCTTCGGCCGATGGGCGCCAAATGTCATGAATAAAGCTGTGTCCACATCCACACCAGCGCTTCTGCGTGCCAGAGCCTCATGTTCTAAGGGACACGAGTAGGACGCTTGTTACCCTAGAACCATTTGTCTGGTCTACGAGCTACTTCATTCTGTGGCCCCGATTCGCCCAAAGAAACCCGCTGGAATGGATTCAGACAAAATGACGGACCATGAGCCTGCAAGCAGCGACACCAGACACCCAAAAAGGCGTCCAACCCTCCCACTTCCTGCTTCGGTGGATTTCTCGATGCATTCAAATGCCACGGTAGCTGGACGCGACGTAAACATCAACGTCGCAGCCGGGGTGCCTCCCAGAGATCCTGCTATAGGTAGGCAGGACCGACCACATGTTTCTCAATCTATGAACTAACCTCATTGGCAGATATACGGACACTTGCCAACTGGGTATCGCCTCTAAATCATCATAAGATTCACAAGGATATACTCGAGAAGGTGATGAAAGGAACTGGATCTTGGATCTTCGAACATCCAGGATTTAAGGACTGGCTATCCAAGAAGACCAAGATTCTATGGGGGACTGGTATACGTAAGTCCTCTTCAACACACTGGGACAACTTGAATACAGTTTAACATTTCTGATTGCAGCAGGAGCGGGGAAAAGTTGTCTTACGTGAGAATACCTTTCCTTCAGCCCGGCTGGGTATTCAACCCCAACTTGAGCAGGTCAATGGTCATTGAATATCTCATTGAGCACAAACACGCCACGGCCATCTACGTTTACTGCCAATACAACGATCAACTGTCTGCTGCCGAAATACTAGCTTGTCTACTCAAGCAGATGATCGAAAACTCTGGAGAGGTTGCACAATATGTCCTGAACGACTTACACAAAAAATGCGTCCGCACTGAAACCAAACCTTCGAAATCTGAACTCCTGACAACACTTCGGGGGGCTTCTCGACACTTTATGGACGTCTTCTTTGTAGTGGATGCGTTGGACGAGCTTAAAGATGACGTTCGACCAGAACTCATAATCGATCTGATGTCCCTTCAACAACCGCTCTTTATGACCTCCCGTCCACTCTCGGATTTTCCCTACTCGAGGGCGCCAGACTTCACCATTCAAGCACGCAACGATGATCTCGACACTTACATAACGACCAAAATTGCATCTTTCCCGAAGTTGGAACCCCTCCTTCGTGGACCTGGAGTTCGTGAGGATATTATCACTAAAATTCAGACTCGATGTGATGGGATGTGAGTGAAAATTGTCCCTCTGTGGTGCAGGGTGGCTAAGATGACCCAATAGGTTCCTTCTTGCCGCTCTCCAGGTGGATGCGTTGTTTTCAGCTGGCATCATTGACGCCAAAAGCCTGCGAAAAGCGGTGGAGCACCTGCCCACATCGTTAGATGGTCGGTACGAGCTGACGCTAAAGCGAGTTCGAAGCCAGAATACTCAGGAGCAGGATCTGGCTTTCAGGGCGATTGCGTTGGTGACGCATGCTGCTTCTATTCTTAGCGTCGACGAGCTTCTCGAAGCCCTTACCGTTGATGTCGAGGCGGCTTCCGTTGAGGGAGAGTGCCGTACGACGGAAGAGACATTGGTCGGTGTTTGTATGGGGTTCGTGACAATTGAGAAAGAAACCAAAACGGTCCAGCTGATTCGTATGTCCTGGCCACGCTTGCTACTTTCCAACCTGAATCAATGATTTCGCAGACTACACCGCACAAGAATTCTTCAAGAGGCAGAACGATACCCCAATTTTCAACGACCCACACACGTTCATCGCGAATGTTTCGGCAGTATACCTGAGTCACTCAGACATCGAATCTACCGCGATTCTTACCAACGACGACCTTCGAGCGACGAAGTCATCCCACCCATTTCTCCACTATGCCTGCTTCAATCTGGCTTATCACACATGCCAGGCAAGTGCCAGCGGCAAAGGCCAAGTCCTCACGCATATTGGCGAGCTTTTCCGGAGTCGACCTAATATACCGTTGCCTCTCACTCTCCTGGGGAATTTCATTGATCATGTGCAAGCAATCCATTTTGCTGCGCTTCATGGGCTGAAGTCTCTATTTGAGCAAAACCTCGAAGCCCTTGATAGACGCTCAACACTTGGATGTTCGCCATTGTTCTATGCATGCCTAGGGGGTCACACCACCCTTGTCGAGCATATAATGGACAACTTCAGAGCCAGCCTGGGTGTTGGATGCGCGACGAAGTTTGGTGCTACTATTCTTCATGCTGCATGCCGAAGCGGACAGCTAGACGCTGTTAAAGTTGTGTTCCCAATTGTCGGTCCCCAAAGCAGCATTTCAACTGTTCGCCGCCTCTTTGGCCATATGAACGTTGACGTCAACACTAAAATGTTGGATGGACGAACAGCTCTTCACCTGGCATCGCAATATGGATACGTGTCAGTGGTCGATGCCTTTCTCGGCCACGTTGAAACACTTCCCAAAAATGCCGGTGAGCGTCGGGGGACAATTTGCACCTCACCAGTATCCATTGGAGGCCACTGGACAATAGTTCGACAGGGGTTTAGGTTTGCCAATGTTGACATTAACGCAGGGGACCGGGGTGGACGGACGCCGCTCCATGCAGCAGCGCAGGATGGGCACGAGTCGGTCGCTCAATTGCTCCTGAACTCCACCGGCATCGAGGTGAATGCAAGAGAGGAAGATGGATGGACACCACTTCACGTTGCAGCCCAGAATGGGCACGAGGCGGTCGCTCAACTGCTCCTGAACTCCACCAGCATTGAGGTCAATCAAAAGTCCAACAACGGATGGACACCACTTCACCTTGCAGCCGAGAATGGGCACGAGTCGGTCGCTCGTTTGCTCCTCAACTCCACCAGCATCGAGGTCAATTCAAAGTCCAACAACGGATGGACACCACTTCACCTTGCAGCTGAGAAAGGGCACGAGACGGTCGCTAATTCGCTCCTCAACTCCACCGGCATCGAGGTCAATGCAAGAGAAGAAGATGGATGGGCACCACTTCACCACGCGGCTGACAGAGGCCACGACCCGGTCGTTCGGTTGCTCCTGAACTCCACCGGCATCGAGGTTAATTCAAGAGAGGTGGATGGGTGGACACCCCTTCACTTTGCAGCAGAGGAAGGACATGAAGCGGTCGTTCGACTACTCCTTGGAGTCCCTGGAGTGGATGCCTACATCCGAGGTACTGGCGAACCCCCTTGGGACAAAACTCCTCTTGAAGCGGCCAGGTCTAAAGATCAACACCACATTGTTGCCTTGTTTGAAGAGATGGGGGTTTCGGACGTGGATAATTCAGAGACGGCTTGATTACTTTTACTATTTCCTTTATGAACCCAAGAATCTGTACTTATTTGTACTATCCAGAACAGCCATGCCTACGATACTTCCGGAGTATTGGGTTTCATTTGGTATACGTAGTGAACGGATACATATAACTCTTTTCCACCCCACCTTCGTATACCCTTGACATAAACGATACTTAGCCCACCAGAGTATCGATGATTAGCATAGGTGCCACAATCAGGTTCCTCTCTGGTCGTATTCATGATACCCCGCATTCAGACACGGCACGATACCCCGATATAGGCGTCGCGAAATCCCTCCAGTCCACACGGAAAGAGTCGGTGCAGGAGAGCCTCATCTGGCCTCATGGAGAACACGGCGGGCGAGTAGAGCTCGAGTGCCAGATTTAAACAAAGGTGAGTGGCGAAGATGTCGGTACTAGGTTGAACAGGCCTCGGGTTATCAATTTAAAATTGTCCTGAAAACAGGAGTTGAACTCAAACGAGCGTTCGAAAAGAGGAAAGAACGAACAGCGTTGGTTGTGTACCTACGAACTGCTATTATTCACTGGTGAATATAATCCACCTGGTCGAGGGCCGTGGGAGGCTATGTTGGTCGTAGCGGCGCTCGAGAGGTCTTCCAGACCGAGACAGCTAGGTGTTCAGGTTGGTATCAACATGTACAGCTTTTCGAGCGTAGGCAAATACGCTGCGTCTACATGAGAACTGTTTATCGACAAGAAGATACTCGGAGCGTACGAACCAGCTTCACAGAAGAGCTGGACCGAATATCCTTGCTATTCGAGTATCCTGCACAGCGGTAATCGTACGGCTTTTTTGAAGAGGTGATATACCTCTGTAGGCCGGCTTGCGACTCCATTCGTCGCGAAAACGGGCTACACGGGTGGTAGTCATGGAGAATACCAGGTGGAGCTTGGTCTATGCCCCGCAAGGCTGACTGGATTCGAGAAAACGAGGTGCAGCAGAATCGAAGCCTTGAGGAGTAGTTGCTGGTACCAGTTGAGGTAAAGCCTGTGACGGAGATTTATTTTGGAGTCGACATGGGAAATAATGTGCCTTGTCTGCTCCGGGGCGGGTGGTTCTCTCATGGCATCAAATTTCGAGACGCAACGGCTCCGTTAATCTTGCGCGACCCATCCATATGCCTGCAATAAATGGGCTTATAAGAGGTAGATCAAGTATAGGTAAAGAATCCTCACCAACCTAGGTTACTAAATCCTGTATGATGTCCATCCTGGACACGAAATCTTGCACGAAATATAGTTTTCGTTTGGATCTGATCCTGCAACACTTCTGACGGCCTTAATTGAAAAAACAGAGCACGGGTATGACACGAGGCATGAAGCTTGATGTTAAAATGTTGAAATTGGGAGAGGGGAGAAATGTAGTGGCCTGGTGGTCGACCAGTGTGAGGTTCTGTTTGGAGACTAGTGGTTGACCAAGAACTTGAATTGGGTCGGATTTGGGAGGCTGCGTCCTCAGAAGTCAACAGCGCCAAATAAATGCTCTTCCTCAAGCCCTTCGGCTTTTCCTCGGGATGCTTAGTGCCTCCAGCTAATCCCAGAACAATGCTGAGCAGCGGCAGCGACGAGCTTGGACGCCAGATTTATCAACTTGAACCAAATTTTCTCCAATGGCCGCCTTCTCTGGGAAGGTACTCGCGCTACCATCGGTTTTCCGTCGCCAGGGTTCCCCGTGCTCTGGATACGAGATTGTTTGGGTGAATATGGCTGCGACTCGCAAGTATCATTCTCGGTATTGAAGCGCTAGCATCTTGGAACTCGGAGGCTTAAGCAAAGGTATATATCTTTCAACAATTTCTTTGCCTCCCGTCACCTCTCAATATCGGTGAAAATCTCAACCGCCGTCTCTTGTATTCGACAAACCAGAATATTTACTGACGATCTTCCTTTAGATTGGAAATGGAGTGGGACAGCTTTTTTCTGTTGAAGTTCGATGTGGCCGTGCTTGCCATCTTTGCTGGGGATGTGGTACGTTCACGTACATTTTTCTCCTAATTTGGCACATTATAACCTCTGGACTTGGCTTCCAGCTTCATCCTTGAACTCCGGAGGCCCCGCTCGCAACTTCAAGAGGCATCTGTAACTTCCTTCCTTGTTGACGCCAAAATATCACCCCTTCCGGAACTGACCACCAGACATATCTTCATTCAACGATTCATCCGTTCTCGGTCCCTCCTCTTTTGGCTTGTGCAAGATTGCTGGTATTACCCGACGCCCTCGCCTGAACTTGGGTGCCAGTTAGAGCAACTTCCCAGATTTCGGAGGGAATGTGAGATGAAACTGCGTCTGTGGTATTCCAGCCGCTTGCAAACCAGACGGCCCTCTGCTTGGCGACGAATTTTCTTCTTGTGAAGGGGAACACGGAGAGAGGCGTTAGGTGCAATATCGCTAACGGTAAGTCGTCTTTCTACACATTTCTTTTTTTCTGAACCGGAAATCTAACCTCATGTGCAGACGCCAGTATTTCCTCGGCAACCTGTGGGCAACATGGCTCCATGAAGAATCTCTCGTGCAACCTTCAACTACGTTCATGGCGATTCATCAACTAGACGTGCAGCGTGGCGTCGTCCCATACCCTGTCTTTTGCTCTTCATCGAGTTTTTTGGACCGTTTGGCGCTCAAAAGCTCCCGAATCCCAGTGTCCATTGTATTCCAGCCCACGTATATTCCAGCGCTACGCCAACGGTGAACGACAGCCTTATGATTACGGTATGTTTCTCGCAGCGTTATCCGATGTTAACGATGTTGATCTTTTTCCGCAGCTTTCCTCGGCTACTCCCTCCCTTCGTTGAAGAACTTCATTGATTGACCTACCCGCCCGCCAAGCCGCATATGGCCTCCATCTCGTATCAACGTGCATTTCTGCGAGGCCCAGACCCGCATAGAGCCCTACCACAAGCCGCTCACCGAGCTAGGGCCTCTGATTCATCTGTGGATTCCTTCGTCCTCGCAACTTCCGATAATAGCACGAGCAGCTCAGTGCCCCTGACGCCCTTCCGACCATCGGATTCACCCACCCCACCCCACCCCCGCCTGACCTTTAAACCTCTCACGCCTTGGGAGACTTTGCCACCATTAAAATCGGTTTTCATGTGACCAGGTTCACCTCTCTCCTTCGGTGTTACTCCTGCTCCACTTTTTGCTCTCCAGAGGAAGTTGCACATTTTACCGTCTCGCCCCATGCCAAATCCTCCAGTCCCACCCGTTCTCAACAGCCACACACTGTCAGCGCCAGTCACTTGAATAGCAAATGATACGATCGCTGGAACGACCGCTCCGACCTCAAAGAACGGCAAACAGACTACAAATGACGTTCAGCGTTGCCCAGGTCTCAGCAGTCGAAACCATGATTGACAGTTCATGACTGTCAGCTGTTTTCACCCTTGCGCTGCCTGATAAGCAGAGCAGAGAGGTTCATGGAAATGGGCCAAGATGGGTTGAGGATATCGGTTGATTGTGGAAGCACGAGGGGTGTAACAGTATCATCTGGCTTGTCATACTTTACATGTATTCGAGTAGGGTAGTAATGTTGTAGTAAGTACACATTAATGTTATGGCAGCGTGTTG
This sequence comes from Clitopilus passeckerianus, assembly GCA_944990035.1. NCBI lineage: Eukaryota > Fungi > Basidiomycota > Agaricomycetes > Agaricales > Entolomataceae > Clitopilus > Clitopilus passeckerianus. The sequence continues at coordinate 306,354 of CALYLX010000100.1, forward strand.
ACATTCAAAGCCTTTATTCCGCCTCTTTCTCCTGTTTTCTCTAGTTTTAGCCTCTTCCAAAGGCCGTGCCTTAAATGCAGGTCGTAGTTCTGCGGTTGGTGGGGTTGAGGCGTCTTGAGAGCTGGTGTAGCGTGGAAGGACACCCAACCGTAACGGCTTCTGCTGTTGCAGCTGGCCCTAGTGTCGCTGAAGAGCATCTTCTGCACGCGAGCGAGTATCCACAGGAATGTCAAGCTTCGGTTCTGGGAATACAGCACGATGAGTTTGCGGGGTCTCTGAAGAAGAATAAGTACCAGAGTTTCCTAGGAGGCTGGAATACTTACGAGGTCGTGGGGCCAAGGCTCTGGAGGGCTTATCAAGGATGTATGCGCAGCAAACCAGGTGTCGACCTGCAAGTAACGAGCGTCAAGGAGGTTCTGATAGTACGTCGAAATTTCACCTACAAGTTCGCAATATCATTATGTATTCCAAGCTCTTATCTCCCTCATGACCTCTTATGCGCCGGATGACCAATGCCGTTTCGCGGTAGGGCTACCCCGGCTCTACTAGAGTTGGATGGTGTCATGTCATTTTTGCCTCTGAGAACACAGATATATCTGCTCTTGAAGACGGCGCCGTTAGTGATAGCGGTGCGAACGAGGGTATGTTTTCGACGGTGAGAAAGGTGAAGCTGGGCAGGAGAAAGCGAGGTAATGGAGTGGCGAGTGGCGAAGGCACGCTATGCGTCGAGCGAGCCAGAGGACTTGAATGTTGAAACGTTGAAGCTCCCTGTAGCCATCAATTGGCCTAGCTTATAGCTGCAGATCTGTGAAGACCTGGTGCATCTGTCAGTTGCTGTACGAGTCGCCGATTTAGAAGGCCGGGTGGTGTGTTTGGCAGAAGAGAAGGGGACGTTCCAACTATAGGATCGAATAGAACTATACAGATAGAGTGACTGGATGGGATTGGATAGTTCCCTGAAACGAATCGAGCTCTTCTTGAGTCTGGATGGGCAAAAGCGAGAGGTTACGCGTTCAAGGTGACGTATGGACGGATTTGCCGTGAGCAGTTTGACAAAGTGGGCTGGTCTGGCAAGAAATTCAAGAATGTCGGCAACCGGAACACGCCAAGGCATCCAAACCACACAAGGACAAACAACCTTGACCTTCTTGACATCCATCCACCTCGGTGCCCTCGCGTCTGGGCCAAACGATTTGCCAATGAGACTACTATTACTAGGGCTTTCCGTGGTCAAGAAGGAACAACTATCAAATCTTATGAGCTGTCCGAATGCCAATTTTTGAGGAGAAGCAATGTAAGCTGAAGACGACGGAAAACCATTCAATCTCGAGTTGCCTCATAGACTGGAACAAGGTGCATTCTTTTTTCTTTGCTGCTTCTCTGATGTCTGTCTTGGATGCTCGTCACCAGACACGCGCCCTCTTATTGCCTCGTCTTCTTTCTGGACGAACGAAAGCCCACGTTACTGATACCATTATATCCAGATTCCTCTGAAGATTATCTTGAACTCAAAACTGGCAACACAGCGGCATTTGACGTCTTAAATAGGCAGACTTTGAGAGCTAGTTTATCCAGGACGAGGTAGGCCGTCTACTTCGTTCTATTGGAGTATTGCCCTGACCTCTTCGTTTCAGAGGCTTGGATTCCATCCTTCACACTGAGGCCGGCAGCTTCACAAGACGGAAGTTCACTCGGATTAGCGAAACTTCCTTCGTCCTGGCTGCTAGAAATGACGTTCCTCGCGTCCAGCTCGAAACCCTCGACCATCTGCACCCCTCCATACTTCTCATTGTGTTTTTGCTGCCGACGGGAAATTTCGTCAACTCCTTTAAAGGCCATACCTGAACTCAAAACTTGCAACACAGCGACGTTCGACGTCTGAGGCGTGCAATATTTGAGCCGTATCTCATCCAGAGCGAGGTAGGTCGTCTCCCTCTTTCCATTGGAGCGAGAAGCTTACCTCTTTCGCCTCAGAATCATCTACACCGACACCCCCGTCAGACAGAACTCTGCAAGTTCACCCTCATTAGCAAAATCCCTTTCCTCTGCTCTTGCTCCCAGAAGCGACGGTCCTCGCGTTCAGCCCGAAGCCCCCGACCTATCTGCATTCCTTCATGCCGCCCACCACCCCTCTGGAAAACGGGAGCGCTCGGGTACCAACCAAAGCGACTTTCCATCTCAAAGGGCATGCCAGATGAAATGGCACCTTCGCTGTTCATACAGCTGGATGCCTCATCTTCGTTGATGAAGAGCTCCATGTCGTTCACACCTGTCTCAGAATGGCATATAGGTATATCTCTCGTTTACTCGCCCTCCATGGGGCGGAAGAAGAATCGCTGCGAAACCGGACAATGGTGAGTTGGCTTCTAGATATGTTCTTTCAAGCCAGATATCTGACCACTCTTCCAGCGGCCGTGGCCCAACGACAATGGATGAATCAGGCCTCATACAGAACTCCCCTCCGAAAGGCTGGTAGAGTTTGAGTGGTTCACCTCCAACCCATATCCGAGTGCGTGGCCACCCCAGGCCTCATCGTCAATGTCAGGCTACTCCAGCGCATGTACCCTCCGCTCCGACACATGGTGAAGGGAATACCGACATTCGCCTACCAAGTTCTACAACGTCATTCCTCCGTTTGGCGGTCAACGCTACCGAAGTCTATCAACTACTACAGCACCCCCATGGTGGAAGGCTTTTCGTGGACGAACCTACGTCAGGATATGCCAAATCGTCCTTTTATGTTCCTGGCGTGTTCGAAGCAGCCATATACGAACTTTGGGGTCATTCGGCGACTACTGCTTCAACACCATCCATAAATGGATACGTAGCCGATTGTCAACTTGACGCTCTAGCTCACTCCCATGCGTCAGCAGCTGCGGTGAATAGTAGAGATTCGTTCGTAGTATGTTTCTTGCCGTTTCCTCCAATATTTTCCCATTTTAAATTTATATCTCAGGTTTCTCAGCTGCTGTCCCCACACCTGTAGCAAAAAGGAGACTTACACTCAACGGCCACGTCATCTCAACCTCTACCTTCCGTGAACATGGCATATAGCCACTTTTCACTTCAAGACGCGGTTTTGTGGATCAGGAGCCCAATCCTGATTCTTCCTCGAGCCTCTGCAGCAATCAATGGTTCTCGGACACCAACTCCGACTACGTAGGATCGAGCACCACCCGCGTCTGCTCCGCCTCGGGACCCGTGGTTTCCCCAAACGACAAACTTTAGCCCTCATTCCCTCGCAAAGTCAAGGCGGTGAATGAGCCTCGGTTGCAGCTTCCCCCTCGTACCTATGGCTTCCTCCAAGCCACCCATCAACGATGTTCCAGCTCCGGGTTTCCGTCGCCTTTTCCCTTAGGAAAAGCCCACCGTTGGTGTATCAAAAGTCGATTCCCAACGCCCTCCCAGATCCGCCGTCGTACCCGACTTCCACTCCAAGTCGTGCATTCTCGGCTCTACCTATTCAAGTAGGCAAACCGTATCGGTGTCAGCGTTCAAATAGCAGATCCTGTGGTCACTTGGACCGTCCTATCCTACACCCGACCTTGATTCAGAACCTCCGGCTCCTTCGTCCAGTACCGGACCTCGGGACCGGCCCGAATAACAAAGACTGAGCCTCCTCACGCCACGACTCAAAGGAGTACCCCATATACCAGGTTGAAAGTGTGGCTCCCACCTTGACTCTACACGCCGACCCCATAAGCCACATTCCCCACCGCAATATCCAGGACCTGGACAAGGGAGAGGTCGATGGCACACGTACATGGGAATTAGTATGTCCAAACAGCTGAGCTACGGCGTAACTCCACTGTTCAGAGTGTTTGCGACAAGGTACCGGACAGCTTTGAAGACTGCAGGTAGACGCTGCGGATGATAATGCAGTGCGTTTATATTTTCATCCTTGATTTGGAGTCGATGCTGATCTGTTACACTCTAGGTGAACATCCTCATGGGTGATGATCTTTGCCGCTAGTGCCATATGTATGCCGTAGGTCGAAAGCAGGGCAACTTCTGTGTCCCCTTCGAGATCGTGTTCTCGCAACTATGCAACGATCAAATAGCCAAGGCCGAGACAGGCGTAGACAATCTCCAGGAGCCATCTTTGAGGTAGATGGTGATCGCGCGGAGAAGCGCCTGCAGAGCTCGTTTGGGTGGGGACTCAGGGCGGTTGGCCAGGCTTCCTAGATCAACTAGTTGTTGCGGTTATACGTAGTTGGAGTTGTATTACTGTTTTATTTCTTCCTTTAGAAGAGGTTATTTTAGCTCTAAATCGTATGGTATCTACACCACTTTGATGATACGTGTGGCAATGGCATTCAAGTACTCTTGGGGCCGAAATCACATGCTTCTTGAATTCCATTTTGAGAGCTCTATGCCCGTGCTGAGATTCTCGGTCATCGTCCGTGCATGAAATCTGAATCTTCGAACTCGAACTGACCGAAAGTCAGGCCGTTGTAGGTGGGCGCCAATTGTGAGGAAAAGCTGTGTCAACCACTTCATAGGCGCTGTCAGACCCTCGTGCATGTGCCTCGTGGTGTCTGAGCAACTCTAGGTCGCTTGTTAGCTTGCAAGCTTTCCTCCATCCCACCAGCTGCTGTATCCTGCATCTCTAGTCAACCCAACGAAATCCACTGGAATGGATTCAAACGAATCCACAAACCATGAACTTACGGATAGTAGTTATGGCAATCAAACAAGACGTCCAACCTATTCTCATATGGATGTCTCGTGGCAGTCGAGCACTATCACACCTGGACGCGACGCAATTTTCAACATCACAGCAGCAGCCGATGCACCTCGACTCAATTCTATCGCAGGTAGATATGGAGGGTACACACTGTTCTCTACAGATAGAATGACATCGTTGGCTAGATAGACGAACACTCGCCAACTGGCTGTCGTCCCTGAACCACCATAAGGTTCACAAGGATATTTTTGAGAAGGTGACGAAAGGGACTGGGTCGTGGATCTTCGAACATCCGAAGTTCAAGGACTGGTTATCCAAGAAGACCAACATCTTGTGGGGGACTGGTATACGTACGTCTTCCCCTATGTATCAGGTCGACCGCAGTAGAAAATAACGTTTGATGATTGCAGCAGGAGCGGGGAAAACTTGTCTCACGTGAGGATATCTCTTCCTTCCAAAGGGGATCCGAAGTATTCAGTTCAAACTTGTACAGGTCCATTGTCGTTGAACATCTCATTGAAAACAACCAAGCAACCGTCATTTACATTTACTGCCAATACAACGATCAGCTGTCTACCTCCGAGATACTGGCCTGTATGCTTAAGCAGATGGTCGAAACTTCTGAGGAGGCTGCAAAATACGTCTCGGAGAACCTTCGTGAAAAATGCCTCCGCACCGAAACCGAACCTTCGAGATCGGAACTCTTGACGACGCTTCGAGGAGCTGCCCGACAGTTCATGGACGTCTTCTTTGTAGTGGATGCATTGGACGAGCTCGGAGACGAAGTCCGACCAGAAGTCATCAACGATCTAATGTCGCTTCAACAACCACTCTTCATGACCTCTCGCCTCCTCTCCGATTTTCCCGGCCTGAAAGATCCTCATTTTAGCATTCAGGCACCAGACAAAGATTTCCGCACTTATATATCGACGAAAATGACATACTTTCCCAAGTTGGACCGGCTCCTGGGAGCACCTGGAGTTCGAGATGAGATTATTACCAAAATTCACGCTAGATGTGATGGGATGTGAGTACTTATCACGCATTCTCGAATGTACAGTATTCGCCAACTGAACCCGTCTGTTAGGTTTCTCCTCGCTGCTCTGCAGGTGGATGCTTTGGCATCGGGTGGCGTCACTGATGCCAGAAGTCTACGCGAAGCCGTAGAGCATCTACCTACATCGTTAGACGACCGGTACGAGCTCACGCTGGAGCGAATCCGAAGCCAGAGCACGCGTGAGCAGGATTTGGCGTGCAGAGCAATCTTATTGGTCACCTATGCTACTTCGATTCTTGGGATGAACGAGCTTCTCGACGCATTAACGGTCCACGTCGAGACGGTTTCGGTTGACCCCGAATGGCGCACGACGGAGGAAACCCTGGTTGGTGTTTGTATGGGATTGTTGACAATTGAAAATGAAACCAAAACGGTCCAGCTGATTCGTATGTCTTCTTGCCGCTCATGCTTCTTTCAGTGGTGAATCGTTCGTTTCCATAGACTATACCGCACAGGATTACTTTAAAGGCTGCAAGGAACCATCAATGTTCAGCGATCCACATACATTCATTGCAAACATTTCGGCAGTATACTTGGTTCACGCAGACATTGATTCCACTGCTATTCTATCCAACGATGACCTTCGAGCAACCAACTCTTCCTACCCATTTCTTCACTACGCCTGCTCCAATTTGGGCCATCATACGTGCAAGGCAAGCGATAGCAGCGGGGGTCAAATCCCTACCCATGTCAGCGAGCTTTTCCACAGGCGACCTCGCGTACCATTGCCACTCACCTCTTGGGGGATTTTGTCGATCATGTTCAAGCAGTTCATTTTGCTGCGTTTCATGGGCTGGAGTCCCTATTTGAGGCGCCACACGAAGCCCTCGATAGAAAGTCGACACTTGGATGTTCGCCATTGTTCTATGCATGCCTAGGGGGTCACACCGCCCTAGCCAAGCGAATATTGGACAACTTTACAGCCAGCCTGGGTGCTGGACATCCAACAAAGTTTGGTGGTACCGTTCTTCATGCCGCATCCCGAAGCGGACAGCTAGACACCGTTGAACTCGTGTTACCAATTGTCGGCCCGCAAGAGAGCACTTCAACTGTTCGCCGCCTCTATGGCCATATGAGCGTTGACATCAACACGAAAATGTCTGATGGACGGACAGCTCTTCATCTGGCGTCGGAATATGGATATGTGTCAGTGGTCAACTCCTTTCTTGGCCACGTTGAGACACACACCAAAAATGCCAGTGAGCGGGGAGCAATTTGTAGGTCACTGGCATCCATTGGATGTCACTGGACCGTATTTCGACCGGGATTTAGGTCTGCCAATGTTGACGTTAACGCAGGGGACCGGGATGGACGGACGCCGCTCTTGGTAGCAGCACGGGATGGGCACAAGTCGGTCGCTCAATTGCTCCTCAACTCCCCAGGCATCAAGGTCAATCCACAGACTGAAAAAGGAGCGACACCACTTCACCAAGCAGCGGGGAATGGGCATGAGTCGGTCGCTCAATTGCTCCTCAACTCCCCAGGCATCAAGGTCAATCCACAGACTGAACAAGGAGCGACACCACTTCACCTTGCAGCGCATTTTGGGCACAAGTCGGTCGCTCAATTGCTCCTCAACTCCTCAGGCATCGAGGTCAATTCAAAGTCCAATGACGGATGCACACCACTTCACCTTGCAGCGCAGAATGGGCACAAGTCGGTCGCTCAATTGCTCCTCAACTCCCCAGGCATCGAGGTCAATCCACAGATCGAAAAAGGAGCGACACCACTTCACCTTGCAGCGCAGAATGGGCACAAGTCGGTCGCTCAATTGCTCCTCAACTCCTCAGGCATCAAGGTCAATCCACAGACTGAAAAAGGAGCGACACCACTTCACCGAGCAGCGCAGAATGGGCATGAGTCGGTCGCTCAATTGCTCCTCAACTTCCCAGGCATCGAGGTCAATCCACAGATTGAAAAAGGAGCGACACCACTTCACCTTGCAGCGCAGAATGGGCACAAGTCGGTCGCTCAATTGCTCCTCAACTCCCCAGGCATCGAGGTCAATTCAAAGTCCAATGACGGATGCACACCACTTCACCTTGCAGCGCAGAATGGGCACAAGTCGGTCGCTCAATTGCTCCTCAACTCCCCAGGCATCGAGGTCAATCCACAGATTGAAAAAGGAGCGACACCACTTCACCTTGCAGCGCAGAATGGGCACAAGTCGGTCGCTCAATTGCTCCTCAACTCCCCAGGCATCGAGGTCAATTCAAAGTCCAAGGACGGAAGCACACCACTTCACCTTGCAGCGCAGAATGGGCACAAGTCGGTCGCTCAATTGCTCCTCAACTCCCCAGGCATCAAGGTCAATCCACTGACTGAAAAAGGAGCGACACCACTTCACCTTGCAGCGCGGAATGGGCATGAGTCGGTCGCTCAATTGCTCCTCAACTCCCCAGGCATCGAGGTCAATCCACAGACTGAACAAGGAGCGACACCACTTCACCTTGCAGCGCAGAATGGGCACAAGTCGGTCGCTCAATTGCTCCTCAACTCCCCAGGCATCGAGGTCAATTCAAAGTCCAACGACGGATGGACACCACTTCATTTTGCAGCCGAGAATGGGCATGAGTCGGTCGCTCAATTGCTCCTCAACTCCCCAGGCATCAAGGTCAATCCACAGACTGAACAAGGAGCGACACCACTTCACCTTGCAGCGCAGAATGGGCATGAGTCGGTCGCTCAATTGCTCCTCAACTCCCCAGGCATCGAGGTCAATTCAAAGTCCAAGGACGGAAGCACACCACTTCACCGAGCAGCGCAGAATGGGCATGAGTCGGTCGCTCAATTGCTCCTCAACTCCCCAGGCATCGAGGTCAATTCAAAGTCCAAGGACGGAAGCACACCACTTCACCGAGCAGCGCAGAATGGGCATGAGTCGGTCGCTCAATTGCTCCTCAACTCCCCAGGCATCGAGGTCAATTCAAAGTCCAATGACGCATGCACACCACTTCACAAAGCAGCGCAGAATGGGCATGAGTCGGTCGCTCAATTGCTCCTCAACTCCACCAACATAGAGGTCAATGCAAAGAGCAAAACGGGGTGGACACCACTTTACCTTGCAGCTGAAAACAGGCACGAAGGGGTCATCCAATTGCTCTTAGCTGTCAATGGCATTGAAGCCCGTGTCAGAGGCCAATCACCTTGGGATAACCCTCCTCTCGAAGTAGTCAGCTCGAAAAGCGGGCATCATTCCGTCACATTCTTCAGACAACTACCAGAGTTCCCCGGCGTGGATTCAGATGATTCAAGTATGGCTTAATCACTATCGGGGCTATTTTCCACCATGCGTTCGTGGTCTATGCCTATACCTTTCCGGGCGGACGCACCTATACTAGTACTTTAAACATTCATGTTATTGACTACATATAACTGACTCCTACACACTCTCGCTGTCTCATATCACTCACACATTTTCTTATATACAACAATTACAACAATTCGAACCATTAACGACGGTCGATAGCAGAATACTAGTACGAGCCTGGCACAGTCGGGCGTAAACCTCTCGCGAATCGCGTACTCCCTAACAATGCAATGGCGGCCATGGGCAAGTACGATGTAGATGTACACTGATTCTCCGTCTGCAGTTATCGTAACATATGGATGTTCGTGTAGGAGGCCAGGAAGATATAGTATTGCGTGCTAAGCTGTTGATGTAAGACCTATATTACAAAAAGGCCCGTAGCTTGAACGGAACAAGCAGTAGTGTCTCTAGAACTATAGATAGAAGGCACCTACCACGCCAAGAGTATCATAGGCATAAACAAGCTCCCATCAACCTTCCTACTCGCAAGACCACCCAACTCCGAATGAACAGGGAAATTGCCTTCTTCTTTTCCATCCTTGACAGCACCTCGTAGTGACTCTCCTGCCCTCTCAGGACAAATTGATAGGATTTTGGATGGCGCGGGGGAGGGGTGAATGAGATGGCTTCCTCAATGGTTTCGTAAGAGCACTGGCATCCCTGATACGCTTGCGCCGTGGGGTCCCCTGAACGCACAAAGAGCAGGTGGCTGAGGTTGGGAAATCTTGAAGGATCGTGTTACGGTCAAAAGAAGAGTGTTCCCGGGGAGAGTTCCAGAGATCCGTTACGCAAATGGCCAAATAGCGAGAAAGTGGGGAATAATGGTATCTGATAGGCCATGGGATAAACAGTCGACCTGAAAACAGGTGTTACTCGCAGAGGTAACCTTTCGAGGTGCAAAGGGACGTACAGTATCGATGAATACCTTGCATAGGTGTCAGGTATGGTTCTAGAGGGTTTGACGCTGTAAAACTGGGCGACGTATATCGCCATCCCGGTTCTAATCGGAATTTACTGCACAAAGCCTTGTCAGCATTGCATGTAGGTTGACTCTGGCACCCATAAAACCTTGCTATTGACTTCCAACTTATCCGCTGGTGGGTGTACCTAGCCTTGATCGAGTCGGTACGTTCTGGCAGGCAGCCCAACCACATTAACCTTCCTTAACACCTGGTGATAGGATACCGACGTCCCAAATAGTCTTCGGGAGCAAGGGAGCTTGCTGCGCCATCGCACAGGACCCGACTTTCGTGTGCAAATATCTGTATCCATATCGCACTGTGTCTACATAAGAATTTATCATCAATGCGAAGACGTTTCCGAATGAACTGACCAGCTACATGGAAAACCCACGCAGGTAGCCCTCATTTCTCTGGTATCTTGTACAGTCATATTGGGTCATATTCAGGCCGCTTTTCGCAGCAATGATGGGTCCATTTGCCTCCCGTCTGGCGGGACATCGTTGTTCACGGACAACCCTGATCCAAGGTGCCTATTCAAGAGGTACGTAAGGTTAGCCTCAAGGCTGGTTGAGGATGCGGTAGCAATGTCTGACCAGGGAGGTGAAGTCATCCAAGACCGTTCGAGTATAGCAGATGAGCATGTCATTTGGTCTGCAGCGAGGATTTAGTCTGGGGCCGATATGAAATACACTGTTGGGTAACATACACACCTCAGAGCTGCCCCAGCATGGGTATCCGGGGGATTGACGTTCTAAGTCGCCATCGCTGGATATCACGGTTTGGAGCCAAAAGAGCTAAGGGGCGTTGCCGATATTGGCCTGAGGGATCGAATTTCCGAGGCAAAGAATACGCGTTTTGACTTCAAATTGATCTCATGCTTGAGCTCTAGAGAAAACAGAGAATCCTGAGGGAGCAGCGGGAACCAGCCGAAACAGGTGGATGATGGTTCTGACCAAGGAGTAGTGTGGCTGTGACTGACGCGATTCGAGTTTCTTTTACCTTAACTCCCATGCCCAGCAAGATGATCAGTGTCTTCCAAGCGCCAACGACAGGCTCGGCCATGAAGAAGGCCAAAGGCAAACAGCCTGCTCCTAATAAGCTATATGTAATAACGGCCGCCCTGCCTAGATAAGAGTAGTCGAAAATCCTTCAGTTCGATGTGAGCTTTCAGCTTTTTCCATCCTTGCATGTTGGGAGACTCACAAACGCGCCATTTCCAGGCAGGATACTCTGTCTTTACTTGCGAACAGTCTGCCGCTAAGCAAGTGGATCTGAAAACTTATGTGAACGCGACGACAAGTCTGGACGATTAACTGGAGAAATGACATGGACTCGTATGCCCGAGACGTCTCAGCGAGAAGGGATTTGGCTTGGTGCATTCTTCCATGTCTATAATATAAGTATAGCTTGCTGATACCTTTTCTCTAGGCTGCAGCGAACCATTCCTTGTTCACTTCATACGACCTACTCGGTCTTGTGCCCTAACACAGGCGACGCCTACAACAGGACCGCCATCATGCAAGAACCGTTCAGAACGAATCTATGTAGCGGATCCTATCACTATATGAAGTCTCGCGCGGACTTTTACCTCCATGAGTTATTGCCCTAGTAAGTCTAGTCTCAGTTCGTTGAACGAAAAGAAGCTCACATTAAGCCATACATTCCAGATACGTACCTACCAACTGCAGGATGGTGTGGCCTTGCTATCAGCTTTTCAGTTCTACGACCTTACGAATGATGTTTGCGAGCGTCATCAGGATCGGCCAAATGAAAGTATGTGTCAACCCAACTACTTTGACGAAAGGAAGCTCATTAGTTGGCGCAGACGCTCAGTCACGTTTGAAGCTACCGGACGAAAGTCGTAATTCATCGACGTCAAAAACCGAATACCCTGAAAGCCAGAATGTTCGGGAATAGCAAATTTCCTTCCATCCTCCAACAACTCCCACCTCCTCTCCCCCGAAAATTCCACATCGCCTTCCCGAGCTGCAAATCCCGCGCATCATCTGTAAGCTCCTCAAATCATCTCCAGGAGCTCATACTCTCCACCGCTGGCTGTTTCTCGGACCAAATCCTGTCTAATCTCTACGAGCTTCACCAACCCAACTCTTCGGATTCCGAAACAGTGCTCAGCGCCATTATGGTCTCCACACCCAGGCTCCCACCTTCCGGATGCATCGGGTCCGTTTAAGCTATACAAAATGTTGCGGCCTCTTGGTCAGCGAAGAGTAATGCCTGTCGTGGGGGGTCTGCCGCCTCCGCTACGGCATCCATACATCTCGTTCTTCGTACTTCTGCGAATTGGGATTCATGGCATTGGCGGGGGATCTGCGTGGCGAAACCGGTGACGTTTAGGGAAACGGGAAAAAATGGAGGAGGGATGAGGCCACAGTCATGTCATTAAGGTAGTAATATTTTACATGTACATCAATAGAACTGGCAGTAATACTGTAGTAGTAGGTGGTAGTGGTAGTCGTTAATATCATCGCTACGACAGCGGGATTCGATACGATTAGAGTGGGTACGAGCTGCCAATGTGTAACTTGAGACGAAAGGATGACGGCGAAGGCTGCCATCCTAGAAAAGTTGATGCTGAAGGGCCAGTCGTTGTCTAAGCATGCCGCCCAACGGTATTCTACAAGCAGGGCCGTTAGTGCTGCCTAGGATTCAGGATAGGAAATGTACAAACATCCTCGGTATCCTACGGTCCAAGGTTACTGTATCCTCACGGGTGCACTAGTGCACGGGGAAGATCGCAGATCCAAATATTTCAGCTTCAGGCAGCATGGTTGTCATCGGCAGTGGGAATCATAGGAGGGAAGCCAGCCTGGGAGCCTGATGGCCCTTCGAGGATTCGGTCGTGGTCACTGTACGAAGAAGTCACATCTGGAGCGGTAGGGCGTGCCTGACCAACGATTTGAAGTGTCAGAATATGTGATCGAGTTGATGGAGGGCATGGGGGGAGGGTGACAGATCTAGAGACGAGGGAGGGAGAGGGCGATGACATAATGGGAGGTTAGGTCTGCTTCCAAAGCCTTCATTTCGTTGAAGTCTACATCGTCGATAGCGGGATTCTATGGAATTGGGCACTATTCCTGGGCAGTTTTGTCAGCATTTCCTGCTGTGGTTGACATGAGTCTGGCGCATACACGAACCTCGTTGCTATCATGCGAGAAGCACATTCGTCATTATTCTCCTTAACACTTAGCAGCCGTAGGTGTATTGACCAGTTCTCGGCGATTATGAATAAATCGAGGAGACTGGGGAGGTCGAATTATGACGTCGTGGAGTTTTTGGTCCAATGTGTATCCTTCGCTTGGTCACCCGGAAGCTTTTTGTTTCGACATTTTGGAGCGGACTGGCGGGAGAGATAGAGATACGAATATGCTTGAGATCTTGAGATCTTGAGGGGTGATTGAAGCAGAGTGGCCAAGTGGTAGCAGGAGTTGCAAGGCCAGGTCCTCCAAAATATACAGCGACAAATAAATCACGTCTCTCAACCTCTCGATACTCGCCCAAGGGTCAAACGACGCTAACAAGCAGCAAGCAACTCTGGAATCCAAAAATCAGCAATCTTGGGAATGGGCCCGTTACTAGTAGAAATGTCGACTATTCGAGGAGAAACAAGGAACGCTGGCTTCTGCTGACCGCTGCAGTGAGTACAGTCGAGGTTTGCTACCATAGGCCGGATGATTCTAGTCAAGGTACATAACTTTTCCTTTCCTTTGCTCGCTTTCTATTGTTTTCCACCTTCCCGATGCGCAGCAGACCTTGAAGCATCTTCCTTTTGCCTTGTCCTCCCGCTTGTAAACGAACAAACGAGAGAGGACGTTACTGATGACATTATTTCTAGATTCCTCTAAACTAAATCTCTGAGTTCAAATTTGCGACATGACTATGCTAGCCACAGTCAACATGCAGGTTCGACTGTTTCTTCGACCTGGTCAAGGTAAGCCGTCTTCCTCTTCCTATGGGGGTGATAACCTGACCTCTTCGTTTCAGAGCCTTGAATTCCATCGTCTACACTGGTAGCCTTGCAAGACCCACCCGCCAAGCTTCAAGCGCTTCAACTGCGAACTGGAAGGCTTCCATGCAGGTGAGCCCACCTGGCCCCAATAACCATCACTTCTATCGTACTTCTGCTCTTGAGCACCCTTTTTCACTCCTTCTCCGGCGCTTTCCTGCCATCTTATTTGTTGGGAACATGACCTGACCGCTTTCTTTTGCAGGTGCATCCTTGAACCCCTCCAAACTCCCGGACACATGTTGGTCTCAAACCCCGTGCTCGTATAGAGGAAATCAACACCATGACGAAGTCGCTGGTCAGGAGCCCGCACTCCGAGAACAGTATTCAAAGGAGCGTTACTGATGAAATGGTATGTTGCCTCGGTGTATGTGTCTATTCAAAGCACTCATCTCAATGCAACCACAGTGGGCTCTCTAGCTAAAAATCGACCGCAACTTGGCAAGAAGCTGCATCCTGCGAACTCAAGCTCTGTCGACTTGGCATCTGCAGTGAAAAAGCCAGCCAGTTCATCTCGTGCCGACATACCTTGTCAATGCACAGCTGATTTGAATCCCAATCGCCAATAGGTTGCTGAGTCCGTATATGCGCCGAAACCTACATGCTCGGCGGCAGTAGAACCCTACCGAGTCTCATTTCAGCGTGCAGCTTATGCCTGTCCATTACAGGGTACTGGAGAGTTGTCATTCACGGTATGTTTTTTGATATTTCTGCGAAATTACCTGGTTTAATCCGTTGGGTAGATTGCTCGGTTTCTGGCTCCTGCAGCCGCATATAAGGACTTCACATATCACGCATCAGCTTTGCGACTGCGACCTTCGTTTTTCAGGAGGCTGTGACCGTCATTCCTTCTTCCCCGGGTGGAGCTGAGGTGGTATGATGCCGTTCATGGTTGACTTGCGTCATTCTAGTAGGTTGTGCTTCATTGACCATACATGAATACGGGTGTAATCTCGTCAGTCAACCGTGTTTGTATGTCGTCTGTCCTAGAAGAGTGTAGGGAAATGTAATCTAACCATTTGAGATAATTGGTGAAGATTTTTCTGAATCACTTCAACCGACATGCGGCGTAGTACACGTGCATTGATTGCTACGGGCACTGACGACAGCTTCTGCTCAATGCACCGAGTTTCCCTCACTGCTGCTTTTCAAGCCTTCTGCACTGACTGCGTGGACAGGAGAACTACGGATCTGGTCCTAAAGTGTTCAAACGAGGTAGTAGTCGATCTCTTAACCGGCAGATGTTTGGCACGAAGATGACCTCAGAGAGATAGCATGTCTATTGCCAACCTTGATTCAAGTACTTTAGCCGCCGGAAGGGATGCCCGCATAGACGTGAAATACGCCTCTAGAGATATTGTTTATAATTATTATCTGGCTTCATGTCAGAGCACAGGTGCGTCGACCATCAAACCAACTTAGATATCGGCTGACTCGACCTGTGGCCTCAGAAACCCAAGATCTTCGCCATTCCCATATTACGAGGCTCGATGATCCTTCCCAGCTGCTGTTCTTCGTCGGTAAGGACGTAAGTGTCCACTCTTCTTGTGCAGTAAAGTGGATGATCTGCTAAGGCAGACTTGTGACCCTACACGTACAGATTCTTCTCAAAGCCGCTAAAGAAGGCAACATAGACATCGTCTCAGAGGCGCTAAATTATGTCCGCGAAATAAACTGCTCCGATGCAGACAAAAGGACTGCCCTTCATCTGGCCGCTGCATGCGGCTGTACTGAAGTTGTCGCCCTGATGCTGAGTCGTCCTGGGATTAGTGTCAACGCTAGAACCAATGTTGGGCACACACCTCTCATACTTGCTGCACTGGAAGGCCGTGCGGATGTCGCGAGGATATTGCTCGATCATCCAGGGATCGATGTCAACGCACAAGACGATAACGGCGTCACGGCTCTCATTCTGGCGTCAGATAAGGGCCATATACAGATCTTGCAGCTGCTCCTTAACCACCCGGGCGCCAGTGCTTCTATCAATATCAAAATGAAAGTCGGTAACACAGCTCTCATGAGCGCGACATATTGGGGACAGGTTGAGAGTGTGCGTTTACTGCTCGAACATCCCGGAGTTGAACTCAATTTACGGAATACTTATGGTATCACGGCTCTGGAGATGGCAGTGTTACATCGCCATGCAGAAATCGCAACGATGCTGCGAGATCGAGGAGCTGCCACTGCTTCGGTGAGAATCTCTTGTTCAAAGCTACGTAACTCAGGATTTACTTCTATTATTCTAGCCAGCTACTGTCGTTACCAGCTATTTCGCGAATTGGGTGTCCTTTTCTAAATAGCGGGTTGAGAATTTGATCTATTATAATTTCTTACACCTAGTCGTCAAGTTGGACTCCATTGTACTTATCTCGATAGCCTGCCAGGGTTTTTCTGGTGTGTCCTCGATGTTGGCTGAAAGCGGCATGAAACCCGTATTAATACTATTATCATAGGCTCATTACAACGAGATTGGCACCAGGCAAAACCGGCAATCTCGCTTAAAATGTCGGCCCGAAATCACGTGGCCTTCAAATCTGTATGGCGCGTCCATGAAATTGAAGAAAACTGGCAAGAACTTGCAACGATGCGGAACGTTGAACACGAATTTTTCATTTCGATGCAGCTATCAACCGCTCTTTCAGGCTGCGGCGATCTCATGAACAACCCACCTCTCACCAGAAGTTTGCACTCAGAGCGACATGGCCACCGACCAGCCTAATAATTTCGAACAACTAACCGAATCTGAGCGTGGCCCACAACTACGGCATTCGACACTCTACACATATCCCAGCTACTCAAAACCAGTTTTGTCGGGGCATCCATGGACCTCAGGCTCCCCCCAGCATACGCACCCTACAATACACTCCAGAGGAACCTTTACTCGCCCATCAACCTTGTGCCCTCCAATTGGGCGGTCAACGCAACCGACTTCCATCCACCACCACAGTCGTGTGCTCTCACGGACCAACATAGGTTGGCCTGCGCTAATGATAACTC
Organism: Clitopilus passeckerianus; assembly: GCA_944990035.1. Lineage (NCBI taxonomy): Eukaryota > Fungi > Basidiomycota > Agaricomycetes > Agaricales > Entolomataceae > Clitopilus > Clitopilus passeckerianus. The sequence continues at coordinate 323,391 of CALYLX010000100.1, forward strand.
AAATCATTCAGTCTTCCGAACGAACCGGCCTTACACCCGTTTTGGAGGCATTATCTCCGCATCCTTCCCTAGGATGAAGGACCGATCAAAAACTCAGTCTCTGGTCTCCCCACTGCATCATCAGCCGCTGCAGCGAAGAACACAGTAACGTTCGTTGTATGTTTCTTGTCGTCTCCTTCTTTACTCCCAAATTCTAAATTCTTCTTCAGATTGCTCGGCGGCTGGCTTGTTCGTTCGGGTGGTCGTGTTCTGTGTGAAGGACCTTCATTCTACGGCGCTACAATATCTTGCATCTTCCGGCCACGAAGCATATAGTAAATGATACTATGATAGCCTAATACAAACTCTCCTCGAGCCGTTCGCCAAATTACGCCCAAATTACGGACTGTAGCATCACCACCGCAGAAAGCCTTCTGTGTGCTGGCCCTTGCTCAAGATGGTACAGGTCGCCATCTATATTCTGGTGATGCTGAGGCAACTGGAGACCCGCTTCCATACGTCAGTCACCGCTGCAAGCTTCGACATCCATCCTTGGTGGATACGTGGCCAATCACACATTCAAGGCTCAGGCCATCCCGATGCCTCATGAGCTGCAGCAAAAACAAAGTTACGTTCGTGGTATGTCTTCCACTATTTCTTCCTTATTCTTGATGCTAAATCTCTACCTCACGTTTCTCAGCTCAGGCTGCTAGCTCGAAGGCTGTATCTCAAAGAAACTACCTAAGCACCAGCTCTCAACATCAATCTTTGCATATAGCCGCTCCGTCGTATCAAAACGCGGTTTTGCGAGGCCCAGAGCCTCCAATTCTCATCCTACCGCGCCGATGAATCCCGGGCATGACACCTACGCAAGGCCTACCTACCCCAAACGGCGACGATTCCATTTCTCCCGAGCTTCCGCCGTAGCGCCTCTCAGCTACTCAATCCTCCCATGCTCGGGTTTGCAACCTTTAAATATCTGTCGAGCTCTATCCTTGGAATGTTTAACGCCACCAGAGCAGGTTCCAAACTCACACCTGCTGTTACTCCCAGGGTGGCATCCCGCTCTCGAAATGGAGTTGTACTTTTCATCGTACCGCCGACTCTATCCCCCCAAGCCCCATGTTCCCGGACCTCTCCATATACGTCGGGCCAGCTCAGCGAAGTACCTACTACTCCCATACCCGCCCCCGGTCTAGGTATGCACAACAAATTCCGGGCACCCTTATAGCCTCCGGAACTCACCACGAGCAGCACCCGTGGTGAAAGCAGACGAACACCTGAAAAACTCGAACGAGTGACTTCCGTGCCCAGAGCATTGTCTTCATCCAGTTAAAAGCAGCCCACTATCCCGGTTCCACTTGTTACTTCGCCAATGTGCGATCCAGGGTGAAACTGAAGCGCAGAATCACTGCTCCGTTCGGGTTTGAGCGGCTGAGATATCGGACGATCTCCTTGAAGACGTCGCAGACGATAAACCAGTACGTCTGCACATCCACGCGTGTCTGATAGACGATGCTGATACCTTACACCTAGATGAACATGGTACTTCAACTTTATGAGCCTACAACGACGGAAAGTGAAGGGCAGGCGGGCAACGAGCTAGTCAGTGGAATATGTTGGGTTAGCCATCCGAGAACCGTTCCCCAGACTTCTGCAATCATTTGGCTGTGTGTGGCGTTTGGTTGTAGTTGGGTTCCCCTTATCTCGTGCTGTGAGAGAGAAGACATGTCTATTCGAACCTCTGATGTATCCTCGTTGACTGGTTACTCCTTGAATATTACCGAAAACCTTTCGAATATCCTGGTTGCATCGCATGCTGAGATGCACAGCCTCATCAGTTCAAGATTCCGAATTCTCAAAATGCTGCATGGTTGACAGGTGGGCGCCAATTGGGAGAGACAGCTGTGTCAACAGCCTCCGTCACGTACACGAGGGTCTGCGCTGTTGCCGCGTGTCTGAGCAACGCCCGAGGTTCCTTGTCGCCACCCACGATCTACTTGACCCGCACCTCTAGTCAGCCCGAGGGATGGATTCATACGAAGCCACAGACCACGAGCCTGCAGATAGCAATCCTGGGCATTCAAAAAGGCCTCTCAGCCCTCAGGGTTCACCTCCTCCGTCAAAAAGAAGACGTCCAAACACCGCTCTTCCCGCTTCTACGAATGGCTCGATACAGTCGAACACAATGACAGCTACACGCGATATAAATATACAGATCGGGGCAACAGATTCATCTCAACAAAATCCTTTTCCAGGTAGCCACACCAGAGGGCATCTACGCTTCTCTGCAGATGGGCTGACTTCATTGGCAGGTATACGAGCTCTCGCCAACTGGGTGTCACCTCTGAACCATCACAGTATCCACAAGGATATACGTGAAAAGGTGACAGAAGGAACTGGGTCGTGGATCTTTGAACATTCGAAGTTCATCAATTGGCTTTCTAAGAAGACCGGCGTCTTGTGGGGGACGGGAATACGTGAGCACTCTTTGCTGTATTAGAACCTATAACCTCAGTGGAATTTAACGTCGTCGTTTGTGATTGCAGCGGAAGCAGGGAAAACCTGTCTAACGTGAGAGCATTGCTACACTCTTCAGGCCGTCCATGTACTCAATTCAAAATTGTACAGGTCGATTGTTGCGGAATATCTCATCCAGCACAAGCAGGCCACGGTCATCTATTTCTACTGCCAATACAAACTTGAAGATCAATCGTCAACTCCCGAGATCCTCGCCTGTATGCTCAAGCAAATGATCGAAGCTTCTGATGACGTTGCACAATACGTCTTGAACGACCTATACAAAAAATGTCTCAAAACTGAAACCAAACCTTCGAAATCCGAACTACTGACAACGCTTCGAGAAGCTGCCAAAAAATTCACCAATCTATTTCTGGTAGTTGACGCACTAGATGAGCTCAAAGACAACGTCCGACCGGAATTGATCAGCGATCTCATGTCGCTTCACCAACCACTCTTCTTGACGTCCCGCCAACTCTCGGATCTACCAGGCTTGAAAGAGCCTGACTTCACCATCCGGACCCCCGATGATGACCTCCGCACCTACATAGAGGCCAGAATTACATCTTTCCCTAGACTAGAGCCATTTCTTCGGGAGCCCGGAGTGCGTGAGGAGATAATCTCCAAAATTCACGCCCGATGCGATGGGATGTGAGTGAGAAACATATCCTTGATGTAGTACAGTGCAGCTAAGACCCTCCACCAACAGGTTTCTTCTGGCCGCTCTGCAGGTCGATGAGTTGGTATCAGATGACATCATTGACGCCATAGGCCTGCTAGATGCGGTTGAGCGTCTCCCTACGACTCTATTCGCTCGATACGAAGTCACATTAAAGCGAATCCAAGCCCAGAACCCGAAGAGGTTGGATCTGGCCTACAGGTTGATAGTATTTGTCACTCATGCCACTCGAATTCTCCGTGTCGACGAGCTTCTCGATGCGCTGACGGTCGATGTTGATACGGCTTCTGTGGAGACGAAGCGTCGTACAGTGGAAGAGGTCTTGACTGGGGTTTGCAGGGGGTTGGTGACGGTTGAGAAAGAAACCAGAACGGTTCAGCTTATCCGTATGTCCTCGTCATGTTGGATTCTATCTGGGCTCATCTTTGACTGTGAAAGACTATACCACGCAAGACTTCTTCAAAAGCTTCAACGATATGCGAATATTCAGCGACCCACATACGTTCATTGCCGACGCTTCTGCAATATACATAATTCATGCAGACGTTAACTCCAGCATGATTGCCAACAGCTACCAACTGAGAGAACTCAAGACCTACCCCTTCCTCCACTATGCCTGCTATAGTCTCCGTCATCATATGCACCAAGTAGGTGACACCGGCAAACGTCAAATCTCCACCCATATTCGTCAGCTGTGTTGTCAGCGACCTAATCTCCTGCTGCCGCTCCCAATGGCCTGGTGGAACATTGAATACGGGCAAGCTATTCATTTTGCAGCTTTTTATGGCCTGGAAACTCTGTTTGTAGAGGATCGTGAAGAGGTCAATCAGAATTCGGCACTTCAGCATTCGCTGTTAAAAGACCTCAATGTACAAAACAATAATGGATATACACCCCTTCACTTTGCAGCCAGGAATGGGCACGAGTCGGTCGTTCGACTGCTCCTAAACTCCCCCGGCATCGAGGTCAATCCAATGGCCGAAGATGGATCGACACCCCTTCACCATGCGGCCAAGAATGGGCACGAGTCGGTCGTTCGATTGCTCCTGAACATCCCCGGCGTTGAGGTCAATCCAATGGCCAAAGATGGATTGACACCCCTTCACTATGCGGCCAATAATGGGCACGAGTCGGTCGTTCAATTGCTCCTGAACATCCCCGGCATTGAGGTCAATCCAAAGACCAAGTATGGATCAACACCCCTTCATCATGCGGCCAAGAATGGGCATGAGTCGGTCGTTCAACTGCTCCTAAACTCCCCCGGCATTGAGGTCAATCCAATGGCCAAAGATGGATTGACACCCCTTCACCATGCGGCCGAGATTGGGCACGAGTCGGTCGTTCAATTGCTCCTGAACTCCCCCGGTATCGAGGTCAATCCAAAGACCGAAGATGGATTGACACCCCTTCACTATGCGGCCAATGATGGGCACGAGTCCGTCGTTCGACTGCTCCTGAAATCTCCTGGCATCGAGGTCAATCCAAAGACCGAAGATGGATGGACACCCCTTCACTATGCGGCCGGGAATAAGCACGAGTCGGTCGTTCAACTGCTCCTGAACTCCACCGGCATCGAGTTTAATGCAAAGACCGAAGATGGATGGACACCCCTTCACTATGCGGCCGGGAATAAGCACGAGTCGGTCGTTCAACTGCTCCTGAACTCCACCGGCATCGAGTTTAATGCAAAGACCGAAGATGGATGGACACCCCTTCACTGTGCAGCCCAGAATGGGCACGAGTCGGTCGTTCGATTGCTCCTGAACTTCCCCGGCATCGAGGTCAATCCAAAGACCGAGGATGGATTGACACCCCTTCACTATGCGGTCAAAAAGGGGGATGAATCAGTCGTTCGATTGCTCCTGAACTCCCCCGGCATTGAGGTCAATCCAAAGACCAAGTATGGATCAACACCCGTTCACTATGCGACCAAGTATGGACCCGAACCAGTCGTTCGATTGCTCCTGAACTCCCCCGGCATTGAGGTCAATCCAAAGACCAAGGATGGATCGACACCTCTTCACTACGCGGTCAAAAAGGGGGATGAGTCGGTCGTTCGGTTGCTCCTGAACTTCCCTGGCGTTGAGGTTAATCCAGAGACCAACAAAGGATCGACACCCCTTCACCATGCCGCCAAGAACAGGCATGAGTCGGTTGTTCGATTGCTCCTGAACTTCCCCGGCATCGAGGTCAATCCAAAGACCGAAGATGGATACACCCCTCTTCACTATGCGGCCGAGAATGGGCCGGAGTCGGTCGTTCAATTGCTCCTGAACTTCCCCGGCATCGAGGTCAATCCAAAAACCAAAGATGGATCAACACCCCTTCATTATGCGACCCAGAACTGGCGTGAGCCACTGGCAGTCGTTCAGTTACTCCTGAATTCCCCCGGCGTCGAGGTCAATCCAAAGACCGAGGATGGATCAACACCCCTTCACTATGCGACCAAGTATGGACCTGAACCAGTCGTTCGATTGCTCCTGCACTCCCCCAGCATTGAGGCCAATCCACAGACCGAGGATGGATCAACACCCCTTCACTATGCGACCGATAATGGGCACGATTCCGTCGTTCAACTGCTCTTGAACTCCCCCGCCATCGAGATCAATCCAAAGACCGAAGATGGATGGACACCCCTTCACTATGCGGCCGGGAATAGGCACGAGTCGGTCGTTCAACTGCTCCTGAACTCCACCGGCATCGAGGTTAATGCAAAGTCCAACGACAGATGGACACCACTTCACCGTGCAGCCCAGAATGGGCACGAATCGGTCGCTCAATTGCTCCTCAACTCCCCAGGCATCGAGGTCAATCCACAGACTGAAGATGGATGGACACCACTTCACCTTGTAGCGCACAATGGGCACAATTCGGTTGCTCAATTGCTCCTCAACTCCCCAGGCATCAAGGTCAATTCAGAATCCAACACCAGATGTACACCACTTCACCAAGCAGCGGGGAATGGGCACAAGTCGGTCACTCAATTGCTCCTCAACTCCACGGGCATCGAGGTCAATCCAAAGACCGAAGATGGATCGACACCTCTCCACTGCGCGGTTACAAATGAGAACGAGTCGGTCATTCAACTGCTCCTGAACTCCCCTGGCATCGAGGTCAATCCAAAGACTGAAGATGGATGGACACCCCTTCACTTTGCAGCGATGAATAGATGCAAGTCGATCGCTCCATTGCTCCTCAACTACATAGGCATCGACGTTAATGCAAAGACCAACGATGGACGGACGCCCCTTCACTGCGTGGTTGAAGGCAACCGCCTGGGTCCCAATTGGTCTCGCTCAGACTCAGAATCCTTTGCTCAACTTTTCTTGAACTCTCCAGGTCTGAACATCAACGCGCAAGACAATTCTGGCTGGACACCACTCCACCATGCAGTACATATAGAGCCCTCATTGGCCGCCCAATGGCTCCTGAATTCCCCAGGTATCAATATCAATGCGGAGACCAACGATGGATTGACACCCCTTCACCTTTCGGCCCAAAGCTTTTGGGGGTCAGTCATTCCGTTGCTCCTGCACTCCACTGGCATCGACCTCAATGCAAGGAGCCAATGTGGGTTGACACCCCTTCACATTGCAGCCAAGAATGGACATGCTTTTATGGCTCGCTTACTCCTGAATTGCAGCGGCATCGAGGTCAATCCAAAGACTGAAGATGGATGGACACCGCTTCACCTTGCGACCCGAAATGGCCACGAGTTTGTCGCTCAATTACTCCTGGACTCCACAGGAATTGAGGTGAACCCTAAGGTCGAAGGGGGATGGACACCACTTCACTATGCAGCTCAAAATGGACACAAAGCGGTAGTTCAATTGCTCCTGAGCTTGCCGGCCATAGAGGTCAACGCAAGCGAGGATGCTGGGTGGACACCACTTCATCATGCAGCCCGACATGGTCACCATGCAATTGTTCGAATACTCCTTGGCTTTCCCGGAATAGACGCCGATGTTAGGGGTCAACCACCTTGGGATCAGACTCCTCTCGAAGTGGCCGGGTCCCAAGGTCACCATGTTGTCGCCGTTTTCGAAGAGATGGGGTTTGGCGATGCCCAGATTATGGAGGCGGATTAGTTTTCCCAATGACCATTCTTCCCCACGCGCTCAGGAATCTACATTACTATACATCTTCCGGACAGCTTACGATAATTCAGCGATATGCACAAATATGTTCAATGTATAGGATTGGCAAGATACGTAACCAAATTGTCCTTATATTGATACACATGCACCCTGTATCCCATAAATCTAGACAACAGCTCGTCGCAGTCGGAAAGCCATAAAGAACTGCGTCATAGGGGACAGGGCAGCGTTCCTGCTGGGAGCTTTTAACACCTGGTATACAGAATGTAAGGCGGTGACGGTGGGACGTTATGCCGGAGGGGCCATGGATAACCTAATACTGGCCGTTAATCTCAAAATGGGCTTGAGAAAAAGAAACGACGTACAGTATTAGCAGGTGCTTTATATGCGGATTGAGAATAGCCTTGAGGGTTCTCTCGACGGGTCTGACCTTTTCAAGGTGGGTTTCGTGTCCAACGACCTCGTATAGTGTGATTTTGCACAGTTTCCTCTATGACTTCGTCAGCAATTCCAGTAGGCTGAATATCGCGTATATATGAACCTTGCTGCTATCCACCAGCGGATGCACCTCACCTTGGTCGAGTCCGGGCATGCCTCAGGCTCTTCAGGCCACGTCAGGTTTCCTCGACATCGCGTGGTAGAGCCGCGACGCTTGGCAGTTCTCTGGGAACGTGAAGGTAGAACGACACCCATTTGACACTGGCATACATCTACATGAGACTTTTGAATTGACATGAATATCCTTGGAAATGTACGAACCTGTTTCATGGAATAGCCAGGCCAGAAATGATGTTCGTACTGAAAGGTTGAGATTTTGAAGAATAGTTGGTGGACGGCAGGCAAGTCTGCAGGGATATTTAGTTCAACGTCAAGAAGAAATATGTTCTTCGAGAACCTACAGATGACATGGATATCCTGTTTCCACTGAAATGACGTCTGAAGACGCTACGGCCACGCAGGCTTGAGATGTGCAACCGGTGATTCTTGGGAGTATTTCCCAGTTGACTCGTATGCTTGATTGCCTGCATAAGCTACACTAGCCGTGTAAGAGAGGTGGTTCAAAGATGATGAAAAGGGAACGTACTATTACGGTACTAAAGACTGCTGGAATCGGCATGTTACTGAGGGAGTATTTGGACAAATGTGCCTTTTTCCGTTCGGCAAACCATGTCCATCCTAAGAGCTTCATCGAGTCCCAAGAGGTGATGCGATAAGGAGTGAGTAGAGTACAAGGAGAGCCATGCCCGAGTGGTCCATGGCGTGGTGGCGGTCGACATGGGAAGGTAAGTCCTCTGAAATATACACAGACAAACAAATGGCCTCTCCCGTCTTGCTGCCTGCCTCGTACTTGTCCAACGAGTAACGGATTTGCATCCACTTGGGCTCGACCTCCCAATAGCCAATTCAAGAGAAAGGAAGTCTACCCAGGGCGAGGATGTTCAATCGTTCGCCGCGACACCCGACCGAATGGCCAACCTCCCCGTTGCAAATCATGCTACAAACCTAGCAATTTATTCTCCCTTCAAACTCAATTCACGTATCCCAATCGACCGAACCACGTCATAGATCTTAGCTGGGAACTGGCTTCTGTGCAGGTGAGCCACTTTTCTTGAATGCAGATACAATTCGGCTGTTACGCTTTCCACTTGGCCATCCTTACATGTCTCTTCTTGCTGTCTTTTTAATATGATAATCTGACATTTGCGCTTACAGGATATTCTTTCCGTTCGCCAGTTCAAAAAGCAACATATGGAGGAAGACACGCCGCTGTATTCGAAGGAGACGAAAATCTACTCCTGCTCTGATCAAAACCACCAACTCTCGCGCATTTCCCGTGCCTAGGCTTTTTCATAGCCCGACCTGCAACCAGGCGGAACCCAACGCCGTCTGCCAGAGGGTAGCCGGTGCAACCGTGTCTACTGCGCTATGCTTGCGGAATGGAAACCAATTTCGCCCAACCTCCACAGCGAAAAACTCCAAAGGCCTATCATCATTACAAACGACCTTCCACCCCATCCTCGCGGTTCCGCCTCGCATTTAAATGGCCGTTTGGACTTCTTGGTTACGGTTGCGAATACATCGGGTTTACAGCCAATCTTCGAGAACTAGGTATGCTCACCTTCACATATATTTTCGAGGCGGTCATCTAACGACTTTACCAGACGTTGTTATTTCTCCTAGTCAACACCTGCCGACCGCGCCCCTGCGGATTCACCTCCAATATGCTGACATCACCCATACCAACAACCTGGCTCCCTCATTCGCATACTGGTAGCCCGCCAACTTTGAGTACGGCCTGGACCTGAACGTAGACATCACCATTCTTCATCGTACGCAGTCGCCCACCAACCTCAGCCCATCGCAGCCAATATCGTCGAGCATAACCTTGAACGCCGGTTGCCCCACCGCACGCCTCCTTCCTGCACCATGTCGGGGGACATGTAGCACTCCACCCATGTCAGCCCGCCGTGGACCTCCAGCAAGTGACGTCTCAAATGTTCATCAACTACAGCGCTGGCAAATACCACGTGGAAACGTCTTCGCAAGGTAGCCTGACCGATACGGTTTTGCCACTCTTTGGCTGTGGTCTAGCAACGGAGGGTATGTTTCTTCTCAATTACTCCCATCCCTCCAAACTCAATCGTTTTATCAGCTTCATCTACTTTTGGCTGTTACCCGCCATCCGTATGCCCGACTGGGTCAGCATTTGACCTACGACATTGCTACGACATTTCGCTGTATCTGCACCTGCGCTATGGTCATCGGGTTATGCTAGCATACACCCGCTCTGGAACGCACCCAACCATCCAACTGCGGTGCTCCGCGAACCCTACCGCATCTCTCAGCCATAGAGGCCCCACACCAGCAAGCTTCTCGGACGAGTCCATGTTGAACATCCAACCCGTCATTCTGTGCTCCCGCCCTCTCATGTCAGAGGCCTACACCTCCCCTGCATCCTTCGTCAGCAAGAAAGGCTTCAATGTATGGTGGACGGTTTACGAACCACTTTGAGTTCACAGCTGGAAGGCGCCTCGTTCGAAGCCCTGTGCAACATCGACGCTCATCTACCGGTGTTCTGTGTCCACCACATAGTGGAGCTCCTATCCTTCTCCTCAATGTTGCCATCCCTGCCAGCATCCTCATAGTCAAAGCTCCTCGCCGCTCATCCTAGATCCGTTACGAAGTGACCTGCCGGCCATGAGTCTCCTTTGACTATGACACCAGTGTGTCATATCCAGCATGCCAGCGACACCGGCATGCCCGAGTCACGTCCTATGGACTGGAATCCATACATCTCCTTCAGAGTCCTTCGTCGGATATTGTCTGACGCCAGCCATCAATGAATACGGATATTTTACGGTATGTTTCCTCTGATTTCCTTTAAAATCTACGATCCTAAAACTCTATCTTCAGTGATCACATACAGTGTCTGCATCCATGGTCAAGGATGGACCAGCATATAACGACCACATAATGGCGACCTTCATACCCTGCATATAGCCAGTTTTCCAAACCAGCAAGTGGCCTCACGAGACATAGAGTCCTCATTCCTTCTTGACCCCGAGCCCGCGCATCAAGCCCCACTCTTAGGTTACCGAGAGTACACCCAATGGCTTCTCCGTTCGCAAGACCCTCGACTGCGACCGCCATGCCAGTTCGGGCGGAGGCTTTGCCGTTCCTGCTGCGTTCCCCGCCTCTGCATCCATCCAATGACCAAGCTCTGCTGTCCTCGCTCATAAAGCTTGAAGACGCTGAGCGAGCTTGGCCCGCTTTGGCACCCTTCTCAGCAACTTGACCTCCACCTCACATTCAAACCCCTTCGAAAACGAAGAAGGCCTATCAGTCGTGGCATGTCCTTGCCAATGTTGCCAATATCCCCAATTCAATTGCCTTTAGGCCACCCAGCTTCGTGCTCATGGCAGCCGCATACAAGAACTTTGCTTAACGCGCGCAGAAGACGCCTTTCGTCCTTAGGGCCTTTGACGACTGACTATGGCCGTCAACCATTCGTCTATGTGTGTTGCCTGGGCATCTGAACGCACACTCCCAACCCACTATTTGAGATAGGATACGCCATTCGACTAGCTACGAAGTTGTTCACATACTCCATGGCTAGGCACACCAGCGTTCAACCACGACATATAGTGCAATCACTCCGTCCCTACGGGAGTATCGATAGTTTCCTCAAAAGAATCTGTTCCTGCTCCCTCCCGAGCTGCAGACGCAGACCGGCTCGTTTGAAGAAACTTTTACATCCGCTGCGTACAGTACGTCTCCATAGTTCCGGTCAGGCTTGGTACCCGACACTGATACATTATATTCCAGGTGAACATCTGTGTCATGTTGGATCAATGTTGCTGTATTCGTACATAGAGGGGACATTGGCCGAGGGCAGGCCGTTAAATGTCTAGAGTCACTAGTTACTGCTGTAGAGAATGATTCATTTTTTTCCCCTCGAGCTCACGTAACTTTGTAACGCTTGTGATGGGTTTCGTCCGTACTTGCTTCTGCTCTCGGCATTCAAAGTTCTCTCTCTCCCTTTCCCATACCCTCCCTCAGTTTGCGTCCACCGTGAAATGTGATCCTTGATAAATAGCAGCTAGGCGCCAGGTGTGTCGAAAAAAGCAGTGTCAAATTTAAACGTGATTGATCATTGTTCTGAATCTCATGACACAATGATCACTATTACTCTCCTTTCCAACGACCTGCTTGTCCTCGGACCACTCTCAAGAAACTCGCTGGGATGAACCCACCCAGTGCCGCCAATCATGAGTCTGCAGGCAACGAGAAGAGACATCCAAAAAGTGGTTGGACGTTCTCACCGCCTTCTTCTGTGGATGTCTCGATGCAGGGAAGCACCACAGTAGCCGGACGCGATGTAAATATCAACATAGCGTCCAACCAGCCACGGCGTAATCCTATCTCAGGTGGACATGACAAACCCTCAAGCTTCCCGACCTTATGCATTACGCTGACTTCTATTGTTAGATCAACGAACACTCGCTAATTGGGTATCGCCTCTGAATCATCATAAAATTCATAAGGATATACTTGAAAAGGTTATGGAGGGAACTGGGTCTTGGATGCTTGAGCATCCAAAGTTCAAGGACTGGTCGTCCAAGAAGACCAAAACTCTCTGGGGGACTGGTATACGTACGTCCTCTTTGACATACCAGGATGACCTTAGCAGCAACTGACGTTTACGAGTGCAGCAGGAGCGGGGAAAACTTGTCTTACGTGAGGAGATCTGGTTCTTTCTTCGGGTCCACTGGGTATTCAACTTAAACTTGTATAGTGCAATCGTCATTGAACATCTCATTAACGACAAACAAGCAACCGCTGTTTACATTTACTGCCAATACAACGATCAGCTGTCTAACGTGGCAATACTGGCCTGCATGATTAAGCAGGTGGTCGAAGCTTCTGAGGAGGCTGCAGCATACGTCTCAAAGCACCTTCACGAAAAATGCCTCCGCACCGAAACCAAACCTTCCAAATCGGAACTCTTGACAACGCTTCGAGGAGCTGCGCGACAATTCACGAACCTCTTCTTCATAGTGGATGCGTTGGACGAGCTCAAAGATGACGTCCGACCGGAATTAATCAACGATCTAACTTCACTTCAGCAACCACTCTTCATGACTTCTCGCCTACTTTCCGATTTCCCTAGCCTAAGAAAGCCTGATTTCACCATTCAACCACCGGATGATGATCTCCGAACGTACATATCAACTAGGATTGCATCTTTCCCAAAGCTATTACCGCTCCTGCGTGGACCTGGAGTTCGTGAAGAGATTCTCGATAAGATTCACGCTCGATGTGATGGAATGTGAGTACAAACCATCCCTTCGTCATGCAGGGTAACTAAGACTATTTGACAGGTTCCTTCTTGCCACTCTGCAGGTGGATGCGTTAATATCAGCTAGCATCATTGACGCCAAAAGTCTGCGAAAAGCAGTGGACCACCTGCCTACATCATTAGACGGCCGGTACGAGCTCACGCTGGAGCGAATTCGAAGTCAGAATACTGCAGAGCAGGATCTGGCTTGTAGGGCAATTGCATTGGTCACGCATGCTACCTCCATCCTTGGGGTCGATGGGCTTCTCGAAGCACTGACGGTTGATGTCGCGACAGCCTCTGCTGAAGAGGGATGCCGAACGACGGAAGAGACCTTGGTTGGGGTTTGTATGGGGTTGGTGACAATCGAAAAGGAGACCAAAACGGTTCAGCTAATTCGTATGTTTTGCCGCTCTCCCTTCTTCCAACGGAACCATTTATTTTTTGCATTATTAGACTATACTGCGCTGGAATTTTTCAAAGGTCGGAAGGATCTAGGCGTATTCAGCGATCCACATACATTTATTGCAAATGTTTCGGCAATATACTTGATTCAAGCGAACATTGAATCTGGTACCATTCTATCCATTGATAACCTTCGAGCAACCAAGTCTTCCTACCCATTTTTCTACTATGCCAGCTCCAATCTAGGTCATCACACGCTCCATGCATCCACCAGCGGCAACCGTCAATTTCCCACACGTGTTGCTCAGTTGTTCCACGAGCAACTCAAAGTACCATTGCCCCTCACCCTCCTCGGAAGCCATGTCGACTATGTTGAGGCAATTCACTTTGCCGCCCTTCATGGACTAGAATTCCTTTTCGAGGAAAACATTGACGCCCTTGACAAAACCTCGACACTTGGGTGTTCGGCGTTATTCTACGCATGCCTTGGGGGCCATGCCACTCTTGCCAAGCGTATATCAGATAACTTCACATCCGGTCAGGGCGCTGGATACCCGACAAAATTTGGCGCTACCGTTCTTCATGCGGCATCTAGAAGCGGACAGCTAGATGTTGTTGAACTTGTTATACCAATCGTCGCCCACCAAGAGAATAGTTCACCTTTTGAATATCTCTTTGGTCATATAAACATCGGCATCAACACCAGAATGTCAGATGGGCGAACGGCACTTCATCTGGCATCGGAATATGGCTATGCGGCTGTGGTTAACACATTAATCGGCCACATGGAACCATATACCGGAGCTGCCAGTTGGCGCTGGGGAGGGAGAATCCGTAATTCACTGGCATCCATTGCCAGATATTGGACAGTATTCACCCAGGGATCTAGCTCCGCCAACATCGACATTAACGCAAGGGACCAGGGCGGACGGACAGCGCTGTGTGTATCAGCCGAGAATGGCCATGAATCGGTCACTCGATTGCTCCTAAATTCCCCGGACATTTCCGTCAATGCAAAGACTGCTAGAGGAGGGACATCACTTCTCCTTGCAGCCGAGAACGGGCACGAATCGGTTGCTCAATTGCTCCTGAACTCCATGGGCATTGAGGTCAACACGTCGGACGTTTTTGGATGGACACCGCTTCACTATGCAGCCCAGAATGGGCACAAGTCGGTAGCTCAGTTGCTCCTAAACTCCCCCGGCATTGAGCTCAATGCAAAGAGCAAAGATAAGTGGACACCCCTTCATCTTGCAGCCCGGAACGGGCACGACCCAATTGCCCAACTCCTCCTGAACTCCAGGGGTGTCGATATCAAGCTAAGGACCAAAAGTGGATCAACACCACTTCATGTTGCAGCCCAGAATGGACACGAGTCGGTCGTTCAGTTGCTCCTGAACTCCACCGGCATAGAGATCAATGCCGGAGGCAACAAGGGATGGACACCACTTTACCTTGCAGCCCGGAATGGGCACAAGTTGGTGGTTGAATTGCTCTTGGACTTCCCTGGAATAGAGGTCAATGCGCCGGCTAGCGATGGAACAACACCGCTTCACATCGCAGCAAAGTATGGGCACGAGTCGGTTGCTTGGTTGCTCTTGAACTACACGGGCATTGAGGTCAATGCTGGAGACAATGTGGGACAGACTCCGCTTCAGCTTGCAGCCAAGAACGGGCACGAGTCGACCACTCGATTGCTCCTAAACTCCCCCGGGATTGCAGTCAATGCAAAGGCTGACAAAGGAGGTGCAGCACTTCACTATGCAGCCCAGGAAGGCCACGAGTCGGTCGCTCGATTGCTCCTAAACTCCCCCGGCATTGACGTGAACGCAAGGACTGACAAAGGAGGGACTGCACTTCACATTGCAACTCAGAATGGGCACGAATCGGTTGTACGATTGCTCTTAAACTCCGCAGGCATTGACGTGAATGCAGCCGACAAAGATGGATCCCCACCACTCTATCTTGCAGCCTGGGCCGGCCGAGAGTCGATTGTTCGGTTACTTTTGTGCTTCCGTGGTATAAATGCCCACGTTAGAGGTCAGCCACCTTGGGATCAAACACCTCTTGAAGTTGCTAGGTCAAAAGGTCACCATCACGTCGTCGCTGTATTCGAAGAGATGGGGTTCGCTGAAGGGGAGAAGAATTCGGGGACGGCTTAATTGCTTCCATGACTAGTTTTCTCAACGCATTCAAAAATCCGCACCGTACTTCTCCGGAACACGTCTTTGATATTTCAGGCATATTCAATTTTACTAAATTTACAATGTATGCATTGACGATCACAATGGTTTGATAATGGTCCATAGAGTTCTAGAACAGCGCAGTAACCGGAACGAGTTTACTCCCACAGTAGACTCGCACCAGCTTGCAGTGGGGCGCTCGCGATGTTCCAATAAACAGGTGTGGCAAGGTAACCACCTCTCGGGCCCATGGTGAAGAGCCGACCGCGATTGGAAAGTCTAGTCATAAGCCACGGATGGTGGACAGGGCGCGTGTTCCCGATTTCCCACCCAAAGCCTCGGAAGTCTGGCAGGGGAACGGCGTCGAGAAGCACGACATCATGGTGGATGCACTGTGAATTTAACAATCGGCCCTAAGCAGGTCGTTAACTCGAAACCAGCCTTTGGAGGAAGAGAAAGGACATACAGTATGGTCACTGGTGAATGCATTATGCCGAAGCCAGATATCGCTTTGAGGAATTTGACTTCGTCAAGCAAAAGGTCGCATACAACGAGCTTGCATATAATTCCGAATTCCTGCATAAGATCCGTCAGTATCGCACATGGTTCCTGGAGCATATATATACGAACCCTTGGTGGTATCGGGCGGTAGGTTGATCTCAGCCTCATTAAGTCTCTGCACGCCAGCAAGCCCTTCGAGCCGGGTGGGGTATCCCTAAGACCTTGAAGTGGGGCAACGACGCCAAAAGCGTCTGCCAAAACGAGAAGGCTTGGTGTTCTGCCGTGAAACGGCTCCGCCTGGATATCCAAGTGCGAACATTTCTTCCATATCATACTGTACTGCGTTACATGAGAATTTTTCCAGAAGAGAAATAGAATGGAGGATACGAACCTTCGCACAAAAGATGCAGCCAGAACACACCAGCCCACGAGATTCCTTCCACACGCCGGTATTCGTGGATTTCTGTGGCGAGAAATATGCCTGTGGAGGCCGTCAGTTTCGGATCTCTATTCTTCGCGAGTAATCTTAATCCATGGGGGTGTCCAAGGATCGTACGAGGTCGATCTCAAATGGAGATGCCTTGTAAGTGTAAGATTGATTGGGAACGAGGGAGCGATGATATCTTGCCGAAGGGTTGAGTCCTTGATTGGAGCTTGCTCTAAGTGCACAAGGCAGCCTGGCGACGAGCATGCTGTACGTTCTGAAGAGAATCCTCAGCTCGAGCTCAATATATCAAATATATGGATAAGGGAACATACGAGCCACTTGGCTGCTCTGCCAGGGATATGCGACGTTTCAAGAGACCAGAGCTGCGCTGACATTTTGTGTACCAAAGTCAACTGGCCAGTATTATGGGCAACCAGCGGTCTTCTGGGCGGGCGCCGTAGCTCAAGTTTGATAATCCTCTCAATTTCCCCTCATAGCTGAAGACAGCAGCGTGTAAGAGGTGGCTCGAATATAGAGAAAGCAAGCTTACGAAGATGTCAGGACAGCTTAATCCCAAACTTAAGCCCGAACTGACTAGAAAGTTCCATCTTGGTCGCGTCTCCCGAATGCAGCGAGGATTCCAACTGAATATCCTCCATAATATCCGACACGCTGGCAGTTGAACGTTGAGATGGCCGAGATAGAGAGGCGGCGACCGAGAAAATTGCAGCTCATGCCATTGGATGTCGGCAGTGGTCCACTTGAAAGTCGCAATTTGGAAGGCTGAGTCCTCTCAAATACACAAGGACAAATAAACAAGGTCCCTGGCTTTTCAGCTTGAAAGGGCCAACGATTCTGTCAATGGCTTTCAAATATTGATCGTCAAACACAACGGCAAATCGCTCACCTCAGCAATGGACTGCTTGCGGCGAAGCAAGGGAAGTTGGCCATGTCGGCCGATGCGAGTACAGTTGAGGCTTGCTCATAGCCTGAGATTGGCGACAAGTCAAGGTACTTCGCCGTTTCTGCCAGTGTTTTTCGCCTTTCCATTATATATCAGCAGCTCTCGG
This sequence comes from Clitopilus passeckerianus, assembly GCA_944990035.1. Taxonomy (NCBI): domain Eukaryota; kingdom Fungi; phylum Basidiomycota; class Agaricomycetes; order Agaricales; family Entolomataceae; genus Clitopilus; species Clitopilus passeckerianus. Next base: position 341,091 of record CALYLX010000100.1, read on the forward strand.
TGCATCTCCCTTTCGTCCCGTCACCGTCCTCCGTGGAGCTTTTTCAAACGAACAAACGAGCATAGTACTGATGTCAAATGTTCTAGATTCCTCTGCAAGAATGCAACATGCCGATGCTCGGGGTGTCGAACATGCAGGACTGAGTGTCACTTCGACGAGGGCTTGAAGGTTGGGCACCTACCTGCTTCTATGAGAATGATAATCTGACCCCTTTATTTCATAGCCTTTAAATCCATCATCCACGCTAGCAGCCTGTCGAGACAGACTCTTCAAGCTTCGAGGTGCACTTCGAGGTGCACCTGGATTGTTACAACATCCTTTGTCATGGCTGCCAGAAGCGGCGTTCCCTATATCCAGCCGAAAACCTGACTATTCGGATTCTTCCATGCTTGATACCCTCGAATCTGACAAATGCAAAGCTTTACCTCATGGCACAGCATCCACCACACTTGGTACATCCGTAGTGGCCACGCCAGGCTCGCAGACTTCCAGACCCACCTATTCCCGTCCCCGCTCGCGAGGCATTCGACAGCGCCTACATTTACCCCAAAGAACGGCGTTCTGAAATTCGGCAAATCCTGATCTTACCCTCCGTCAGCGCCTGAAACGGAACGATGCGTAAGTTATCCTCTCCTTATATTTACATCTTTGGGCCCGTTTATCTCAATACTCCTGCAGTGCTCTTCCCAGCAGACGACAGCTAAATGTGTCTCGTAATGGATATGACTCCTATGAACATCAAGCTTCATTCATTCCTCTCGGATTTGACGCGGGATGGTTATCGACCCACCTACCCCTATTTCCCTGCATAAAGCCCCCATCCGAAGCCGGCAGTGGCTTATGCTCAAGATGTCCAAACACCCGCGAACCTCTTACGAAGTCATTTGTCGATTTTGCTTATACATTCGTATACCAGATTCTTATTCTCGTTAAATCCTTCTCCGCCACTTCCTCCTACTATCTTATCAGTGTTGGAAGTGTTCACGATCCAGCCTTTTCGAGTACCTGATATTGTGATTAACAAATGAATTATCCATACTTTTACGCACGCATTGGAGAGAAACAGAGAGAATGTATAATGGATATTTGTTCGAGAAAAATGTGTCAGATATGTTGTCCGACCCTTGTTTTATCTGTGCAAATCTATCCTGAGAGACCAAGGAGGTGGCTAATTCTTGAACTTGGTATTTGAGCTAAGGTAAACATGGCTCTCTCCGGACGTAAGCCGCACAAGCTGTATCTTGGCCATGGACTTGAACCATGGATGGCTGTGGAGAATAGGCGCATAATCAGTACATTAAGATATCATTTAAACAGGAGGATTGTTATTCACCTGTCCATCAGCGTCGGTCGTTTCCTGCCACCTGGGAGGAACAAGATCACCCCTCTGAAGTATCGCACCCGGCTGAGCCATGAGCCAGGAAGCAAACTCTGGCGTGGCGCACATCTCTTTCGAGAATTTGGAAATGGTAAAATTGCCCTGGATATCTTTTTCGCATATGTTTACGAGCTAGCTGTGTCTGGTTCACTCGTACCGTGACTCTACTCATACAGACTGAGTAAAATTTGAAGGGACCGGGAGAGCTATCATTGAAAATCTGTTCACCTGGGGAAACGAGGAGACCCACCGGCTTGTAAGGGGAGAGTTGTTTTGATGAAGTTGATCGGCTTCTTCGTCTGATGTACCAGTGGTAACATTGAAGCTGGACTGGCAGGTACGACTAGAAGCGGCACGATGAATGATCTGTTTACTGTCTCCAAAAAGGCTCACCAGTCCAACCAGTCATCGGCATCCCAACGACAAAAGGTCGAAGCGTTGCACCGAGGGCATCCCATATTAATGTAAGATGCTTTCCGCCTTCGGAGGTTCGCGATAACACTGAGCTGTAGGTTCCCAATGTACCCTCGTCCAACCATGTCCTCCCAATCGTCTGGCCAAACTTCCTGTGTGCCACCAGATGCGAAGACCTTGAATTGCTCTGTGGCGACGATTGACTCCGCTGGGCCACCTTTGAACTTGAGGTGTAGAAGAGACAAGAATGTCTACAAACAGGCAATTGGCAAGAAGTTTGCAGTGACCTCGGCGAAGATAACCTGCGCCGTACCTGTCGATTGAGACACAAATCAAGTGGTAGAGACCAACGGCCTCCGAAGAAATCCTCGATCACGATCTGATCGTCATGAACCGCAGGGGTTATGTCAGGGGCTAAGGATTCAAATCTTGGTACCAAAGGATCGAAGATGAGATCAGTGAAAAGGTCATTCATAGCATGGGAAGAGGCTTACAGGATGGATTCGATTCTGCACCGCGAAGCATCGAGTTCTTGATTCATTCTCCTTATAAGAGTTCTCTTGCAAAACGTCCACCAAAAGAGACTCCAGAAAAGAAGGAACATGGCCTGCATAAAGTTCGCTTGTTGCTCTATGTTAACGCGTGTACTGTCCTTCGCAACTGAGAAATTGCGCAGGATGCTTCGCATATGGCTGACCTCAGCTAGCACCTTCGACTCTCGCCACTGGTCCTTCAAGCGGCCGTGGGTGGATAACTGGATGATGGATGGGATCGTAATTTGGCAGGTTGTATCTAACGTCTGCGCTAATTGTTCATACTCCATGGGAGAGTCGACTGTTGCCCGTAGAACATCTAGAAGCTCCAACGCACCCTCGTGCAGGGCGAGTGCATTGGTTATCAGAGCCGAAGTCCGAACAGTAAGTTCCAAATATCTCGTGTGACCTTGAACAGCTAATTATAAAAGACGGTTGGTCAACTGAGTGGTTATCTGAGGTTGTGGGGTCGTTCTGTGCCTCTTTCGTTTAGGTTATAGGTAATACTCAAGGTATGCACATTGAAAGATCCTCCAAGGTTATAATTCGAGTTGATTGAGGTAAAGCTCATGAGGAGAGAACCAGTGGGCTGCTGCTTGGGATACTCAGTGAGAAGATCAGATGCTGTTCAGACGAACGCCACTGTCGAAAGGCAGTGTGATCTCAGCCAGATCCTCTAAGAGACACCCGGAAGGCTGCTTTAGAAGCTGAAACTTTCCCAGTATACCTATATGCATAGTTGGCGGCACTATCCAGCTACCGCGTAAGAGGTCGTTCCGGGATGAAGAAAAGGGGAACTTGCTGAAGTTTACTGAAATTGTCCGCTTTTGTTCGAGCCCGTTGATTGTCACACTAGGCTGTAACCAGTGTAGATAGCTCTGATAGAATATTTTCATATGCTATCCATCTGAGGAACTTCATTGAAATTACAGGGTTGACGCACTAACGGCTTGGGTGAGTAGAACGCACACAAGCCTGAGATGACGATGGTCGACTCGGACATTTGGGAGGCTGAGCCCTCTGAAATACACACTGACAAACAAAAGACCTCTTGCTCGCGTCCTACAAGCTCTGCTTGGCCTCTACAGCCAACCCAGCCCAACGTTGCTTACCAGCGATGAGCAACCTTAATCTCCGACGTTCAGTGTCAAGATTTGTTCGAATGGCCACCCCCGCGTTGTTGATCCTACAAGCCTAGCAAGTTCTCCCTTTCCTCGAACGCCAATCCATATGGTACCCCAGTCAGTCTAGTTCACTTCATAGAGGTCGTACTTGTGAACTGGCATTGGTGTAGGTGAGGTGTCTTTCTATTGTCCAAGATCCATTTTCGGCCGCTGCTGTCCCCATTTTTTTTCGACCATCCTCCCGCCATTTCTTGCTGTCAAATTCTCGTCTTTGAGATCATAATCTGACATTTGCGCGTACAGGGGTGTTTTTTCCACTTCAAAGCTTCACTGTTTGCCCTCACGCCCCTCAAGAAGGAATACACGTACCATTATATTTGAAGGAATCGAAAATCTGTTCCTGCTCTGGTCAAAACCACCTACCGCCCATGTCTAAGCTCAAAACTTCGAACACGGCGACACTTGACGTCTTAGGCGTGCAAATTTTGAGGACTATCTTATCCAGGACAAGGGTAGGCCGTCTACCCCTTTCTATTGGAGTGATAACCTGACGTCTTCGTTTTAGACCCTTTAAAATTCATTGTCTACACTATACTCGCAAACCAGAACTATTCAAAGTTCACCCGGATTAAATTCGATGTTCCTCGCGCCCATCTCGAAGCCAACGACCACCTGCATTCCTTCATGCTACACATGAACTACCCAGGAAACTGCGGGGCCTCGCCCGAACTCCGGTACTACTCAAAGCGACTTTCCATCTCTCAGAGTGTACGCCAGACGAAGCGGCACCTGCGGCGTTCCTACATCACGTTGCCTCATCTTCATGGGCGAAGAATCCTATCTTACCTAGGTCCGTCTCTAAGACTGGCAGAAGGTACATTGGCCATTTACTGGACAAAGGTCAGTTACCTTCTAAACCTGTGGTTTTTTTCAACTCGGATATCTAACCACTCTTTTAGCGACTGCAGAATTCAACATCAAGCTACTCCAGTGCATGTACCCACCGCTCCGACACATTGTGAAGGAGATACCTTCATTCGCCTACTACGCCCACCGCAATTATCCCTTCACTCTGGAGGTCAACGCTACCGAATCTATCAACTACAGCACCGCCATGGCATAATGCTCTTCATGGGCTGGCCTGCGTCAAGATGGACCAGATCCTCCTTACCTTTTCCTGGCGGGTTTCCAAGCAGCCATACATCGACCTCGTAGTCATTCGGCACCTGCTGATTCAAATACCTATTCATCAATGGATACGTAGCGTATCATAAACTCGACGCTCTAGGTCACCCCGATGCCCCATCAGCTATAGCGAATAACAAAGATTCGTTTGTGGTATGTCTTTTGCTATTTCTCCGATATTCCCCATTTTAAACTTCCATTTCAGGTTTTTCATCTGCTGTCTCTCACGCCCGTAGCAAGAAAGGACTTCGCCATCTCAACTTTGACCTTCCTTGAACATGGCATATAGCCACTATTTCACATCAAAAAGCGTTCCTATGAGGGTCAGGAGCCCAACCTTGATTCTCCCTCGAGCCTCTAAAATAATCAATGGTCCTCAGACACCAACGCCCACAATTACATCGAGCACCACTCGAGTTTGCTCCCGCTATAGAACCCATCACTTCTCCAAACGGCTAAACCTAGGCCCCATTTCCTTTTGAACTCAAGACGTTGAACGAGATTGGGCTACAGCTTCCCCGAGGCCACCCAATACTGTACTTCGCCCCACCCATATCGACGATGTTCAATTTTTAAGTACCCATTACATTTGTCCCTAATTAATTCTCATCCATTCCCGCCCCCGCTACTCTTGGTCTCTCCAGGAGAGCCTCCAACTATCGACTTCATTCTCAGTTCTACCTATTCGCAAAAGGCAGACAGTGTGGTGTCAGCGGTTCAAATAGCAGATCCTGCACTCAACCTCGATTCAGAACGTCCAGCTCCTACGCCCAATACCAGACCCCGGGCCCTGCTCAAGTCACGAAGGCTGAACCCGCCACCGGGAGCTCATACCATCCACCCTCGACGGTCTCTTGGACTAAATCTGGTCGAACCTCTCCAAAAATCCCGCGGCCCAACTCCTCGGATTCCGAAACAGTGCTCAATAATACCTCCACATCCGACCTCCCACCTTCCGGATGCATTGGGTCTACTTGAGCCTCTTGATCGGCGAAGAGCGCACTTCTGCCAGTCGAGATTCATGGCACGAGCTGGGAATACGCGCCTCCTTCCGTGGCGTAACCTGTTAGGTTTAGTGGGACGGACTCGGGATGACGGTGTGGCAGTATTATTGGGCTATAATATTTTACATGGACGTGAATAGAACCGGTAGTACTGGTGTACTGGGTAGTACTAGTCGTCGTTAATCCATGTATACGACAGTATGCGCAACTTGAGATATAGGTGATGGCGGGGGTTGCCATCGTCCAAGGGTCCACTGGCATAGGCCTCCTAAGCAAGTCGAATATTCGCCCGAGTCAGTATTTCTGCAATACAGTTGTTAGCGCTGCCTTGAATTCTTGAACAGTAGATGCACAAACCTACTCGGTATCCCAAAGAGATCAACCTTGCTCATACAACTGAATCCTCATGGATGCAAGGAGCTTCTAGTGCACGCAGAAGAGCGCAGATCCAGATATTTTGGCTTCAGGATGCATGGTGGTCATCGACGATAGTGGTACCAGCTCGTAGGAGGAAGCCTGCGAGGCCCTGATGATCCTTCCGGGATTCGGTCACGGGCTCTTGATACGTCTGTACGACGAAGTCATCCGGAGCCGTAGGGAACGGCTGACCGCCGAGTTGGAGTGTCAGATTATGTGGTCGGGTTGACAGAGGGCACGAGGAGAGGGCGCCAAATCCAGAGACAGTGTGCGGAAGATGGATTTGCCAAAGCGGCGCGAATTGACTGGTCAACCTGAGGGAGGAGGAGACGATACTCCCGGATACTTTCATTCCGGTGAAGTCGACATCATCGGTAGTGGAAATAGAATCCTATGGAATTGGGTAATCCTAAGAAAATGTCGTCAGCATTTCTTGTGGTTAATTCGAGTCTGGCGCCTACACGAACCTTGTTGTTATCCGCGAGCAAAGTAAATTCACCATTTTCCCCTCAAAAGCCCGAGGTGTATTGACCAGGTCTTGATGATGATGGATAAATCGAGGAGACCAGGAAAGTCGAGAAGATTTTAGTCCGATATGTATCCTTTGCTTGGTTACCGGAAGCTTATTCTTTCCGACATTTCGCAGCGGGCTGGCAAGGATATTGGAGATAGATGATATACTTGAAATTTTGAGAGGCAATCGAACCAACTTGAAACTTGAAAGTGGTCAAGCAGTGGTGGCAGGAGTTGCAAGGCCAGGTCCTCCAAAATATACAGCGACAAATAAATCCCCTCTCCTCCTTACTCAACCTCTCGATACCCGCTCAAGGGTCAAACAATGCAAACCAGCAACACGTGCAATATGTTACGTTTTAGGTGAAGCCGGTTATGAGTGATGTCACTGCTAACCATCCTCTTCATTTCCCTGCCTCCCCTCCTGGCGTGGACGGTGTACCGGGATGGAGGCAAGCGCAGACAATTTCAAGGAGTTGTGGTGCCATCCAGCGGATGACCCTGGGATGACCAGATGGAGTAGAAATCGCCTGGTGGAAATCTTTTGGGAAATCGTCTGAAGAGATAGTCGAGGTTTCTCCTCTTCCTCCGTTCTTCAGACTCGTTCTTCAGACTCTGTAGAAGAGTTCATGTTAGACCTTTATAGGGATGTACGCCGAGATTCTCAGTGATCGTCCGCCCACAAAATCTCAATATTCGAATTAGTCCTCCGGTCTTCGGCCGATGGGCGCCAAATGTCATGAATAAAGCTGTGTCCACATCCACACCAGCGCTTCTGCGTGCCAGGGCCTCATGTTCTAAGGGACACGAGTAGGACGCTTGTTACCCTAGAACCATTTGTCTGGTCTACGATCTACTTCATTCAGTGCCCCCGATTCGCCCAAAGAAACCCGCTGGAATGGATTCAGACAAAATGACGGACCATGAGCCTGCAAGCAGCGACACCAGACACCCAAAAAGGCGTCCAACCCTCCCACTTCCTGCTTCGGTGGATTTCTCGATGCATTCAAATGCCACGGTAGCTGGACGCGACGTAAACATCAACGTCGCAGCCGGGGTGCCTCCCAGAGATCCTGCTATAGGTAGGCAGGACCGACCACATGTTTCTCAATCTATGAACTAACCTCATTGGCAGATATACGGACACTTGCCAACTGGGTATCGCCTCTGAATCATCATAAGATTCACAAGGATATACTCGAGAAGGTGATGAAAGGAACTGGATCTTGGATCTTCGAACATCCAGGATTTAAGGACTGGCTATCCAAGAAGACCAAGATTCTGTGGGGGACTGGTATACGTGAGTCCTCTTCAACACACTGGGACAACTTGAATAGAGTTTAACATTTCTGATTGCAGCAGGAGCGGGGAAAAGTTGTCTTACGTGAGAATACCTTTCCTTCAGCCCGGCTGGGTATTCAACCTCAACTTGAGCAGGTCAATGGTCATTGAATATCTCATTGAGCACAAACATGCCACGGCCATCTACGTTTACTGCCAATACAACGATCAACTGTCTGCTGCCGAAATACTAGCTTGTCTACTCAAGCAGATGATCGAAAACTCTGGAGAGGTTGCACAATATGTCCTGAACGACTTACACAAAAAATGCGTCCGCACTGAAACCAAACCTTCGAAATCGGAACTCCTGACAACGCTTCGGAGGGCTTCTCGACACTTTATGGACGTCTTCTTTGTAGTGGATGCGTTGGACGAGCTTAAAGATGACGTTCGACCAGAACTCATAATCGATCTGATGTCCCTTCAACAACCGCTCTTTATGACCTCCCGTCCACTCTCGGATTTTCCCTACTCGAGGGCGCCAGACTTCACCATTCAAGCACCCAACGATGATCTCGACATTTACATAACGACCAAAATTGCATCTTTCCCGAAGTTGGAACCCCTCCTTCGTGGACCTGGAGTTTGTGAGGATATTATCACTAAAATTCAGACTCGATGTGATGGGATGTGAGTGAAAATTGTCCCTCTGTGGTGCAGGGTGGCTAAGATGACCCAATAGGTTCCTTCTTGCCGCTCTCCAGGTGGATGCGTTGTTTTCAGCTGGCATCATTGACGCCAAAAGCCTGCGAAAAGCGGTGGAGCACCTGCCCACATCGTTAGATGGTCGGTACGAGCTGACGCTAAAGCGAGTTCGAAGCCAGAATACTCAGGAGCAGGATCTGGCTTTCAGGGCGATTGCGTTGGTGACGCACGCTGCTTCTATTCTTAGCGTCGACGAGCTTCTCGAAGCCCTTACCGTTGATGTCGAGGCGGCTTCCGTTGAGGGAGAGTGTCGTACGACGGAAGAGACATTGGTCGGTGTTTGTATGGGGTTCGTGACAATTGAGAAGGAAACCAAAACTGTCCAGCTGATTCGTATGTCCTGGCCACGCTTGCTACTTTCCAACCTGAATCAATGATTTCGCAGACTACACCGCACAAGAATTCTTCAAGAGGCAGAACGATACCCCAATTTTCAACGACCCACACACGTTCATCGCGAATGTTTCGGCAGTATACCTGAGTCACTCAGACATCGAATCTACCGCGATTCTTACCAACGACGACCTTCGAGCGACGAAGTCATCCCACCCATTTCTCCACTATGCCTGCTCCAATCTGGCTTATCACACATGCCGGGCAAGCGCCAGCGGCGAAGGCCAAATCCCCACGCATATTGGCGAGCTTTTCCGGAAGCGACCCAATGTGCCGGTGCCGCTCACTCTCCTGGGGAATTTCATCGATCATGTGCAAGCAATCCATTTTGCTGCGCTTCATGGGCTGAAGTCCCTATTTGAGGGAAACCTCCAATCACTCAATAGAAACTCGACGCTGGGATGTTCGCCATTGTTCTATGCATGCCTGGGTGGCCACACCGCCCTTGCCAAGCAGGTATTGGACGACTTCAGAGCCAGCACGGGCGCTGGATATGCAACGAAGTTCGGTGCAACTGTCCTTCATGCTGCATCCCGAAGCGGACAGCTAGACGCCGTCGAACTCGTGTTACCAATTGTCGGCTCCCAAGACAGGACTTCAACTGTTCGCCGCCTCTTTGGCCATATGCACGTTGACATCAACACTAAAATGTCGGATGGACGAACAGCTCTTCATCTTGCGTCACAATATGGATATGTGTCAGTTGTCAACACCTTTCTCGGCCACATTGTGACACGTACAAAAAGTGCCATTGAGCAGAGGGTGTTGCAGATACCGTCCCAGCTAGGATACTGGACCGTATCCAGACTGGGACTTAGCTCTGGCAACATTGAAGTTAATGCTAAGGACCAGAATGGAGGGACGCCTCTCATCGTATCAGCCGAGAATGGACACTCTTTGGTTGTTGAATCACTGCTCAGCATGGAGGGCATACGTGTCAATGCGACGACAGAACATGGATGGACAGCACTACATTTTGCAGCCCAGAGTGGGCCCTTATTGGTCGCTGTATTGCTCCTGAACGCCCCGGGCATCAAGATCAATGCAAAGTCCAACGACGGATGGACACCACTTCATGATGCAGCGTTGAATGGGCACGAGTCGGTCGCTCGATTGCTCCTGAAAACCCCGGGCATTGAGATCAATACAAAGAGCAACAACGGAGGGACACCTCTTCACCTTGCGGCCCAGAATGGGCACGAGTCGGTCGCTCAATTGCTCCTGAAAACCCCGGGCATTGAGATCAATACAAACAGCGACAATGGAGGGACACCTCTTCACCAGGCAGCGTTGAATGGGCACGAGTCGGTCGCTGTATTGCTCCTGAACGCCCCGGGCATCAAGATCAATGCAAAGTCCAACGACGGATGGACACCACTTCATGATGCAGCGTTGAATGGGCACGAGTCGGTCGCTCAAATGCTCCTGAACACCCCGGGCATTGGGGTCAATACAAAGACCAACGACGGGCGGACACCACTTCACCTTGCAGCGCAGAATGGGCACCAGTCGGTCGCTCAAATGCTCCTCAACTCCCCGGGCATCGAGGTCAATTCAAAGTCCAACGACGGATGGACACCACTTCACCTTGCAGCCCAGAATGGGCACGAGTCAGTCGCTCAAATGCTCCTTAACTCCCCGGCCATCGAGATCAATCCAAAGACCAACAACGGAGGGACACCTCTTCACGTTGCAGCCCAGAATGGGCACGAGTCGGTCGCTCAAATGCTCCTCAACTCCTCGGGCATCGAGGTCAATTCAAAGTCCAACGACGGATGGACACCACTTCACGTTGCAGCCCAGAATGGGCACGAGTCAGTCGCTCAATTGCTCCTCAACTCCCCGGGCATCGAGGTCAATTCAAAGTCCAACGACGGATGGACACCACTTCACCTTGCAGCCCAGAATGGGCACGAGTCAGTCGCTCAATTGCTCCTTAACTCCCCGGCCATCGAGATCAATCCAAAGACCAACAACGGAGGGACACCTCTTCACGTTGCAGCCCAGAATGGGCACGAGTCGGTCGCTCAATTGCTCCTGAACACCCCGGGCATTGAGATCAATACAAAGACCAACGACGGATGGACGCCTCTTCACCTTGCAGCCCAGGATGGACACAAATCGGTCGCTCAATTGCTCCTGAACACCCCGGGCATTGAGATCAATCCAAAGACCAACGACGGATGGTCACCTCTTCACGTTGCAGCCCAGAATGGGCACGACGTAGTCGCTCAATTGCTCCTGAAAACCCCGGGCATTGAGATCAATCCAAAGACCAACGACGGATGGACACCACTTCACAAAGCAGCCCAGAATGGGCACGAGTCGGTCGCTCAAATGCTCCTCAACTCCTCGGGCGTTGAGGTCAATGCAAGAGAGAAAGATGAATGGACACCACTTCATGTTGCAGCCTTGAATGGGCACAAGTCGGTCGCTCAATTACTCCTCGACTCCACTAACATTGAGGTCAATCCAAAGACCAATGATGAATGGACACCGCTTCATCATGCGGCTCACAAAGGCCACGAGCCGGTCGTTCGGTTGCTCCTGAACTCCACCGGCATCAAGGTTAATTCAAGAGAGGAGGAAGGGTGGACACCGCTTCACTTTGCAGCAGAGGAAGGACACGAAGCGGTCGTTCGACTACTCCTTGGATTTCCTGGAGTGGATGCCCACATCCGAGGTACTGGCGAACCCCCTTGGGACAAAACTCCTCTTGAGGCGGCCAGGTCTAAAGATCAATACCACATTGTCGCATTGTTTGAAGAGATGGGGTTTTTGGAGACGGCTTAATTGCTTTTCCTCTTCTTTTTCATGCATCCCGAAAGCTGTACTTATTTTATCCAGAACGATCATGCCCAAATACTTCAGGAATATTTAATTTCATTTGATATACGTAGTGACCGGATACAACCCTTGTTTTACCCCACCTTCGTATAAACTTGACATATATACCTAAACGATACTTGTTCACCAGACTATTGGCTAAGCGCACGAGAACCCCAATGAAATTCTATCCTGATACACAGGTGTCGCAAAGAGTCTCCAAGAAACGGGCCTTCGGTGCTGGGGAGTCTCGTCTTGTCTCCTAAAGAATCGGGCTGGAGACTTGAGTTGGAGAGACTGCCAGATATGCAAAGGGTGAGGATGTCGCCACTAGGTTGGAATGGACCATGGATTATCAATGAAAAATTGACCTGAAAACAGGAGTTGATCTCAAACGAGCGTTCGAAAAGAGGAAAGCACGAACGGCGTTGGCTGCGTACCTACGAACTGCTATTATTCGCTGTTAAATATAATCCACCTGGTCGAGAGGCGCGCCAAGCTACGCTGGCCATGCTCAACATCTTACAAGAAGTGGGGGTAGCGACACTCGAGATGTCTTCCAGACCGGGACGGCTTCGTGTTCCACACAGAACAGATACAGGTTTCTATCAGCACTACAGCTTTCCGTGCATAGTCAAATACGCTGCGTCTACATGAGAACTTTTTATCGACAAAAAGATACTCGGAGCGTACGAACCCATCTCATAGAAGATCTGACCCAAATACCCCAGCTACTATATCCTGAACAATGGTGATCGTGCTGCTTTTGCGAAGAGGTGATATTCCTCTGGAGGCCGGGCTCACGACTTCGTTCGTCACGATAACGCGGTGCACGGGAGCATTCAAGGAAGGCACCGGGCATATCCTGCAAAGCTGGCCGCATGCGAGGAAACGATGTCGGACTAAATTGAAGCCTTGGAAAGTAGTTGTTGGAACCAGTTGAGGCAAAGCCTGCGGCGGAGATTTATTTTGGAGTCGATAGGAGAAATATGCGTCGAAAACATACCGAATACCTGTCTGCTCCAGGGCGGTAGCATCAAGTCTCGAGACGCAACGGCTCCGCAAATCTTGCGTGAGCCATCCATATGCCTGAAATAGTATCAGAAGGGCTTATATGGGGTAGATCAAGTATATGCAGACAATCCTTACCCACTTGAACTAGGTTACTGAATACCATATGACATGATTGGAGTACATCTTGGACACAAAATATAGGTTTCGTTTGGATCTAATCCTGCAACACTTCTGACGGCCTTAATTGAACAAACAGTGTGCGGGTATGACACGAGGCATGAAGCTTGATGTCGAAGGGTTGAAATTGGGAGAGGGGATCGAAGAAATGTAGTGGCCAGGTAGTGGTCGACTAAGTCATAACCCAAGAACTTAAGTTGGGTCGGATTCGGGAGGCTGCGTCCTTAGAAGGCAACAGTGCCAAATAAATGCTCTTGCTCAAGCCTTCGGCTTTTCCTCGCGATGCCCAGTGCCTCCAGCTGATCCCAGAACAATGCTGAGCAGCGACAGCGACGAGCTTGGATGCCAGATTGATCAACTTCAACCAAACTTTCTCCAATGGCCGCCTTCTCTGAGAAGGCACTCGCGCTACGCATCGGGTTTTCCGTCCTCAGGATTCCCCGTGCTCTGGATACGAACGAGGGAAATTCTTGCAAATACAGCTGCTGGTGCTGTTCCTAGAATTGAAGCACCGTCATCTTGGAACTTGGAGACTTGAGCACAAGTATGTATCTTTAACAATTTTTTTACCCCCTGTCACTTCTCAATATCGGTGAACATCCTCAACCGCCCGCTCTCGTGTTTGACAAACAAGAGAACCTTTTCTGACGATCTTCCTTGTAGGGTGGAAACTCTTTTCTATTGAAGCTCGACGTGGCCATGCTTCTCACCTTCTGCCAGGGATGTGGTACGTTCACTTCCATTTTTTCTTATTGGCTCAACATTCTAACTTTTTTGCTTCCAGCTACTTCCTTAAACTCCGGAGGCCCTGCTCCCATCTTCAAAGAGGCGTTCCCCAAGCTCACCCATTTTCGTTGACGCCAGCATGCTACTGCGTCCGACCTGGCGACCAACTGCCTTCAAGGATTCCTCCGTTCGCTGTCCCTCCCCTCCTGGCTGATGCAAGACGCTTGGTACTACTTCACGACCTCGCCTGAACTTGGGTACTACCTCGAGCCACTTCCCAGATTTCGGAGGGAATGTGAGATGAAACTGCGTCTGCGGTATTCCGGCCGCCTGCAGACCAGGCGGCTCTCTGCTTGGCGGCGGGTTTTCTTCTTGTGAAGGGGAACACGGAGAGAGACGTTGGGTGCAATATCGCTAATGGTAAGTCGTCTTTCTGCACATTTCTTTTTTTCTGAACCGGAAATCTAACCTCATGTGTAGACGCCCGTATTTCCTCGACAACCTGTGGGCAACATGGCTCCCATGAAGAATCTCTCGTGCAACCTTTGGCTCCATTCATGGCGATTCATCAACTGGATATGCTGTGTGGCATCGCCGCATACCCTGTCTTTCGCTCTTCATCGAGTTTTCTGGACCTTTTGTCGCTCAAAAGCTCCCGAATTCCAGCGTCCATTGTATTCGAGCCCACGTGTATTCCAGCGCTACGCCAACGGTGAACGACAGCCTTATGATCACGGTATGTTTCTCTCAGCGTTATTCGATGTTAACGATGTTCATCTTTTTCTGCAGCTTTCCTCGTCCACTCCCTCCCTTCGTTGAAGAACTTCATTGATTGACCTACACGCCCGCCAAGCCGCATATGGCCCCCACCTCGTATCAACATGCATTTCTGTGAGTCCCAGGCCCGCATAGAACCCTACGACAAGACGCTCACCAAGCTAGGGGCCTCTGATTCATCGGCAGATTCCTTCATCTTCGCATTTCCGAGAATAGCATTCACGCAGGATCCAGCACTGTTCACACCTACTCTAGTGCAGCAACTGGCAGCATCTCCGGACGCCGAGGATCCGCCATGTCTTTCCAATTCCCGAGGTCAGAACGAGCATCTTCGACTTTATCTCCCTCTCCATTGGCCCTAGCTCTCTCACAGCTCGTCCTACCCACGGGCTCCATCAACAACAACGTACAGCGGCTTTTCTCGCCTCATGGCACGTCCTACCGTGGCTAGACCTGCCAGCTGCTTCTTTTCAGGCCAAGTCAACAAGTTAAAGTCCAGCCCTCCAATTCGCCGGTGAACTTCGTAGCCGCACGTCTCCCAACGCCAGAATTCACTCGGAGTCCAACACCATTTGAACTCAACTGGTTTAGCACCGGCAGCTCCTCCCAATTGGTGGCCGTTCCGCACCTTATCCCACCCCTCAACTCCACGTTCAGGCGCCGAACGAGCAGGCCCAGGTTCAGCTCATTCTCCCATCGTCTTCCCAATCTCGTCAAACCCAAGCTGGACCTTGGACCAATCACAGCAGAACTGTTGGGTTCCCGTCCAACCAGACTTTACGCATTCCTGGAGCTCCTCAGCGAGCCGTATAACCGCTTCGGCGGCATTCGTCGACCATTGGCTTCAACATCCGTGTATCAATGGCTATAAGGCTCCCAGCTCTTGGGCATCTCACTACCTCGCTGATAACAGGGCTCCGCAGATATTCGGAGCATGCTCAGCTTCACCTCCCTCAGTGCCGGTGGCACCCTGTCGACCCTCCAATTCTTTCGTCCCACCCACACCTGACCTTAAAATGTCCCCTCTCCTCCCTTGGAAAACTTGCCGCTGTCGGGGTCGGTCGTCTAAGCTACATCTACAATAACTGCAGTTGCAAGGATACATTCTCGTCCTCAAGAGGAAGTTGCGTCTAATCCTCTTGTGGTGCCATCCGGCCTCAATAGCCTTACGCTATCAGTACCAGAAGCTCGGAGAGCAATTTATACGGGTCATCGGAACACCCATCCTGCACCAACGACGGTTCCAACCTCAGAGAAGGGCAGAATGAATACAATGTCATTCATCGCTGCCCAGATTACGGCGGTGCGGTGTCGGCGTCATTGGGTCTCACCTGCGCCTCCTGACCAGTAGAGCCAGGAAGGTTTAGAGAAATGGCTCAGGGCGGACTCGAAGTATCGGTTACTCGTGAAGAAGGATGAGCAGGTAACAGTATTATTGGGCTTGTAATATTCTAAATGTACGGTAGACCGATCTGTAGTACCACTGTAGGAGGTAGTGGGTGTTATAATAATGTCATGGCGGCGTATTAGTATTCCCAACACCTTCATTCGTTTTCCGCTCCATCTTCCTGTTTCTTCTACTTCTAGCCTGGGCGTGGTTAATGCCTCCTCCAAAGGCCGTTCCTTTGGCGTAGACTGCAGTTCTGAGGTCGGTCGGAATTGTCGGCGTTCATGGAGACGTTTGACAAGAACTGGTGTAGAGGAACCGTAACAGTACAAGCCGTTGCAATTGTTTCTGGTTTCGCTGCAGAGCACCTTCTGGATGTAGCAACTCGTTATCCGCAAGATTAACAGTCTTCGGTTCTGAGAATGCGCCACGAAATCTTGGTCGCTTCGTGGATACAAAAGGTAAGCAACTGAGGTACCTAGGAGGCGGGGATACTCACGAGTTCGTATGGCTAGAACCAAGGATTTGAAGGTGTGGTCAAGAATGTATGCGCAGCATTCTAAGTTAGACCAAATGTCGACCTGCAGATAATCAGCGTTACAGACGTTCTGATAATATGACCAAATACCGCCTACAAGTTCGCAATCTCATTACGTGTTTCCTGCTCTTGCCACCCTTACGACCTCTTACGCGCCAGTCGACCAATTCCGTTTCGCAGTACAGCCATCCACGCAGCGCCAGAATGGCCGAATTGGATGGTGTCGTGCAAAGTGTCGTGCCATTTCTGCGTCCTAAGATAACGACATAGCTGCGCTTGAGTAGGACGTCGGACGTCGGTCTTGAGTGGTGTGGGCGAGGCAATGCTTTGGACGGTGGAAGAGGCACAGGTAAGCAAGAGGATGCGAGGTAATGGGGTTGGTGTTGCGAGTGAGGAAGGCATGCTATGGGTTGAGCAAGCTAGAGAGAATGATGAAGCTCCCTATTGTCATCTATTGGCCTATCTTCTAGCTGCAGATATTTAGGGACGTGGTGCATCTATCAAGTTTGCACGAGTCGCCGATTTAGAAGGCCGGGTGGTGTGTTTGGCAGTAGAGAAGGGGACGTTCCAACTGTAGGATCGAATAGAACTATACAGACAGAGTGACTGGATGTAATTGGATAGTTCCCCTGAGACGAGGCATTGAGTTCTTCTTGAGTCTTTATGGGCGAAGGCCAGAGGTTACGCGTTCAAGGTGACGTATGGACAGATTTGCGATGAGCAGTTGGACGAAGTGGGCTGGTCTGGCAAGAATGTCGGCAACCGGAACGTGCTAAGGCGTCCAAACTACACAAGGACAAACAATGGACCTCCTCCTTCTTGCCATCCATCCATGGCCAAACGATTTGCAAACGATACTACTATTCTACTAGGGCTCTCCATTCTCGATGAGGAGGAACTGCTGCTAATTATACGAGCTGTCTGAATGACGTTTCTGAGGAGAAGCGACGGAAGCTGAGAATGAGGGACGACCATTCAATTTCAAGTTTGCCCTCATGGATTGGAAGACGGTACATTCCTTTCTTTGCTTCCTTTTCGTTGTCTGTCTTGGATGCTCGTCACCTGATACTCACACGCCTTCTTCTTGCCTCTCCCTCTTTCTTGACGAACGAAAGAGCACGTTTACTGATAGCACTATTTTTAGATTCTTCTAAAGAACATTTTGGGCGCAAAACTTGCAACGGAGTGATACTCAACGTCTCAAAATAGGCGAACTTCGAGGGCTTGTTTATCCAGGACAAGGTGTGCTGCGTTTCTCTTTCTATTGAGGTGATAACCTGACCTCTCCGTTTCAGACGCTTGAATTCCATCATCGACGCTGGCAACTTCCTCGAGTTCACTCGAATTAGTACAACTTCCTACGCCCTGGCTGCCAGAAGCGACGTTCTTCACATTCGTCTCGGAGTCCTCGAACACCTCCATTCCTCCATACTGCCCATTGTGGTCTTGCTGCCTACCGGAAATCCACTCGGCTTCCGTATTTGTCGACGAGTTTAGAGGCCATTCCCGAGCTCAAAACTCGCAACATAGCGACACTCGACGTCTTTGGCGTGCAAAATTTCAGGCCTGTTTCATCCAGGGCAAGGTAGGTCGTCTACGTCTTTCTATCGGAGTGAGAAGCTTACCTCTTTGTCTCAGAATCATCCACACCGACAGCCCCGTCAGAGGGAACTCCGCAAGTTCACCCTCATTAGTGAAATGCCCTTCCTTTGCTCTTGCTCTCAGAAGCGATGTTCCTGGCGTTCAGGCCGAAGCCCCCGACCTACCTGCATTCCTACATGCAGCTCGCCCACCCCGGAAAATGGGAAGTCATGCCTGAACGAGGGTACCAACCAAAGCGACTTTACATCTCAAAGGGCATGCCAGATGAAGTGGTACCTTCGCTGTTAATACAGCTGGACGCCTCATCTTCGTTGATGAAGAGCTCCATGTCGTTCACACCTGTCTCAGAATGGCATATAGGTATATCTCTCGTTTACTCGCCCTCCATGGGGCGGCAGAAGAATCGCTGCGAAACCGGACAATGGTGAGTTGGCTTCTAGATATGTTCTTTCAAGCCAGATATCTGACCACTCTTCCAGCGGCCGTGGCCCAACGACAATGGATGAATCAGGCCTCATACAGAACTCCCCTCCGAAAGGCTGGTAGAGTTTGAGTGGTTCACCTCCAACCCATATCCGAGTGCGTGGCCACCCCAGGCCTCATCGTCAATGTCAGGCTACTCCAGCGCATGTACCCTCCGCTCCGACACATGGTGAAGGGAATACCGACATTCGCCTACCAAGTTCTACAACGTCATTCCTCCGTTTGGCGGTCAACGCTACCGAAGTCTATCAACTACTACAGCACCCCCATGGTGGAAGGCTTTTCGTGGACGAACCTACGTCAAGATATGCCAAATCGTCCTTTTATGTTCCTGGCGTGTTCGAAGCAGCCATATACGAACTTTGGGGTCATTCGGCGACTACTGCTTCAACACCATCCATAAATGGATACGTAGCCGATTGTCAACTTGACGCTCTAGCTCACTCCCATGCGTCAGCAGCTGCGGTGAATAGTAGAGATTCGTTCGTAGTATGTTTCTTACCATTTCCTCCAAAATATTCCCAATTCTGAATTTCCATCTCAGGTTTCTCGACTGCCGCCTTTCAAATCCAGAGGCAATAAGGACATATACTCAATGGTCACGTCATCTCAACCTCTACCCCCCACGAACATGGCATATAGCCACTTTTTGCATCAAAACGTGGTTCTGTGGATCAGGAGCCCAATCCTGATTCTTCCTCGAGCCTCTGCAGCAATCAATGGTTCTCGGACACCAACTCTGACTATGTAGGATCGAGCACCACCCGCGTCTGCTCCGCCTCGGGACCCGTGGTTTCCCCAAACGACAAACTTTAGCCCTCATTCCCTCGCAAAGTCAAGGCGGTGAATGAGCCTGGGTTACAGCTTCCCCCTCGTACCTATGGCTTCCTCCAAGCCACCCATCAACGATGTTCCAGCTCCGGGTTTCCGTCGCCTTTTCCCTTAGGAAAAGCCCACCGTTGGTGTATCAAAAGTCGATTCCCAACGCACTCCCGGGTCTGCCCCCTTATCTGTGGTCCTAAGTCCTGCGGCTCTACCTATCAGCGATAGGCGGACGTGTCAGCAGTCCGGATAGCAGCTCCTGTGGCCACTTGGATTGCCCTATCGACCCTGATTCGGAACTTCCAGCTCCTACGTCCAGTACGAATTACGAAGATTAAGCCTCCCGGACCCATGACTCAAAGGGCCACCATGTACCCGGTCGAAAACGTCCCTATCACCCTGATCCAACATGCTACATTCGCTACCGCGAGAGATTGACGGCCCACCGTCTCTGGTGAATGGGAACGCGCTTGTCCAAAAAGCTGAACCATGGCATAACTCGTCTGCGTAAAGTGACTGTGAAGAGGTACCGGACAATTTTGAATGCTTCGATAGATGCTGTGGATGATAATACAGTGCGTTTATATTTTCATCCTTGATTTGGAGTCGATACTGATCTGTTACACTCTAGGTGAACATCCTCATGGGTGATGATCTTTGCCGCTAGCGTCATACATATGCCGTAGGTCGAAAGCAGGGCAACTTCTGCGTCCCCCCGAGATCGTGTTCTCGCAACTATGCAACGATCAAATAGCCAAGGCTGAGACAGGTGTAGACAATCTCCAGGAGCCGTCTTTGAGGTAGATGGTGATCGCGCGGAGAAGCGCCTGTAGACCTCGTTCGGATGGTGACTTAGGGCGGTTAGCCAAATTGCCTTGAGATCAACTAGATCTGGCGGTCGTGCGTAGTTGAAGTCGTATGACTGTTTTACCTGTGTTACTCTGGTTATATTAGCTCTAAATTGAACGTTATCCGCCCCACTGCACCACTTTGATGATACGTGTGGCATTCAAGTACTCTTGGGCCGAAACCACATGCTTCTTGAATTCCGTTTTGAGAGCTCTACACCCATATTAAGTTCCTCAATCCTCATCTGTGCATGAAATCTGAATCTTCGGGCTGAGGCCCCACCGGGAGTGAGGCCTGCCTTTGGGAGATGGGCGCCTATTTGTGAGGAAGAAAGCTGTGTCAATCAGTTCAGAGGCGCTGCAGACCCTCATGCAAGTGCCACATGGTGTCCGAGCAACTCTAGGACGCCTACTACCTTGCAAGCTCTCTTCCATACCACGATCTGCTTTATCGCGCGTCTCTAATCAACCCAACGAATCCCACTGGAATGGAATCATGCGAAGCCACAAACCATGATCCTATGGATTGTAATTATGGGAATCAAACAAGACGTCCAACCTATTCTCATATGGATGTCTCGTGGCAGTCGAGCACTATCACACCTGGACGCGACGCAATTTTCAACATCACAGCAGCAGCCGATGCACCTCGACTCAGTTCTATCGCAGGTAGATATGGAGGGCACACACTGTTCTCTATAGATAGACTGATGTCATTGGATAGATAGACGAACACTCGCCAACTGGCTGTCGTCCCTGAACCACCATAAGGTTCACAAAGATATATTTGAGAAGGTGACGGAAGGAACTGGGTCGTGGATTTTTGAACATCCGAAGTTCATCGACTGGAGATCTAAAAAGACCAATGTCCTGTGGGGGACGGGTATACGTACGTCTTGCTCTATATTGCAGGATGACTTCAGCGGAATCTAAACATTTCTGATTGCAGCAGGGGCGGGGAAAACTTGTCTATCGTGAGGAGATCCCTTTCCTTGAGCCAGGCCGTCTGAGCATTCAACTCAAACTTGCACAGGTCAATTGTCGTTGAACATCTTACCAAGGACAAACAAGCAACCGTCATCTACATTTACTGCCAATACAACGATCAGCTATCCACCCCCGAGATACTGGCTTGTATGCTTAAGCAGATGGTAGAAACCTCTGAGAAGGCCGCACAATACGTCTCAAAGAGCCTGCATGAAAAATGCCTAGGCACTGACACCAAACCTTCAAGGTCGGAACTGCTGACGGCACTTCGGGGAGCTTCCTTACAATTTACGAACGTCTTCTTTGTGATAGATGCATTAGACGAGCTTATAGACGAGGTCCGACCAGAACTAATCAACGATCTAATATCGCTTCAACAACCACTCTTCCTGACCTCTCGCCCAATCTCTGATTTCCCCGGCCTGAAAGAGCCTGATTTCACCATTCAAGCTCCCGAAGAAGATTTCCGTACACACATATCAACTAAGATTTCGCGCTTCCCTAAGTTGGAGCGCCTCCTCCTAAAGCCGGGAGTCCGAGACGAGATTATCACCAAAATTCACGCTAGATGTGGTGGGATGTAAGTACTTGCCTCAGATGTACACCGCTTGCCAAATGACCTCGTCTGTTAGGTTTCTTCTCGCTGCTCTGCAGATGGATGCGTTGGCATCGGGTGGCAACAGTACTGATGTGAGAAATCTACGCCAAGCCGTGGAGAACCTACCCACATCTCTGGACGATCAGTACGACCTCACCCTGAAGCGAATCCGAAGCCAGAGCACCCGGGAGCAGGATTTAGCCTGCAGGGCAATCGTATTGGTCACCTATGCTACTTCAATTCTTGGCGTGGACGAGCTCCTGGAAGCACTAACGGTCGACGTCGAGACGGTTTCGGTTGATAGCGAGTCGCGCATGCCTGAGGAGACCTTGGTCGGTATTTGTATGGGATTGTTGAGAATTGAAAAGGAAACCAAAACGGTTCAGTTGATTCGTATGTCTTCTTACTGCTCATACTTCTTTCGGTGGTGAATCGTTCGTTTCCATAGACTATACCGCACAGGATTACTTTAAAGGCCGCAAGGAGCCAGCAATGTTTGGCGATCCACATACATTCATTGCAAACATTTCGGCAGTATACTTGGTTCACGCAGACATTGATTCTACTGCTATTCTATCCAACGATGACCTTCGAGCAACCCACTCTTCCTACCCATTTCTCCACTACGCCTGCTCCAATTTGGGCCATCATACGTGCAAGGCAAGCGATAGCAGCGGGGGCCAAATCCCTACCCATGTCAGCGAGCTTTTCCACAGGCGACCTCGCGTACCATTGCCACTCACCCTCTTGGGGGATTTTATTGATCATGTTCAAGCAGTTCATTTTGCTGCGCTTCATGGGCTGGAGTCCCTATTTGAGGCAACCCACGAAGCCCTCGGTAGAAAGTCGACACTTGGATGTTCGCCATTGTTCTATGCATGCCTAGGGGGTCACGCCACCCTAGCCAAGCGAATATTGGACAACTTTACAGCCAGCCTGGGTGCTGGACATCCAACAAAGTTTGGTGGTACCGTGCTTCATGCCGCATCCCGAAGCGGACAGCTAGACACCGTTGAACTCGTGTTACCAATTGTCGGCCCCCAAGACAGGACTTCAACTGTTCGTCGCCTCTATGGCCATATGAGCGTTGACATCAACACGAAAATGTCTGATGGACGGACAGCTCTTCATCTGGCGTCGGAATATGGATATGTGTCAGTGGTCAACTCCTTTCTTGGCCACGTTGAGACACACACCAAAAATGCCAGTGAGCGGGGAGCAATTTATAGGTCACTGGCATCCATTGGATGTCACCGGACCGTATTTCGACAGGGATTTAGGTCTGCCAATGTTGACGTTAACGCAGGGGACCGGGATGGACGGACGCCGCTCTTCGTAGCAACACGGGATGGGCACAAGTCGGTCGTTCAATTGCTCCTAAACACTGCGGGCATCGAGGTCAATCCACAGACTGAAAAAGGAGCGACACCACTTCACCTTGCAGCGCAGAATGGGCATGAGTCAGTCGCTCAATTGCTCCTCAACTCCCTAGGCATCGAGGTCAATCCACAGATTGAAAAAGGAGCGACACCACTTCACCTTGCAGCACAGAATGGGCACAAGTCGGTTGCTCAATTGCTCCTCAACTCCCCAGGCATCGAGGTCAATTCAAAGTCCAACAACGGATGGACACCACTTCACCGAGCAGCGCAGAATGGGCATGAGTCGGTCGCTCAATTGCTCCTCAACTCCCCAGCCATCGAGGTCAATCCACAGATTGAAAAAGGAGCGACACCACTTCACCTTGCAGCGCAGAATGGACACAAGTCGGTTGCCCAATTGCTCCTCAACTCCCCAGCCATCGAGGTCAATCCACAGATTGAAAAAGGAGCGACACCACTTCACCTTGCAGCGCAGAATGGACACAAGTCGGTTGCTCAATTGCTCCTCAACTCCCCAGCCATCGAGGTCAATCCACAGATTGAAAAAGGAGTGACACCAATTCACCTTGCAGCGCAGAATGGACACAAGTCGGTTGCTCAATTGCTCCTCGACTCCCCAGCCATCGAGGTCAATTCAAAGTCCAACGACGGAAGGACACCACTTCACCTTACAGCGCAGAATGGGCATGAGTCGGTCGCTCAATTGCTCCTCAACTCCCCAGGCATCGAGGTCAATTCAAAGTCCAACAACGGATGGACACCACTTCACCGAGCAGTGCAGAATGGGCATGAGTCGGTTGCTCAATTGCTCCTCAACTCCCCAGGCATCGAGGTCAATTCAAAGTCCAACAACGGATGGACACCACTTCACCGAGCAGTGCAGAATGGGCATGAGTCGGTTGCTCAATTGCTCCTCAACTCCCCAGGCATCGAGGTCAATTCAAAGTCCAACAACGGATGGACACCACTTCACCGAGCAGTGCAGAATGGGCATGAGTCGGTTGCTCAATTGCTCCTCAACTCCCCAGGCATCGAGGTCAATTCAAAGTCCAACAACGGATGGACACCACTTCATGGTGCAGCCCTCCGTGGCCATGAGTCGGTCGTTCAACTGCTCCTGAACTCCACTGGTATAGAGGTTAATGCAAAGAGCGAAACAGGATGGACATCGCTTTACCTTGCAGCCGAAAATGGGCACGAGGGGGTCGTCCAACGACTGCTCGGCTTCCATGGCATAGAAGCCCATGTCAGAGGCCAGTCACCTTGGGATAAATCTCCTCTTGATGTAGCCAGGTTGAAAAGTGGGCATTATTCGGTCACATTCTTCAGCCAACTGCCAGAGTTCCCCAAGTGGGACTCAGATGATTCATGTATGGCTTAATCACCATTGTGACTACTTTCCACCATTCGTTCACGGTCTATACCTATACTTTTCTGGACGGTCACACCTATACTACTTCCCATATCATGATTCATATTATTCACAATAGAGAACTGACTCATACGTACTCTCATGTCGACCACACGTTCTCTCATATGCAACAATTCAAACCATTACACGGCCAATAGCAGAATACTGGAATTGGTCGTAAACATCTCGTAAATCGCTTACCCCTAACGGTGCAAGTGGTGATCGTGGTCAAGTACAATTTAGATGTACGCTAATTCTCCGTCTGCAGTTATCGGGAAGATATGGAGGTTCCTGTAAGAGGTCCAAGAAGATACAGCAGTGGGCGCTAAGCTATTGATGCGAGACCTATGCATAAAAAAGGTCCGTAGTTCGAACAGAATGGCTACCTATGTCTCTAGAACAATAGATCAAAGGCATAAACAAGCTCCCATTAACCCTCCTACCCGCAAGACTAACCAACCCGAATGAACAGGGCAATTGCCTTCATCTTTTCCATCCTTGACAGCACCTTGAAGCAACTCTCCTACCCTCTCAGAATCAACTGATAGGATTTTGGGTGACGCGACTGAGGGGGTGAATGAGACCGCTCCCCAATGCCTTCGTAAGAGCACTGAGACTCGTGATACCCTGATACACATGCACTGTTGGGTCCCCTAAAAGCACAAAAAGGTAGCCGCGATTGGGAATCCCGAAGTATTGCGTTATGGACAACGGAAGAGTGTTCCCGTGAAGAGCTCCAGAGACCCGTTACGCAGTATGGCGAGGTGGCGAGAAATTGGGGAATATTGGTGTCGGATGGGCCATGGAATAAACAGTCAACCTGGAAACAGGTGTTACTCCCACAGGCAACCTTTGGATTGTGCAAAGGGACGTAGGATATCGGTGAATGCCTCCCCCAGGAGTCAGGTATGATTCTGAAGGTTTTGACGTTGTCCAACTGGGCGTCGTATATCGCGACCTTGGATCTAATCGGAGTTTCCTGCCTAAAGCCTTGTCAGCGTTGGGTGTAGGTTGACTCTGATGCACATGAGAACCTTACAGGCTACCAACCTCTAGCCTATCCGCCGGAGGTGTAACTAACCCTGGTCGAGTCCGTACGTTCTAGCGGGCAATCCAAGCCACGGTAACCTTACTTAACACTCGGTGATAGGATACCAACGCCCCAAAAATCGTCTTCTGGAGCAAGGGAGCTTGCTGCTCCATCGTACAGAAACTTTCGTTTGTAGATATCTGTACCCATGTCGCGTTGCGTCTGCATAAGACTTTATCATCCATACGAAGACATTTTGAAATGAACTAATCAACTACATGAACATCCCAAGCAGAAAGCCCTGGTATCCTCGGTATGTCGTATCTTGTACAGTTGTATCCGCACTGCTTTTCGCAGCGGTGATGTGTCCGTTAGCCTCCCGGCTAGCGGGACTTCATCATTCACGAATAACTCTGATCCAAGGATGCCTGTTCAAGAGTTATGGATGATTAGCCTCGAGGCTGGTCGAGAATGAAGGAACAATGTCTGACCCAAGAATGTGAAGCTGACCAAAGAGGAGGTGTGGCTGTGACCAACGCGATTCGATATTCTTCAACCTCAACTTCCATGCCCAGCAAGATGCCCAGTGCCTTCCAAGCGCCAACGAGAGGCTCAGCCATAAAGAAAGGCAAATGCAAACATTCAGCGTCTAATGGGCCACCTGAAATAACTCTCAGCCTGCCCAGATCACAGCAGTTGAAGATCTATTGGTTTGATGTGAGCTTTCAGCTTTTTTCCTCCCGGCAGGTTGGAAGATTCACAGACGCGCCGTTTTCAAGCGGGATACTCCGTCTTGTTTTGCAACCGGTCTCTTGCGAAGAAGGTGGGTCCTAAAACTCATGTGAACGCGACGACAAGTCTGGATGATCAAGTCAAGAAACGACCTGGACTCGTATACCTGAGACGGCTCGGTATCATCCTTGACGACAACGGCGGGAAGGGATTTGGCTTAGTGCGTTCTTATATGGCTATACTACGAAATCTAAGTTGCTGATATATTTTCGCTAGCCTGCAGCAAACCATTCCTTGTTCACTTGGTACGACCTACTCGGTCTTGTGCCTTAACATAGGCAAAGGCTTCAACAGAACCGTTATCATGCAAGAACCGTCCAGAACGGATCTATGTAGCGGATCCTATCACTACAGGAAGCCTCGCGCGATGGTTTCCTACCATGAATTATCGGTCTGGTAAGTCTGGTATCCATTCACGTTGAACGAAAAGCAACTCATATCAAGCCGTGTATTCCAGATGCCCACCCATCATTGGCAAGATAGTATGGCCTGGCTATCGAGTTCTCAGTTTCACGACCTTACAAATGATATTTACGAGCGTCCCCAAGTGAAAGTACGTACAGACCCAATTACTTTGACGGGA
The DNA here is from genome assembly GCA_944990035.1 of Clitopilus passeckerianus. Classification (NCBI taxonomy): domain Eukaryota; kingdom Fungi; phylum Basidiomycota; class Agaricomycetes; order Agaricales; family Entolomataceae; genus Clitopilus; species Clitopilus passeckerianus. The sequence continues at coordinate 368,081 of CALYLX010000100.1, forward strand.
GGAGGCTCATTAGTTGGTGTAGACGTTCACCCACCCCTGAAGCTACTAGATGAAAGTCGTGATTCATCAACACCAGAAGCCTAATACCCTACAAGCGGGTGGTTGGGAATAGCGACCTTCCTCTCACCCCCCAATAAATCCCGCCTGCCGTCCCTCGAAAACTCCACAACCAGCCTTCTCGACCTTCAAATCTGGCGCATCGTCCTTAGGGCCCCTTGAGTCGCCACCGGGAGCTCATACCCTCCACCCGCGACGGTCCCTCAGACCAAATCTTGTCGACCCTCCGGATTCCAAACGGCATTCAGCGCGTTATGGCCGCCACATCCAGCCTCCCACCTTCCGGATGCATAGGGTCCGTTTTCCCTATACAAACTATTGCGGGCTCTTGGTCAGTGAAGAATACGATTCAAGTTGTCGTGGCATGTATACCAACCCCGCTACGGTACCCATACATCTTGTTCTTCGCACTTCTGCCAAAGGAGATTCATGGCACCGGTAGGGGATATGGGCCTCCCTGGGGTCTGCGTAGCGGTACCGGTGAGGTTTGGGGAGACGGACTCGGGATATTGGGGATGAGGGTGCAGCAGTAGTATTAGGCTGGTAATATTTTACATGTACATGAATAAACCGGCGGCAATGTGGTAGTAGGTAGTCTGAATATCGCACAATGCGTTTTCGGCGTTTCTGTAAAGAAAAAGAATAGGATAGGCATCCAAGGCTTCATGGTAGCTAAAGGCACTCACGAATCGTAGGACCAAGGAGACGGAGGTTTTTGTGAAGGATGTATGCGCATTCTGCCGTAAACCAGATGTCGACCTTCAAATAATCAGTGTCAAGGAGGTTTTGATAGTATGACAAGGTTTCACCTACATGCTCACAATATCCCTGGTCCCTGTCACCCTTATGACCTCTTATGCGCAGCCGGCTCGCGGTGGGGCTATCCTTGCGGCGCCAGAATTGGATAGTATCGTATCATTTCTGCTTCCGAGGACACCGACATAGCTGCTCTTGAAGCAGGCACAGTCCTTGATAGCGGCGCGGACGAGGAGGAGAAGACGTTTTAAACTGTAGGGAAGGCAAAGGTAGGCAAGAGGAAGCGAGGTATTGGGGTCTGTGAGTGGCAAAGGCATGTTATGCGTTGAGCAAGCCAGAGAGGACATTGAAGCTCCCTGTAGCCGTCGATTATCCTAGCTTCTAGCTGCAAATTTGAACAGACATCCCACATCTGTCGTTAGTTTGGAAGTCGGGTGATGTGGGTGGAAGCAGAGAAAGAGGTCGTTCTGCCTTGTGCACCATGTCGGGGGTGTGTGGTGTGGATGAAGAGGTTACTCCAAAGCAAGGCTCAGTGAGGAAGGCGACGAGGGAAGGAATGTAATGGAGTGGATTCCTGATAGAGGAAGGATGGCGAGACTCTTCGGTAATTCTAGAAGCGTACCTATTAGCGTTATCGGAGAGGTGAGCAAGAAAATGTACAAACCTCATAGAAGTCCTCCAATCCGGGACGCTTCAGGACACGTCATAGAGGATAATTGAGCTCGAGGAACGTACAAGAAAAGTCGAGCTATGGAAGGTCCAGCCTTCTTCGAAGTTCCATGGTTCGTGCAGTTGGTGTTTGCGTGAAGATATCTCTATCACAATAAAGGCTTTTCTTCAACGACAGTAGCTTGAAATTCGCATAGCCGTTGTGCAAAAGTCTTGACCCAAATACGCTGTCCAACTGCTGCCAACGCACTCGGATACTTCAGCTTTAAGGATCCAGGGGAGTTCGAAGGGAGGATACCAGACAGATGCAAGGAAGCAAGAATTGGCCAGTGAATTGCCGACGTTTCGGTGCAAACCGTTGCCTCATTCGGATAGTTTCCTAAATCACTTCCGAATTTGGCCTCTCTGTTTCTAACAAAAGGCATTTTGGCCCGAATCTTGCCTGAAAATGGGGGCGATTGTGGAAGGCTTTCAACTTTCACCATTCTTGCCGCCATATGCATGTCCATTCACCATGCCTTGGAAATTCAATGGCAGAGACGGCATCGCGATAGGCCTCGACCCTTCAACGTCAACGTTAACGTTTCAATCTTCAAGCTTTCAAAAGACTATAACTTGGAATTGAACGACCTGAGCCAGCTACAGTCAGGGTACATTTCCCAAGTTTCTCTCTGATGTTGGCCGTTCCCGCTCCAATACAGCAAGATCCTCATTCTGCGCGCCTCATTTCCCCTTTTACAAACGAATCAATGCGCTGCCAACAAGTCTTCATATCATCTAGAAGACAACGCGTACCTCGAGTTACATACCTAAGGCGCAACTCGCCATGGATGAAGCTGCAATTGTGATTTCGACGCAGGTGAGCCCACCCAACCCTACCTCTTCCTCGCAGAATTGTCGTTCTGCCGTGCCCTCTACTCTTGAGCATCCTTCCCCGCTCCTGGTCGTGTTCTCACATTGTCCGATGACATTCAAGTTTGTTGCAAGCATAGCCTGACCTTTTCGCTCTACAGGCGCATCTTCGAACTTCTCCAAGCCCGCTCTGAATTTTCAATTTGGAGCAAGAACCCGTCGCCCTCAAACTCTATGCGTGTATAGAAGAATCTCAGGCCATCACATGTTCATTAGCTGACAATGGCGAGAAGCCCACTCGCGAGGTCCATTATTCAAGATTCGGAGAACGTTACTCGGGAAATGGTACTATGTTGCCTCGGTGTATATCTCCACTCGAAGCAGTCATCTCAATACGACCACAGTGGACTTCCCAGCTAACCATGGTTGAATGCGCCTCATCATGAAGCTACCTCCAGCGAACTCAAGCTCTGCCAACCCGGCATCTGCAGCGAAAATGCTTACGCTCATTTTTGACCATCATACCTTGTCAACGCATGGCTTTCTTGAAGTTTCCAGTCGCCAACGGACCGATGTGCCTGTATATGCGCCGCACTCTACCCATTTACCAATATACTTGGTGGTGTGAACACCGGCCAAGCAATAAGCACGACGTCGACCGTGATATCCTCGTAACAAGCGCCAGTCTATCCCAATTCCAGGCTGCCTCTCTCGCGCGGAGAGCTAGTGAATCGTCATTCATAGTACATTCACAGTACGTTTCTTGACGTTTTCTTCAAATTTACTCAGCTTAGCGCGCTCTATTAGATTGCTCAGTTTCACCGATATCATACATTTCAACTTGCTCTCTGAGGTCGCTCTCGTAAACCACATACAACGACTTCACTCATCGCCTTTGCGGCTCATCTCCTACCGACATACCTTGTCAACGAACAGCTCTTACGAAGCTCCCAGCCGCCAGCAGGCTGCTGCATTCACCGATAGGTTGGTGGCATTCGAACCCCACCAAGTATCAAGAGTACGGCGACAACCAACATAGCCCGTCCGGTCAAAGTTAGGAGATCTTAATTTCCTGTCCCTTGCAAGGTACTAGAGAATTGGCATTCACGGTACGTTTCTCGATCTTTCTCTAAACCACCCCACTGAACTCACTCTCTAGATCTCTAATTTCTTCGCTCGCGCACCCGCATACAATGACGCCATTCTTCTCCTCTTGCGACACCAACCTCCGACCCTGACCCTCAATATTTGGGGATGGGATCGCCATTCTTCACCCACCGGTGGACCCACAGAAACTCACAGACACCGGACTCTGCCCTCTTCAGCCACCTCCTTCGAGATATGGCATGTCTATTCCTATGCTCTAGACGCCAAACAACGCCTGCTTCAGCCGCTGCCCTAGGTCGAGAACCTGACTAATTGTGACGGAATATCAGCTGGTTACACAAGTTTTAAGACGCCGCATATATTAGTGGAGCATGTCCGGTTTTCTCGTGAGACTTGGAACTCCGTGCTAATATGCTACGTTCCAGGTGAAGCCAGATATGAATGATGTCGCTGCTAGCCATCCTCTTCATTTTCCTACCACCCCTCCCATACTCCGTTTCTTAAACGGGGCAAGTGTACCGGGATTGAGGCGAGCACAGATAATGTCGAGGAGTTGTGGTGCATGGAGAAGAAACCGGCGGGTGGAAAGCGTTTGGAGATCGTTTGAAGATAATCAAGGGCTATAGTTCCTCCTTTTCCTCCGTTGTTGAGACTCTGTAGACAAGTTCGTGTTAGACTTATAGTGGGATGTGCGTCGAGATTCTCAGTGACCGTCCACCAACAAACTCTGAATATCCGAACGAACTGTTCGGTCTTCCCCCGACGGGCGCTAAATGTCATGAATAATGCTGTGTCAACATCTTCACTGGCGCTTCAACCTGGGGCTTCGTGCTATAAGGGAGACGAGTAGGACGCTTGTCAATGTCATTCTGTGAACCATTCCTCTGGTCCAAGATCTGCTTCATTCTGTGCTCCCAATCTACCCAAAGAAACCCACCGGAATGGATTCAGTCCAAACTACCGACCCAGAGCCTGCAAGGAGCGATGACAGACATCCAAAAAGGCGTCCAACCCTCCCCGTTCCTCCTTCGGTGGACCTCTCGATGCAGTCAAACACCACGGTAGCTGGGCGCGATGTGGTTATCAACATTGCAGCCGAAGTGCCTCACAGAGATCCTCCTATCGGTAGACATGTTCGGCAATAAGTTTCTCGGCCTATGGACTGACCTCATTGCCAGATACACGAATCCTTGCCAACTGGGTATCGCCTCTGAATCATCATAAGTTTCATAAGGATATAGTGGAGAAGGTGATGAAAGGAACTGGCTCTTGGATCTTCGAACATCCAAAATATAAGGACTGGCTATCCAAGAAGACCAATATCCTGTGGGGAACGGGCATACGTGAGTTTATTTATCAGGTTGGAGAGAATTGAACGGAGTTTGATAATGAAATGCAGCGGGAGCAGGAAAAACATGTATAATGTGAGGCACCTGTTTTGGCCTTCATCAAGTTGTTCGAATACCCACTTAACATTCATACAGCTCGGTTGTTGTTGAACATCTCATCAAAGACAGACAAGCGACGGTGGTCTACATCTACTGCCAATACAATGATCAGTTATCTCCCCCCGATATCCTGGCCTGCATGCTCAAGCAGATGATTGAACGTTCCCCAGCAGTGGCCCAATACGTCTCGACATCTCTCTATAAAGACTGCCTCAGCACTGAAACCAAGCCCTCACATTCGGAGCTATTGACGGCGCTACGAGGAGCTGCCCAACTGTTTACCGACCTCTTTCTGGTAGTGGATGCACTGGATGAACTTAGAGATGATATCCGACCTGAACTCATCAACAATCTCATATCGCTTCAACAACCACTTTTCTTCACGTCCCGCACACTCTCAGACTTCCCGGACTTGAAGCAGCCCGACTTCACCATTCGAGCCCCTGATGATGATTTCCGCACGTATATATCGACCAAGATCGCATCGTTCCCGAAGTTGGAGCCTCTCCTTCGAGGGCCTGGCGTTCGGGATGATATTATCACCAAAATTTACGATCGATGCGATGGAATGTGAGTAAAAAAAATCTGTTCGGCGTGCATTGCAACTAGATCATTCGGCAGGTTTCTTCTGGCCGCTCTGCAGGTAGATGCGTTAGTATCAGCTGGCATCATTGATGCCAAAGGTCTGCGCAAAGCGGTAGAGCATCTCCCTACAACACTACATGCTCGATACGAGCTCACTCTAGAGCGAATTAGAGCTCAAAATGAGCGGGAGCGGGATCTGGCCTGCAGGATGATTGCAATTATAACGCATGCCACCCGTATTCTCCAAGTTGATGAGCTTCTCGACGCCCTAACGATTGATATCGAGGCGGCCTCTGTCGAGGAGGAGCATCGTACAGCGGAAGAGACCCTGACTGGCGTTTGTAATGGGTTGGTGACAATTGAGAAGGAAAAACGAACGGTCCAGTTGATCCGTATGTCATCGTCATGATCATTTCTTTCCAAACTAATCATTTACTTGATCAGACTATACGGCGCAAGAATTCTTCAAAGGGCGAAAGGATACACCAGTATTCAGCGATCCACATAGGTTCATCGCAGATGCTTCTGCGATATACTTGATTCATGCGGATATTAAACCCGGCAGCATTGGTTCCGAAAGAGACCTTCAAAAAACCAAGGCTTCCTACCCCTTTTTATACTACGTCTGCTCCAATCTGGGTCATCACACGTACCATGCAAGTGAAAGTGGCAAAGACCCAGTCCCTGAGCATGTGGGTCAGCTTTTCCGGAAGCGACCAAACGCACCGTTGCCACTCACTGGCCTGGGGAACTACATCGATCACGGGCAGGCAATTCATTTTGCGTCGCTATATGGCCTGGAATCCCTATTCGAGGAAACGCATGACGGCCTGGATCAGATGTCGGCGCTTGGTTGTTCGACGTTGTTCTTTGCATGCCTTGGCGGTCATGCAGCGCTCGTGGATCGGATTACGAAGAGATTAGGAGTCCGCCTGCAGATTGGCCGTCCAACAAAATTTGGAGCCACTCCTCTTCATGCCGCATGCCGAAGTGGAAAGCGAGACATTGTACAACTGTTGTTACCAATGCTCGGCCAGCACGGCGGTTTTCCGGCGGGCGTAGGCGTTCAACGGCTCATTGAACAGACGAATGTGAATATCAACGCCAAGATGTTGGATGGACAAACGGCCCTTCATCTAGCATCGCAAGATGGATATAAACCAGTGGTTGAAGCACTTCTCCGCCATGCAAGCGACGATCGAGGACTCGGAAGAAACACTGATCTATGGAGACCATTACATTCATCCTCCTTTAGAGGTTGCTGGACGGTATTCCAACTGCATCGGGGCCTTCCTTACATTGAACTCAATGCCAAAAACAAGGATGGGCAAACGCCACTTTACATGGCGGCCCGCAATGGGCACGAGCCAGTTGTTCAATTGCTCCTGAACACCACGGAAATCGACGTCAATGCAAGAGGCAACAACGGCTGGACACCGCTCCACCAAGCTGCCTCAAAAGGGCACGAGTCAGTTGCTCAACTGCTCCTGAACTCCACCGGCATCGAGGTCAATCCAAAGACCAACAGCGGATGGACACCACTTCACCTTGCAGCCTTGAAAGGGCACGAGTCAGTTGCTCAACTGCTCCTGAACTCCACCGGCATCGAGGTGAATGCAAGAGAGGAAGATGGATGGACACCACTTTACGTTGCAGCCTCGAAAGGGCACGAGTCGGTCGCTCAACTGCTCCTGAACTCCACCGGCATCGAGGTCAATCCAAAGAGCAACAGAGGATGGACACCACTTCACGAAGCAGCCCAGGAAGGGCACGAGTCGGTTGCTCAACTGCTCCTGAACTCCACCGGCATCGAGGTCAATCCAAAGACCAACAGCGGATCTACACCACTTCACAAAGCAGCCTTGAAAGGGCACGAGTCGGTTGCTCAACTGCTCCTGAACTCCACCGGCATCGAGGTGAATGCAAGAGAGGAAGATGGATGGACACCACTTTACCTTGCAGCCTCGAAAGGGCACGAGTCGGTCGCTCAACTGCTCCTGAACTCCACCGGCATCGAGGTCAATCCAAAGAGCAACAGAGGATGGACACCACTTCACAAAGCAGCCCAGGAAGGGCACGAGTCGGTTGCTCAACTGCTCCTGAACTCCACCGGCATCGAGGTCAATCCAAAGACCAACAGCGGATCGACACCACTTCACAAAGCAGCCCAGGAAGGGCACGAGTCGGTCGTTCAATTACTCTTGAACTCTACCGGCACAGAGCTCAATGCAATAGGAGAAGGTGGATGGACGAAAAGAAGAGTGTTCCCGGGGAGAGTTCCAGAGATCCGTTACGCAAATGGCCAAATAGCGAGAAAGTGGGGAATAATGGTATCTGATAGGCCATGGGATAAACAGTCGACCTGAAAACAGGTGTTACTCGCAGAGGTAACCTTTCGAGGTGCAAAGGGACGTACAGTATCGATGAATACCTTGCATAGGTGTCAGGTATGGTTCTAGAGGGTTTGACGCTGTAAAACTGGGCGACGTATATCGCCATCCCGGTTCTAATCGGAATTTACTGCACAAAGCCTTGTCAGCATTGCATGTAGGTTGACTCTGGCACCCATAAAACCTTGCTATTGACTTCCAACTTATCCGCTGGTGGGTGTACCTAGCCTTGATCGAGTCGGTACGTTCTGGCAGGCAGCCCAACCACATTAACCTTCCTTAACACCTGGTGATAGGATACCGACGTCCCAAATAGTCTTCGGGAGCAAGGGAGCTTGCTGCGCCATCGCACAGGACCCGACTTTCGTGTGCAAATATCTGTATCCATATCGCACTGTGTCTACATAAGAATTTATCATCAATGCGAAGACGTTTCCGAATGAACTGACCAGCTACATGGAAAACCCACGCAGGTAGCCCTGATTTCTCTGGTATCTTGTACAGTCATATTGGGTCATATTCAGGCCGCTTTTCGCAGCAATGATGGGTCCATTTGCCTCCCGTCTGGCGGGACATCGTTGTTCACGGACAACCCTGATCCAAGGGTGCCTATTCAAGAGGTACGTAAGGTTAGCCTCAAGGCTGGTTGAGGATGCGGTAGCAATGTCTGACCAGGGAGGTGAAGTCATCCAAGACCGTTCGAGTATAGCAGATGACCATGTCATTTGGTCTGCAGCGAGGATTTAGTCTGGGGCCGATATGAAATACACTCTTGGGTAACATACACATCTCAGAGCTGCCCCAGCATGGGTATCCGGGGGATTGACGTTCTAAGTCGCCGTCGCTGGATATCACGGTTTGGAGCCAAAAGAGCTAAGGGGCGTTGCCGATATTGGCCTGAGGGATCGAATTTCCGAGGCAAAGAATACGCATTTTGACTTCAAATTGATCTCATGCTCGAGCTTTAGAGAAAGCAGAGAATCCTGAGGGAGCAGCGGGAACCAGCCGAAACAGGTGGATGATGGTTCTGACCAAGGAGTAGTGTGGCTGTGACTGACGCGATTCGAGTTTCTTTTACCTTAACTCCCATGCCCAGCAAGATGATCAGTGTCTTCCAAGCGCCAACGACAGGCTCGGCCATGAAGACGGCCAAAGGCAAACAGCCTGCTCCTAATAAGCCATATGTAATAACGGCCGCCCTGCCTAGATAAGAGTAGCCGAAAATCCTTCGGTTCGATGTGAGCTTTCAGCTTTTTCCATCCTTGCATGTTGGGAGACTCACAAACGCGCCATTTCCAGGCAGGATACTCTGTCTTTACTTGCGAACAGTCTGCCGCTAAGCAAGTGGATCTGAAAACTTATGTGAACACGACGACAAGTCTGGACGATTAACTCGAGAAATGACATGGACTCGTATGCCCGAGACGTCTCAGCGAGAAGGGATTTGGCTTGGTGCATTCTTCCATGTCTATAATATAAGTATAGCTTGCTGATACCTTTTCTCTAGGCTGCAGCGAACCATTCCTTGTTCACTTCATACGACCTACTCGGTCTTGTGCCCTAACACAGGCGACGCCTACAACAGGACCGCCATCATGCAAGAACCGTTCAGAACGAATCTATGTAGCGGATCCTATCACTATAGGAAGTCTCGCGCGGACTTTTACCTCCATAAGTTATTGCCCTAGTAAGTCTAGAATCAGTTCACGTTGAACGAAAAGAAGCTCACATTAAGCCATACATTCCAGATGCGTACCTACCAACTGCAGGATGGTGTGGCCTTGCTATCAGCTTTTCAGTTCTACGACCTTACGAATGACGTTTGCGAGCGTCATCAGGATCGGCCAAATGAAAGTATGTGTCAACCCAACTACTTTGACGAAAGGAAGCTCATTAGTTGGCGCAGACGCTCAGTCACGTTTGAAGCTACCGGACGAAAGTTGTAATTCATCGACGTCAAAAACCGAATACCCTAAAAGCCAGAATGTTCGGGAATAATAAATTTCCTTCCATCCTCCCAACAACTCCCACCTCCTCTCCCCCGAAAATTCCACATCGCCTTCCCGAGCTGCGAATCCCGCGCATCATCTGTAAGCTCCTCAAATCATCTCCAGGAGCTCATACTCTCCACCGGTGGCTGTTTCTCGGACCAAATCCTGTCGAATCTCTACGAGCTCCACCAATCCAACGTTATCCCAAGAGGGCACTCGGCAGCACGGCCTCCACGTCCGGCCCCCACCTTCCGAACGCATTGAGGCTACTTCAGCTATACAAAACGGTGCAACCTCTTGGTCGGCGAAGAGTAATGCCTGTCGTGGGGGGTCTGCCGCCTCCGCTACGGCATCCATACATCTCGGTTTTCGTACTTCTGCGAATCGGGATTCATGGCATTGGCGGGGGGTCTGCGTGGCGAAACCGGTGACGTTCAGGGAAACGGGGAAAAAATGGAGGAGGGATGAGGGCACGGTCGTGTCATTAAGGTAGTAATATTTTGCATGTATATGAGTAGAACTGGCAGTAATACTGTAGTAGTAGGTAGTAGTCGTAGTCGTCAATATCATCGCTACGACAGCGGGATTCGATACGATTAGAGTGGGTACGAGCTGCCAATGTGTAACTTGAGACGAAAGGATGGCGGCGAAGGCTGCCATCCTAGGAAAGTTGATGCTGAAGGGCCAGTCGTTGTCTAAGCATGCCGCCCAACGGTATTTCTACAAGCAGGGCCGTTAGTGCTGCCTAGGATTCAGGATAGGAAATGTACAAACATCCTCGGTATCCTACGGTCCAAGGTTACTGTATCCTCACGGGTGCACTAGTGCACGGGGAAGATCGCAGATCCAAATATTTCAGCTTCAGGCAGCATGGTTGTCATCGGCAGTGGGAATCATAGGAGGGAAGCCAGCCTGGGAGCCTGATGGCCCTTCGAGGATTCGGTCGTGGTCACTGTACGAAGAAGTCACATCTGGAGCGGTAGGGAGCGCCTGACCAACGATTTGAAGTGTCAGAATATGTGGTCGAGTTGATGGAGGGCAAGGGCGGAAGGTGCCAGGTCCGTAGACAGTTTGCAGACAATGAAATTGAGAGGAGATTGTGGTCGCGGGTTGATGCAGATGAGTTATCCAGATGTAAGAAGGGAGGGGGTGGTGACGTGATGGGACGTGCGTAGGTCTGCTCGTAAAGTTTTATTGCGTTGAGGTGGATATCACCGGTAGCGGGATATGGAATAAGGTAATCCTGAAGGCAAGATCGTCAGCATTTCCTGCGGTTGACATGATTCTAGTGCTTACACGAACCTCATTGCTATCCGTGAGCAAAGGAAGTTCGTCATTATCCTCTCAACAGCCAGAAAGTAACCAGATCTCCGTGAATATGGATAAGTCGAGGAGACCGTCGTGAAGATTGTAGTCTAATGTGTATCCTTCTTGAAGTTGAACGTACACATTGCTTGGTTACCGGAAGCTTGAAGTTATTGTTTCCGACATTTCGTAGCGAGCTGGCAGGAGAGATAGAGTGAGAAGCGATGTGGTCAAGTGGCGGTAGAAGAAGTCGCGAGGTTACGATGACAAATAAATCTCCTCTCTCTTCTTTTCTCAACCTCCCAAGGTCAAACGATGCAAACCAGCAGCAAGCAGGGCTGGAATGCAAATCTCGTTCATCAAGTATAACGTCAAACTCAGCCTTCTTGAGAAACAACTATTTGATGAGGAGCAAGAGAAGCCGGCATAGGCTGACTGCTGCAAGTGCGGTCGAGATTGGACAACTCAAGTCAAGGTACATACCTTTTCCTTTTCTATTCTTTTCCACCTTCCCGACTCGCAGCGGGCCTTTTGGCATCTTCCTCTTACCTCACCCTTCTTTGAACGAACGAACGAGGACGTTACTGATAAAATCATTTCTAGATTCCTCTAACATAAACATTTCCGAGTTCAAAACTCGTAACATGACTATGCTAGTCACATTGAATATGCAGGTTCGAGTGTTAATTCTACCAGGACAAGGTAGGCCGTCGACCTCTTCCTATTGGGATGACAATCTGACCTCTTCGTTTCAGAGCCGTGAATTTCATTACTCCCACTGCTAGCCTCGCGAGATGCATCCGTCGAGCTTCAAGCGCTTCAACTGCGAACTGGAAGGCTTCCATCCAGGTGAGCCCACCCAGCCCCAACAACCATCGTTTCTGCCATACTCCTATTCTCGAGCACCCTTCTTCGCCCCTTCTCCAGCGCTTTCCCGCCATCTTTATGTATTGGAAGCGTGGACTGACCGCTTTGCTTTGCAGGTGCATCCTTGAACCTCTCCGGTTTCGCGGACACAGGTTGGCCTCAAACTCTCCAGCTATCGATTGTCCACGACTTGGGGAGAAGCTGTCTCCTGTGAATCCGAGCTTTGCCAATTCCCCTTCTGGTGGATTGGCGCTACTACTGCTGCCTACCAACTTCAACGGCACTATGACACAAGGTTCTTCGGGGACCCGCTGTCCAACATCATGACAGCCACAAGCATCGTTTCGCACTGGCGTTTTCGACATATGCCGTCTACCCCTAAGCCTCACTGCTTCAGCGACATCAATTGACGGATACGGGGCTATCCGTAAAGTCAAGGCCCCAGGAGCAACGGAGATGTGTCATGGTATTTTTTTGCCATTCCCTCCCGTATTCGTGATTCTAAATTCTCATCTCAGGTTTCCCACTTATACTCGATGGCCACAGCTTTCGACATCAAGGTGTCACCCTTCTGGGATCCCAGCTATCCTCTACTTTTCCGTCGCAAGACGCACTCCTGTGAAGACTGGACTCCCAGTCCTCCCGAGCTTGTGTCTCGAGCCATGATTACCCACCTACCCGCTCCAACTGTGCTACCTCCAGAAACGACGACTATCCAAGACGAACCGCCAGGTGTCTCTGACCGGCGCATGCGGCACCCACCCACCGCCTCCTCCAGAAGACGATCAATCCCCGTTGTCTCAGGAGTTTCAGACGCTGAAAGAGTGCGGCCTCCCCGTCCCCCTCCTCGCTACATGTGGCCTCCCTTTGCCGCTAGATCCCCATCACCCCGGCTCCAAGGCTCGGGCACTCAACAAAGCAGCTTTCGTCATCGTGGTACAGAAGAGCCTGCCTGGGCATATCACGAAAGTTTCCTTTGGCTCAGGTCCAAGCGCTATAGTCGAAAGCTCACTGGCCACCACGTCGTGATTGTCGCCGACTCCGCTTTCATTCCGCTTCTTCGCAATATTCAATGGCGCCAGTTCACTTGTGGGCGGTTGGGTACATTTACTCTACAAATTTGTTGTGGCGGTTATGCGTAGTTGGAGTCTTCTTTTTTTGCCCGCCTTGAATGAAGTGCCATTTGCGCTAAGTCGTACGCTGCCTCCATGGCTCGAGCCTTTGAGGGCTTGGTGGCATAATTCAACAATCCAGTTTGGAGAGGTCTATGCCCATGCTGCAACCCAACCTCATTCATATATAAACTCCGAACGTTTTGAACGTTCCCACTGGCTGTCAATTCATTGACTGAGGCAGTGCTGACCCTCATTGGCAGATGGGCGCCAATCGTGATGAAGAAAGCTGTGTGGACTGCTTCTGAATCATCAGCGCTTGAGTCCCATGCGTATGCCTCGTGTCTGAGCAATAAGAGGTTGCTCGTCGTCCTGCAACCCCTCTCACGGTCTACTTGATCCTGCCCCTCTGGTTGGCCCAAGGAAGAATGGATTCATACGAAGCCACAGATCACGAACCTACGGACAGCGGTCGTGGACGTTCGAAAAGACCTCTCAGCCCTCAAGATTCGGCTCCTCCGTCGAAAAGAAGACGTTCAAAGTCCCCTCTTCCCCCTTCCACGGATGTCTCGATGCAATCTAGCACCATCACAGCTGGACGTGACCAAACATGCCACGGTCATCTACGTCTACTGTCAATACAATGATAAATTGTCTACCGCCGAGATACTATCTTGTATGCTCAAGCAGATGGTCGAAAATTCCGAGGAGGTTGCCCAATTTGTCTCTCACCACCTACGCCAGAAATGCCTGGACAATGAAACCAGACCTTCCAAATCGGAAATACTGATAACGCTGTGTGGCGAATACGTGACAATGTTATGCTTACTTCATCCAGATAAGATTAGATTACTATTCCGAGCTCGTTCTATACATCCGTACATCGTAGCTACTTCACAGATTACGTTAGCTATACCTAGGAATTAGTATATAAAGGTCCTGTACACGACTTAGAGAGACCAGCAATCTCGAATAGAAGAGGACTTACACCTGCTCTCTCGAGGCTACGTGTGACGCGACTGTGATACTCTCACACTCCCGCCACATATTTTGAGCATCTCCCAGCTCTTCTCGCTCCCAGCGTCTCTTATCGTTTTCATTTGACTCTCGTATTCGCGGAACGTACGGCGGTTTGGCCACCCAAGTACACCCGACCTCGCAGAGTCAACTGTCTCTCAGCTTAAACCCTCAACAAACCCGAATTATGGCACCTCCCGTTAAACGGACTTATCAGTTCCGTCCACGCGGTCCGGGCGGCACGCAAGTGTCGTCTTCGGCAGGATCCACCATGCCAGGTGGATTGGCCGGCGCAGCAGATCTATCCCTTGACAATGGTCAAGGAGTGCAATCTAGGGCTGCTTCACCCGTGTCTGGCACACGCGGTGTTAGCGAAGATGAGAGTCTTCGTGGCGAGGATGAAGGTCCTCGCGGTATTTCCGACACCTTGAGCGACGGCTCTGGTGTGAAGGAAACTTCTAATAATGTATTAGAAGATGTACCTGAAATATTCGATAATGATCAAATAGATAATTTGTTTGAATATGACGAAAATTCTCTTCATCACGAGCGCGATGAAGAAGAATCTGTCCAAGCCGAGTTGACTGAAGAGCAAGAAATGCTCTACAACGCGGCTCGGGACAGTATGAGCCAGGAGCAACGTACCGCTTATGAGAAGCGCATGAAATACGCTGCCACTGTAGAAACCGACGCATCTGAAACCGACGAGTCGGATAATGCGACTGTGAATATGAGTGCCCGGCCCGACAAGGGAAAGGGCATTGATCCTCTGAATTGGGGTAATTCCGGAATCCCCGAGGATGAACGCGACATCAGCACACAAAGAGCTCTCTTTGAAGATATTCAGGAGAATGCTCGTGAGCCTGACAACGAACCTGATGGTTCTGACATCGAAGGTGATGGAATTAATGTTCATGGCATTACTCCGGAATCTAATGTACAAGAGAATTCTACTTCTGACAAGAGGAAGAAAGAGAAAGAACGTGCTAAGGCCAAGGCTAAACGCCAGCGCCAACGTCGATCGACGTCTGCACCCATCTCTGAAGACTACGCTAGACTGTTGAACAGAATAGCGAAGGACGGAGGAGAAAAGACTCAGTCCAAGTCTTCTCGCCGAAAGGAGAAAGAAGCTAAGGGTCGCGCAACCAAGCCCATTAGCCAGGTTACTCCTAAGAGCTCCTTAGGGCGCGCCTTTGGCCGCCTTCGTCACAAGAAGAGGTCCGACCCCTCTGATGATGATGATGAGGATAGCTCTGACTCCAGTGAGTCGAGCTCATCTGACAGTGAGGACTCACCTCCGAGTGGATCGGATTCGTCGAGCTCTGATGAGAGCTCTGATTCCTCCACTTCCTCCTCCGAATCTTCTGAGGATAGAGGCCGCCGCCGCCGAAGGACCCGAAAGGGCCGAAAGGAGCGTAAGCATCGCAAATCTCGATCAATGGCCTATGTTAGGACCTTGATCAAGCCTACCCCGCCGGAGAAGTACTCTGGTACTGCCGATTTACAGCAGTTCCAGAAGTTCCTTACCCATGGGACCGCCTACGTCAAGTATGGCCTGGTAGAGAAACGACGACAAGTTTTAGTTTTGTCTGAATTCCTCACCGGAAGAGCATATACTTACTATGCCAGGGCCGTTTCTCACCATCCGGAGAAATGGACCCTCGAGGAGTTCTTCATTGGACTCTTCAATGCGTGTTTCCCTCTGAATTACAGGGATAAGCAACGCCAGCGCCTGGAACGCTGTCAACAAGGCAATCGATCAGTCAGGGACTACGTTGCTGAGTTGAATGAATTATTCCTTACAGTCGGTTCTTACCGCAAAAAGGAAAAGGTCGTGAAGTTGTTCCACAACTTCCGTCCGTCGATTCGAAAGGCCCTTTACATGGCCAAGATCAATCCAGAGACTGCCAAATGGTCTCATGTAGTTCGCGAGGCCGAATACATTGAGATGGCAGAGGCTGTTGGCAATGAGGAACGTCGAAATGATCGACCTGACCATAGCCGAAATGAACAGCGCCGAGACCCTCAGCCTCCCAAAGCTGGAAATGGTGGTGGAAACTCTCACCGTCAGGGTTCTCGCCAAAATCATCAGACCAAGTCTAATGATCAGCGCCGTCACAAGCCTTCCACGTCTGGAAATAATTCTGGATACGGGAAGAATGAGTCCAATTCCTCCAAATCAAATGGAGGAAACGCGAATGCCAAAACTCACCTCAGCGAGGAAGAGAAAGAGCAACTTCGCGCTGAAGGACGTTGCTTCCGTTGCAAGGAACCCGGACATATGTCCAGGAACTGTCCCAAGGCCAATACGGCTAAAGGAAGCAAAGGGAAACCACCTGGAGTTAGTAACTTCAGCGTAGGAATTGACTTTGACCGCACCGAAAAACTTCGTGAGGCAAGTCTGGCCGAGACCACTCAAACCTTGAACCTTGGTATGGTGGACTGGGCCCTTGACGATGACACAGATTCTGAAGTGTCTGATGCGTCAGTAACCGATCATAATTCGGATTTTGAGTTTCCGGGAAGGGAGATCATACCTCCCAGGGAACTTTACCCTGACTTCGTCGACCCGTTTGATGAGCGATCAAACGCGCACAAGAAGCTAACGGGTGCTGAGCTCGATGATATCCTCTCAAGGGATATTAGCGTACCTATCTCATTGAGAACTTGGCACCGTCATCCTGAGCGCGAGTGGTTAATCTTCACGGACTTTCGAATGAAGTTCGCCCAGAAAGATGAAGCCATTTCGGGCCCTAGAATGACTATTGGTGATGTTCACGCGAGGAAGATGATGTTCCTGCTTGAAAGTTCGTCACCCTATCCAGGAGATTCTAAGGAATCACTTACAGATATTGACACCCGTTTCCTGGTGTACCAAACCGATCCTGACCACTTGATTGTGATGGATAGTGTTCACCCTGAGCACGATGGTTTGAGAGTTCGAATTAGCACAGTTGAGAATCCGGAATTCTCACCTGCTGCGTGGTACGCTCGTGCAATGAGCCAGTACACGAACAAACCGATCTATGATTATGATCGGATGTGCACTAAGTTATCCCCTCCGGATATGTGGGCTTGGAATGCCCAACGCGTGCTTGATTCCAGTTTCCGACCTAAGGAACAGAAGCGCGTCAGGATCTTTGACGTGCACAGAATCAATAATGATGAATATGAAATCATTGATACTTACCGGCGATCAAAGAATTTGATTGCTGGAAGGTACCTTCGCATGCGCAAGTTCAATCTGAACAACTGGTATGCGAAGAGGGTTCTGAAAAGACCTCGATGGGACTTTTTTGAGAGAGGAGAACATGATTTGCTCACCAATCTCTTCAAAGTACGCCCACAGCCTCGCGC
The DNA here is from genome assembly GCA_944990035.1 of Clitopilus passeckerianus. Lineage (NCBI taxonomy): Eukaryota > Fungi > Basidiomycota > Agaricomycetes > Agaricales > Entolomataceae > Clitopilus > Clitopilus passeckerianus. Next base: position 385,594 of record CALYLX010000100.1, read on the forward strand.
TTACCCTTACCGAGGCAATAGGAGAAGGAATGATCGACGCACTGGCATCATCATTGATCTTTACGGTCAGCAGGTACAGGCTGGTACGTACCCTTCTTTGCAAAGGAACGCGTCAATGACAAAAGACCCTTCTAGGTCCGTTCCTAAGCCACTCGTTGTTGTTGTCCGCATCAATGGGCACCCGGCGAAGGCGTTAATCGACTCAGGATCACTTGGTGATTTTGTGTCAACAACGTTAGTTCAACAACTCAACTTGACGAGGAAGGAACTAACTTCACCTATTTTGGTACAGCTTGCTGTGCAAGGGTCGCGCTCACGCGTGAATTATGCCGTATCCGCCAGGCTGGAATACCAGGGGATAGGAGAGGATCGTCATTTTGATGTAATTAACATCTCAAATTATGATGTGATTCTTGGCACACCATGGCTGTATCAGCATCGAGTGACATTCAGTGTGAATCCACCGAGCATTACAATTGGTAACCTCACCTCGTTACCCCTGAAGGGTCCTGGTGTAACGACATTGTCCTCTCGGGCAATGTCCTTGTATGAAGATGACCTCGAAAAGATTCGAGAGAAACTTTGTGAGTATGCGAGACCACTCTGTAAACTTGCGAGTGAGACTCCGTTGCCTCCTTTGAGGGCAATAAACCATACTATACCTTTGATTGATCCGCATAAGGTGTATCCGTGGCGTCCATCGCGTTGTCCTGAACCGATGAAAGCGCAATGGATTGAAAAAAGGGACGCGTATATCAAAAGCGGCAGGTGGAAGGTCACCAGTGCTGGGAATACCGTTCCCATTCTGTTCGTAAAGAAGCCTGGAAAGGCTGGAGAACCAATCAGAATGCGTACCGTGTTTGATTTGCGCGAGCGCAACGCAAATACCAAGAAGTTATTATCTCCTTTGCCGGATATTGATGGTATCTTGAGGAGGGCCGCTGCTGCAAAGTATCGGTCAATTATTGACGGGCAGGACGCGTATGAACAGATCAGGATCGTACCTGAACATGTTGAACGCTCTGCTGTTTCCACCCCCGATGGAAACATGGTCAGTAATGTCGTGCAACAGGGAGACTGTAATGCACCGGCAACCTACCAAGCGCTAATGAACTACCTGTTCTCATCGTATATTGGCCGGTTCCTTGATGTATATCTCGATGATATCATCATTTATTCGAATACCCTGAAGGAACACATCGAGCATGTCAGAATTGTGCTCGATATTCTGAAAAGGGAACGGTTTTACCTTTCGGAGAAAAAGCTCCAATTCCTGTGCAAGGATATGAAGGTACTCGGACGCATCATCGACGATGAAGGGATCAAAATGGATCCTGAAAAGGTCGATGCGTTGGTAAAATGGAAGGTCCCTACGAACAGAGACCTTCTGCGAGGATTTCTCGGTGCGGCCGGATACCTCGCAGATGACATTGACCGTGTACGCATCCCGATGGGGATTCTACACGGTTTGACGGGTGATACTGTTCCCTTCCGTTGGGAACACACCCATCAACGCGCCTTTGAAGATATCAAACGGTTAGCGTCATCGTGCAAAGACCACCACCGGAAACCACTTACCTATGGAAAGGACACACCTCCAGTGAACCTTGTAACCGACGGTTGCATCACTGGAATTGCTGGTGTCGTCAGCCAAGGGGAAGATTGGAAAACGGCCAAAGTGGCTGCGTTCTATTCGGCTAAGCTGAATTCTGCGCAACAGAATTATCCTGTGCACGAGATCGAGATGTTAGCCGGCGTGGAATCCATGCTAAGGCATCGCGACATACTGCAGGGTGTCCATTTTCGATGGTACACAGACCACAAGGGTCTTGTTCACCTGCTGAAGCAAAAGGACCTGTCGGGAAGACAGGCCCGGTGGTTAGAAAAGATCTCCGAATTTGACTTCGAGATCATCTACGTACCTGGAGTGGAGAATATCCTTTCGGATTCTCTATCTCGATTGTATTCCTTCGATGCGCCAGGGACGGTGAGGGCCAGAAGCGAATACACATACCATGATGTCATCGATAATGACAATCTGGTGGTACACGGCATTACAATGCCAGTTCTCGTCGGTTTAGAGGGCGAGATGGCGCAGCTTTCATTAGCTGCCGGTGAACTTGAGGTGGAGGGCGCGAATTCTGGTGAAAACGCGTCTCCCGTTTCAGGTAACGACGCACCGAAGACACGGAAACGCCGTGTGGTGCCACCTGCGGAGTCAGGTCGTCCAGAAACGGCAAATGAGTTTGCTAAGCGGACAGTCCGAAATTTCGTGCTGAAGGGACCTCAGCAACGAAAGGAGGGCGAGGGTGGTACCCAAAGTACACAAAAACTTACCATCCGACTTCCTGCGCGTAAGAAATCAGTTCAAACGCGTGAAAAGGCTCTAGATGACGCCCAGATTGAAGAAGACGGTTCTCACAAAGAACCAGAACTTTGGTTGCCTAATTGGGAAGCAGATCAAGATGAGGCGCTCGCAAAGAGATCTCAAAGTCTTGCCGACCGATTTGCCGCAATTCCATTGGTGGAATTGTTGAACGGAGGGCGCGAGCCCATCGATTTACTCGGAAATATTCAAAACAGATATTCCGAGGATAGCTTCTTTGCTAAAATTGTCGAGAAGCCGAGTGAATTCAGGAACTTTGAGGTAGATGACAACCTCGTTTACCTGAAAGAGCGAAATCTAAGATTGCTCTGCATTCCTCACGTTCTTCTCAATGGAAGAAACATCCGGGAAGTTGTGATTTCAGAAGCACATTCGCTTCTAGCACACTTAGGCGCCCGGAAAACCACTACATACCTTCGGGACCATGTTTGGTGGAAAAGTCTGATTACAGACGTTCAGGCATATTGCGATAGCTGCATTACATGCAAGCGCTCCAAGCCTAGCAACCAGAGACCCTATGGTCTTTTGCACCCACTTCCGGTGCCATCGCACCCTTGGGAAGTCATCGGGATTGACTTTGTCGGTCCCTTACCCCTATCAAAGGATAGGAATGCCACCTATGATTCCATTACGGTCGTCATAGATCATTTGACTGGCATGGTGCACTTGATACCATCGAGAATTAACTATACAGCTCGAAATGTAGCTGAATTGGTATTCTCTGAGGTCTACAAACTACATGGGCTACCTAAGGCCATTGTTAGTGACCGTGATACGCTATTCACGAGCGTATTCTGGACGCGTCTCCACGGATTGATTGGAACGCAGCTCAAACTGTCGAGCGCTTATCATCCTGAAACGGATGGCGCAACTGAGCGTGCAAATCGCACTGTAACTCAGATGATTCGTCAGTGCATCGGACCGAATCAACGAGATTGGGTATCACGATTGCCGGCGGTCGAATTTGCAATCAATACTGCAAGATCTGAGGTTACTGGGTACTCTCCGTTCTTTCTGAACAATGGAAGAATGCCTCGTAGTTTGATCACGAATGCTCCACATGATACTGAGTATCCAGGAGTACGAGTCTTTGCTCAGAGACTCAGAAATGCGATTCTGTCCGCACATGATAGCATTTTGGCTTCGCGTGTGAAGTCTATCAGAACCGCAAATAGACGGCGTCAATTAGCCCCTTTCAAAGAGGGAGATCTCGTCTACATTTCCTCGAAAAACATGACCTTGCCTAAGGGTTCTGTTAGGAAATTCATTCCGAAGTTTGTGGGACCTTATCTCATTCTCAAAGACTTCGGAAATTCATCATACCGCGTTAAATTGCCCTCTAGCATGAAACAGCGCGGTATTCACGATGTTTTTCACGCGTCGCTTCTTAGGATTCACGTTCCTAACGACGACAGGTTATTCCCCGGTAGGCTTGATAGCCAGATTGCCGAGGTCGATGATCCCGACCAAGAATGGACGGCCGACAAGATCATTGAACACACTGGCGCGAAAACTGACGCTATTTTCAAAGTTCTTTGGAAATCTGGTGATGAAACTTGGGTTCCTTACACCCAGGTTGCTGATATGAATCTCATTGAGCCATATCTGGACCTACTTGGGGTGGATAGTATTGCTGAGTTACCTCTCGGAAAAGGCAAACCCTCAAGATGATCCACAGGTATTCCTGGGGACTATGGACCTCCTTCCAGGATATAAAAGCCCTGTTAAACCGCTCTTATTGACCCATTCCTCTACAGATACAGTTCTCTATAGGAATACTTCGCTTTCCCCACCAGCTCGCGTCTCTACCCCCGCTCCTCGCGTCCATCAATCTCACATCAATATGCCGCAAGTACGCAATGTCAAGCCGTTCGAGTGGAACCAGTTCACTCTCACCACTAGAGGCGTATACCTCATCACGAATGCGATGACCAACGTCACCGTCACCATTCACCCTCTCCAACTTCGACTCTACTTTGCCTTTGACAAGGCTATCCGCGCCGGGAAATTCAAGACCGGGATTCCCGCCGGATATACGCAGGTCGCGGTCGCGTTTAATTCTAGCGCAGCCACAGAGCATCGTCTGTGCACTTACGAGCCCACTCAAGGTGGATGGATCCCACACGGCCCGCCTATCCCTTACAATGAATTCTCCTTCGAGTACAATGACATCGACTCTATCATCCACGACCCTGCATTCCAGGCACTTCGTCACCAACTCCAACGGGAATTGATCCCTTCTCGACTCCTTGAAATCGATGAAGCACTGCAATATCCCCTGCGCCAGCAGGCTGCACGTCGCATCAAGGCAGAAGAGAAGCAGGCCAAGAAACACGCCAAGAAACTTCTCAAGGCTCGTGCCGGAGGACAGAAGCCGAAGAAAAACACTTCGCCTTCTAATAGTCGTACAAACGCTATAAACTATTCGCTCCCTATCCCGAAACACGGTCTTTATCATACCCGTACACCTCCTGCGACTCCTACCACTTCTGCTGCGACGCCCACCACCATGGGCAATCTCGGTCCCCTTATGGACTTCTTTGATCCCGGCGTCCCCGCTTCTGGCAACTCTGGTGCCGTCGCCGGCCCGAGCAAACCCAGCTCATCTTCTTCGTCCTCGTCCGCCGCCTCGTCCCGCGACAATCTCATGGAAGATCCCATGGACTTCGACTTTGGCAACTTGGATCTTTGAGGGGTCCTTCCGCCAACGCTACACGACCCCTGGAGGGCGTATGTGGCGAATACGTGACAATGTTATGCTTACTTCATCCAGATAAGATTAGATTACTATTCCGAGCTCGTTCTATACATCCGTACATCGTAGCTACTTCACAGATTACGTTAGCTATACCTAGGAATTAGTATATAAAGGTCCTGTACACGACTTAGAGAGACCAGCAATCTCGAATAGAAGAGGACTTACACCTGCTCTCTCGAGGCTACGTGTGACGCGACTGTGATACTCTCACACTCCCGCCACACGCTGCAAGGAGTTGCCCAACTACTTGCCGATGTGTACCTAGTCGTCGATGCCTTGGATGAGCTCAGAGACGATGTCCGACCGGAATTAATCAATGAGCTCATCTCGCTTCAACGACCACTCTTCTTAACGTCCCGCACACTCTCCGACTTTCCCGGTTTCAAGGAGCCTGATTTCACGATTCGGGCGCCCGATGATGATTTCCGCACGTACATTTCGACCAAAATCGCATCTTCCCCTAAGCTAGAGCGGCTTCTTCAAACGCCCGCAGTTCGAGAGGAAATTGTCACCAAAATTCATGCGCGATGCAATGGGATGTGAGTAAGAAACATGTATTTGAGGGGCAATGAAGCTGAGATCACCTGATAGGTTTCTTCTGGCCACTCTTCAGGTTGATGCGTTGATATCAACTGGCATCATTGACGCCAAAGGTCTGCGAAAAGCAGTCGAGCAACTCCCTTCTTCACTAAACGCCCAATATGCGCTCACATTCACGCGAATACAGGCTCAAAAGGCTCAGGAACGGGATTTGGCATGCAGAGTGATTGTATTTGTGACCCACGCCACCCGTATTCTCCGGGTCGATGAGCTTCTTGACGCGCTAACAGTCGACGTCGAGGCGGCTTCTGTTGAAGTGGAGTGTCGTACTTTGGAAGAGATCTTGGTTGGTGTTTGTATGGGGTTGGTGACAATTGAGAAGGAAACCGGAATGGTCCAGCTTATCCGTATGTCCTCTCCATATTGGATTCTTCCTGGGCTCATCCTTGACTATCCCAGACTATACCACGCAAGAATTCTTCAAACGCCAGAACAAAACACCTTTTTTCAGTGACCCACATGCGTTCATTGCGGATACCTCTGTGATATACATAACTCATGCCGACATTGACCTCGGCACAATTGTTTACACCTACCACTTGAGAGGGCTCAAGTCCTACCCATTCCTCCACTATGCCTGCTATAGTCTGGGTCATCATATGCACCAGGCAAGTGGCGCTGGCAAACGTCAAATCTCCACCCATATTCGTAAGCTGTATTGTCAGCGACCTAATCTCCTGCTGCCGCTCCCAATGGATTCGTGGAGGATGGAACACGGGAAAGCCTTTCATTTTGCGGGTTTTTATGGACTGGAAACTTTGTTTGGAGAGGACCGTGAAGAGGTTGATCAGAACCCAGCACTTCAATATTCGCTGTTAAAAGAGCTCAATGCACAAAACGTTGATGGTCATACGCCCCTTCACTTTGCAGCCCAGAATGGCCACGAGTTGGTCGCTCAATTGCTCCTCAACTCCATCGGCATTGAGGTCAATCCAAAGAATGACAAAGGAAATACACCACTTCACTTTGCAGCCCAGAATGGGTACGAGTCGGTCGCTCAATTGCTCCTCAACTCCACCGGCATCAAGGTCAATCCAAGAGATACGCGTGGATTGACACCACTTCACCAGGCGGCCTCGAAAGGACACGAGTCGGTCACTCGATTGCTTCTGAACTCCACCGGCATCGAGGTGAATCCAAAGGCTGAAAACGGATGGACACTACTTCACCTTGCATCCCATAATGGGCACGAGTTGGTCGCTCAATTGCTCCTCAACTTTACCGGCATCGAGGTCAATCCAAGAGATGCGCATGAATGGACACCACTTCACCTGGCGGCCTCGAAAGGGCACGAGTCGGTCGCTCGACTGCTCCTGAATTCCACCGACATCGAGGTCAATGCAGCGAAGAAAGATGGATGGACACCGCTTCACCTTGCAGCCTTTAATGGGTGCGAGTCGGTCGCGCAATTGCTCCTCAACTCCGCCGGCATCGAGGTCAATGTGAAGTCCAAACAAGGTCATACGCCGCTTCACCTTGCAGCCAGCGAAGGTCACCAGTTGGTCGTTCAGTTGCTCCTGAACTCTACTGCAATAGAGGTCAATTCAAGAGAGGATGATGGGTGGACACCCCTTCACTTCGCATCCCGGAATGGGCACGAAGCGGTCGTTCGACTACTCCTTGGATTCCCTGGAGTGGATGCCCACATCCGAGGTACTGGCGAACCCCCTTGGGACAAAACTCCTCTTGAGACGGCCAGGTCTAAGAATCACCTCCATATCGTCGCCTTGTTTGAAGAGATGGGGTTTTCGGACGTGGATAATTCAGAAACGGCTTGATTACTTTTGTTATTTCCTTTATGGATCCAAGAATCTGTACTTGATTATATCAAGAACAGCCATGCCTACGATACTTCCGGAATATTAAATTTGATTTGGTATACGTAGTGACCGGATACATATAACTCTTGGTTCACCCCACCTTCATGTACACTCGACATAGATGATACTTAGTCCACCAGAGTATCGATGATTAGCATAGGTGCCACAATCAGGTTCCTCTCTGGTCGTATTCATAATACCCAGCGTTGAGGCACGGCACGATATCCTGACATAGGCATCGCGAAACCCCTCCAATCCATACAGAAAGGGACGTCGGTGCTGGAGAGCCTCATCTTGTATCATGGAGAACACCCCAGGCGAGTAGAGCTCGAGAGACTAGATTGAAACAACGGTGCATGGCAAGAATGTTGGCACTAGGTTGAATAGGCTTCCCATTATCAATGATCAATGAACATTTGACCCGAAAACAGGAGTTAACTCTAACGAGCGTTCAGAAAGAGGGCAGGATGAACAGTGTCAGGTGGTCATCTGCGAACCGCTATTATTCACTGGTGGATATAATCCACCTGGTCGAGCGGGGAGCTACGTCGGTCGTGCTCAACATCTTGACGTACGGTAGCGACGCTCGAGATGTCTTCCAGGGCGAGAAAGCTTGGTGTTCCACACAGAACAGGTCAAGGTTGGGATCAGCATGTACAGCTTTCCATGCGTAGTCAAAGACGCTGTGTCTACATGAGAGCTTTTTAACGACAAGATACTCGGAACGTACGAACCTATCTCATAGAAGATCTGACCCAAATACCCCAGCTACTATATCCTGAACAATGGTAATCGTGCTGCTTTTGCGAAGAGGTGATATTCCTTTGGAGGCCAGTCTCGCAACTTCGTCCGTCACGATAACGCGATGCACGGGAGCATTCAAGGAGGACATCGGACAAATTCTGCAAAGCTGGCCGAATGTGAGGAAACGATGTCAAACTGAGTCGAAGCCTTGGAAAGTAGTTGCTGGAACTAGTTGAGGTAAAGCTTGGGGCGGAGATTTATTTTGGAGTCGATATGAGAATATCCTAAATTTCGAGACGCAACGGCTCCGCTAATCTTGCATGACCCATACATTGACTGCAATAAGTGGGCTTATAAGAGGTAAATCAAGTGTAGGTAAGGAATCCCACCAACCTGGGTTACTAAATCCTGTATGATGTCCATCATCCTGGACACAACATATAGTTTCCGTTTGGATCCAATCCTGCAACACTTCTGACAGCCTTGAGAAGCAGAGCGCGGACATGACACGAGGTATGAAGCTTGATGTTGAAGCCTTGAAATTGGGAGAGGGGATCAAAGAAATGTAGTGGCCCGGTAGTGGTCGACCACTGGCCGACCAAGAACTTGAATTGGGTCGGATTTGGGAGGCTGCGTCCTCAGAAGTCAACAGCTAGCAGTGACAGGTTTGCATAGCGTCGTATCATTTCCGCCTGCCCGGGCACCGACATCATTGACCTCGCGGGCGGCATCATTGTTGTGGTAGTGGTGCGGACGTGGGTATGATTTGGATGGAAGGAGAGGCGAGGAAGGGCAAGAAGATGCGAGATGATGTGGGTGAGAGCACGACCTGTGTTGGGCAAGCTAGGAGCAACGCCAAAGGCCTCTCTAGGCGACCATTGGGCCTTCTGCACATTTTGTATAGACACAGCGTATCTTTCGAGTGCTGCACGAGTCACTGATGTGGGAATTCCGGAAATGTGGTTGGAGGCACAGAACGAGTCGCTTCGCTTGAAGGTTGGAATGCTAGGATTGGGGAGGACGATGTGGATGGTCTCAGTCAGCAGTCAGATGGTGCCGATGATGATGTCAGAGGGGATGCAGAAGGGATTGTGTATTTGCTCTGAGACGGGTCATCAGCTTCATGGGTGGGCGGCGGCGAGAGGTATGGGCAGATTTGCAGTGAGCAGCGTGCTACAGAAGAGGGGTGATGGTGGAGCAAGTGATTGCCCTGCGCTGTCAGCCATTTGAGCGGAGAATATGCGTTACATGCATACAAAGTTACAAGTCGACCAGGTGCATTTAGCAATTGAGAGTCCAGCAGTTCTGTTCGAATAGCCACTGCAAGAACGTCGGCCGGCCAGTCGCCAACCGGAAGGCGCTAAGACCTCCAAACTACACAAGGACAAACAATCGACCTTTTCCTTTCCTCAACCTCGACCGTCTTAACATCCATCCACAGTCAGACGATATCGGGACTTCCCGTTGTCCATGGGAATTAACTCTTGGAGCGGTATCTCTGTCAGAATGCCGACTTCCGAGGAGAAATAATGCAAGCTGAGGATGACGGACGACCATAGAAGTCACGGTTTACCCTCGTAGATCTGAGGACTTGTGCCAAGGTACATTCATTTTTCTTTGCTGCTTCTCCGCTCTCCGTCTTGGGTGTTCGCCAGCAGATCTATGAGCACCTTCCCTTCACCTCGTCCTCCTTTTTGACAAACAAAGAGCACGTTACCGATAGCTCTATTTTTAGATTCTTCTGCAAAGCTCAAATCTTGCAAGCACAACTCAAATCCTGCAATGCAGTTACATTCGACGCCGTAAACCTGCGAACTCTGATGATTAGCTCTTCCAGGACGAGGTCAGTCATATACTTCCCGCTATTGGACCGACAATCTGACCTCTTTCTTTCAGAGCTTGACTTCAACCATCTACACTGGCCGTCTCGCAAGACAGGTTTCTTCAAGGTTCACTCGGATTAGTGCAACTTCGTTTGTCCTGGCTGCTAGAGGCGGCGTTCCTCGCGTCCAGCTCGAAGCTATCTCCCGCCTGCATGCCTTCATGCTGCTCACCACCCACCCTGGAGAATGCGAGGTTCCGTCTGAACTCGGGTACCAGTCACGGCAACTTCCCATCTTTCAGAGTGCATGCCAGATGAACCGGCACCTGCGGGGTCCCAACAGATAGACGCCGCATCTTTCGTCGATGAAGAACTCCATGTCGCCTCCGCCTGTCTCTAAGAATGGCATATAGGTTCATGGGTCGTTCTGTCGCTCTCCAAGGGGCGGAATGAAGAATCACTCTTATGAAACCGGACAATGGTGAGTTGTCTTCCCGCTATTTTTTTCAAGCCGGATATCTTACCACCCATCTAGCAAGTGTAACCCAACGATAAATGGATGAACCAGGCTTTGCACGGAACGCCCTCCTACGAAGCTTCGACAACCTGGCGTTCAAAGCCTCAAGGTCACCGACACGAGCTGCCGCTGACACCGCTCTTTATGAGGCCTCCTGGAAGCTGGTAGCCACTCAGGACTGCCAGAATTCGAGTGGCTCACTGCTGACCCATATCCGAGTGCATGGCGCATGAAAGGCTCATCGCCACCATCAGGCTGGTCCAGCACATCCACTGGCACCCTCCCTTTCGACATGTGGAGAAAGGAATACTGTTATTCGCCTACAAGCCCAACAACGTTATCCTTCTACCCTGGAGATCAACGCTACCGAAGTCTATCAGCTACGCCACCACCATGGCGTAGGGCTCTTCGTGGCCTGGCCTACGTCAAGAGGGACCAAATGGTCCTTTTATGTTACTGGCGCCTTCAGGGCAGCGACATGCTAAATTTGGAGTCATTCGGCGGCCACTGCTTCAACACACCGATCTAGGCCCTCCGATGCGTTATCAGCTGTCGTGAATAACAGAGATACGATCGTGGTATGTTCTTCTCTTTTCTTGGAGTATTCCCTGTTTAAAATTTCCTCGTTCTACCTCAGGTTTCTCATGTGCTTTCTCGCACCTCAACAGTCGCGTCACTTCAACCCCAACTTCCCGTGAACACGGCGAACGTGGCATATAGCCACCTCTTCACTTCAGGATGTGGTTCTATGTCGGTCGGAACTCAGGAGACCAATCCCCATCCTCTGTGCAACAATTAATGGTCCCGCCCCCGACATCTACATAGGAAAAAGCAGCACTCGTGCCAGCTCCTGCTACAGAACCTATTGCTTGTCCAAACGGCGAGTACCCAGCACCCATTCCGTTCCGAACTTCAGACGTTGAACGAGATTGGGCTGCACCTTCCTCTCTACGGCTTCCTCCGGGCCACCCGATACTACACTTCGTCCCACCCACGTCGCAGATCTTCAAACTTCAAGAATCCGCCACCTTTGCCCCTAGGAACAGCCCCCTGTCAGCGCATCATGATCGAAAGCCCATTCCCAATCCACCTCACATTCGCTACTCGTGATTGGCTCTCGCTCTCAAGGAGTACTTGTGACTGTCAGCCTCGTCCCCAGTTTTACCTATTCGCGAATGGTGGGCAGGGTTGGCGGCAACCGTTAAAACCCCAGATCCCGTGGTCACTGGATCACCCCATCCCGCACTCAACGTCGATTTGGAACCCCCGGTCTCTCATGTCCAGTACCGGACCTCAAGTTCAGCTCAAACTACCAAAACTGGGCCTCCTGACGCCATGATCCAAAGGGGCACCCCATATACCTGGTTGGAAGCGTGCCTACCACCGGACTCAACACACTACATCCGCCACCGTAGTGTTCAGGACCGCGAACCAGGGAGAGGTCGATGGCTCACCGATTCTAGTGGATGGTAATGGGCCAGTCCAAACAGCTGAGCCATGGCGTAATCTCTCTGTTCCCACCCACGTCGCAGATCTTCAAACTTCAAGCATCCGCCACCTTTGCCCCTAGGAACAGCCCGCCGTCAGCGCATCATGATCAAAAGTTCTTTCCCAACCCACCCGCATTCGCCACTCTTAATTGCCTCTCGCTCTCAAAGAGTACTTGTGACTATTAGCCTCATGCCCAGTTTTACCTATTTGCAAATGGCGGGCAGGGTTGGCGCCACCCGTTAAAACCCCAGATCCTGTGGCCACTGGATCACCCTATCCTGCACTCAACGTCGATTTGGAACCCCCGGTCTCTCATGTCCAGTACCGGACCTCAAGTTCAGCTCAAACTACCAAAACTGGGCCCCCTGACGCCATGATCCAAAGGGGCACCCATATGCCCAGTTAAAAGCGTGCCTACCATCGGACTCAACACACTACATCCGCCACCGTAGTGTTCAGGACCGCGAACAAGGGAGAGGTCGATGGCTCACCGATTCTAGTGGATGGTAATGGGCGAGTCCAAACAGCTGAGCCATGGCGTAATCTCTCTGTTCAGAGTGATTGCGAAGAGGTACCGGACAGTTTGGAAGGCTTCGGTAGATGCTGCGGATGGTAATACAGGACGTTTATTTTTCATTCTTGGTTTAGTCGATATTGATTTGTTACGCTCCAGTAGATGGTGATCGGGCAGAGAAGCGCATGTAGAGCTCGTTTCGATGATGACTTAAGGTAGTTAGCCACACATCCTCTGGATCAACTAGTTGTTGCGGTTATGCGTAGTTGGAGTCGTATTACTGTTTTCTTTCTTTCTTTCTTTAGAAGAGGTTATTTTATTTTACCTCTGACTCGTATGCTATCTACTCCACTTTGATGATTCGTGTGGCATTCAAGTACTCTTGGGCCGAAATCACATGCTGCTTGAATTCCGTTTTGAGAGCTCTATGGCCGTGCTGAGGTTCTCAGCCATCGTCTATGCATGAAATCTGAATCTTCGAACATCGAACTGACCGAAAGTCAGGCTGTTGGTAGATGGCCGCCAAATTGGAGGAAAAGCTGTGCCAACCACTTCATAGGCGCTGTCAGACCCTCGTGCATATGCCTCGTGGTGTCTGAGCAACTCTAAGTTGCTTGTTACAATGCAAACTTTCCTCCATCCCACCAGCTGCTGTAATCTGCGTCTCTAGTCAACCCAACTGGATCCACTCGAATGGATTCATACGAAGCCACAAACCATGAACCTACGGATAGTAATTATGGCAATCAAACAAGACATCCAACCCATTCTCATATGGATGTCTTGTGGCAGTCGAACAGTATCGCAGCTGGACGCGACACCATTTTCAACATCCTAGCAGCAGCTGATGCACCCCAACTCAGTTCTATTGCAGGTAGGCATGGAGGGCACACACTGTTCTCAACAGATAGACTGACATCGTTGGATAGATAGACGAACACTCGCCAACTGGCTGTCGTCACTGAACCACCATAAGGTTCACAAAGATATACTTGAGAAGGTGACGGAAGGAACTGGCTCGTGGATTTTTGAACATCCGAAGTTCATCGACTGGAAATCCAAAAAGGCCAATATCCTGTGGGGGACTGGTATACGTACGTCTTCCTCTATATTTCAGGATGACTCCAGCAGAATCTAACGTTTCTGATTGCAGCTGGAGCAGGCAAAACCTGTCTTACGTGAGGAAATCTTTTTCTTTCCGGCTGTCTGAGTATTCATTTCAAACTGACAGGTCAATTGTCGTTGAACATCTCATCAACGATAAACAACTTGAAGCAACCGTCGTCTACATTTACTGCCAATACAATGATCAGCTATCCACCGCCGAAATATTAGCTTGCATGCTCAAGCAGATGGTCGAAGCTTCCGAGGAGGCTGCACAATACGTTGCGGAGAACCTTCATGAAAAATGCCTCCGTACTGAAACCAAGCCTTCAAAGTCGGAGCTGTTGACGGTGCTGCGAGGCGTTGCTCGACAATTCACCAAGCTCTATCTTGTCGTGGACGCATTGGATGAGCTCAGGGGCGACGTACGGCCAGAACTAGTCAACGCTCTCATATCCCTGCAACAATCACTCTTCCTGACATCTCGCCCGCTTTCCGATCTGCCCACACTAAAGGAGCCTGGCTTGTTCATCCAAGCGCCAGACCATGACTTTCACATGTTTCTATCTTCCAAGATTAGCTGCTTCCCCAAGCTAGAGCCACTCCTACGAGCATCTGGAGTTCGAGATGAAATTATCACCAAAATTCATGCTAGATGTGATGGCATGTGAGTATTGCGTGTCCTCCTAACACGCACTGTAGCTCAGATTATCTGTTAGGTTTCTACTGGCGGCTCTGCAGGTTGATGCATTAGCAACGAGCGGTATCGTCGACCCTAAAGGTCTACGGGAAGCCGTGGAACATCTGCCTACATCATTAGATGACCGATACGAGCTTACGCTGGAGCGAATCCGAAGACAAAGCATACAGGAGCAGGAGTTGGCTTGTAAAGCGATCCTGTTGATCACATATGCTACTGGCATTCTTGGCTTGGATGAGCTTCTGGAAGCACTCACGGTCGACATCCGAACGGGTTCTGTTGACCGGGAGCGGCGCACGACTGAGGAAACCTTGGTTGGTGTTTGTATGGGGTTGGTGAAAATTGAGAAGAAAAACAGAATGGTTCAGCTGATCCGTATGTCTTCGCCATGTTGGTTTCTTCCAAAACTAAATCATTCGCTTTGTTAGACTATACGGCGCAAGAATTCTTCAAAGGACGGAAGGACACACCAATATTCGGCGATCCACATAGGTTCATTGCAGATTCTTCTGCGATATACCTGCTTCATGCGGATATTAACTCCAGCACCATTACTACCCAGCACGACCTTCGAGAAACCAAATCCTCCTACGCCTTTCTCAAGTATGCGCACTCCAATTTGGGCCATCATGCATACCAAGCAAGCGACAGCGGCAAAGGCCAAGTCCCCATACATGTCGGCGAGCTTTTCCGCAATCGACCTAATGTACTATTGCCGCTACCCCCCCGGGGAAAGATCATTGATCACGTACAAGCAATTCATTTTGCTGCGCTTCATGGGCTAGAATCCCTATTTGAGGAAAACATCGAAGCCCTCGATAGAAACTCGACACGTGGATGTTCACCATTGTTCTATGCATGCCTAGGGGGCCATCCCGCCTTTGCTGAGCGAATATTGGACAACTTCAGAGCCAGCCTTGGTGCTGGATACGCAACAACATTTGGTGCTACTGTTCTTCATGCCGCATCCAGAAGCGGACAGCCAGACATTGTTAAACTTATGTTATCAATTGTCGGCCCCCAAAGCAGCATTTCAACGGTTCGACGCCTCTTTGGCTATATGAACATTGACGTCAATTCCAAAATGTCGAATGGAAGCACAGCTCTTCATCTGGCAGCGGAAAATGGATATGTGTCAGTGGTCAACACCCTTCTCAGCCATGGTGGGACACATCTCAAAAATTCCAGTGAACGACGAGGGGCAATTTGCACCTCATTGGCATCCATTGGAGCCCACTGGACGGTACTACGACGGGGATTCAGGTCTGTCAACGTTGACAGTAATGCAGGGGACAGGGATGGACAGACACCGCTTCACTTTGCAGCCTGCAATGGGCACGAGTCGGTTGCTCAATTGCTTCTGAACTTCCCGGGGATCCAGGTCAATCCAAAGGCCAACGACGGACAGACACCACTTCACATGGCAATCGGCAATGGGCATGGGTTAGCGGCTCAATTGCTCCTCGACTCCCCGGGCATCGAGGTCAATCCAAAGTCCAATGAAGGATGGACACCACTTCACCTTGCAGCGCAGAATGGGCACGAGTCGGTTGCTCAATTGCTCCTCAACTCCCCCGGCATCGAGGTCAATTCAAAGACCAACGACGGATGGACACCACTTCACCTTGCAAGCTGGAAAGGGCACGAGTTGGTCGCTCAATTGCTCCTCAACTCCCCAGGCATTGAGGTCAATCCAAAGACCGATGACGGATGGACACCACTGCACCTTGCAGTGCAGAAGGGGCACGAGTCGGTCGCTCAATTTCTCCTCAACTCCCCAGGCATCGAGGTCAATTCAAAGCCCAATAATGGATGGACACCACTTCACCTTGCAGCTTCAAAAGGGCACGAGTCAGTCACTCAATTGCTCCTCAACTCCCCGGGCATTGAGGTCCATTCAAAGTCCAACAAAGGATGGACACCACTTCACCTTGCAGTGCAGTTTGGGCATGAGTCAGTTGTTCAATTGCTCCTCAACTTCCCGGGCATCGGGGTCAATCGAAAGTCCGAAGAAGGATGGACACCACTTCACAAAGCAGCGGAGAATGGGCGGGAGTCAGTTGCTCAATTGCTCCTCAACTCCCCGGGCATCGAGGTCCATTCAAAGTCTAACGAAGAATGGACACCACTTCATCTTGCAGCGCAGTTTGGACACGAGTCAGTCGCTCAATTGCTCCTCAATTCCCAGGGCATTGAGGTCAATTCAAAGCCCAACAACGGATGGGCACCACTTCACCTTGCAGCGCAGAATGGGCACGAGTCAGTTGCTCAATTGCTCATCAACTCCCCGGGCATCGAGGTCAATTCAAAGACCAACGACGGATGGACACCACTTCACCTTGCAAGCTGGAAAGGGCACGAGTCGGTCGCTCAATTGCTCCTCAACTCCCCAGGCATTGAGGTCAATTCAAAGTCCAACAATGGATGGACACCACTTCACCTTGCAGCGCAGAATGGGCATGAGTCAGTCGCTCAATTGCTTCTCAACTTCCCGGGCATCGAGGTCAATTCAAATACCAACGACAGACAGACGCCACTTCACATGGCAATCAACAATGGGTATGGCTCAGTGACTCAGTTGCTCCTGAACTACCCGGGCATCGAGGTTAATCCAAAGTCCAACCACAGAGGGACACCACTTCACCTTGCAGCGCAGAATGGGCACGAGTCGGCCGCTCAATTGCTCCTCAACTCCCCGGGCATCGAGGTCAATTCAAAGTCCAATGACGGATGGGCACCACTTCACCGAGCAGCGCAGAATGGGCACCAGTCGGTTGCTCAATTGCTCCTCAAGTCCCCAGGCATCGAGGTCAATCCACAGACTGAAAAGGGATTGACACCACTTCACCTTGCAGTCCAGAATGGGCACGAGTCGGTCGCACAATTGCTCCTTAACTCCCCAGGCATCCAGGTCAATTCAAAGTCCAACGACGGATGGACACCACTTCACCGAGCAGCCATGCGCAGGCACAAGTCGGTCGCTCAATTGCTCCTCAACTCCCCAGGCATCCAGGTCAATTCAAAGTCCAACGACGGATGGACACCACTTCACCGAGCAGCGCAGAATGGGCACCAGTCGGTTGCTCAATTGCTCCTCAAGTCCCCAGGCATCGAGGTCAATCCACAGACTGAAAAGAGATTGACGCCACTTCACCTTGCAGTCCAGAATGGGCATGAGTCGGTCGCTCAATTGCTCCTGAACTCCCCAGGCATCGAGGTCAATTCAAAGTCCAATGACGGATGGACACCACTTCACCGAGCAGCGCAGAATGCGCACCAGTCGGTTGCTCAACTGCTCCTCATTTCCCCAGGCATCGAGGTCAATCCACAGACTGAAAAGGGATTGACACCACTTCACCTTGCAGCGGTGAATGGGCGTGAGTCGTTCGCTCAATTGCTCCTGAACTCCCCAGGCATCGAGGTCAATTCAAAGTCCAATGACGGATGGACACCACTTCACCGAGCAGTGCAGAATGGGCACGAGTCAGTTGCTCAATTGCTCATCAACTCCCCGGGCATCGAGGTCAATTCGAAGACCAACGACGGATGGACACCACTTCACCTTGCAAGCTGGAAAGGGCACGAGTCGGTCGCTCAATTGCTCCTCAACTCCCCAGGCATCGAGGTCAATTCGAGGTCCAACGACGGAGGGACACCACTTCACCGAGCAGCCTCGAATGGGCATGAGTCGGTCGCTCAATTGCTCCTCAACTCCCCAGGCATCGAGGTCAATCCAAAGACCAATGACGGATGGACACCACTTCACTTTGCAGCCCAGGATGGGCACAAGTCGGTCGTTCAATTACTCTTGTACTCCACTGGCACAGAGCTCAATGCAATAGGAGAAGGTGGATGGACGCCGCTACATGGTGCATCCCTGCGTGGGCATGAGTCGGTCGTTCAATTGCTCCTCAACTCCACCAACATAGAGGTCAATGCAAAGAGCAAAACGGGGTGGACACCACTTTACCTTGCGGCTGAAAACAGGCACGAAGGGGTCATCCAATTGCTCTTAGCTGTCAATGGCATTGAAGCCCGTGTCAGAGGCCAATCACTTTGGGATAACCCTCCTCTCGAAGTAGTCAGGTCGAAAAGCGGGCATCATTCCGTCACATTCTTCAGCCAACTACCAGAGTTCCCCGGCGTGGATTCAGATGATTCAAGTATGGCTTAATCACTATCGGGACTATTTTCCACCATGCATTCGTGGTCTATGCCTATACCTTTCCGGGCCGACGCACCTATACTAGTTAACATTCATGTTATTGACTACATATAACTGACTCCTGCATACTCTCGCTGTCTCATATCACTCACACATTTTCTTATATACAACAATTACAACGATTTGAACCATTAACGATGGTCGATAGCAGAATACTAGTACGAGCCTGGCACAGTCGGGCATAAACCTCTCGCGAATCACGTACTCCCTAACAATGCAATGGCGGCCATGTGCAAGTACGGTGTAGATGTACACTGATTCTCCGTCTGCAGTTATCGTAACATATGGATGTTCGTGTAGGAGGCCAGGAAGATATAGTATTGCGTGCTAAGCTGTTGATGTAAGACCTATCTATTATCTATTACTAGCCGTTACCCGTGCTTTGCACGGGCTGAAATTCAACGTTGTAATTTGACCCAAATACTGGGTGTAACAGGCCGTATGAACTATAATGACAGTGGTATGGGTGAGGAGCCACCCGTGAAGTTTCAGACCCGGTCCATCGTGAAACTACATTTCCTATCCCAGATCCCGATAAATTATCTTGAGATGTGTTCCCATGTTGTCTTTTGAATATCCTGAAAATTTGAATATTAGCATTTTTGCGAGCAAAACTTGAGTGTTGGGACACATCATACCTGGTGTGCAGCTCCCTCTATCTACTATCGGTAAGACACCGTGACTGAACATTCAGATAGAATCCCACCTCTGCCCAGGAAAAGAATTCCGTGAAGTGGGGTCCGTATCTTGCTGAGCCGGCCTCAGCTCCTGCGCTTGAGCTGATAGCCAGTATGGACTCCCTGGAGACGCAGTTATAGACAGGATCATCTGTCGAGCTTCCCATTATCGTAAGGTGTCTCGGAGGCACACCGTTTCGAGTACTCACCCAGAATCCCGTTCAAGGTTGAGCCCCCTTTCTGTTGCAGGCCATTTCCATTAACTTGAAGTTTGCAGGCTGTTTGCATACAGGCTCCGAGTCCCTGCCCCAAGCTGACCTGCCTTCAAACTCCGTCTCTGTGTCTAGGCAAAGAGTAGTAGCACGTGTGTTCTACAATCCAACTCCATCCTAGGCTTTTAGTGGATCATGGTTAGCGCGAGAATAAGAGAACGAACGGGTACATACGTTAGTGTGTGCACAGTTTCCGGCACGCCTGAATTATAACCTTGGAATTCTTCAAGCTGGCGGTAGTCATTGTGAAGTCTTCAGGTTAATCGGGCAACTATAAAGCTTGCCTGAGAGTATCCCCTCCGGTCGAGTCTGATTGTCTGTTAGATCCCGTGTAGTGAAAAGAGAGTCTGGATTCAAGAATTTGAGTGGATCCTGACTTGGTGCCCGCGAAGGAGCTCACCTGAGATCTTGCCGGCTACCCCCAAGCTTATGTGCTCGCTTTGCCCGTAAGTGAGCCAAGTTCCATGGGTCAAGATTTCGAAGGCAACAGGTCTGTTGAGTGTCAGATAAACGACTCTTCTTGTTGAGCGAGATGAATAATTTGTACTCACCTGCCTCATAAGTTCTGTGTGGTGATTCCATTTGGTTGCGGCCCCTATAAGCCCCGCGTTGTCAGTTCCATGTAGAGGCTGATCTGTACGTTCTACTGGAGGATGCTGCAACCCGGCTGAGTCAGAAAGAAGAGTTGTATGTAGCAGGTTGTGTAGCTGAACCGGTCCTCAGCTCATATGTTTGCCAGAGATCTGGTGGTCACTGAATAGTGTTATCCCGTGATTCGAAGGTAGCCCGTCATACGAAAGCCATCTGGAGCAATAGGTGGTTTGCTGAGCTTTTCATGTCCTAAGGAGGCGTAGTACAAAGTGCTTACCCACCGTCAATATGTTCATCCTGAGGAGGGGCAAGGTGAACTGTTCGAAGATCATTGACCGCCGAGTTTGTGGGTATTTGAGTATAGGGCCCATGTATTGCCTCAGCGCCCCCACGGTGCGCCTAAAGTGCTTGATACACGCATTTGTTGATTTCGGCTCACAATCTCGTGGTTGAAAGCAGACCACGGTCAGCGAAAGAACAAATGGATGCCCAGAGTTGCCTGGTCACTGCTTGAGAGCTGGAGCGGAGAATTGAAGACTCGGAGTCTTGCTGAGTTATGCTGCTTATAGAAAAGCCAATTATTCTAGTTCGTCGCGTCCGTAGCCTTCAAGATGCTACATGCTCAAAGCTGGTCGTGAAGTTGTGAAGGTTGGACGTTGAGATCGAGAGATGAGGCTTCGAGAACGTTCCGCCAGTGTGAGTGATGAAAGCCGGTTACCCCGAACGGCATTTCCCAATCTGGCCGGGTCCTAGCCAATCACAAACGCGAAAGAAACAAACATGTACAAAATTTGGGCTCAAATTGGAAGGACCCTTTATGTCAACTGTCCTTTATTATAATAGATCTATTATAATAAAAGACAGTGGCCTTAAAGGGTCCTTCCACTTTCGGAGTCATAGGGGTCCTGCCTCTTTTAGCTTTTCCTGTAATGTGATTGGCTCGGTGGTGCCCTAATTGGGAGATGTCATTCGGAGTGATCGGACAACGTTCGAATGCTGTTGCTCTCTCAAACCCTCTCCTTTCAACTTTCACAGTCGACCTTTTTGGGTAACTCTAAAAGCCTACTAGTACATATGTGCCGCTTATAAGATGGAGGGTGATTCTGAACGTATACTGGCTCGCTTGCTCCTAGGAGATGCGTCATTTGTTGTCGATCTCTTGCCAAGCTCTCTCTCCAGAGACGGTGGATTGGCTAGCGAGAGCGGCTATTTGTGCTCTCACGGAACGTGGCCAGCATATTGCTGGGGTAGGGTTCCTTAACGGAATCATTGTTGAAAGGTACTTTTATCATACACTTTGACCTGACAATCAGTTAAACTTGGTGGCCAAGATGAGTTGGCGTAGGCAGGCACTCAGCTGCCAGTGCCTCGCAAAGTGGGAACCTGGGTGGAAATGGAAATGATGGGTGAGTACAACATTATTCTGTTCAGAGACACAGACGTGAAGATTTTGCTGATTGATATTTCAACAGGCCTATCACTCACGAAGCAACCGTATGGGGCCTGACCCGTAACTCGATGACCTCGATACGGATGCATGCCAGTGAAGTAAACAATGAGGCATAAAGTGCTGGGGAAAGCTACTTCATGAGACCCACGGAAAACTCTGTCACGGCCAAGTTTCCCCGAGTTCGAGCTAATCCAACGTCTCAGACTCGGACTCTACTCAAAGTCTTAATCTGGGTTTTATTTCGCTACACGGGATCTAACGGCCAATTGGCCTTGACTCGAGGGGAAACTCTCAGGTAGGCACTGTAGCTGCTTAATTAACTGGAAGACTTTGAAACGGCTACCATCAGCTTGCAGACCTTTAAGGTGTGGCTCGGGCGCGCCGCTGGCTGATCACACTAATGTACGTATCCGTTCATTCTCTCGCTAGCCATGATTCACTAAAAGTATGGGATGTTAGATTTGTATGAGTTGTAAAACACATGCTCTGCTCTCTTCAGCACCGCTCAGGCACACCGAGACGAGCTTTGAAGGTAATTGATCTCAGGCAAAGGAGCCTGTACGCCAACGGTCTGCAACCTTCGAATTAATAGAACTGACTCGCAACGGGAAGGAGATGTGACTCATGGTTGAACAGGGATTACAGGTGAGTACTCTATATGCTTTGTCTTCGAGACGGCTTTTATTGACGGGAAGCTTGACAGATGGATTCCAGCAGACTCAGTTTACGGGCTGCATTCAATTCAAGGAATCTGATGCTCATTGGTTACTAGCTTAAGCACACGGGCTGAGGTTGGCTCGGCAAAGTACGGACCCCGCTGCACGGAATTTCTCTCTCTGATCAAGATGGGAGTCTATTTCAACGTTGGCTTGATAGAGAGACCGGCACGCCAGGGATGATCAACTGGCACTCAAGTTTGGCTCGGAGAGACTCTGGTGTTCAACTTGCTCTTGAGATATTCAATAGGCGTCACGGAAACATTTCGAGAGATCTTGAAAGGGCAAGGATTGGGGATAGTCGTAGGAAATATAGTTTCTTGAAGGGCCCAACAGGGCTGGAACTTTACGGATATCGGTACTCTCATTGTAGCTTTTTACGACAACATGTTAGATCCATCATTTGGGTCAAATCAGGGGGCTGAATTAAAGCTGAATTTCAGCCCGTGCAAAGCACGGGTAACGGCTAGTATTACAAAAAGGCCTGTAGCTTGAACTATAGATAGAAGGCGCCTACCACGCCAAGAGTATCATATAGGCACAAACAAGTTCCCATCAACCTTCCTACTCGCAAGACCACCCAACTCCGAATGAACAGGGAAATTGCCTTCTTCTTTTCCATCCTTGACAGCACCTCGTAGCGACTCTCCTGCCCTCTCAGGACAAATTGATAGGATTTTGGATCGCGCGGGGAGGGGTGGATGAGATGGCTTCCTAAATGGTTTCGTAAGAGCACTGGCATCCCTGATACGCTTGTGCCGTGGGGTCCCCTGAACGCACAAAGAGCAGGTGGCTGAGGTTGGGAAATCTTGGAGGATCGTGTTACGGTCAAAAGGAGATTGTTCCCGGGAGAGCTCCAGAGATCCGTTACGCAAATGGGCAAGTAGCGAGAAAGTGGGAAATAATGGTGTCCGATAGGCCATGGAATAAACAGTCGACCTGAAAACAGGTGTTATTCGCAGAGGTAACCTTTGGAGGTGCACAGGGACGTACAGCATCGATGAATACCTTGCATGGGTGTCAGGTATGGTTCTGAAAGGGTTGACGTTGTCGAACCGGGCGTCATATATTGCGACCACACATTCAATCGGAGTTTCCTGCATAAAACCTTGTCAGATTCGCATGTAGGTTGACTCTGGTGCACATAAGAACCTTGCTACTAACTTCTAACTGATCCGCCGGAGGTGTACTTGACCCTGATCGAGTCGGTACGTTCCAGCAGGCAACCCAAACCACGTTAGCCCTCCTTAACTCCCCGTGATAGGATGCAGATGCCCCCAAAAAGGTCTCCTAGAGCAATGGAATTTGCTGCCCATCGTACAGAACCCGACTTTCGTGTGCAAATATCTGTACTCATATCGCACTGCGTCTACATAAAATTTATCATCAATACGAAGACATTTCGGAATGAACTGACCTGCTATATCTTGTACCGTTGGATTCGTACTGCTTCTCACAGGGGTGATGCGCCTGTTAGCCTCCCGGCTGGCTGGACTTCGTCATTCGCGGATAACTCTGATATAAGGGCACCTGTGTAAGAGTTATGAATGATTAACGTCGAGGCTGATTGAGGGTGAGGGAAAAATGTCTGACCAAAGAGGTGAAGTCATCCAAGAGGGTTGGTGCATGGAGGATGAGCAAGCTGTTTGTTCTGCAGCGACGTTTTAGTCTGGGGCCAATATTAAACACATTCATAGGCTGCCGTAGGCAACATGCACATCTCAGAGCTGCATAAGCATGTCTATCCGGCGGATTAACGTTCTAAGTCGCCATAGCTGTATATCACGGGTTAGAGCTAAAATAGCTAGGAGGCGTTGGCGAGATTGGTCTGAGAGATTGATATTGTGGGCACGAAGAGTACACATTTTCAGTCTCGAATAGATCCCATGCTCAAGCTCTAGAGAAAGCAAAGAATCTTGAGGAAGCAGCTGGAACCAGACGAAACATGATGGTTCTGACCAAGGAGGAGGTGTGGCTGTGACCGACGGGATTTGAGTTTCTTCGACCTCAACTCCCATCCCAACAAGAGGCCCAGTGTCTTCCAAGCACCAACGACGGGCTCGGCCCCAAAGAACGCAAATACGAACAGCCTGCGTCTAATGCGGCACCTGCAATTATGTTCGGCCTGCCCAGATCACAGCAGTCGAAGATCTGTTGACAGTTTGGCGTGAGCTTTCAGCTTTTTCATCCTGGCATGTTGGAAGACTCACGGACACGTCATTTCAAGTAGGAGATGCTGTATCTGCTTGAAACCAGTCTGCTGCTAGGAAGATGGAACCTAAAACCCACGTGAACGCAACGAGTCCAGTCAATCAAGTCAAGAAATGACCTGGAATGGTATACCCGAGACGTCTCAGCGAGAAGGAGTTTGGCTTGGTGCATTCTTTCATGCTTATACTACGAAATCTAGGTTGCTGATACCGTTTTTCTAGGCTGCAGCGAACCCTTCCTTTTTCACCTCATACGACCTACTCGGTCTTGTGCCTCAACACAGGCAAACCCTACTCTACACCAGGATCGTCATCATGCAAGACTCGTCAAGAATGAATTTAGGAGATCCTGTCACCACGGGGGGTCTCACGCAGACTTTTACCTCCATAAATTATCGGTCTGGTAACTCTGGCATCCATTCACGTTGAAAGAAAAGAAACTCATATTAGGCCATTTATTCCAGATACCTACCTGGGATGGTGTGGTCTGGCTATCAGATCCCCAGTTCTACGGCCTTACGCGTGATACTTGCGCACCCAGTTGAAAGTATGTTCAAACCCTGTTACTTTGACGAAAGGAGGCTCATTAGTTTGGCGCAGACGCTCACCCACGCCCGAAGCTGCTGGATGAAAGTCGTGATTCATCAACCTCAAAATTCGAATACCACACAACCCAATGTTCTGGGAATAGCAACCTTCCTTTCATCCCCCAATCACTCCCGTCTGCTCTCCTCTGAAGACTCTACCTTAGTCTTCCCGACCGCAAATCTGGCGCATCGCCCTTGGGGCCCCTTGAGTCGCCACCGGGAGCTCATACCCTCCACCCGCAACGGTCCCTCGGGGTTCTCCAATCCAACCCTTCGGATTCCGAAACGGTGTTCAGCAGCAATATGGCCTCCGCATCCAGCCTCCCACCTTCCGGATGCATTGGGTCTCTTTAAGCTATACGAACTTCATAGCCTCTTGGTCGGCGAAGAGTATGACCGATGTGGGAGGTATGCCAACCCCGCTACGGCATCCATACATCTCGTTCCCCGCACTTTTGTCAAATGGGCCTCAACGCACGAGCAGGGGATATGCGCCTCCCTGGGGTCGGCGTGGCGAAACCGGTGGGATTCAGGGAGACGCACTCGGGGTGTTGGGGATGATGGTTCAGCATTAGTAATAGGCTTTACATGAACATGCATCGAATTGGTAGTAATACTGTACTGGGTAGTATTAGTCGTCGTTAATTCATTTATACGACAGTATGTGCAACTTGAGATATAGGTGACGGCGAGGGTTGCCATCGTCCAAGGGTCCACTGACATAGTCCTCCTAAGCAAGTCGAATATTCGCCCGAGTCAGTATTTCTGCAATATGGTCGTTAGCGCTGCCTGAAATTCTTGGGCAGTAGATGCACAAACCTACTCGGTATCCCAAAGAGATCAACCTTGCTCATACAACTGAATCCTCATGGATGCAAGGAGCTACTAGTGCACGAGGAATAGCGCAAATCCAAACGTCACAGCTTCAGGATGCATGGTGGTCATCGACGATAGTGGTACCAGCTCGTAGGAGGAAGCCTGGGAGGCCCTGATGGTCCTTCCGGGATTCGGTCACGGGCTCTTGATACGTCTGTACGACGAAGTCATCCGGAGCCGTAGGGAACGGCTGACCGCCGAGTTGGAGTGTCAGATTATGTGGTCGGGTTGACAGAGGGCACGAGGAGAGGGCGCCAAATCCAGAGACAGTTTGCGGAAGATGGATTTGCCAGAGCGGCGCGAATTGACTGGTCAACCTGAAGGAGGAGGAGACGATGCTCCCGGATACTTTCATTCCGGTGAAGTCGACATCATCGGTAGTGGAAATAGAATCCTATGGAATTCAATGGAATCGGGTAATCCTGAAGAAAACGTCGTCAGCATTTCTTGTGGTTAATTCGAGTCTGGCGCCTACACGAACCTTGTTGTTATCCGCGAGCAAAGTAAATTCGCCATTTTCCCCTCAAAAGCCCGAGGTGTATTGACCAGGTCTTGATGACGACGGATAAATCGAGGAGACCAGGAACGTCGAGAAGATTTTAGTCCGATATGTATCCTTTGCTTGGTTACCGGAAGCTTATTCTTTCCGACATTTCGCGGCGGGCTGGCAAGGATATTGGAGATAGATGAATATACTTGAAATCTTGAGAGGCAATCGAACCAACTTGAAACTTGAAAGTGGTCAAGCAGTGGTGGCAGGAGTCACGAGGCTGGGTCCTCTAAATTACACAACAACAAATAAATCTCCTCTCCTCCTTACTCCGAGTCAACCCACCCCAAGGGTCAAACGATGCAAACCAGCATGCTAGCCGTCCTCTTCATTTCCCTGCCTCCCCCCTGGCGTGGACGGTGTACCAGGGTGGAGGCAAGCGCAGACAATTTCAAGGAGTTGTGGTGCCATCCGGCGGATGACCATGGGATGACCAGATGCAGTAGAAATCGGCTGGTGGAAATCTTTTAGGAAGTCGTCTGAAGAGATATTTAGTCGAGGGCTATGGTTTCTCCTCTTCATCCGTTCTTCAGACTCTGTAGAAGAGTTCATGTTAGACCTGTATATGGATGTACGCCGAGATTCTCAGTGATCGTCCGCCCACAAAATCTCAATATTCGAATTAGTCCTCCGGTCTTCGGCCGATGGGCGCCAAATGTCATGAATAAAGCTGTGTCCACATCCACACCAGCGCTTCTGCGTGCCAGAGCCTCATGTTCTAAGGGACACGAGTAGGACGCTTGTTACCCTAGAACCATTTGTCTGGTCTACGAGCTACTTCATTCTGTGGCCCCGATTCGCCCAAAGAAACCCGCTGGAATGGATTCAGACAAAATGACGGACCATGAGCCTGCAAGCAGCGACACCAGACACCCAAAAAGGCGTCCAACCCTCCCACTTCCTGCTTCGGTGGATTTCTCGATGCATTCAAATGCCACGGTAGCTGGACGCGACGTAAACATCAACGTCGCAGCCGGGGTGCCTCCCAGAGATCCTGCTATAGGTAGGCAGGACCGACCACATGTTTCTCAATCTATGAACTAACCTCATTGGCAGATATACGGACACTTGCCAACTGGGTATCGCCTCTAAATCATCATAAGATTCACAAGGATATACTCGAGAAGGTGATGAAAGGAACTGGATCTTGGATCTTCGAACATCCAGGATTTAAGGACTGGCTATCCAAGAAGACCAAGATTCTATGGGGGACTGGTATACGTAAGTCCTCTTCAACACACTGGGACAACTTGAATACAGTTTAACATTTCTGATTGCAGCAGGAGCGGGGAAAAGTTGTCTTACGTGAGAATACCTTTCCTTCAGCCCGGCTGGGTATTCAACCCCAACTTGAGCAGGTCAATGGTCATTGAATATCTCATTGAGCACAAACACGCCACGGCCATCTACGTTTACTGCCAATACAACGATCAACTGTCTGCTGCCGAAATACTAGCTTGTCTACTCAAGCAGATGATCGAAAACTCTGGAGAGGTTGCACAATATGTCCTGAACGACTTACACAAAAATGCGTCCGCACTGAAACCAAACCTTCGAAATCTGAACTCCTGACAACACTTCGGGGGGCTTCTCGACACTTTATGGACGTCTTCTTTGTAGTGGATGCGTTGGACGAGCTTAAAGATGACGTTCGACCAGAACTCATAATCGATCTGATGTCCCTTCAACAACCGCTCTTTATGACCTCCCGTCCACTCTCGGATTTTCCCTACTCGAGGGCGCCAGACTTCACCATTCAAGCACGCAACGATGATCTCGACACTTACATAACGACCAAAATTGCATCTTTCCCGAAGTTGGAACCCCTCCTTCGTGGACCTGGAGTTCGTGAGGATATTATCACTAAAATTCAGACTCGATGTGATGGGATGTGAGTGAAAATTGTCCCTCTGTGGTGCAGGGTGGCTAAGATGACCCAATAGGTTCCTTCTTGCCGCTCTCCAGGTGGATGCGTTGTTTTCAGCTGGCATCATTGACGCCAAAAGCCTGCGAAAAGCGGTGGAGCACCTGCCCACATCGTTAGATGGTCGGTACGAGCTGACGCTAAAGCGAGTTCGAAGCCAGAATACTCAGGAGCAGGATCTGGCTTTCAGGGCGATTGCGTTGGTGACGCATGCTGCTTCTATTCTTAGCGTCGACGAGCTTCTCGAAGCCCTTACCGTTGATGTCGAGGCGGCTTCCGTTGAGGGAGAGTGCCGTACGACGGAAGAGACATTGGTCGGTGTTTGTATGGGGTTCGTGACAATTGAGAAAGAAACCAAAACGGTCCAGCTGATTCGTATGTCCTGGCCACGCTTGCTACTTTCCAACCTGAATCAATGATTTCGCAGACTACACCGCACAAGAATTCTTCAAGAGGCAGAACGATACCCCAATTTTCAACGACCCACACACGTTCATCGCGAATGTTTCGGCAGTATACCTGAGTCACTCAGACATCGAATCTACCGCGATTCTTACCAACGACGACCTTCGAGCGACGAAGTCATCCCACCCATTTCTCCACTATGCCTGCTTCAATCTGGCTTATCACACATGCCAGGCAAGTGCCAGCGGCAAAGGCCAAGTCCTCACGCATATTGGCGAGCTTTTCCGGAGTCGACCTAATATACCGTTGCCTCTCACTCTCCTGGGGAATTTCATTGATCATGTGCAAGCAATCCATTTTGCTGCGCTTCATGGGCTGAAGTCTCTATTTGAGCAAAACCTCGAAGCCCTTGATAGACGCTCAACACTTGGATGTTCGCCATTGTTCTATGCATGCCTAGGGGGTCACACCACCCTTGTCGAGCATATAATGGACAACTTCAGAGCCAGCCTGGGTGTTGGATGCGCGACGAAGTTTGGTGCTACTATTCTTCATGCTGCATGCCGAAGCGGACAGCTAGACGCTGTTAAAGTTGTGTTCCCAATTGTCGGTCCCCAAAGCAGCATTTCAACTGTTCGCCGCCTCTTTGGCCATATGAACGTTGACGTCAACACTAAAATGTTGGATGGACGAACAGCTCTTCACCTGGCATCGCAATATGGATACGTGTCAGTGGTCGATGCCTTTCTCGGCCACGTTGAAACACTTCCCAAAAATGCCGGTGAGCGTCGGGGGACAATTTGCACCTCACCAGTATCCATTGGAGGCCACTGGACAATAGTTCGACAGGGGTTTAGGTTTGCCAATGTTGACATTAACGCAGGGGACCGGGGTGGACGGACGCCGCTCCATGCAGCAGCGCAGGATGGGCACGAGTCGGTCGCTCAATTGCTCCTGAACTCCACCGGCATCGAGGTGAATGCAAGAGAGGAAGATGGATGGACACCACTTCACGTTGCAGCCCAGAATGGGCACGAGGCGGTCGCTCAACTGCTCCTGAACTCCACCAGCATTGAGGTCAATCAAAAGTCCAACAACGGATGGACACCACTTCACCTTGCAGCCGAGAATGGGCACGAGTCGGTCGCTCGTTTGCTCCTCAACTCCACCAGCATCGAGGTCAATTCAAAGTCCAACAACGGATGGACACCACTTCACCTTGCAGCTGAGAAAGGGCACGAGACGGTCGCTAATTCGCTCCTCAACTCCACCGGCATCGAGGTCAATGCAAGAGAAGAAGATGGATGGGCACCACTTCACCACGCGGCTGACAGAGGCCACGACCCGGTCGTTCGGTTGCTCCTGAACTCCACCGGCATCGAGGTTAATTCAAGAGAGGTGGATGGGTGGACACCCCTTCACTTTGCAGCAGAGGAAGGACATGAAGCGGTCGTTCGACTACTCCTTGGAGTCCCTGGAGTGGATGCCTACATCCAAGGTACTGGCGAACCCCCTTGGGACAAAACTCCTCTTGAAGCGGCCAGGTCTAAAGATCAACACCACATTGTTGCCTTGTTTGAAGAGATGGGGGTTTCGGACGTGGATAATTCAGAGACGGCTTGATTACTTTTACTATTTCCTTTATGAACCCAAGAATCTGTACTTATTTGTACTATCCAGAACAGCCATGCCTACGATACTTCCGGAGTATTGGGTTTCATTTGGTATACGTAGTGAACGGATACATATAACTCTTTTCCACCCCACCTTCGTATACCCTTGACATAAACGATACTTAGCCCACCAGAGTATCGATGATTAGCATAGGTGCCACAATCAGGTTCCTCTCTGGTCGTATTCATGATACCCCGCATTCAGACACGGCACGATACCCCGATATAGGCGTCGCGAAATCCCTCCAGTCCACACGGAAAGAGTCGGTGCAGGAGAGCCTCATCTGGCCTCATGGAGAACACGGCGGGCGAGTAGAGCTCGAGTGCCAGATTTAAACAAAGGTGAGTGGCGAAGATGTCGGTACTAGGTTGAACAGGCCTCGGGTTATCAATTTAAAATTGTCCTGAAAACAGGAGTTGAACTCAAACGAGCGTTCGAAAAGAGGAAAGAACGAACAGCGTTGGTTGTGTACCTACGAACTGCTATTATTCACTGGTGAATATAATCCACCTGGTCGAGGGCCGTGGGAGGCTATGTTGGTCGTAGCGGCGCTCGAGAGGTCTTCCAGACCGAGACAGCTAGGTGTTCAGGTTGGTATCAACATGTACAGCTTTTCGAGCGTAGGCAAATACGCTGCGTCTACATGAGAACTGTTTATCGACAAGAAGATACTCGGAGCGTACGAACCAGCTTCACAGAAGAGCTGGACCGAATATCCTTGCTATTCGAGTATCCTGCACAGCGGTAATCGTACGGCTTTTTTGAAGAGGTGATATACCTCTGTAGGCCGGCTTGCGACTCCATTCGTCGCGAAAACGGGCTACACGGGTGGTAGTCATGGAGAATACCAGGTGGAGCTTGGTCTATGCCCCGCAAGGCTGACTGGATTCGAGAAAACGAGGTGCAGCAGAATCGAAGCCTTGAGGAGTAGTTGCTGGTACCAGTTGAGGTAAAGCCTGTGACGGAGATTTATTTTGGATTCGACATGGGAAATAATGTGCCTTGTCTGCTCCGGGGCGGGTGGTTCTCTCATGGCATCAAATTTCGAGACGCAACGGCTCCGTTAATCTTGCGCGACCCATCCATATGCCTGCAATAAATGGGCTTATAAGAGGTAGATCAAGTATAGGTAAAGAATCCTCACCAACCTAGGTTACTAAATCCTGTATGATGTCCATCCTGGACACGAAATCTTGCACGAAATATAGTTTTCGTTTGGATCTGATCCTGCAACACTTCTGACGGCCTTAATTGAAAAAACAGAGCACGGGTATGACACGAGGCATGAAGCTTGATGTTAAAATGTTGAAATTGGGAGAGGGGAGAAATGTAGTGGCCTGGTGGTCGACCAGTGTGAGGTTCTGTTTGGAGACTAGTGGTTGACCAAGAACTTGAATTGGGTCGGATTTGGGAGGCTGCGTCCTCAGAAGTCAACAGCGCCAAATAAATGCTCTTCCTCAAGCCCTTCGGCTTTTCCTCGGGATGCTTAGTGCCTCCAGCTAATCCCAGAACAATGCTGAGCAGCGGCAGCGACGAGCTTGGACGCCAGATTTATCAACTTGAACCAAATTTTCTCCAATGGCCGCCTTCTCTGGGAAGGTACTCGCGCTACCATCGGTTTTCCGTCGCCAGGGTTCCCCGTGCTCTGGATACGAGATTGTTTGGGTGAATATGGCTGCGACTCGCAAGTATCATTCTCGGTATTGAAGCGCTAGCATCTTGGAACTCGGAGGCTTAAGCAAAGGTATATATCTTTCAACAATTTCTTTGCCTCCCGTCACCTCTCAATATCGGTGAAAATCTCAACCGCCGTCTCTTGTATTCGACAAACCAGAATATTTACTGACGATCTTCCTTTAGATTGGAAATGGAGTGGGACAGCTTTTTTCTGTTGAAGTTCGATGTGGCCGTGCTTGCCATCTTTGCTGGGGATGTGGTACGTTCACGTACATTTTTCTCCTAATTTGGCACATTATAACCTCTGGACTTGGCTTCCAGCTTCATCCTTGAACTCCGGAGGCCCCGCTCGCAACTTCAAGAGGCATCTGTAACTTCCTTCCTTGTTGACGCCAAAATATCACCCCTTCCGGAACTGACCACCAGACATATCTTCATTCAACGATTCATCCGTTCTCGGTCCCTCCTCTTTTGGCTTGTGCAAGATTGCTGGTATTACCCGACGCCCTCGCCTGAACTTGGGTGCCAGTTAGAGCAACTTCCCAGATTTCGGAGGGAATGTGAGATGAAACTGCGTCTGTGGTATTCCAGCCGCTTGCAAACCAGACGGCCCTCTGCTTGGCGACGAATTTTCTTCTTGTGAAGGGGAACACGGAGAGAGGCGTTAGGTGCAATATCGCTAACGGTAAGTCGTCTTTCTACACATTTCTTTTTTTCTGAACCGGAAATCTAACCTCATGTGCAGACGCCAGTATTTCCTCGGCAACCTGTGGGCAACATGGCTCCATGAAGAATCTCTCGTGCAACCTTCAACTACGTTCATGGCGATTCATCAACTAGACGTGCAGCGTGGCGTCGTCCCATACCCTGTCTTTTGCTCTTCATCGAGTTTTTTGGACCGTTTGGCGCTCAAAAGCTCCCGAATCCCAGTGTCCATTGTATTCCAGCCCACGTATATTCCAGCGCTACGCCAACGGTGAACGACAGCCTTATGATTACGGTATGTTTCTCGCAGCGTTATCCGATGTTAACGATGTTGATCTTTTTCCGCAGCTTTCCTCGGCTACTCCCTCCCTTCGTTGAAGAACTTCATTGATTGACCTACCCGCCCGCCAAGCCGCATATGGCCTCCATCTCGTATCAACGTGCATTTCTGCGAGGCCCAGACCCGCATAGAACCCTACCACAAGCCGCTCACCGAGCTAGGGCCTCTGATTCATCTGTGGATTCCTTCGTCCTCGCAACTTCCGATAATAGCACGAGCAGCTCAGTGCCCCTGACGCCCTTCCGACCATCGGATTCACCCACCCCACCCCACCCCCGCCTGACCTTTAAACCTCTCACGCCTTGGGAGACTTTGCCACCATTAAAATCGGTTTTCATGTGACCAGGTTCACCTCTCTCCTTCGGTGTTACTCCTGCTCCACTTTTTGCTCTCCAGAGGAAGTTGCACATTTTACCGTCTCGCCCCATGCCAAATCCTCCAGTCCCACCCGTTCTCAACAGCCACACACTGTCAGCGCCAGTCACTTGAATAGCAAATGATACGATCGCTGGAACGACCGCTCCGACCTCAAAGAACGGCAAACAGACTACAAATGACGTTCAGCGTTGCCCAGGTCTCAGCAGTCGAAACCATGATTGACAGTTCATGACTGTCAGCTGTTTTCACCCTTGCGCTGCCTGATAAGCAGAGCAGAGAGGTTCATGGAAATGGGCCAAGATGGGTTGAGGATATCGGTTGATTGTGGAAGCACGAGGGGTGTAACAGTATCATCTGGCTTGTCATACTTTACATGTATTCGAGTAGGGTAGTAATGTTGTAGTAAGTACACATTAATGTTATGGCAGCGTGTTGACATTCAAAGCCTTTATTCCGCCTCTTTCTCCTGTTTTCTCTAGTTTTAGCCTCTTCCAAAGGCCGTGCCTTAAATGCAGGTCGTAGTTCTGCGGTTGGTGGGGTTGAGGCGTCTTGAGAGCTGGTGTAGCGTGGAAGGACACCCAACCGTAACGGCTTCTGCTGTTGCAGCTGGCCCTAGTGTCGCTGAAGAGCATCTTCTGCACGCGAGCGAGTATCCACAGGAATGTCAAGCTTCGGTTCTGGGAATACAGCACGATGAGTTTGCGGGGTCTCTGAAGAAGAATAAGTACCAGAGTTTCCTAGGAGGCTGGAATACTTACGAGGTCGTGGGGCCAAGGCTCTGGAGGGCTTATCAAGGATGTATGCGCAGCAAACCAGGTGTCGACCTGCAAGTAACGAGCGTCAAGGAGGTTCTGATAGTACGTCGAAATTTCACCTACAAGTTCGCAATATCATTATGTATTCCAAGCTCTTATCTCCCTCATGACCTCTTATGCGCCGGATGACCAATGCCGTTTCGCGGTAGGGCTACCCCGGCTCTACTAGAGTTGGATGGTGTCATGTCATTTTTGCCTCTGAGAACACAGATATATCTGCTCTTGAAGACGGCGCCGTTAGTGATAGCGGTGCGAACGAGGGTATGTTTTCGACGGTGAGAAAGGTGAAGCTGGGCAGGAGAAAGCGAGGTAATGGAGTGGCGAGTGGCGAAGGCACGCTATGCGTCGAGCGAGCCAGAGGACTTGAATGTTGAAACGTTGAAGCTCCCTGTAGCCATCAATTGGCCTAGCTTATAGCTGCAGATCTGTGAAGACCTGGTGCATCTGTCAGTTGCTGTACGAGTCGCCGATTTAGAAGGCCGGGTGGTGTGTTTGGCAGAAGAGAAGGGGACGTTCCAACTATAGGATCGAATAGAACTATACAGATAGAGTGACTGGATGGGATTGGATAGTTCCCTGAAACGAATCGAGCTCTTCTTGAGTCTGGATGGGCAAAAGCGAGAGGTTACGCGTTCAAGGTGACGTATGGACGGATTTGCCGTGAGCAGTTTGACAAAGTGGGCTGGTCTGGCAAGAAATTCAAGAATGTCGGCAACCGGAACACGCCAAGGCATCCAAACCACACAAGGACAAACAACCTTGACCTTCTTGACATCCATCCACCTCGGTGCCCTCGCGTCTGGGCCAAACGATTTGCCAATGAGACTACTATTACTAGGGCTTTCCGTGGTCAAGAAGGAACAACTATCAAATCTTATGAGCTGTCCGAATGCCAATTTTTGAGGAGAAGCAATGTAAGCTGAAGACGACGGAAAACCATTCAATCTCGAGTTGCCTCATAGACTGGAACAAGGTGCATTCTTTTTTCTTTGCTGCTTCTCTGATGTCTGTCTTGGATGCTCGTCACCAGACACGCGCCCTCTTATTGCCTCGTCTTCTTTCTGGACGAACGAAAGCCCACGTTACTGATACCATTATATCCAGATTCCTCTGAAGATTATCTTGAACTCAAAACTGGCAACACAGCGGCATTTGACGTCTTAAATAGGCAGACTTTGAGAGCTAGTTTATCCAGGACGAGGTAGGCCGTCTACTTCGTTCTATTGGAGTATTGCCCTGACCTCTTCGTTTCAGAGGCTTGGATTCCATCCTTCACACTGAGGCCGGCAGCTTCACAAGACGGAAGTTCACTCGGATTAGCGAAACTTCCTTCGTCCTGGCTGCTAGAAATGACGTTCCTCGCGTCCAGCTCGAAACCCTCGACCATCTGCACCCCTCCATACTTCTCATTGTGTTTTTGCTGCCGACGGGAAATTTCGTCAACTCCTTTAAAGGCCATACCTGAACTCAAAACTTGCAACACAGCGACGTTCGACGTCTGAGGCGTGCAATATTTGAGCCGTATCTCATCCAGAGCGAGGTAGGTCGTCTCCCTCTTTCCATTGGAGCGAGAAGCTTACCTCTTTCGCCTCAGAATCATCTACACCGACACCCCCGTCAGACAGAACTCTGCAAGTTCACCCTCATTAGCAAAATCCCTTTCCTCTGCTCTTGCTCCCAGAAGCGACGGTCCTCGCGTTCAGCCCGAAGCCCCCGACCTATCTGCATTCCTTCATGCCGCCCACCACCCCTCTGGAAAACGGGAGCGCTCGGGTACCAACCAAAGCGACTTTCCATCTCAAAGGGCATGCCAGATGAAATGGCACCTTCGCTGTTCATACAGCTGGATGCCTCATCTTCGTTG
Source organism: Clitopilus passeckerianus (assembly GCA_944990035.1). Classification (NCBI taxonomy): domain Eukaryota; kingdom Fungi; phylum Basidiomycota; class Agaricomycetes; order Agaricales; family Entolomataceae; genus Clitopilus; species Clitopilus passeckerianus. The sequence continues at coordinate 421,986 of CALYLX010000100.1, forward strand.
ATGAAGAGCTCCATGTCGTTCACACCTGTCTCAGAATGGCATATAGGTATATCTCTCGTTTACTCGCCCTCCATGGGGCGGAAGAAGAATCGCTGCGAAACCGGACAATGGTGAGTTGGCTTCTAGATATGTTCTTTCAAGCCAGATATCTGACCACTCTTCCAGCGGCCGTGGCCCAACGACAATGGATGAATCAGGCCTCATACAGAACTCCCCTCCGAAAGGCTGGTAGAGTTTGAGTGGTTCACCTCCAACCCATATCCGAGTGCGTGGCCACCCCAGGCCTCATCGTCAATGTCAGGCTACTCCAGCGCATGTACCCTCCGCTCCGACACATGGTGAAGGGAATACCGACATTCGCCTACCAAGTTCTACAACGTCATTCCTCCGTTTGGCGGTCAACGCTACCGAAGTCTATCAACTACTACAGCACCCCCATGGTGGAAGGCTTTTCGTGGACGAACCTACGTCAGGATATGCCAAATCGTCCTTTTATGTTCCTGGCGTGTTCGAAGCAGCCATATACGAACTTTGGGGTCATTCGGCGACTACTGCTTCAACACCATCCATAAATGGATACGTAGCCGATTGTCAACTTGACGCTCTAGCTTACTCCCATGCGTCAGCAGCTGCGGTGAATAGTAGAGATTCGTTCGTAGTATGTTTCTTACCATTTCCTCCAAAATATTCCCAATTCTGAATTTCCATCTCAGGTTTCTCGACTGCCGCCTTTCAAATCCAGAGGCAATAAGGACATATACTCAATGGTCACGTCATCTCAACCTCTACCCCCCACGAACATGGCATATAGCCACTTTTTGCATCAAGGCGTGATTCTATGACGGTTCAATCCTCAACAACCATGTTAGACGGTATGCCTGATGAAGTGTCACCTTCGCTGCTCATACAGCTGGACGCCTTATCTTCGTTGATGAAGAACTCTATGATGCCTATGCATGCTTAAGAACGGCATATAGGTACATAATTCGTTTGCTCCTCCATGGGCAGAATTGGGGCATTAATATGGACTCAGACAAATGGTGAGTTTTCTTCTAGATTCGTTCTTTCAAGCTGGATATCTGACCACTCTTCTGGCGACTGTAGCCCAACGACAATGGATGAATCAAGCCTGTGCATAACCTCCCCTCCTACAATGTCTTGACAACTTGATGGCAAAAACTACAAGGTCACCAACACCAACCAGCCGCCGCCGCCGCTTCTTATTGTAGTGCAAACCCAGAAGCTGGTAGCCACCAGGGGCTCGCGCAATCGGAGTGGCTGGCGCATGGCCATATCCAAGCGCATGGCCACCCCAGGTCTCATCGTCAACGTCAGGCTGCTTCAGCACATGCACCCTCCGCTCTGACACCTGGCGAAGGGAAGACTGACATTCGTCTACCAAGTTCGCCAACGTCATCCCTCCACTCCGGAGATTAACACTACCAAAGTCGTATCAACTACGACACCACCATGACAAAAGGCTCTTCACGGGCTAGCCTGTGTCAAGATAGCCCAAATCCTTCCATACTCCTGGCGGGTTCCAAGCAGCCATATCTCACCCTGGAGTCATTCCGTGGCTGATTATAAAGTCGACGCTCAACGTCACCCCGACCCGTCATTAGCTGCAGTGAATAGTAGAGATTCGTTCGTGGTATGTTTCTTCTCATTTCTTCCAATATTCCCAATTCTGAATATCCGCCTCAGGTTTCTCAGCTGCTGTCTCTCGCACCTCCATGGAACCTTGGCCTTGCTCGAACATGGCATATAGCCACTTTTCACATCAAGGCGTGATTCTATGACGGTTCAATCCTCAACAACCAACAGCTCTTGGACACCAACTCCGACGACGACGCCTACCTAGGATGGGCACCACCCGCTTCTGCTCCCGCCTTAAGACCCATGGCATCTCCAAACGACAAACTTTAGCCCTCATTCCCTCGCAAAGTCAAGGCGGTGAATGAGCCTGGGTTACAGCTTCCCCCTCGTACCTATGGCTTCCCCCAGGCCACCTGATACTCTCCACCGTCCCACCCACGCCGCAGATCTTCAGATCTTCAAATTTCAAGCATCCGCCACCCTTGTCCCCAGGAATAGTCCACCGTCGGGGCATCATGATCACAACTTCATTCCCGACCCACTCCTGTATCCCCCGCTGTAGTTGACTTGTGCTCCCAAGTCGTGCATTCTCGGCTCTACCTATTCACGTAGGCAAACGGAGTCGGTCTCAACATAGCAGATCCTGTGGTCACTGGATCACCATATCCTACACCCGACCTTGATTCAGAACCTCCGGCTCCTTCGTCCAGTACCGGACCTCGGGACCGGCCCGAATAACAAAGATTGAGCCTCCTCACGCCACGACTCAAAGGATTACCCCATATACCAGGTTGAAAGTGTGGCTCCCACCTTGACTCTACACGCCGACCCCATAAGCCACATTCCCCACCGCAATATCCAAGACCTGGACAAGGGAGAGGTCGATGGCACACGTACATGGGAATTAGTATGTCCAAACAGCCGAGCTACGGCGTAACTCTACTGTTCAGAGTGTGTTTGCGACAAGGTACCGGACAGCTTTGAAGACTGCAGGTTGACGCTGCGGATGATAATACAGTACGTTTCTATTTTCATTCTTGATTCATGGTCGATACTGATTTGCGACGCTCCAGATAAACGTACTCGTGAGCGATAATCACTACCGCTAAGCCCATACGTACGCCGTAACTCAAAAGCAGGCCATATCTGCCTCCCCTTCGAGATCGTGTTCTCGCAACTATGCAACGATCAAATAGCCAAGGCCGAGACGTGTGCGGACAACACCCAGGAGATTTTATTGAGGCGGATGGTTACCGGACGAAGAAGTGCCCGTGGAGCTCGTTTGGATGGTGACTTAGGGCGGTCAGCCAGGCTTTTCCAAATCGACTAGTTGTGACGGTTATGGTAGTTGGAGTCGTGTTACAGTTTTATTACCTCCTTACCTCCTTTAAAAGAGGTTATATTGGCTCTGATTTGTATACTGTCTGCGCCACTTTGATGATACATGTAGGATACAAGTACTCTTGAGCCCGAATCAACCGTTTTGAGAGCTCTATGCCCGTGTTGAGATTCTCAGTCATCGTCTATGCATGAAGTCTGAATCTTCGAACTGACGAACTGACCGAAAGCCAGGCAGTTGTAGATGGGCGCCAATTGTGGGGAAAAGCTGTGTCAACCACTTCATAGGCGCTGTCAGACCCCCGTACATGTACCTCATGGTGTCTGATCAACTCTTGGTCGCCCAGGCTTGTTAGCTTGCAAGCTTCCTCCATCCCACCAGCTGCTGTATCCTGCATCTCTAGTCAACCGGACGAAATCCACTGGAATGGATTCAGACGAATCCACAAACCATGAAGCTACGGATAGTAATTATGGGAATCCAACAAGACGTCCAACCTATTCTCATATGGATGTCTCGTGGCAGTCGAGCACTATCACACCTGGACGCGACGCAATTTTCAACATCACAGCAGCAGCCGATGCACCTCGACTCAATTCTATCGCAGGTAGATATGGAGGGTACACACCGTTCTCTACAGATAGACTGACATCGTTGGATAGATAGACGAACACTCGCCAACTGGCTGTCGTCCCTGAACCACCATAAGGTTCACAAGGATATATTTGAGAAGGTGACAAAAGGAACTGGGTCGTGGATTTTTGAACATCCGAAGTTCAACGACTGGAGATCTAAAAAGACCAATGTCCTGTGGGGGACGGGTATACGTACGTCTTCCTCCATATATCAGATCGACTGCAGCGGAATCTAACATTTTAGATTGCAGCGGGAGCGGGGAAAACTTGTCTTACGTGAGGAATTATTTTTCTTCAGACCGCCCGAGTATTTCAATTCAAACTTGTACAGGTCAATTGTCGTTGAACATCTCATCAAAGACAAACAAGCAACCGCCATTTACATATACTGTCAATACAACGATCAGCTATCTACCGCCGAGATACTGGCTTGTATGCTTAAGCAGATGGTCGAAACCTCTGAGAAGGCCGCACAATACGTCTCAAAGAACCTTCAGGAAAGATGCCTAGGCACTGACACCAAACCTTCAAGGTCGGAACTGCTCACGGCACTTCGGGGAGCTTCCTTACAATTTACGAACGTCTTCTTTGTGGTAGATGCATTAGACGAGCTTATAGACGAGGTCCGACCAGAACTAATCAACGATCTAATATCGGTTCAACAATCACTCTTCCTGACCTCTCGCCCAATCTCTGATTTCCCCGGTCTGAAAGAGCCTGATTTCACCATTCAAGCCCCCGAAGAAGATTTCCGTACACACATATCAACTAAGATTTCGCGCTTCCCTAAGTTGGAGCGCCTCCTCCTAAAGCCGGGAGTCCGAGACGAGATTATCACCAAAATTCACGCTAGATGTGGTGGGATGTAAGTACTTGCCTCAAATGTACACCGCTTGCCAAATGACCTCGTCTGTTAGGTTCCTTCTCGCTGCTCTGCAGGTGGATGCGTTGGCATTGGGTGGCAACAGTACTGATGCAAGAAGTCTACGCCAAGCCGTGGAGAACCTCCCCACATCTCTGGACGATCAGTACGACCTCACCCTGAAGCGAATCCGAAGCCAGAGCACCCGGGAGCAGGATTTAGCTTGCAGGGCAATCTCATTGGTCACCTATGCTACTTCAATTCTTGGCGTGGACGAGCTCCTGGAAGCACTAACGGTCGACGTCGAGACGGTTTCGGTTGATAGCGAGTCGCGCATGCCTGAGGAGACCTTGGTCGGTATTTGTATGGGATTGTTGAGAATTGAAAAGGAAACCGGAACAGTTCGGTTGATTCGTATGTCTTCTTACTGCTAATGCTTCTTTCGGTGGTGAATCGTTCGTTTCTATAGACTATACCGCACAGGATTACTTTAAAGGCCGCAAGGAGCCATCAATGTTCAGCGATCCACATACATTCATTGGAAACATTTCGGCAGTATACTTGGTTCACGCAGACATTGATTCTACCGCTATTCTATCTAACAATGACCTTCGAGCAACCAACTCTTCCTACCCATTTCTCCACTACGCCTGCTCCAATTTGGGCCATCATACGTGCAAGGCAAGCGATAGCAGCGGGGGCCAAATCCCTACCCATGTCGTCGAGCTTTTCCACAGGCGAGCTCACGTACCATTGCCGCTCACCCTCCTGGGGAATTTTATTGATCATGTACAAGCAATTCATTTTGCTGCGCTTCATGGCCTGGAGTCCCTATTTGAGGAGAACCGCGAAGCCCTCGATAGAAAGTCGACACTTGGATGTCCCCCATTGTTCTATGCATGCCTAGGGGGTCACACCACCCTAGCCAAGCGAATATTGGAGAGCTTTACAGCCAGCCTGGGTGCTGGACGTCCAACAAAGTTTGGTGGTACCGTTCTTCATGCCGCATCCCGAAGCGGACAGCTAGACACCGTTGAACTCGTGTTACCAATTGTCGGCCCCCAAGACAGGACTTCAACTGTTCGCCGCCTCTATGGCCATATGAGCGTTGACATCAACACGAAAATGTCTGATGGACGGACAGCTCTTCATCTGGCGTCGGAATATGGATATGTGTCAGTGGTCAACTCCTTTCTTGGCCACGTTGGGACACACACCAAAAATGCCAGTGAACGGGGAGCAATTTGTAGGTCACTGGCATCCATGGGATGTCACTGGACCGTATTTCGACAGGGATTTAGGTCTGCCAATGTTGACGTTAACGCAGGGGACCGGGATGGACGGACGCCGCTCTTGGTAGCAGCACGGGATGGGCACAAGTCGGTCGCTCAATTGCTCCTAAACACTGCGGGCATACGCGTCAATGCAGCAAAGGAAGATGGATGGACACCACTTCACCTTGCAGCGCAGAATGGGCACAAGTCGGTCGCTCAATTGCTCCTCAACTCCCCAGGCATTGAGGTCAATTCAAAGGAGAACGACGGATGGACACCACTTCACCTTGCAGCGCAGAATGGGCACAAGTCGGTCGCTCAATTGCTCCTCAACTCCCCAGGCATCGAGGTCAATTCAAAGTCCAACAACGGATGGACACCACTTCACAAAGCAGCGCAGAATGGGCATGAGTCGGTCGCCCAATTGCTCCTCAACTCCCCAGGCATCAAGGTCAATCCAAAGTCCAACAACGGAGGGACACCACTTCACAAAGCAGCACAGAATGGGCATGAGTTGGTCGCTCAATTGCTCCTCAACTCCCCAGGCATCGAGGTCAATTCAAAGTCCAACAACGGATGGACACCACTTCACAAAGCAGCGCAGAATGGGCATGAGTTGGTCGCTCAATTGCTCCTCAACTCCCCAGGCATCGAGGTCAATCCAAAGTCCAACAACGGAGGGACACCACTTCACAAAGCAGCACAGAATGGGCATGAGTTGGTCGCTCAATTGCTCCTCAACTCCCCAGGCATCGAGGTCAATTCAAAGTCCAACAACGGATGGACACCACTTCACAAAGCAGCGCAGAATGGGCATGAGTTGGTCGCTCAATTGCTCCTCAACTCCCCAGGCATCGAGGTCAATTCAAAGGAGAACAACGGATGGACACCACTTCACCTTGCAGCGCAGAATGGGCATGAGTCGGTCGCTCAATTGCTCCTCAACTCCCCAGGCATCGAGGTCAATTCAAAGGAGAACGACGGATGGACACCACTTCACCTTGCAGCGCAGAATGGGCATGAGTCGGTCGCTCAATTGCTCCTCAACTCCCCAGGCATCAAGGTCAATTCAAAGACCAATGAAGGATGGACACCACTTCACTTTGCAGCCCAGGAAGGGCACGAGTCGGTCGTTCGATTACTCTTGTACTCCACTGGCACAGAGCTCAATGCAATAGGAGAAGGTGGATGGACGCCGCTACATGGTGCATCCCTGCGTGGGCATGAGTCGGTCATTCAATTACTCCTCAACTCCACCAACATAGAGGTCAATGCAAAGAGCAAAACGGGGTGGACACCACTTTACCTTGCAGCTGAAAACAGGCACGAAGGGGTCATCCAATTGCTCTTAGCTGTCAATGGCATTGAAGCCCGTGTCAGAGGCCAATCACCTTGGGATAACCCTCCTCTCGAAGTAGTCAGGTCGAAAAGCGGGCATCATTCCGTCACATTCTTCAGCCAACTACCAGAGTTCCCCGGCGTGGATTCAGATGATTCAAGTATGGCTTAATCACTATCGGGGCTATTTTCCACCATGCGTTCGTGGTCTATGCCTATACCTTTCCGGGCGGACGCACCTATACTAGTACTTTAAACATTCATGTTATTGATTACATATAACTGACTCCTACACACTCTCGCTGTCTCATATCACTCACACATTTTCTTATATACAACAATTACAACGATTCGAACCATTAACGACGGTCGATAGCAGAATACTAGTACGAGCCTGGCACAGTCGGGCGTAAACCTCTCGCGAATCGCGTACTCCCTAACAATGCAATGGCGTCCATGGGCAAGTACGATGTAGATGTACACTGATTCTCCGTCTGCAGTTATCGTAACATACGGATGTTCGTGTAGGAGGCCAGGAAGATATAGTATTGCGTGCTAAGCTGTTGATGTAAGACCTATATTACAAAAAGGCCCGTAGCTTGAACGGAACAAGCAGTAGTGTCTCTAGAACTCTAGATAGAAGGTACCTACCACGCCAAGCGTATCATAGGCATAAACAAGCTCCCATCAACCTTCCTACTCGCAAGATCACCCAACTCCGAATGAACAGGGAAATTGCCTTCTTCTTTTCCGTCCTTGACAGCACCTCGTAGCGACTCTCCTACCCTCTCAGGACAAATTGATAGGATTTTGGATGGCGCGGGGGAGGGGTGAATGAGATGGCTTCCTCAATGGTTTCGTAAGAGCACTGGCATCCCTGATACGCTTGCGCCGTGGGGTCCCCTGAACGCACAAAGAGCAGGTGGCTGAGGTTGGGAAATCTTGAAGGATCGTGTTACGGTTTAAAGAAGAGTGTTCCCGGGAAGAGCTCCAGAGATCCGTTACGCAAATGGCCAAATAGCGAGAAAGTGGGGAATAATGGTATCTGATAGGCCATGGGATAAACAGTCGACCTGAAAACAGGTGTTACTCGCAGAGGTAACCTTTCGAGATGCAAAGGGACGTACAGTATCGATGAATACCTTGCATAGGTGTCAGGTATGGTTCTGGAGGGTTTGACGCTGTAAAACTGGGCGACGTATATCGCCATCCCGGTTCTAATCGGAATTTACTGCACAAAGCCTTGTCAGCATTGCATGTAGGTTGACTCTGGCGCCCATAAAACCTTGCTATTGACTTCCAACTTATCCGCTGGAGGGTGTACCTAGCCTTGATCGAGTCGGTACGTTCTGGCGGGCAGCCCAACCACATTAACCTTCCTTAACACCTGGTGATAGGATACCGACGTCCCAAATAGCCTTCGGGAGCAAGGGAGCTTGCTGCCCCATCGCACAGAACCCGACTTTCGTGTGCAAATATCTGTATCCATATCGCACTGCGTCTACATAAGAATTTATCATCAATGCGAAGACATTTCCGAATGAACTGACCAGCTACATGGAAAACCCACGCAGGTAGCCCTGATTTCTCTGGTATCTTGTACAGTCATATTGGGTCATATTCAGGCTGCTTTTCGCAGCAATGATGTGTCCATTTGCCTCCCGTCTGGCGGGACATCGTCGTTCACGGACAACCCTGATCCAAGGGTGCCTATTCAAGAGGTATGTAAGGTTAGCCTCAAGGCTGGTTGAGGATGCGGTAGCAATGTCTGACCAGGGAGGTGAAGTCATCCAAGACCGTTCGAGTATAGCAGATGAGCATGTCATTTGGTCTGCAGCGAGGATTTAGTCTGGGGCCGATATGAAATGCACTCTTGGGTAACATACACATCTCAGAGCTGCCCCAGCATGGGTATCCGGGGGATTGACGTTCTAAGTCGCCGTCGCTGGATATCACGGTTTGGAGCCAAAAGAGCTAAGGGGTATTGCCGATATTGGCCTGAGGGATCGAATTTCCGAGGCAAAGAATCCGCATTTTGACTTCAAATTGATCTCATGCTTGAGCTCTAGAGAAAGCAGAGAATCCTGAGGGAGCAGCGGGAACCAGCCGAAACAGGTGGATGATGGTTCTGACCAAGGAGTAGTGTGGCTGTGACTGACGCGATTCGAGTTTCTTTTACCTTAACTCCCATGCCCAGCAAGATGATCAGTGTCTTCCAAGCGCCAACGACAGGCTCGGCCATGAAGACGGCCAAAGGGAAACAGCCTGCTCCTAATAAGCCATATGTAATAACGGCCGCCCTGCCTAGATAAGAGTAGTCGAAAATCCTTCGGTTCGATGTGAGCTTTCAGCTTTTTCCATCCTTGCATGTTGGGAGACTCACAAACGCGCCATTTCCATGCAGGATACTCTATCTGTACTTGCGAACAGTCTAACGCTAAGCAAGTGGATCTGAAAACTTATGTGAACGCGACGACAAGGCTGGACGATTAACTGGAGAAATGACATGGACTCGTATGCCCGAGACGTCTCAGCGAGAAGGGATTTGGCTTGGTGCATTCTTCCATGTCTATAATATAAGTATAGCTTGCTGATACCTTTTCTCTAGGCTGCAGCGAACCATTCCTTGTTCACTTCATACGACCTACTCGGTCTTGTGCCCTAACACAGGCAACGCCTACAACAGGACCGCCATCATGCAAGAACCGTTCAGAACGAATCTATGTAGCGGATCCTATCACTATAGGAAGTCTCGCGCGGACTTTTACCTCCATAAGTTATTGCCCTAGTAAGTCTAGAATCAGTTCACGTTGAACGAAAAGAAGCTCACATTAAGCCATACATTCCAGATGCGTACCTACCAACTGCAGGATGGTGTGGCCTTGCTATCAGCTTTTCGGTTCTACGACCTTACGAATGACGTTTGCGAGCGTCATCAGGATCGGCCAAATGAAAGTATGTGTCAACCCAACTACTTTGACGAAAGGAAGCTCATTAGTTGGCGCAGACGCTCAGTCACGGTTTGAAGCTACCGGACGAAAGTCGTAATTCATCGACGTCAAAAACCGAATACCCTAAAAGCCAGAATGTTCGGGAATAATAAATTTCCTTCCATCCTCCCAACAACTCCCACCTCCTCTCCCCCGAAAATTCCACATCGCCTTCCCGAGCTGCAAATCTGGCGCATCATCTGTAAGCTCCTCAAATCATCTCCAGGAGCTCATACTCTCCACCGCTGGCTGTTTCTCGGACCAAATCCTGTCTAATCTCTACGAGCTTCACCAACCCAACTCTTCGGATTCCGAAACAGTGCTCAGCGCCATTATGGTCTCCACACCCAGGCTCCCACCTTCCGGATGCATCGGGTCCGTTTAAGCTATACAAAATGTTGCGGCCTCTTGGTCAGCGAAGAGTAATGCCTGTCGTGGGGGGTCTGCCGCCTCCGCTACGGCATCCATACATCTCGTTCTTCGTACTTCTGCGAATTGGGATTCATGGCATTGGCGGGGGATCTGCGTGGCGAAACCGGTGACGTTTAGGGAAACGGGAAAAAATGGAGGAGGGATGAGGGCACAGTCATGTCATTAAGGTAGTAATATTTTACATGTACATCAATAGAACTGGCAGTAATACTGTAGTAGTAGGTGGTAGTGGTAGTCGTTAATATCATCGCTACGACAGCGGGATTCGATACGATTAGAGTGGGTACGAGCCGCCAATGTGTAACTTGAGACGAAAGGATGGCGGCGAAGGCTGCCATCCTAGAAAAGTTGATGCTGAAGGGCCAGTCGTCGTCTAAGCATGCCGCCCAACGGTATTCTACAAGCAGGGCCGTTAGTGCTGCCTAGGATTCAGGATAGGAAATGCACAAACCTCCTCGGTATCCTACGGTCCAAGGTTACTGTATCCTCACGGGTGCACTAGTGCACGGGGAAGATCGCAGATCCAAATATTTCAGCTTCAGGCAGCATGGTTGTCATCGGCAGTGGGAATCATAGGAGGGAAGCCAGCCTGGGAGCCTGATGGCCCTTCGAGGATTCGGTCGTGGTCACTGTACGAAGAAGTCACATCTGGAGCGGTAGGGCGTGCCTGACCAACGATTTGAAGTGTCAGAATATGTGGTCGAGTTGATGGAGGGCAAGGGCTGAGGGTGTCGGGTCCGTAGACAGTTTACAGACAATGAAATTGAGAGGAGATTGTGGTCGCGGGTTGATGCAGATGAGTTATCCAGATGTAAGAGGTAGCTTAGAATAGGGAACGAGCGAGGGAGGGAGGGTATGGTGACGTGATGGGGCATGCGTAGGTCTGCTCGTAAAGTTTTATTGCGTTGAGGTGGATATCACCGGTAGCGGGATATGGAATAAGGTAATCCTGAAGGCAAGATCGTCAGCATTTCCTGTGGTTGACATGATTCTATTGCTTACACGAACCTCATTGCTATCCGTGAGCAAAGGAAGTTCGTCATTATCCTCTCAACAGCCAGAAAGTAACCAGATCTCCGTGAATATGGATAAGTCGAGGAGACCGTCGTGAAGATCGTAGTCTAATGCGTATCCTTCTTGAAGTTGAACGTACACATCGCTTGGTTACCGGAAGCTTGAAGTTATTGTTTCCGACATTTCGTAGCGAGCTGGCAGGAGAGATAGAGTGAGAAGCGATGTGGTCAAGTGGCGGTAGAAGAAGTCGCGAGGTTACGATGACAAATAAATCTCCTCTCTCTTCTTTTCTCAACCTCCCAAGGTCAAACGATGCAAACCAGCAGCAAGCAGGGCTGGAATCCAAATCTCGTTCATCAACTATAACGTCAAACTCAGCGTTCTTGAGAAACGACTATTTGATGAGGAGCAAGAGAAGCCGGCATATGCTGACTGCTCCAAGGGCGGTTGAGATTGGACGACTCAAGTCAAGGTACATACCTTTTCCTTTTCTATTCTTTTCCACCTTCCCGACTCGCAGCGGGCCTTTGAGCATCTTCCTCTTACCTCACCCTTCTTTGAACGAACGAACGAGGACGTTACTGATAAAATCATTTCTAGATTCCTCTAACATAAACATTTCCGAGTTCAAAACTTGCAACATTACTATACTAGCTCTGTTGGATATGCAGAATCGGTTGTTGCTTCGACCAGGACAAGGTAGGCCGTCGACCTCTTCCTATTGGGATGACAATCTGACCTCTTCGTTTCAGAGCCGTGAATTCCATTACTCCCACTGCTAGCCTCGCGAGATGCACCCGTCGAGCTTCAAGCGCTTCGACTGCGAACTGGAAGGCTTCCATCCAGGTGAGCCCACCCGGCCCCAACAACCATCGTTTCTGCCATACTCCTATTCTCGAGCACCCTTCTTCACCCCTTCTCCAGCGCTTTCCCGCCATCTTTATGTATTGGAAGCGTGGACTGACCGCTTTGCTTTGCAGGTGCATCCTTGAACCTCTCCGGTTTCGCGGACACAGGTTGGCCTCAAACTCTCCAGCTATCGATTGTCCACGACTTGGGGAGAAGCTGTCTCCTGTGAATCCGAGCTTTGCCAATTCCCCTTCTGGTGGATTGGCGCTACTGCTGCCTACCAACTTCAACGGCACTATGACACAAGGTTCTTCGGGGACCCGCTGTCCAACATCATGACAGCCACAAGCATCGTTCCGCACTGGCGTTTTCGACATATGCCGTCTACCCCTAAGCCTCACTGCTTCAGCGACATCAATTGACGGATACGGGGCTATCCGTAAAGTCAAGGCCCCAGGAGCAACGGAGATGTGTCATGGTATTTTTTTGCCATTCCCTCCCGTATTCGTGATTCTAAATTCTCATCTCAGGTTTCCCACTTATACTCGACGGCCACACCTTTCGACATCAAGGTGTCACCCTTCTGGGATCCCAGCTATCCTCTACTTTTCCGTCGCAAGACGCACTCCTGTGAAGACTGGACTCCCAGTCCTCCCGAGCTTGTGTCTCGAGCCATGATTACCCACCTACCCGCTCCAACTGTGCTACCTCCAGAAACGACGACTATCCAAGACGAACCGCCAGGTGTCTCTGACCGGCGCATGCGGCACCCACCCACCGCCTCCTCCAGGAGACGATCAATCCCCGTTGTCTCAGGAGTTTCAGACGCTGAAAGAGTGCGGCCTCCCCGTCCCCCTCCTCGCTACATGTGGCCTCCCTTTGCCGCCAGATCCCCATCACCCCGGCTCCAAGGCTCGGGCACTCAACAAAGCAGCTTTCGTCATCGTGGTACAGAAGAGCCTGCCTGGGCATATCACGAAAGTTTCCTTTGGCTCAGGTCCAAGCGCTATAGTCGAAAGCTCACTGGCCACCACGTCGTGATTGTCGCCGACTCCGCTTTCATTCCGCTTCTTCGCAATATTCAATGGCGCCAGTTCACTTGTGGGCGGTTGGGTACATTTACTCTACAAATTTGTTGTGGCGGTTATGCGTAGTTGGAGTCTTCTTTTTTTTCCCGCCTTGAATGAAGTACCATTTGCGCTAAGTCGTACGCTGCCTCCGTGGCTCGAGTCTTTGAGGACTAGGTGCTGTTGAAGCACTCGTCGGTCGTACTGGCATAATTCCACAATCCAGTTTGGAGAGACCTATGCCCATGCTGTGACCCATCCTCATTTATATATGAACCCTGGACGTTTTGAACGTTCCCGCTGGCTGTCAATTCATTGAATGGGCGCCAATTTTGAGGAGGAAAGCTGTGTGGACTGCTTCTGCATCACCAGCGCTTGAGTCCCATGTGTATGCCTCGTGCCTGAGTAACATTAGGTTGGTTGTCGCCCTGCAACCACTCCCACTGTCTACTGTCTACTTGACCCCCGCCCCTCTGGTTAGACCAAGAATGACAGATTCGTACGAAGCCACCGACCACGAGCCTACGGAGAACAATCGTGGACATTCAAAAAGACCTCGAAGCCCTGAAGGTTCACCTACAACCTCGAAAAGAAGACGTCCAAACTCCCTTCTTCCCCCTTCTACGAATGGCTCGATACAGTCGAACACGATGACAGCTAAAGGCGATATAAATATACATATCGGGGCAGTAGATTCATCTCAACAGAATCCTTTTCCAGGTATCCACGCCGGAGGGCATGCACGCTTTCTCTGCAGACGGACTGACTTGATTGGCAGATATACGGGCTAAACGAGCCCTCGCCAACTGGGTGTCACCTCTGAACCATCACAGTATCCACAAGGATATACGTGAAAAAGTGACAGAAGGAACTGGGTCGTGGATTTTTGAAAACCCGAAGTTCGTTGATTGGCTTTCTAAGAAGACCGGCGTCTTATGGGGGACGGGCATACGTGAGCATTCTTTTTCATATAAGGGCCTATGACCTCAATGGAATTCGTCTCGTCTGTGATTTCAGCGGGAGCTGGGAAAACCTGCCTTACGTGAGAGAATTGCTACACTCTTCAGGCCGTCCATGTATTTAATTCGAACTTGTGCAGGTCGATCGTTGCGGAATATCTCATTCAACACAAGCATGCCACGGTTATCTACTTCTACTGCCAATACAAACTTGAAGATAAATTGTCAACTACCGATATACTCGCCTGTGTGCTCAGGCAGATGATTGAACGTTCTGAAGAGGTGGCCCAATACGTCTCAACATCTCTTTATAAAGACTGCATTAGCACCGATACCAAACCTTCTAGATCAGAACTATTGACGACACTACGAGGAGCCGCCCAGCACTTCGGCGACCTATTTCTGGTAGTTGACGCACTAGATGAGCTCAAAGACAACGTCCGACCGGAATTAATCAGTGATCTCATATCGCTCCACCAACCACTCTTCTTGACGTCCCGCCGACTCTCCGATTTGCCAGGCTTGTCAGAGCCCGACTTTACCATCCGAGCCCCCGATGATGACCTCCGCACCTACATAGAGGCCAGGATTACATCTTTCCCTAGACTAGAGCCATTTATTCGGGAGCCCGGAGTGCGTGAGGAGATAATCTCCAAAATTCACGCCCGATGCGATGGGATGTGAGTGAGAAACATATCCTTGATGTAGTACAGTGCAGCTAAGACCTTATGCCAACAGGTTTCTTCTGGCCGCTCTGCAGATCGATGAGTTGGTATCAGATGACATCATTGACGCCATAGGCCTGCTAGATGCGGTTGAGCGTCTCCCTACGACTCTATTCGCTCGATACGAAGTCACATTAAAGCGAATCCAAGCCCAGAACCCGAAGAGGTTGGATCTGGCCTACAGGTTGATAGTATTTGTCACTCATGCCACTCGAATTCTCCGTGTCGACGAGCTTCTCGATGCGCTGACGGTCGATGTTGACACGGCTTCTGTGGAGACGAAGCGTCGTACAGTGGAAGAGGTCTTGACTGGGGTTTGCAGGGGGTTGGTGACGGTTGAGAAAGAAACCAGAACGGTTCAGCTTATCCGTATGTCCTCGTCATGTTGGATTCTATCTGGGCTCATCTTTGACTGTGAAAGACTATACCGCGCAAGACTTCTTCAAAAGCTTCAACGATATACGAATATTCAGCGACCCACATACGTTCATTACCGACGCTTCCGCAATATACATAATTCATGCAGACGTTAACTCCAGCATGATTGCCAACAGCTACCAACTGAGAGAACTCAAGACCTACCCCTTCCTCTACTATGCCTGCTATAGTCTCCGTCATCATATGCACCAAGCAGGTGGCACTGGCAAACGTCAAATCTCCACCCATATTCGTCAGCTGTTCCGTAAACGACCTAATCTCCTGCTACCGCTCCCAATGGATTCGTGGAACATTGAATACGGGCAAGCAATTCATTTCGCAGCTTTTTATGGCCTGGAAACTATGTTGGTAGGGGATCGTGAAGAGGTCAATCAGAATTTGGCACTTCAGCATTCGCTGCTAAAAGAGCTCAATGCGCAAAACAATGGTGGGCATACAGCCCTTCACTTTGCAGCCTGGAATGGGGAGGAGTCGGTCGTTCGATTGCTCTTGAATTCCCCCGGTATCGAGGTCAATCCAATGGCCGAAGATGGATCAACACCTCTTCACTTTGCGGCTTGTAATGGGCACGAGTCGGTCGCTCAATTGCTCCTAAACTTCCCCGGCATCGAGGTCAATGTAGGAGACAAAGGCGGCCTGACACCCCTTCACCTTGCAGCTCGGGATGGGCACGGTTCGGTCGCCCAATCGCTCCTAGCCTCTATTGGTATTGAGGTCAATGCACGGACCAACGCTGGATCGACACCACTTCACTTTGCAGCCTTTAGTGGGCACGAGTCGGTTGCTCGACTACTCTTGACGTCCGTCGGCATTGAGGTCAATGTACAGGCCAATACTGGTAGGACATCACTTCACAATGCAGCACAGAATGGGCATGAGTCGTTCACTCGACTGCTCCTGAAGTCCATCGGCATTGATGTCAATCTAACGACACAATTAGGGTGCACACCACTACACCTTGCAGCCGAGAACGGGCACGACTCGGTCGTTCGATTGCTCCTGAACTCGCCTCGCATTGAGGTCAATGCGAGTGAGGATGTTGGGTGGACACCACTTCACTATGCGGCCCGGATTGGCCACGAAGCAGTGATTCGAGCACTCCTTGGCTTCCGTGGGATAGACACCAACGTTAGAGGTCGCCCACCTTGGGATAAAACTCCTCTCGAAGTAGCTAGGGCTCAGACTGACCACCAAGTTGTCACCATCTTCAAAGAGATGGGGTTTGGCGATGCAGAAATTATGGAGGTGGATTAAATTCTCCCAATGATCATCCTTCCCCACGCGCTCTGGAATCCACATTATTATACTTCTCCTGGACACACCTAAGATACTTCAAGCATAATTAGTTTTATTCAATGTCGAAATACGTATCTAGATTGTCCTCATATTTATACACATGCACCCCGAATTCCTACGAATCCAAAAATAGCTCGCCGAGATTGGAAAGCCATAGACATAAATAACTGCGTTACGGAGGACAATACAGCCGCCGAGGGCTTCAGAGAACTCAATGTATGGACTGGCGAGGGGGTGACAACGTGGGATATTACCCGACCTAAAACTGGCTGTCAATCTCGAAATGAGCTCAAGGAAGGAAGTAACGTACAGTATTCGCAGCTGCCTTACGTAGAAGTCAAGTACAGTCTCAAGGGTTCTCTCGACGGGTCTGACCCAATCGAGCTGAAGGTGGTGTATAACGGCCTTATATAGTGTGATTTTTGCTCAGTTTCCTCTGTGAAACGTCGTCAGCATTTCCTGTCAGTTGAATGCCGCGCATAGACGAACCTGGCGTCTATCCAGTGAACAGATGTACCCCACCCTGATGCTTACAGCGTCCCTACCTCTGCTAGCCTTCCTCAACATCGCGTGCTCGTGCTTGAACAGCAACGCTCAGCACGTCTCCCAGAACGTGGACGTCAGAATGGCTCCCATTTAATGTTTGCAACATGAAGTTTTGAAGGTCTGTGTCCACATGAGATTCTTCACCGACACGAAGACCCTCGAGATGCACGAACTTTCATAGGAAACCCACACCAGACATGCTTACTTATCCAAGTCCTGCGGTGACATTCGTACAGCTTTCTGCACCAAAATACCTGGTATGGGAACGGCGGTCCATAGAGTTCATCTTCCACGAATAGCCTTGTTGATATATGGATAGTATTCAAGAAGCTCAATATCGACGCAGATGCGTCGCAGGACCGGTTGTAGCTGGAGAAGCTGTGCCTGGCCGACAGGTTAAAATCTTGGAGAAAATGATTCGTAAGTCGCATGTAAACCTGCAATAGAAATTTAGTTTGCGGTCAAGACGGGCTGGATGCGTCGGAGACATACGCAGGACATGGATTATCCATCATATTTCTGCCCATACGACACTTGAAGACGCTATGGCTGCCCAAACCTGAACGCTATCATGGGCAACAAATGGGCAACCAGTGATTCTGGAGAGATGCACCAGCTAGCTCATTTTCATCGTTCCCACCTGATTCATATTGCTTGCCTGGAGTAACAGCTGCTGTATAAGAAATGGTTCCATGGGGAAGGAAAGGAAACTTACTGAAGACTGCTGGAATCGGCGTTTTTACAGATAGCGTAGATGGACGGGCACTGCCTCTATACGTTCTGCAAGGGGTATTTATCTTGAAATTTTCATCTAAGCTCCAGATCTGGTGCGCTAACGAGCAAATAAATTACAAGCAAACCCATGCTCGAGTCCAGAGACGTGGTCTGGTGAATTGCGGTGGCCTGGTGGTGGTCGACATTCAGCAGGCTGTGTCCTCTGAAATACACACTGACAAACAAATGATCTCCCTCTCACTCTCCTGCAGTTGTTGCTTCAGCCTGAAGCTCGTCCAACGAGAAACGAATTTGCATCCACTTGGCTTCCGCCTCCCAACAGCCAATACAGGTGCAATGAAGGCTGCCGGCGACGAGGATTCTCACGCGTTTACTGTGACACTTGTCTGAATTGCCAACTTCCGCGTTGTAGCTAGTCCCCTACTGGTAGCAATTTATCCACCTCCCTTCAAACTCGATCCACACATCCCAATCAACCAATCCGCGTCATAGGTTGTAGCTGTGAACTGTCTTCCGCGCAGGTGAGCCACCTTTCTTACCCGCAGATACAATTCTTGGTGCCGTTGTACACTTTCCTCTTGGCCATCCTTACATGCCTTTTCTTGCTGTCAAGTACACTTTTTGAGATAATAATCTGATATTCGCGCTTACAGATCTATTCTTCTACTTCGCCGCGCGCACTTGCAGCTCCTAAGATGACATGCCACTATACTCGAAGGAGACGTAAACCTGCTCCTGCTCTGGTCCAAGTCACCTATCCTCGCAGATGCAAGATCCTAGGCTTTTTCATAGCCCAACCTGAAATCGGGAACCAGACGGAACATTGCGTCCTCTTCCAGCGAGGATCTGGTGCAGTCGTATCTTCTGCCTGGGGTGTCATATTGGAAACCAATTTCGCCCAACCTCCGCATGCAAGAACTTCAAAAAGCTATCGTTGTCAAGGGCAACTCTCCACCCCATCACACTCTGCGCATTAGAATGGAGGATTCGATTTTCCTGCTGCGAAGAAGCTGGGTCTTGAGAACGAAGAGTGAGTTTACTTCAACACATCTTCAAGACGGCCCTCTGACGACTTCGGTAGACTCTAGTCAACACCTGCTCGCCGCACCCTACAAGCTGGACTGCAATAGACTGGATTTACCGAGGAAAGACACGAACGACTCTTCATCACAGCCAAGCACAGCGCGTCAATATCATCCAGCCTTGAACACGCCGGTTGGCCCACCACATGCCTCCCTCCTACGACGTGTCAGGGCATATACAAGCCTCAACCCATTTGAGCCCACTACGGACCTTCAAGCGGCCGACGCTCCCGGTAGGTGAACAGCACCTCAGTTAAGGAGAAGGTAAGCCATTTCATTCTCTACATTTGGAATGATGGTCTGACTTCTTTTCTTTGTAGCTTGCAATCCCATTGTTGGGAATGGTAGCTTACACGAAGCCCTCTCGCTCCATCCAAGCCGGTACGCAGCCTACAGGAAATGACGGTGGCCCTAGCTCTCTGCGGTGCTACAAGTTGGCCAACATCGCCTCTGGACGGTTCAAGAGACCAGGCGCCACTTTGTGGTCCTGCTCAAACCCCGATATCAAACAAAGCGACCTTTCACCTTTCATGATTTGAACCAGATGAAGCCGCATCAGCGAGAGTCTTCCAGTCAGGGAAACTACACCGCCTCACCCCCGTCGACGAGAGATTCTGCGATGTCTGCACCTACTGCTTCTTCCAAGAAGGGAAACGAAGGTCCCTTGTCTACATATTGTCCCATGAATGGTTAGTCGTTTGCTGATATTCCGCTTTCGAACCGGATACTGACAGTTCTTACAGACTACAGTGTTTTGTCCAGCTGCCTATGGCCGTAATGAAACTCTTGAAGAAATCCCTTTTCGAAGCGGCCTACTTCATCTCAACAGTCTGGCGTTCGGATCGGCATACTCAGCAGTAACATCTGCCACCGTTGGCCCCGGTGCAGCTTCCCGAAAGCTGGTATCCTCTAAAAGCTGGTCAACGACAAAAACCGTATCCGAATCCTCCCCCATATTTCCATTTACCACATCAAAATTTCGCACTGGACCCTGAGGACATAACCTTGCTGGGTATATGCATACCTCACTCCTAACACCGGTGTACATCGCCTCGTTCATCGACTTGGTTTCCCCTTCTGGGCGATTGGCGCTACTGCTGCCTACCAAGTGCAGCTGCACTGTGACGCAAGGGTCTTCGTGGACCAGCTGCCCAACATCATGGCAGCCACAAGCATCATTTCTTACTCGACGTCTTCGACATATGTCGTCTACCTTGAAGCCTCAATGATCCAGCGACATCGATTGACGGATACGTGGCTATCCGTAAAGTCAAGGCCCCAGGAGAAACGGAGATGCGTCATGGTATGTTATTTTGACATTTCCTCCCGTATTCATAATTCTAATACTCATCTCAGGTTTCCCACTTACACTCGACGGTCACACCTTTCGACATCAAGACATCACCTTTCCGGGATCCCCGCATATACCCTACTTCTGCGCCGCTTCTGTGAAGACCAGACTCTCGGTCCTCCCGAGCTTGTGTATCAGGCTATGGTTAACCACGTACCCGCTCCAACAGCGCAACCTCCAGAAACGACGACTATCCAAGGTCAATCGCCAGGTGTCTCTG
Organism: Clitopilus passeckerianus; assembly: GCA_944990035.1. Taxonomy (NCBI): domain Eukaryota; kingdom Fungi; phylum Basidiomycota; class Agaricomycetes; order Agaricales; family Entolomataceae; genus Clitopilus; species Clitopilus passeckerianus. The sequence continues at coordinate 442,734 of CALYLX010000100.1, forward strand.
ACCCCGGTGCGGCATCCACCCACCGCCTCTTCCTGAAGACGACCAATCCCCGTTTTCTCAGGAGTTTCAGACGCTGAAAGAGCGCGGCCTGCTCGGTCTCCCTCCTCGATACATGCAGCCTCCCTTCGTCACCAGATCCCCATCGGCCTGGCTTTAAGGCTCGGGCGCTCATCAATGAGCACTCTTTTGTCCTCGTGGTACAGAAGAGCCTACCGCTGGGCTTATCACGAAAGTTTCCGTCGGCTCGGTCCAAGCGCTAAAGTCAGCAGCTCACTGCCCACCACGTCGTGACTGTCGTCGGCTCCCCTTTCATTCCGCTTCTTCACAATATTCAATGGCGCCAGTTCACTTGAGGGCAGTTGGGTACCTTTACTCTACAAATTTGTTGTGGCGGTTGTGCGTAGTTGGAGTCTTCGATTTATTCCCGCCTAGAATGAAGTACCATTTGCGCTAAGTCGTACGCTGCCTCCGTGGCTCGAGTCTTTGAAGACTAGGTGCTGTTGAAGCACTCGTCGGTCGTACTGGCATAATTCCACAATCCAGTTTGGAGAGACCTATGCCCATGCTATGACCCATCCTCATTTATATATGAACCCTGGACATTTTGAACGTTCCCGCTGGCTGTCAATTCATTGAATGGGGCAGTGCCGACCCCCATTGGCAGATGGGCGCCAATTTTGAGGAGGAAAGCTGTGTGGACTGCTTCTGAATCACCAGTGCTTCAGTTCCATGCGTACGCCTCGTGCCTCGTGTCTGAGCAACCATAGGTTGTCTATCGTCACCCACGATCTACTTGACCCGCACCTCTAGTCAGCCCAAGGAAAGATGGATTCATACGAAGCCACAGACCAGGAGCCTGCAAACATCAATCGTGGACATCCAAAAAGATCTCGAAGCCCTGAAGGTTCACCCCCTCCACCAAAAAGAAGGCGTCCAAAGTTCCCTCTTCCCCCTTCCACGGATGTCTCGATGCAATCGAGCACCATCACAGCTGGACGCGACGCAATCTTCAACCATGTTGAGGTAACAAATATTCCCCAACAAGATCCCCCCATAGGTAGACGATGATTGCTTTATCACCTGCAATTAAACTGACTTTATTGTCAGATATACGGGCCCTCGCCAACTGGGTGTCGCCTCTGAACCATCACAGTATCCACAAGGATATACGTGAAAAAGTGACAGGAGGAACCGGGTCGTGGATTTTCGAACATCCAAAGTTCATTGGTTGGCTTTCTACGAAGGCCGGTATCTTGTGGGGGACTGGCATACGTGAGCACTCTTTGTTATATTAGGACCTATGACCTCAGTGGATTTTAACGCCGTCGTTTGTGATTGCAGCGGGAGCAGGGAAAACATGCCTTACGTGAGAGCATCCCTACACTCTTCAGGCCGTCCGCGTATTCAACTCGAATTTGTGCAGGTCAATCGTTGCGGAATACCTCATTCAGCACAAGGATGCCACGGTTATCTATTTCTACTGCCAATACAAACTTGAAGATCAATTGTCAACTGCCGAGATACTCGCCTGTATGCTCAAGCAGATGGTTGAAGCTTCTGAGGAGGTTGCACAATACGTCACCAAGAACCTTCACGAAGATTGTCTCCGCAAAGACACCAAACCTTCGAAATCGGAACTGTTGACGACACTACGGGGAGCTACTCAACAATTCAGTGATCTATTTCTGGTAGTTGACGCACTAGATGAGCTCAGAGACACCGTCCGACCGGAATTAATCAGTGATCTCATATCGCTTCACCAACCACTCTTTTTGACATCCCGCCCGCTCTCCGATTTCCCCGGCTCCAAAAAGCCCGACTTCACAATTCAAGCACCCGATAATGACCTACGCACGTACATTTCGATCAGGATTGCATCTTTCCCTAGGCTAGAGCCGTTTCTTCGGGGGCCTGGAGTTCGTGAGGAGATTATCTCCAAAATTCACGATAAATGTGAGGGGATGTGAGTGAGAAACATATCCTTGATGTAGTACAGTGCAGCTAAGACCCTCTGCAAACAGGTTTCTTCTGGCCGCTCTGCAGGCAGATGAGTTGGTATCAGATGACATCATTGACACCATAGGCCTGCTAGATGCGGTTGAACGTCTCCCTACGACACTATTTGCTCGATACGAAGTCACGTTAAAGCGAATCCAAGCCCAGAACGCAAAGAGGTCGGATTTGGCTTACAGGGTGATAGTATTTGTTACTCATGCGACTGAAATTCTCCGTGTCAACGAGCTTCTCGATGCGCTAATGGTCGATGTTGATACGGCTTCTGTGGAGACGAAGCGTCGTACAGTGGAAGAGGTCTTGACTGGGGTTTGCAGGGGGTTGGTGACGGTTGAGAAAGAAACCAGAACGGTTCAGCTTATCCGTATGTCCTCTCCATATTGCATTCCTTTTGGGCTCACCTTTGACTCGTAGACTATACCGCGCAAGACTTCTTCAAAAGCTTCAACGATATACAAATATTCAGCGACCCACATACGTTCATTGCCGATGCTTCTGCAATATACATAATTCATGCAGACGTTGACTCCAGCATGATTGTTAGCGAGTACCACCTGAGAAAGCTCAAACCCTACCCCTTCCTTCACTATGCCTGCTATAGTCTCCGTCATCATATGCACCAAGCAGGTGACACTGGCAAACGTCAAATCTCCACCCATATTCGTCGGCTGTTCCGTAAACCACCCAATCTCCTGCTGCCGCTCCCAATAAGCTCCTGGAGCATTGAATATGGGGAAGCTATTCACTTCGCAGCTTTTTATGGCCTGGAAACTCTGTTGGTAGAGGATCGTGGAGAGGTCAGTCAGAATTTGGCACTTCAACATTCGCTGTTAGAAGATCCCAATGCCCAAAACAATAATGGACATACACCCCTTCACTTTGCAGCTCGGAATGGGAACGAGTCGGTCGTTCGACTGCTCCTGAACTCCCCCGGCATCAAGGTCAATCCCAAGACCGAAGATGGATGGACAGCCCTTCACTATGCGGGAGAGAATGGGCACGAGTCGGTCGTTCGACTGCTCTTGAACTCCCCCAGCATCGAGGTCAATCCAAAGGCCGAAGATGGATGGACACCCCTTCACTATGCGGCCGAGAATGGGCACGAGTCGGTCGTTCGACTGCTCCTGAACACCACCGACATCGAGGTCAATCCAAAGACCAACTATGATGGATGGACAGCCCTTCACTATGCGGGAGAGAATGGGCACGACTCGGTCGTTCGACTGCTCTTGAACTCCCCCGGCATCGAGGTCAATCCAAAGTCCGACGATGGATACACCCCTTTTCACTATGCGGTAGCTAATGGGCACGAGTCGGTCGCTCAGTTATTCCTGAATTCCCCCGGCATCGAGGTCAATCCAAAGACCGAAGGTGGATGCACAGCCCTCCACTATGCAGCTGAGAATGGGCACGACCCAGTCGTTCGACTGCTCCTGAACTCCCCCGGCATCGAGGTCAATCCAAAGGCCAAAGATGGATCAACACCCCTTCACCTGGCGGCCTCGGAAGGAAACGAGTTGGTCGCTGAATTGCTCCTCCACTTCACCGGCATTGAGGTCAATCCAAGAGATGCATGTGAATGGACACCCCTTCACTACGCGGCGGTCAGAAATGGGAACGAGTCGGTCGTTCAATTGCTCCTGAATTCCTCCAGCATTGAGGTCAATCCCAAGACCGAAGATGGATGGACACCCCTTCACTACGCGATCAAATATCGGAACGAGCCGGTCGTTCGATTGCTCCTGAACTCCCCTGGCATCGAGGTTAATCCAAAGGCCAAAGATGGATCAACACCCCTTCACTATGCGGTCGTGAATGGAGACAAGTCGGCCGTTCAATTACTCCTGAACTCCCCAGGCATTGAGGTCAATCCAAAGACCAGAGATGGATCAACACCCCTTCACTATGCGGTCAAGAATGGGCACGAGTCGGTCATTCGATTACTCCTGAACTCCCCCGGCATTGATGTGAACCCAGAGACCAACGATGGATCAACACCCCTTCACTACGTGGTCAAAACTAAGGACGAGCCGATGCTTCAATTGCTCCTGAACATCCCCGGCATTGAGGTGAATCCAAAGACTGAAGATGGATTGACGCCTCTTCACTTCGCTGTCCAAAGGAGGAACGAGTCGGTTGTCCAATTGCTCCTGAACTTCCCCGGCATCGAGGTCAATCCAAAGACGAACGATGGATGGACACCTCTTCATTACGCCGCCAAAAATGGGGACGGGTCAGTCCTTCAATTGCTCCTGAATTCCCCAGGCATCAAGATCAATGCGAAGACCAATGATGGACTGACACCCCTTCACCTTTCAGCCCAAAGTTTTTGGGGATCGGTCACTCCGTTGCTCCTGCGCTCCACTGGCATCGACCTCAACGCAAGGAGCAAATGTGGACTCACACCCCTTCACATTGCAGCCAAGAATGGACATGCCTTTGTGGGTCGGTTACTCCTGAACTTCAGTGGCATCGAGGTCAATCCAACGACTGCAGATGGATGGACACCGCTTCACCTTGCAACCCGAAATGGCCACGAGTTCGTTACTCAATTACTCCTGAACTCCACGGGGATTGAGGTGAATCCTAAGGTTGAAGGAGGGTGGACACCACTTCACCTTGCAGCCCAGAATGGGCACGAGCCGATCACACAATTGCTCCTGAACTCTCCAGGAATTGAGGTGAACCCTAAGGTCGAAGGGGGATGGACACCACTTCACTATGCAGCTCAAAATGGACACAAAGCGGTAGTTCAATTGCTCCTGAGCTTGCCGGCCATAGAGGTCAACGCAAGCGAGGATGCTGGGTGGACACCACTTCACCATGCAGCCCGACATGGTCACCATGCAATTGTTCGAATACTCCTTGGCTTTCCCGGAATAGACGCCGATGTTAGGGGTCAACCACCTTGGGATCAGACTCCTCTCGAAGTGGCCGGGTCCCAAGGTCACCATGTTGTCGCCGTTTTCGAAGAGATGGGGTTTGGCGATGCCCAGATTATGGAGGCGGATTAGTTTTCCCAATGACCATTCTTCCCCACGCGCTCAGGAATCTACATTACTATACATCTTCCGGACAGCTTACGATAATTCAGCGATATGCACAAATATGTTCAATGTATAGGATTGGCAAGATACGTAACCAAATTGTCCTTATATTGATACACATGCACCCTGTATCCCATAAATCTAGACAACAGCTCGTCGCAGTCGGAAAGCCATAAAGAACTGCGTCATAGGGGACAGGGCAGCGTTCCTGCTGGGAGCTTTTAACACCTGGTATACAGAATGTAAGGCGGTGACGGTGGGACGTTATGCCGGATGTGCCATGGATAACCTAATACTGGCCGTTAATCTCAAAATGGGCTTGAGAAAAAGAAACGACGTACAGTATTAGCAGGTGCTTTATATGCGGATTGAGAATAGCCTTGAGGGTTCTCTCGACGGGTCTGACCTTTTCAAGGTGGGTTTCGTGTCCAACGGCCTCGTATAGTGTGATTTTGCACAGTTTCCTCTATGACTTCGTCAGCAATTCCAGTAGGCTGAATATCGCGTATATATGAACCTTGCTGCTATCCACCAGCGGATGCACCTCACCTTGGTCGAGTCCGGGCATGCCTCAGGCTCTTCAGGCCACGTCAGGTTTCCTCGACATCGCGTGGTAGAGCCGCGACGCTTGGCAGTTCTCTGGGAACGTGAAGGTAGAACGACACCCATTTGACACTGGCATACATCTACATGAGACTTTTGAATTGACATGAATATCCTTGGAAATGTACGAACCTGTTTCATGGAATAGCCAGGCCAGAAATGATGTTCGTACTGAAAGGTTGAGATTTTGAAGAATAGTTGGTGGACGGCAGGCAAGTCTGCAGGGATATTTAGTTCAACGTCAAGAAGAAATATGTTCTTCGAGAACCTACAGATGACATGGATATCCTGTTTCCACTGAAATGACGTCTGAAGACGCTACGGCCACGCAGGCTTGAGATGTGCAACCGGTGATTCTTGGGAGTATTTCCCAGTTGACTCGTATGCTTGATTGCCTGCATAAGCTACACTAGCCGTGTAAGAGAGGTGGTTCAAAGATGATGAAAAGGGAACGTACTATTACGGTACTAAAGACTGCTGGAATCGGCATGTTACTGAGGGAGTATTTGGACAAATGTGCCTTTTTCCGTTCGGCAAACCATGTCCATCCTAAGAGCTTCATCGAGTCCCAAGAGGTGATGCGATAAGGAGTGAGTAGAGTACAAGGAGAGCCATGCCCGAGTGGTCCATGGCGTGGTGGCGGTCGACATGGGAAGGTAAGTCCTCTGAAATATACACAGACAAACAAATGGCCTCTCCCGTCTTGCTGCCTGCCTCGGACTTGTCCAACGAGTAACGGATTTGCATCCACTTGGGCTCGACCTCCCAATAGCCAATTCAAGAGAAAGGAAGTCTACCCAGGGCGAGGATGTTCAATCGTTCGCCGCGACACCCACCGAATGGCCAACCTCCCCGTTGCAAATCATGCTACAAACCTAGCAATTTATTCTCCCTTCAAACTCAATTCACGTATTCCAGTCGACCGAACCACGTCATAGATCTTAGCTGGGAACTGGCTTCTGTGCAGGTGAGCTACTTTTCTTGAATGCAGATACAATTCTGGCTCCTGTTACGCTTTCCACTTGGCCATCCTTACATGTCTCTTCTTGCTGTCTTTTTAATATGATAATCTGACATTTGCGCTTACAGGATATTCTTTCCGTTCGCCAGTTCAAAAAGTAACATATGGAGGAAGACACGCCGCTGTATTCGAAGGAGACGAAAATCTACTCCTGCCCTGATCAAAACCACCAACTCTCGCGCATTTACCGCGCCTAGGCTTTTTCATAGCCCGACCTGCAACCAGGCGGAACCCAACGCCGTCTGCCAGAGGGTAGCCGGTGCAACCGTGTCTACTGCGCTATGCTTGCGGAATGGAAACCAATTTCGGCCAACCTCCACAGCGAAAAACTCCAAAGGCCTATCATCGTTAAAAACGACCTTCCACCCCATCCTCGCGGTTCCGCCTCGCATTTAAATGGCCGTTTGGACTTCTTGGTTACGGTTGCGAAGACATCGGGTTCACAGCCAATCTTCGAGAACTAGGTATGCTCACCTTCACATATATTTTCGAGGCGGTCATCTAACGACTTTACCAGACGTTGTTATTTCTCCCAGTCAACGCCTGCCGACCGCGTCCCTGCGGATTCACCTCCAATATGCTGGCATCACCCATGTCACAAACCTAGTCCCCTCATTCGCATACTGGCAGCTTGCCGACTTTGAGTACGGCCTGGACCTGAACGCAAACATCACCAGTTCTTTGTCGTACGCAGTCGCCTATCAGCCTTAGCACATCACGACCAATATCATCGAGCATAATCTTGAACGCCGGTTGCCCCACCGCACGCCTCCTTCCTGCACCATGTTAGGGGACATGTAACACTCCACCCATGTCAGCCCGCCGTGGACCTCTAGTAGCTGGCGTTGAGATGTCCATCAACTACAGCAAAGCCACGTTGAAACTTCTTCGCGTAACCCGAACGGTTCGGTTTTACCTCCGAGATTACCACTCTTTGGCCGTGGTCCAGCACCGGAGGGTATGTTTCTTTGCATTTACTCCCATATTTCCAATCCAATCGTTTTCATAGATTCATCTACTTTTGGCCATTACCCGCCACCCGTACGCCCGACTCTCGGTTAGCATTTGACCTATGCCACCTGCCGACAGACTGTTTGGTTGCATTCGCGCGATAGACCTCCGTTGATGCCAGCATATACCTACCCCGGGACCTACGCCGGAACTGGATTTAGTGGTATCAGTACACCATGCAGCTGGTGGGGAACCACAGGACCTTCATGAGCCATAGCAAGCCCACATTGGCGTCCTTCATGGAGTAGTCCTCATGCCGACAATACAGTTCGCTATTTCTGGCTCCTACCCGACCCCAAATGAGCTGTTAAATTCCCGAGGACCTGCGGAGTCATTCATGGACTGGCCGTTCCAGAAAGCATCGATGTATGGCAACCAATTCGTGAACCACCTCCAACCTTGGCCTCTCAGGTCATGAGTTCACAGCCGGAAGGCGCCTCGTCCGAAGCCTTTGCAGCATCAACACCCATCTATCGGTGTTCTGTGTCCACCACATAGCGGCGCTCCCATCCTTCTCCTCAATGTCGCCATTCCTGCCAGCATCCTCATAGTCAAAGCTCCTCGCCACTCATCCTATATTCGTTACGAAGAGGCCCGCTGGTCATGAGTCTCCTTTGACTACGACGACACCAGTGCGTCATATCCAGCATGTCAGCAACACTGGCACGGCCGAGTCACATCTCATGGACTGGAGTCCATACATCTCATCCAGAGTCCAGCATTGGATATTTTCTGACGCCAGCCATCAGTGAATACGGATATATCACGGTATGTTTCCCCTGATTTCCGGTAATATCTACGATCCTAAAACTCTATCTTCAGTGATCAAATACGGCGTCTGCATCCGTAGTCAAGGATGGACCCTGCATATAACGGCCACATAATGAAAACGAAATCCCCCGAGCTCATGCACTATGCTGTGGGTTTCAATCACCCGGACCCTCCAGACGATGACTATATCCCGGTATCTTTCCCGAACTGCAGATCCGGCACATTGTCTGCCGGGCTCCCTCGAGCAACCTCTGGAAGTTCATACTCTCCACCCCCGGCGGACCGAGTCACGGTTAACTCTGGCTCCTCTCTAGACTCTAGTATCAAGGCGGACTCATAATATCAGATCATCAAGGAGGGGTGCAACAGTATCATCAGGCTCGCAAAACACTACAAGTACTTGGATACGACTAGTAATGATAATGTAGTATGTATTCTTGGTGTACTGGGTTTTTCGATGCCTTTATCCTTTTGCCTTATTTCCTCCTGTTTCGGCCTCGCGGTTGTTAGACTTGCAGTCAGCGGCGGGTGGGTTTCCCTTCCAAGACCGATTCCTCGACGCAGACTGTGGTCCTGTAGTTCGATTTGTAGCTGCTGACACAAGACCTATTGAGGCGGAAGTTGGTGTCTACGATTCAGCGGTACACATTGCAGTTGTTTCTGGCGTCACTGTAGAGCATCTTCGGCATATCGTAGGTTGGGGTCTCGGGCGTGACAAGCTTCGTTTTAAGAATATCTTTGTCGTTTTTGAGAAAGGATATGTATTTGGGGTTCCTCGTAGGCAGGAATGGGCCTTACACGTTCATAGAAGGAAGAGTCTGGAGGTTTTGTCAGGGATGTATGCGCAGCGTTCTGCGATAAACCAAGCTGCGAATGATGAATATTACAGAGATTCTGATAATATGGCAAAATTTCACCTACAAGTTCGCAATATCATTAGAAATTCCCGGTTCTTATCACCCTTGTGACCTCCTATGCGCCAGCCAACCAATGCAGTTTCGCAGTAGGGCTATCCTTGCAGCGCCAGAATCGGATATTGTCGTATGATTTCTGCTTCTAAGGAACCGACGTAGCTCCTCTTGAAGAAGGGGCCATTATCGATAGCGGCGCAAACGAGAAAATATTTTGAACGATGGCAGAGGCAAAGGTGGGCGAGAGGAATTGGAGTAACGGGGTTGCGAACGACGAAGGCATGTTATAGAAGAAGCAAAAGAGGACGTGGAAGCTCCCCGTAGTCGTCGATTGGCCTAGCTTCTAGCTGCAGATTTGTGAAGACGTGGTGCATCTGTCAAGTGCTGCAGTCACCGATTTGGAAGGCCGGATGGTGTTGAACCATAGAGAAATGATTCCGAGTCTGCCTAAAGACCCGGATAGCGGAATCGGGTAGGATTATACAGATGGAGAGACCGTGGAGAGGATTGAGTAGTTTCCTTGAAGCGAGGCATTGAGTCTGAGTGAGCGAAGACTTGAAGCTTGACTCGGAAGCTTGACGCTTGAAGTCGGCGAGAATGTCGCCAACCGGAACGCGGCGCTAAGACCTCCAAACTACACAAGGGCAAACAACGGACCTTTTCCCAAACTTCGACGTTCTTGACATCCATCCACTTCGCGTCTCGGCCAACGATACTAGGACTGTCTGTTGTCAATTAGAAGGAACTGCTATCAACGATAGAAGTTGTCCTGATTTCGAAGTGCCGATAATTTGAGGAGTAGGAATGGAAGCTGAAGATGAGGGCGGCCATACAAGTTTGCCCTCATAGATTGGAAGGCTTAAGCAAGGTACATTCCTTTTTCTCTGCTACTTCTCTGCTGCCTCCCTCGGGCGCCCATCAGTAGGCCTATGGGCACCTTTCTTTCTCCTCGTCCTTCCTGACGACTAGAAAGTCACGTTGCTGATACCACTATATCTAGATTCGTCTATCGGCCATGCTTAAGCTCAAAATTTCCAACAGGACGACATCGACGTCTTAGGCATGTAAAATTTGAAGGCTTTTTTATCCAGGGCGAGGGTAGGCCGTCGACGCCTTTCTATTGGAGTGATGACCTGACATCTTCGTTTTAGGCCCTTTGAATTTCATTGTCTGCACTGGCAGCCTCGCAAACCAGAACTATCTAAAGTTCACCCGGATTAAATTCGTCCTAGCTGCCGGAAACGACGTTTCTCGCGTCCCACTCGAAGCCAACGACCACCTGCATTCCTCCATGCTACACCCCAACCACGCCGGAAACTGCGACCCCTCGCCCGAACTTGGGTACTACCCAAAACGGCTTTCCATGTCCTGGAGTGTATGCCAGACGAAGCGGCACCCGCGGCGTTCCCACACCCCGTCGCCTCAACGTCATCGACGAAGAATCATATCTTAGCTTCGTCTATCTCTAAGAATGGCAGATAGGTACATTGGCCATTTGTTGGACCAAGGTCAGCTGCCTTCTAAATCTATGGTTTCTTTCAAATTGGATATCTAACCACCCTTTTAGCGACTGCAGGATTCTCCCCGACAACCAATGGTCATACAGAACTCCCATCCTGCGGGGTTTGACAACCTCGACACCAGCTGCTGCTGGCGGTCGTTGTGGGGGACGCTGGAAGCTGATGGCCTCCAGGGACTGGCAGCACCTGAGTGGCCCACCCTGGCCCATATTCGAGCGCATGACGCCCGTAGGACTCACCGCCAACGTCAGGTTGCTCCGCTCCGACACCTTGGGAGAGGATCACCTCCTTTCGTTCACCACTCCCACGAAAGTTACCCTTCCGCTATGAAGATCAATGCTACCGAAGGCTATCAACTACAGCACCACCATGACGGAAGGCTCGTCGTAGACTGACCTATGTTAAAATGGGCCAAATCGTTCATTTACGTTCCCGGCGGGTTGCAAGCAGCCATATACGAACTTCGGAGTCATTCGGTGCATGTTGCTTCAACTTCCCTTCCATCAATGGATACGTAGCTTGTCGTAACCGGATGCTCGTGGTCACTGCCATGCGTCAGCAGCTGCAGTAGGTGGGAGAGATACGTTCGTGGTATGTTTCTTACCGTTTCTCCCAATATTCCAAATTCTAAATTTCCGCGTCAGGTTTCTCAGGTGCTGCCTTCCACAGCCACTGCTGAAAAGGACTTGCACTCAACGGTCACGCCGACTCAACTTCGACCTTCCCCGAGCGTGGCATATAGCCACTTTTCACATCAAAACGCGGTCCTACAAGGGTCAGGAGTCCAACCTTGATTCCCCCTCGAGCCTCTACAATAATCAATGGTCCTCGGATACCCACGCCTACATCTACATCTACGTAGAATCGAGCACCACTCGAGTTTGCACCCGCTATAGAACCCATCACTTCTCTACACGACTAAACCCTAGGCCTCCCGAACTCAACACATAGAACGAGATCGGGCTACGGCTTCCTCCAGGCCACCCAATACGACGATGCTCAATCTTCAATCACCCATCACATTTGTCCTTAGGAATACCCCACTGTCGGCGCATCAGAAGTTGAATCCCATCCATTCCCGCCTCCGCTACTCTTGGGCTCTCCAGGAGAACCTCAAACTGTCGACTTCATTCTCAGTTCTACCTATTCGTAAATGGCAGACAGTGTGGTGTCAGCGATTCAAATTGCAGATCCTGCACTCAACCTCGATTCGGAACCTCCGGCTCCTACGCCCAGTGCTAGACCTCGGGTCCTGGTCAAGTCACGAAGGATGAACCTCCTGAACGCATAACTCAAAGGAGCACCCCATATACCTGGTTGAAAGCATGCCCACCAGCCTAGTTCTCCACAGTAGATGGTGCGGATGATAATACAGTACGTCTATAAATTACATCCCTAATTCGGAGTAAATTCTGATTTGTTTCGCTCTAGGTGAACATACTCATGAGCGATGATCACTTCAGCCAGTTCCATATGTACCCCTGGCTTGAAAGCCGGCTAGCTCCTGCCTCCCCTCGGATTGCATGCTCGCGATCATGTAACAATAAAGTAGCTCACCAAGGAAGGCTGAGAAAGAGGCAGACAAACTCCAGGAATCATCTGCGAGATGGAATGCACTTCTGCAACCCGACCATGGGAAAAATGCTTAACAGCAGCTGCGATGCTCGGACTCAAGCCGCCCTAAACCAAAGGCTTTGGGGAAAAAGGCCACCTTCCGTGTTTGAATTTCCAACGATACACTGTGCCCCGTCTCGCCTCCAAGATTTAGTCTCTGGAAAAACGAGCAGTTGTTTAGGCAGATATAGCTGCCAGGTGAACTTCAGCTCCTTCGAATCCCGCCCATCAAAATACCAACCTCGTTATACCCACCCACTCCACAACCAACAACCTTCATCTTCCTGATTTCATAACATACAACGGCTTTTTTCGCATCATGGCACGTCCTATCGTGGCCAGACTCACCTACTGCTTCCCTCGGAACAAGTCCGCAAGTCATAGGCTAGCGCTCTGTTCAAACCGTGGGCTTCGTATCCGCACGCCTCCCAACACCAGGATCCATGCTGAATCCGACACCACCTGAATTTATTCATGGTGTAGTACCAGCAGCCTCTTCCAAGCGATGTCCATTCCACATCTTACCTGACTCCCGAGTTCCCGTTTAAGCGGCAAATGAGCAGGCTCAGCTTGCTCTCATCGTCTCCCCAAATTTCGTCTAACATACGGTGGACCTTGGACCAATGGCATCAGAACCCTTGCGCTTCCGCCTCGATCGGCTTCACACATTCCTGGGGTTTCTCAGCCTGCCAGCTGCATACCTGATTTAGCGGCACGTCGGCCGTTGCGTTCGACATCCGCGTATTAGCCCCTCAACATAAAGTCGCGCTTTGTCGTATCATCGACTCCTCTCTCAGTTCTGCCTGTTCGCGAGATGCCAACCGTGTCAGCGTCAGCAACTCCTGTGGGATGTTGTACCCCATAGAACCACCCAGTTATTTACCGGCCCCAATGCAGCACCTTCGGGTCCTATTTCTCGTATCCCCCTCGAGTTCAGCTCTACATCACGAAAACTCGACCAAGCTCCACTTCCTGGACCCCAACACCAAGAGGTACCCCGCAGTGATAACGCCTGTTCATTGCCTATACGCCGGTTGAAGCAGGCTTTATCACCTTGGCTCCGCTCATTACATTCACCATTATGGTATAGTGACCAAAGAGAGAAGACGATGTCGGACCTATCCCTTTGGATGGGATTGAGCGAGTTCAAACGGCGGAGAAAGAAACGACGTTTAGCCTATACAGAAACTGTGGAGGAGCATGAGGAAGTTGTGCGAACTTCAGAAGCCGTAGATGAAAATCGGTTTTCACGACTGATTTTTCAAGAGTCCTCAATACAATTCATCTCTTCCCTACGAATTATTTTGCTCGAACATCGCAGATTTCATCATAAGCCATCGATATCCTCAGCTCCCGTCTGTCAATATGAAATCAGAATCGTTGTACCTTGTTGGCTGTCACGTTGTTGGCAGAAGAGCGCCAATCGCGAGGAAGAAAGAAAGCTATGTCAACTGCACCCTTGGCACTGCAGACCCCGGTCCATGAACCGCATGGTGTCTGAGCAACCGCTAGGACACTTGTGACCTTGCAAGCTCTCCTCCATCCCACTGCCTGCTGTACCACGAAACCTGCAGGAATGGATCCATACCGTGAAGCCACAGATCATTGGCCTACGAATAGCAAATATGGCGACCGGACAAGACGTCCGACTTCCCATCCTCATATGAATGTCTCGTGGCAGTCGAGCAATATCGCACCCGGTCGCGACGCAATTTTTAATATCATAACAGGAGGCAACGTACCCGGGCCTGGACTCAATTCCATTGCAGGTAGACATGGGGCACACCCTATTCTCTGCAGGTAGACTGACATCGTTGGGCAGATCTACGAACACTCGCCAACTGGGTATCGCCTCTGAACCACCATAAGGTCCATAAGGATATACTTGAAAAGGTGACGGAAGGGACTGGGTCTTGGATCTTTGGACATCCAAAGTTCATCGACTGGTTATCCAAGAAGACCAATATCCTGTGGGGAGCCGGTATACGTGAGCCGCCTACATATCAGGTCGACTTCAGCGGAATCTAATATTTATGATTGCAGCTGGGGCGGGGAAAACATGTCTTACGTGAGATCCCTTCCTTTTTCAAACCATCCAAATACCTTGACTAACACTTACACAGGTCAATTGTCGTCGAACATCTGATCAACGACAAACAAGCAACTGTCATCTACATTTATTGCCAATACAATGACCAGCTGTCTACCGCCGAAATACTCGCTTGTATGCTCAAGCAGATGGTCGAAGCTTCTGAGGAGGCTGCACAATACGTAACGGAGAACCTCCATAACAAATGCCTCCGCACTGAAACTAAACCTTCAAAATCGGAACTGCTGACGACCCTTCGAGGAGCTTCCCGACAATTCCTGGACATTTTCTTCGTAGTGGATGCGTTAGACGAGCTTAAGGATGACGTCCGACCCGAGTTGATCAACGATCTCATGTCGCTTCAACAACCACTCTTCATGACCTCTCGCTCACTCGCCGATTACCCCGGCATGAAAGAGCCTGACTTCACCATCCAAGCACCAGACGAAGATTTCCGCACTTACATATCGACCAAGATTTCATGCTTTCCCAAGTTGGACCGGCTCCTGGGAACACCTGGCGTTCGAGACGAGATTATCACTAAAATTCATGCCAGATGTGGCGGGATGTAAGTACTTACCACAGACTTCTCGAATGTACGGTGCTCGCCAACTGAACCCATCCGTTAGGTTTCTCCTCGCTGCTCTACAGGTGGATGCTTTGGCCTTGGGTGGCAACACTACCGATGCCAGAAGTCTACGCGAAGCCATGGAACATCTGCCTGCATCTTTAGACGACCAGTACGACCTCACACTGAAACGGATCCGAAGCCAGAGCATGCGGGAGCGGGATTTGGCCTACAGGGCGATCATATTGGTCACCTATGCTACTTCAATTCTCGACGTGGACGAGCTTCTTGAAGCACTAACGGTCGACATCGAGACGGCTTCGGTTGACCGCGAGTGGCGCACACCTGAGGAAACCTTGGTCGGTACCTGTATGGGA
The DNA here is from genome assembly GCA_944990035.1 of Clitopilus passeckerianus. NCBI lineage: Eukaryota > Fungi > Basidiomycota > Agaricomycetes > Agaricales > Entolomataceae > Clitopilus > Clitopilus passeckerianus. Next base: position 458,279 of record CALYLX010000100.1, read on the forward strand.
TTGTTGACAATTGAGAAGGAAACCAAGACGGTTCAGCTGATTCGTATGTCTTGCCGCCTATGCTTCTTCCCAGAATTCACGCTGAATCACCCTCCTCGATAGACTATACTGCCCAGGAGTTCTTCAAACGCCAGTCAGAGCCTGAGCCATCAGTGTTCGGCGATCCACATGCATTCATTGCAAATGTTTCGGCGGTATACTTGATTCACGCAGACGTTGATTCTACTGCCATTCTATCCATCGATGACCTTCAAGCTACCAAGTCTTCCTACCCATTTCTCTACTATGCCTGCTCCAATCTCGGCCATCATACGTGCCTTGCGACTAGCAGCAAAAAGCATCATATCCCAGCGCAGGTAGCTCAACTGTTCCGCAAGCGACCTAATATACCACTACCCCTCACCCTCCTAGGGAGCGACATTGATCATGTACAAGCGATTCATTTTGCTGCGCTTCATGGCCTGGAGTCGCTATTTGAGGAGAACCTTGAAGGCCTTGATCAGATGTCGGTACTCCGTTGTTCCCCGTTGTTCTACGCATGTTTGGGGGGCCACACAACACTCGCAGAACGGATATTAGCCGACTTGAAAGCCAACTTGGGAATTGGCTACACAACAAAATTTGGCGCTACAGCCCTTCATGCTGCATCTCGAAGTGGACAACTAGCCGTTGTTAAACTCGTGTTAACAACGATCAGTCAGCACGGTAGCATTTCAACCGTTCGACGCCTCTTTGGCCACACGAACATTGGTCATGATGTCAACACCAAGATGTCGGATGGGCGAACAGCTCTACATCTAGCATCCGAAAATGGATACGAATGGGTGGTCAATGCCCTTCTCAGCCACATTAAGACACGTACAAAAAGTGCCGGTGAACAGAGGGTCCTGCCTACACCGCCCATGGAAGGATACTGGAGAGCATGCCCGCTGGGACTTATGCCTGGCAACGTGGACATTAACGCTAAGGACCGGCAAGGACGGACACCCCTCTTCATGGCAGCTCAAAACGGACATGATTTGGTCGCCCGATTGCTCCTAAACTCCACGGACATCGAGGTCAATGCAGGAGACAAAGATGGGCGGACACCACTTCACAGAGCAGCCCAGAACGGACACAAATCCGTCGCTCAATTGCTCCTCGAATCCACAAAAATTGAGGTCAATACAGCAACGGAAGATAGATTGACACCACTTCACCTTGCGGTCTCGAATGGGCATGAGTCGGTCGTTCAATTGCTCCTCAACTCCACGAGCATTGAGTTTAATGTAAAGGCCAAAGAAGGATTAACACCACTTCATGCTGCAGCCTTCAACGGGAACGAGTCGGTCGCTCAACTGCTCCTGAACTGCACGGGCATCGAGCTTAATGTAAGGGGTGAAAAAGGACTTACCCCACTTCATATTGCAGCCTTCAATGGGAACGAGCCCGTTACTCGATTGCTCTTGAACTCGGCGGGTATTGAAGTTAATCCACAGACTGCCAACTTAGAAGAATGGACACCGCTTCACGTTGCAGCTTGGGCCGGGCACAAAACGGTCGCTCAGTTACTCCTCAACTCCGAGGGCATCGAGGTCAATGCCGCATCTGACAATGGATCGACACCACTCCACCTTGCAGCCTTGAATGGGCATGCCCTGGTTGCTCAATTGCTCCTCAACGCCAAGGGCATCGAGGTCAATACAGCAAAGGAAGGTGGATCGACACCACTCCATTTTGCCGCCTCGAGTGGGCATGAATTGGTCGCTCAATTGCTCCTGGACTCCATGAGAATCGAGGTCAATGCCAGGGACATAGACGGCTTGACACCACTTCACCTTGCAGCCAAGAATGGGCATGAGCTGGTCGCTCAATTACTCCTGAACTCCATAGGCATAGAGGTCAATCCAAAGGCCAATGATGGATGGATACCGCTTCACTTTGCAGCCTTGAATGGACACGAGTCCGCCGCCCAATTGCTCCTGAACTCCACCGCCATCGAGGTCAATCTAAAGAACACACTTGGATCAACCTCACTTCACCTTGCAGCCTCTAAAGGTCATGAGTTGGTTGCTCAATTGCTCCTGAAATCCACGGGCATCGAGGTGAATGCACGAGATCTGCGCGGATGGACACCCCTTCACAGAGCAGCGCACCAGGGGGACAAGTCCGTCACTCAATTACTTCTCAATTCCACGAGCATTGAGGTCAACACTCCAAATGAAGATGGGTGGACACCACTTCACCTTGCCGCCTCTAACGGCCATGAGTTGGTTGCTCAATTGCTCCTAAAATCCACAGGCATCGAGGTGAATGCACGAGATGTGCGCGGATGGACACCGCTTCACCGAGCAGCCCACAAGGGGCACAAGTCCGTCGCTCAATTGCTTCTCAACTCCGTGGGCATCGAGGTCAATGCAAGAGACAAAGACAGATGGACACCGCTTCACCTTACAGCCCTGATTAGGCACGAGTCGGTCGCTCAATTGCTGCTTAACTCTATGGGAATTGAGTGTAATGTAAAGGCTATAAAAGGACTAACACCACTTCACTTCGCAGCCTCGAACGGGGACGATTTGGTCGCTCAATTACTCCTCAACTCTACAGGCATTGAGGTCAATGCCACGAATGATGATGGGTTGACACCACTTCACCTTGCAGCATCGAATGGCCATGAGTTGGTCACTCAATTGCTACTCAACTCCATGGGCATCGAGGTCAATGCCACGAATGACGCTGGATGGGCACCACTCCACGCTGCAGCCTTGAATGGACACAAGTCGGTCGCTCAATTGCTGCTTAACTCCACTGGAATCGAGCCCAATGCAGCAAAGGAAGATGGATCAACACCACTTCACCTTGCAGCCTGGAATGGGCACGAGTCCGTTGCTCAATTGCTGCTTAAATCCACCGGAACCAAGGTCAATGCAGCGAAGGAAGACGGAACGACACCACTTCACTTTGCAGCCCAGAATGGGCACGAACCGGTTGCTCAATTACTCCTCAATTCCACTGGCATCGAGGTCAATTCCAAATCCAACAATGGATGGACACCGCTTCACCTTGCAGCCCGGTATGGTCAGGAGTCAGTCGCTCGGTTGCTCTTGCATTCCACAGACATCAGGGTCAATGTAGGGGACGAAGATGGATCCACACCACTCTACGTTTCAGCCTCTCACGGCCAAGAGATGATTGTTCGATTACTCTTGGGCCATCCAGGTATCGACGCCCATATTAGAGGTCAACCACGTCGGTGGGATCAAACACCCCTTGAGGTAGCCAGGTCAAAAGGTCACCATCATATTGTCGCTGTTTTTCAGGAGATGGGGTTCGCCGAAGTGGGGGATAATTCGGGAGCGGCTTAATTGCTGCCGTCACTACTTTTCTCAAAACATTCAGAATCTGCACTTTACTTCTCTTGGACACGTCTACGACAGTACATATTGACCAAATACATACTTCTACCAAAGTTGGGTCGACTCATATATAGACGATACGCATCCACCAACACATTGACAGTGGTCAACAGAATTCAAGAAGAGCGAAGTAGCCAGAATGAGCTCCTTCTCCCGATGGATTCCCGCTAGCCATTATTGGGGCGCCGGCATCTCAATGTTCTGATACACGGGTGTGGCGAGGCTATACCCCTCTGAACCCCTAGTGAAGAGCCAACCGCAATTGAAAAGTCTTGCAATGTCCCGCGGAGAATGGAAGGGACGCGTGTTCCCAATTTCCCGCTGAGAGCTTCGGAAACCCGTCAGGGAAACGGCGATGACAAGGGGGCGAGACTTTATGATGGACTCGGATGCGAGGTTTGAGAAGCTAACCCGAAAGCGAGTGTGAACATGGAAATAAGACATTGGCAGGAGAGAAAGAACATACAGCGTGGGGAGTGCCTTATGGGAAGTCAATCTCACCCGAAGGCTCGTTAAGTCACGTTGATTATCCTAACATCCTAAGACATCCCAACGTAGTGCAACAATGCACCAGGCAACGGTCAGAGCGGGAAGGCTCGCTGTCCCGCCAAGAAACAGCTCCAGCTTATAGTCCATATATAAACATTTCGTCCGTGTCACACTACGTCTGAATGAGCATCTTTCTTGAAGGTAAAGATAACCGAAAGTACGAACCTGATCCAGGGGAAGTCCAGCGTGAATACGCCGGCCAACCAGGTTCCTTTCACGCAGCGGTATTCTTGGTGTTTCGCAGCGATAATATGTTTGTGGACAACACCGGTTTTGGGACTTCATGTTTCCCAACGAATCCTAATCCATGAGGAATGTTCAAGAGTTGTACGAGGGCGACCGCGCGGATGGCTCGTAAGGCTGATTGTGAGCAAGGGAGCTGCATCTGGACGAATGGAGTCAAGTTCTTCAATATAGAACGCAAATCGTGCGATGGGCCTGACCTATGTTCTGCAGAGAAGAGTTAGTTCGAGCTCAATGATAGATATATGCGTCGGGGACATACGTATAAATTGGCCGCTTCGTCGTGGATATCTGACAGCATAACGTGTAAAGACGCCATGCGCTGTGTACTGCATGCATATCATGGACATCCGGTGACCTTTCAGGGCGACGATAGATTGGCTTGTATCTCCTGCATGCGGTGCGGTCTTCTAGAGCAAAGGAGCTTGCCGCCGCATTGTACAGAACCCGACTTTCGTGAGCAAATACCTGTACCCATAACGCACTGCGTCTATATAGGAAGTTATCATCAATGCGGAGACATTTCGATAGGAGCTAACCTGCGTGGACATCATAAGCAGATAGCCCTGGTTTCTCTGGTATCTTGTACCGTTGTATTTCTGCTGCTTTTCGTAGAGGTGATAGCTTCCCAGCTGATGGGCCTCCATCACACGAATGATTCTAACGCAAGGGCGCCTATTCAAGGGTTATAAAAGGTTTAGCCTCGAGGCTGATTGAGGATGAGGGAAAATGTCTGACCAAAGAGGTGAGGTCGTCCAAGACCATACATGCATGGAGGATGAGCAAGCTGTTTGCTCTGCAGCGACGTTTTAGTCTGGGGACGATATTGAGTACATCCACAGGCAACATGCGTATCTAAGGGCTTCCCAAGCATGGCTATCCGGTGGATTAACGTTCTAAGTCGCCATAGCTGCATATCACGGCTTTTTAGCTAGTATAGCACGAAGGGGTTGCCAATGTTGATATGAGAGATTGATATTGGAGGCACAAAGAGTACGTGTTTTCAGTCTCAAATAGATCCCATGCTCAAGCTCTAGAGAAAGCAGAGAATCCTGGGGGAGCACCGCAAACCAGACGAAGCATATGCAGGATGGTTCTGACCAAGGAGGAGGTGTGGCTGTGGCCGACGCGATTCCTTCGACCTCAACTCCCATGCCTAGCAAGAGGCCCGGTGTCTTCCAGGCGCCAACGACAGGCTCAGCCGTACAGAAAGGCAAATGCAAACATTCAGCGTCTAATGTGACATTTGAGACGACATTTAACCTGCCCAGATCATAGCGGTCGGATCTGTTGGTTTGATGTGAGCTTTCGCGTTTTTTCATCCTGGCATGTCGGAAGACTCACAAACGCGCCATTTTTAAGTAGGATACTCTGCCTTTGCTTTCAACGAGTCTGCTGCTAAGCAGGTGGATCCTAAAACTCGCGTGGATGGGACGACAAGTCTGGTTAATTAAGTCAAGAAACGACCTGGACTCGTATGCCAAGGACGGCTCGGTATCATGCTCACTGAGGACAGCGAGAAGGTATTTGGCTTGGTGCGTTCTTTCTTGCTTGTGCCACACAAACTAGGTTGCTGATACCTTTTCTATAGGCTGCAGCGAACCCTTCCTTGTTCTGTTAATACGACCTCCTCGGTCTTTCGCCTCAACACAGGCAAACCCTACTCTACACCAGGATCGTCAAGATAGAACTTATTAGACTCTGTCACTATAGAGAGGTTTCACGCTGACCTTCGCTTCCGTGAATTATTGGTCTGGTAAGTCTGTTATCCATTCACGTTGAACGAAAAGAAACTGATATTAAGCCATGTATTCCAGATATTTGCCAACAGCCCAGCAGGTCAGCGTGGTCTGGCTATCAGCTTTCTTAGTTCTACGACCCCCTACGAGTGATATTTACGAGCGTTCTCAAGTGAAGGTATGTTCAGACCCAATTATTTTGACGAACGGAGGCTCATTGGTTAGCGCAGACGCGTCCTCACATGTGGCCGAAAGTCGTGATTCAGCAACATCAGAGACCTAATACCCTACGAGCCAATAATCGGGAATAGCGGCCTTCCTCTCATCCCCCAGTAACTCCCGCCTGCCTTCCCTCGAAAACTCCACGACCAGCCTTCTCAACCTTCAAATCTGTCGCATCATCTGTTGGGCCCCTTGAGCCATCCTCAGGAGCTCATATTGTCTGCCTCCGGACGACCTCTCGGATCTCTGCGAGGTTCTCCAATCCAACTCTTCGGATTCCGAAACGATGCTCAGCAGCGTTATGGCCTCCCGCCTTCCGGCGCATTGGGTCCGTTTTCCCTATACAAACTATTGCAACCTCTCGGTCAGCAAAGAGTGGGTCGTGGGAGGTATGCCAACCCCGCTACGGCATCCATACATCTCGTTCCCCGCGCTTTTGTCAAATGGGACTCATCGCACGAGCAGGGGATATGCGCCTCCCTGGGGTCGGCGTGGCGAAACCGGTGGGATTCAGGGAGACGCACTCGGGGTGTTGGGGATGATGGTTCAGCATTAGTAATAGGCTTTACATGAACATGCATCGAATTGGTAGTAATACTGTACTGGGTAGTATTAGTCGTCGTTAATTCATTTATACGACAGTATGTGCAACTTGAGATATAGGTGACGGCGAGGGTTGCCATCGTCCAAGGGTCCACTGACATAGTCCTCCTAAGCAAGTCGAATATTCGCCCGAGTCAGTATTTCTGCAATATGGTCGTTAGCGCTGCCTGAAATTCTTGGGCAGTAGATGCACAAACCTACTCGGTATCCCAAAGAGATCAACCTTGCTCATACAACTGTATCCTCATGGATGCAAAGAGCTACTAGTGCACGAGGAAGAGCGCAGATCCAGATATTTTGGCTTCAGGATGCATGGCGGTCATCGACGATAGTGGTACCAGCTCGTAGGAGGAAGCCTGGGAGGCCCTGATGGTCCTTCCAGGATTCGGTCACGGTCTCTTGATACGTCTGTACGACGAAGTCATCCGGAGCCGTAGGGAACGGCTGACCGCCGAGTTGGAGTGTCAGATTATGTGGTCGGGTTGACAGAGGGCACGAGGAGAGGGCGCCAAATCCAGAGACAGTTTGCGGAAGATGGATTTGCCAGAGCGGCGCGAATTGACTGGTCAACCTGAAGGAGGAGGAGACGATGCTCCCGGATACTTTCATTCCGGTGAAGTCGACATCATCGGTAGTGGAAATAGAATCCTATGGAATTCAATGGAATTGGGTAATCCTGAAGAAAATGTCGTCAGCATTTCCTATGGTTAATTCGAGTCTGGCGCTTACACGAACCTTGTTGTTATCCGCGAGCAAAGTAAATTCGCCATTTTCCCCTCAAAAGCCCGAGGTGTATTGACCAGGTCTTGATGATGATGGATAAATCGAGGAGACCAGGAAAGTCGAGAAGATTTTAGTCCAATGTGTATCCTTCGCTTGGTTACCGGAAGCTTATTCTTTCCGACATTTCGCAGCGGGCTGGCAAGGATATTGGAGATAGATGAATATACTTGAAATTTTGAGAGGCAATCGAACCAACTTGAAACTTGAAAGTGGTCAAGCAGTGGTGGCAGGAGTTGCAAGGCCAGGTCCTCCAAAATATACAGCGACAAATAAATCCCCTCTCAACCTCTCGATACCCGCCCAAGGGTCAAACCAGCAACACGTGCTAATATGTTACGTTTTAGGTGAAGCCGGTTATGAGTGATGTCACTGCTAACCATCCTCTTCATTTCCCTGCCTCCCCTCCTGGCGTGGACGGTGTACCGGGGTGGAGGCAAGCGGCGGATGACCCTGGGATGACCAGATGGAGTAGAAATCGGCTGGTGGAAATCTTTTGGGAAATCGTCTGAAGAGATAGTCGAGGGCTATGGTTTCTCCTCTTCCTCCGTTGTTAGACCTGTATAGGGATGTACGCCGAGATTCTCACAGTGATCGTCCGCCCACAAAATCTCAATTCGAATTAGTCCTCCGGTCTTCGGCCGATGGGCGCCAAATGTCATGAATAAAGCTGTGTCCACATCCGCACCAGCGCTTCTGCGTGCCAGAGCCTCATGTTCTAAGGGACACGAGTAGGACGCTTGTTACCCTAGAACCATTTGTCTGGTCTACGAGCTACTTCATTCTGTGTCCCAGATTCGCCCAAAGAAACCCGCTGGAATGGCTTCAGACAAAACGACGGACCATGAGCCTGCAAGCAGCGACACCAGATACCCAAAAAGGCGTCCAACCCTCCCACTTCCTGCTTCGGTGGATTTCTCGATGCATTCAAATGCCACGGTAGCTGGACGCGACGTAAACATCAACGTCGCAGCCGGGGTGCCGCCCAGAGATCCTGCTATAGGTAGGCAGGACCGACCACATGTTTCTCAATCTATGAACTAACCTCATTGGCAGATATACGGACACTTGCCAACTGGATATCGCCTCTGAATCATCATAAGATTCACAAGGATATACTCGAGAAGGTGATGAAAGGAACTGGATCTTGGATCTTCGAACATCCAGGATTTAAGGACTGGCTATCCAAGAAGACCAAGGTTCTGTGGGGGACTGGTATACGTAAGTCCTCTTCAACACACTGGGACAACTTGAATACAGTTTAACATTTCTGATTGCAGCAGGAGCGGGGAAAAGTTGTCTTACGTGAGAATACCTTTCCTTCAGCCCGGCTGGGTATTCAACCCCAACTTGAGCAGGTCAATGGTCATTGAATATCTCATTGAGCACAAACACACCACGGCCATCTACGTTTACTGCCAATACAACGATCAACTGTCTGCCGCCGAAATACTAGCTTGTCTACTCAAGCAGATGATCGAAAACTCTGGAGAGGTTGCACAATATGTCCTGAACGACTTACACAAAAAATGCGTCCGCACTGAAACCAAACCTTCGAAATCTGAACTCCTGACAACACTTCGGGGGGCTTCTCGACACTTTATGGACGTCTTCTTTGTAGTGGATGCGTTGGACGAGCTTAAAGATGACGTTCGACCAGAACTCATAATTGATCTGATGTCCCTTCAACAACCGCTCTTTATGACCTCCCGTCCACTCTCGGATTTTCCCTACTCGAGGGCGCCAGACTTCACCATTCAAGCACGCAACGATGATCTCGACACTTACATAACGACCAAAATTGCATCTTTCCCGAAGTTGGAACCCCTCCTTCGTGGACCTGGAGTTCGTGAGGATATTATCACTAAAATTCAGACTCGATGTGATGGGATGTGAGTGAAAATTGTCCCTCTGTGGTGCAGGGTGGCTAAGATGACCCAATAGGTTCCTTCTTGCCGCTCTCCAGGTGGATGCGTTGTTTTCAGCTGGCATCATTGACGCCAAAAGCCTGCGAAAAGCGGTGGAGCACCTGCCCACATCGTTAGATGGTCGGTACGAGCTGACGCTAAAGCGGGTTCGAAGCCAGAATACTCAGGAGCAGGATCTGGCTTTCAGGGCGATTGCGTTGGTGACGCACGCTGCTTCTATTCTTAGCGTCGACGAGCTTCTCGAAGCCCTTACCGTTGATGTCGAGGCGGCTTCCGTTGAGGGAGAGTGTCGTACGACGGAAGAGACATTGGTCGGTGTTTGTATGGGGTTCGTGACAATTGAGAAGGAAACCAAAACGGTCCAGCTGATTCGTATGTCCTGGCCACGCTTGCTACTTTCCAACCTGAATCAATGATTTCGCAGACTACACCGCGCAAGAATTCTTCAAGAGGCAGAACGATACCCCAATTTTCAACGACCCACACACGTTCATCGCGAATGTTTCGGCAGTATACCTGAGTCACTCAGACATCGAATCTACCGCGATTCTTACCAACGACGACCTTCGAGCGACGAAGTCATCCCACCCATTTCTCCACTATGCCTGCTCCAATCTGGCTTATCACACATGCCAGGCAAGCGCCAGCGGCGAAGGCCAAATCCCCACGCATATTGGCGAGCTTTTCCGGAAGCGACCTAATGTGCCGGTGCCGCTCACTCTCCTGGGGAATTTCATTGATCATGTGCAAGCAATCCATTTTGCTGCGTTTCATGGGCTGAAGTCCCTATTTGAGGGAAACCTCAAATCACTCAATACAAACTCGACGCTCGGATGTTCGCCATTGTTCTATGCATGCCTGGGTGGCCACACCGCCCTTGCCAAGCAGGCATTGGACGACTTCACAGTCAGCACGGGCGCTGGATATGCAACGAAGTTCGGTGCAACTGTCCTTCATGCTGCATCCCGAAGCGGACAGCTAGACGCCGTTGAACTCGTGTTACCAATTGTCGGCCCCAAGGGCAGGACTTCAACTATTCGCCGCCTCTTTGGCCATATGCACGTTGACATCAACAATAAAATGTCGGATGGGCGAACAGCTCTTCATCTGGCGTCACAATATGGATATGTGTCAGTTGTCAACACCTTTCTCGGTCACATTGACGCGCATACAGAAAGCGCCATTGAGCAGAGGGTGTTGCAGATACCGTCCCAGCTAGGATACTGGAACGTATCCAGACTGGGACTTAGCTCTGGCAACATTGAAGTTAATGCTAAGGACCAGAACGGAGGGACGCCCCTCATCGTATCAGTCGAAAATGGACACTCTTTGGTTATTGAATCACTGCTCGGCGTGGAGGGCATACGTGTCAATGCGACAACAGAACATGGATGGACAGCACTACATTTTGCAGCCCAGAGTGGGCCCTTATTAGCTGCTCGATTGCTACTGGAGTCCGCGGGCATTGAGACCAATCCAAAGTCCAATGACGGATGGTCACCACTTCACGTTGCAGCGTTGAATGGGCACGACTTGGTCGCTCTATTGCTCCTGAACGCCCCGCATCAGCATTCCGTCGTGTGGCTTAAAAATGCTTGAATGTGCTTGAAATGCTCTTAAAGAGCTTTAAGACCATTTAAGACTGTTTAAGACTGTTTAAGCAAATTAAGACGATTAAGAGTGTCGAGCAAGCATGTCTTCCAGCGAGGGAAGTTGCAGAGCGGCCTACCTTGAGCTAAGTGTAGGGTTGTGAGGTAAAGCGAACTATGTAATAAGACTAGAGAAGTCTCCAATGTATTGAGGTGAAGTACATAGGTTTATATACATAAGGAGAGCGTGCACAGACCATGTATATGTAAGCATATCTAGAATGTTCTGTGCTAAATATAGTACGGAAGTGACACGGAATGAGTCATAAGTAGTCATGAAGTGTCACGTGAGTTGCCATGAGGCGTATTCGTAAGAAGGCGTAACAATGGTGCGATATGGCGCAATACTAGATCATGTGATGTCACGTGATTAGTCATGTGAGTGGTACGCGTCAATTCAACATCTCCCAGGTAAATGGGACAGCAGACCCATCATTGACGGTGTCCAAAAGGACTATGCTGCGACTCTTAAGGCTGGATGCCCATGGCCGCATCTGCTTGAATGTGATAATAACACGTGCGATCATCCTGATCATGCCAAGCAAATTGCGGAGCTGACTTGCCAACTTAGGTGTGGCTGCTGGACTAATCCAGAGGTCGAAGGACCAGTCAAGCATACATGTGGCAAGACCAATGACCCTCGTACACGCGCCAAGAAGACTGTAGCGCAGTCTTCTACTTCGGAGGAAGCTCCCACATCATCTGCGCAGATTGAGGAAGTTGTTGATCTTCCCCCTTCTCCCCGCCCTACTAAACGTACACGTTGCGACGAAGACGAAATATCTCTCGGCGGAGAATCGGATCAGGAAGATCAGCGTCAAGATGGTCACATGGAGATGGATTGGGATGCGGAAATGGCCGCCAATGACCAAACTGGTCCTCTTGACAGGCAAGTACCTTGCACTTTTGATTCAAGATCAAATGCTGATAGAAAGTTCCAGCGAGCTCTTCGGCGACGATTAATTTCACGCACGAACTCTACGGACTTTACTATACACGATACATATGCATTCGGGGATACCCCCACTTCTACTATGACATGTATGCCAGCATTAGGATCTGTGACTAACTCGTCACAAAAATTTATGAATCATGCAATTAACTGCAACAAGTGTAAGGGAAAGAGACCAGATGATGGATCCGCATCATGGATCATGGATTCCGGTGCTTCGTATCATTTACGAATAATCTCAATGACTTCACCGACTACGAAGAAGGTGACTTTGGAAATGTTATAACTGCAAGCGGTCAAGTTTCCATAAGGGGTCGAGGAACTGTGTTCATCGATCATTCATTTGTGAGACCCGGAACCAACAAGACTGTTGAAGTGACTACACGTCTATCTCCAGTCTATTACTTCCCTGAGCTCTCCACGCGATTACTCGCTATGGGAGAATTCTTACAGAAGGAGAAACTCCTTCTTAGGGCTTCATCTTCCACGATGACATTCTATTCTCGGAATAAGAATCGTGCGGAGATAGTGTGTAAACCACACGTTCCTGGTGATAACCTTTATTGGTTAGATACCAAGATCACTTCTGCAAAGAAGATGGTCGCTGCATCATGCGTATTTGCAGCCACGTACGACTTGTGGCATAAACGCCTCGGACATCCGTCTAAGGAAGTTTTACGCCGTAGTCAGGTACATACGCGGAAAGGTCCGCAAAACATTGAATTCCCAAAAGAGAATCTGATTTGCCAAGGATGTGCACAAGGGAAAATGCCTTCAAAGTCTTTCCCGCCATCCGAATCTCGTGCAAAGGAACCCTTCGAGATGATTCATTCTGATCTGAAGGAATTTCCTGTGATTTCATATCACAAATACAAATACTTTATCTCCTTCTTGGATGATAACTCCTCCCACGGATGGGTGATGTTCCTTCGTAAAAAGTCGGAAGCCGTCAAAGCTATGGAAGACTTTGCTGCCATGGTTGACACCCAGTTCGGAGCTAAGATCAAATCTTGGCGTATCGATGGAGGGGGTGAATTCACCAAGTTTGAGAATGCACTGAGACAACATGGCATTCAGATTCAGAAAAGTGCACCGCACACGCCTCAACAAAATGGCCGTGCAGAGCGCTTTAACTGCACCATCATGGATAAAGCAATGGCTATGCATCACGATGCTTGTCTCCCTAACATGTGGTGGGAATTCTCTGTGGCACATAGTGCTCATCTATACAACTGAACTCCAATTCGAAGAATCAATTGGAAAACACCCCACGAGGTTATCTATAAGGAGAAACCAGACATTTCTCACCTCCGTGTATTTGGTTGTGGTGCTTACGTTTACCTCCCTGAGGACAAACGTCCCAACAAACTTGCTCCGAAATCGGAACTCATGTTGTACCTTGGTACAGAACCGGGTATGAAGGCGCACAAATTCATGCGACTTCACAACAACACAATATTTGTTGGAACTACAGCACTATTTGATGAAACACTATTCCCCAAATGTCCTGAACACAAAAGTCGTGGCATCACACGTATAGGTGATAAACCTTTGATGCAAGACCCGGAACATCATGTTCCAGATCAACAAATTCCTTCGGAATCGGGAGATGATGACAATGATGGTCCAGAACCACCTAGTCAACATCAAAATGATCATGCTTCTGATCACACCCGAACCCCTTCTCCTTCTCCACCTTCCACTCCGAAACCTAAATCGGACAAGGGTAAAGGCAAAATGCCTACCGTGGAAGAGGAACCTGAGGAAGTCTCTGATAATGAAGACTTCTATGTTGATGACCCAACATCAACAGGTCAGGGTTCCGTGTATCCACCTGGTCAGTCCGATAATGAACAACGACCATATCAAATTGATCCATCTAAATTCCAACTTCGTCGAATTGATGTGGAAAACTGGAGATCACTTCCAGATCGTGCTCAATTTGAAAATAATAGCGGACCGCAATTGCCTCAAGGCATACCATTGCGACGCTATCCCCAAAGGATACGTACCATTACCAGAAAACCTGGCAATGTATATGGAGAAAATTGTCTTCCCTCTGAAATTCAAAGGGACATTCTCATGGACAGATATTGGAAAAAGACCGTGGGTGAAATGCCTGGGCGCGCCAGACAAGTACCACGATCCGGTTATGACCATCGTCAGGCTACATTTCAGCCAACTGACACGATGGAAGGGATCACAACCTCCAATACTAGCGAACAGTCCGAGAATGATGACGATCAACCATCAGGAGAACAGGTTGAGGATCGCATGCAAGGCGTTGTGCCTGAACAGAAATTGCCACGTCCGCCGAAACGGCCTCGTGAAGATTCTGATGCTGATCTCGCTTGGGCACAAAAACTGTGCAAGGAAGGGGGTGTGCCATTGATACAATACTTACTCCATCAGGCAGACCTGGCTATGCCAGCTGATGAGTATACTCCACCGTATCTTCACGCACTTCTATCGGATAGTTCTACACCTAGACTACCCAACATTCGCGAGATGCAATTCCGCGATATTGCTCGACTGCCAAAAGCAGAGCAGAAGGAATGGCATAATGCATGTCAACAGGAGCTTGAGGCGCTCCGTGAACGAGACGTGTATGAGCTAGTTGATCCACCTAAAGGCCGAAAGATTGTCAAGAACCGTTGGGTTTTTGACATCAAATCTGATGGTCGCAAAAAGGCTAGGCTTGTTGCCAAAGGCTTCTCACAGATCGAGGGTATAGATTTTGACGAGATCTTTTCCCCGGTTGTACGCTTTGAAACCGTTCAAACTCTATTTGCGCTAGCCGCATTAGAAGGATGGCACATTCAAGGTGTTGATGTGAAAACTGCCTTTCTATATGGAAAACTCGAAGAGGAAATCTATATGGAGCAACCAGAAGGATTTAAATCCAAAAGCCACCCAAATAGAGTCTGTAGACTCAAACGGGCACTATATGGCCTTAAACAAGCAAGTCTCTCTTGGTGGAAAGAGATGACGAAATCCATGGAAGCATTGGGTTTCAAACGAACAACATCCGATGCAGGTGTCTTCGTACACCATACTAAAGATGGCAAAACTGTTGTCGCTGTCGTGTATGTCAATGATGCAATGTTCATGGGGTCTGATCGGAACCTCGTCTTGAAGATGAAATCCGCATTCATGAAGAAATGGGAATGCCGAGACCTTGGTGACGCTACATCAGCAGATCGTGTTTCTGCTTTGACGGACTTATTGCATCTTAGCAGCCCGTTCTAAGACCTTCTAAGTACATTTTGCCTTAGCATATTCTTACTTAGAATGTCAACTTATTTCATACTTAGCGTGTATTTTTCTCTTAGAGCTGGCTTAGCATGGGTTTGTATGGTTCTCAAATTCTGTCCTGGCACTTAGCAGCTGGTCTGGGACTTCTTAGCTAGGCCGACTGTACTTAAATGTGCCTGGGTCTACTTAGATTCACTTCGAAGATGGTATTTGGTCTGGAAAATAGCATAAAATAGCCAAAAAAAAAAGAATATACATGGAATATACGAGTAAAACAAAAGCTGTGCAACATCGCTGCTAGGAAATGCGGTAAAATTGACAGACCATTCAAGAGGATGATAGAAAACCGACAACGGAATGCAGCATGAATAGCAGCAGGGGAGAGGGATGGGGGTAATGAACGCGATGGTGACCTGGTGGCTGCCGGTTGAGCGTTAGCAAGCCGAATCAAGGTGAGGTTGAGCCCGAGTACCATTAGCAATAGATCTTGTATGCTATTGTTAGTGGCCGATAAATAAAATAGTGAGTATCTTTGAAAAGTTTGTGAGTATAATATTGTCCCGGAAGATTGGCAGTATACTTACTTCATTTGAGCGAAGGCGAGGGTTAGCAGTGTAGGGAGACTGCTTGTAGCGCCAGTTAGTTAGCAGTGGTCGAGGTGATATGAAGGTACCCACCACTACTTAGGTCGAGAGCGGGCCATGTTGAAAAACTTCGCACCGGTACCACTCATCTTCGACAGCTTCTCTTCGGTGGTCTTCTCAGCCTTGGACTTTCTGGCTGTACGAGGTCGATAGTGAGTTGAAACAGTGTCATGATATGCCTCCATTCTGGCCTTGGTGTCAAAGTCTCTGGCAGCGGACATTGCAAGTCCATTGGTGGTGTCGGAATACTTATCGGAGGTGAATTTGCAATCGGAATCCTTCGCATCACCCACAGGTTTGATGGCTCGAGCAAGGTGGAGGTTCTTCGTAATCGAGGTCTTGTTGCCATTAGCGATGTAGCTTTCGTGAGCGCGAGCAATGTTTTCACAGGTGAGATGACCATGGCTCCAGAGTTCAAGTACACGGAAGACCTGAAAATAAATCAGTAATGTCGTCAGGCGAGGAAAGAAATTGCCTACAGCGGTAGCAGCTAGCCCCATAGCTCCCGGCTGGAGCTCGAGGTTAATATCATGAATAGATGGCGGATGGCTAGCGGCTTCGGTCATAGCCATATGCTGGGCATAGGTTTGGAGGACGAGCGGACCCCAGAACATCTCCTCCGTGTCCTAGAATGCCGGATTACCATGAATAATGTGTGCGAGGAATTTGTAACAGACTTACATCTTCTGCCTGAGCGGGCGGTCCAAATAGCCACGAGTCATCCTCAAGCATTTTCGTGGCGAGTTCCTTGCGACCGGCAGTGTCAAGGTCGGTGGAGTCTAGAAGGCTTTGCACAGTTGCAAGAGCAGCCATGCCGACGTTACTACGCCACTCCTGGAGCTTTTTGTCAACCTGTGAGATAAGGGAGTCAGCCTCAAGTTCACGCCTGATTCTACACCGAGCAACACACTTACACCTCTGAATACAGGGTCATTGACCTCAATTTTGTGAATCACCTGCCCTTTGTAGTTATGGTCCCATAGCACTTGTAGCTTGGGCACATGAGAGGCGTTAAGCGCAATCCATGGTTCATCGCATGCACCATGTAGCTTGATAGCGCCAGGGAGGAAGCCTGTGGTCCAGGCAGACGCGTATCCCGCCGGGAGTTCTGCAACCACAAGCCTGCGGCTCGCAGGCATAGAGTCGTCTTCGCCTTCGACTTTGACACGACGGCGCCGCTTTGGAGCGGGGAAAGGGGACGCAACCTCGAGCTTGATGAGTTTCATCTAGATTTCACGGCATGGTAAGTTTTCAGTAGAGTGAGAGCGACAGAGCATACCTTTCTAGCCTCGGTAGCCGGCTTTGGTGTCTGCTTTATGGCCTCTTGTTCCTTTGTATCGTCCTCCTCATTGAGTCCGCCAAACTTCACAGCATAGTCATCTTCACCAGAGTCTTCTCCGCTGGCATCCGGGTTGCTTTCTTCATCGTTGCTGCCTGATCTGCCGACTTCCTGGACCTTCTGCTTGGCAAGGAGATGTTGCGTTGTTGATGCTTGAGCAACCTGGCCTGCCTGCTTCTGCAATAGAAGATTGTTGTGAGAGCGAGCGTGAGAGGCTTGCGACGATGGTTTTGCTAGGGCGTGAGCGTCGGTTTGTCGTGACTCGTCCTGTTTTGAGTATGGCTTGCGCGTTTTCGGCTTCGACTGTGGCTTTGAGCTTTGAACGTGGCGGATTGGGCCGACGGACACGAGAGTGGTGGAGGTTGTGCGAGAGCTTGGAGGGCCGGAGGCATTGGACTTGGCAGTTGATGACGAAGATTTGACGGATTGCACTGCCTTGGCATCCTGAGGCGCGTTTGTAGCAACTTGCTGTCGCCAGTTGGCAATGAGGCCGGGGAGATTCTTGGTCGAGGGGCTGAGATAGCATCCATGGAGGTAGAGAGTTGTTTCATTGAGTGAGATGGGGATGGACATGTTGATGAAGTACTCACGCGCTGGCAATCGGAGATGAGTCAATAACGATGGCTTCAATCTGTCAACAACAACAACATCAGTTCGTTGATTGAAATGAAGTCGTGTACAAAAGCATCACCTGCTCCTTCTCACATCGACTCTTCTTGATCCTCTCCCATACCGGCACTTCTTTCTCCTTTCCTTTCTTCTTCGTCTTCATTGCGAGAGGTGTGTCCGCCACAATGGGCTCTGAATTTTTGTCATCGACATCAGCATATTTCCCTCGGCGCATTAATCGATCGTCGTCAAACTGGTTGGAGTAGGGGGTCTCCCCAGTGATATTCTCAACCTCTCCATCCAAACGAGTCTGCGACGCTGCTCCCCAGTCAAGGTCATCCCCAATGAAAGGAGTGCAAGGGTCTGACATAGGATCAGGGTTGCCAATGACGGCGTCTGGATCCTCTAGCACATCACCATCCGACTCCTCTTCGCTTGGAACCTTGCCTGGCGTTACTGCTGCAACCGCGGTCTTCGAAGCAGTTTTCTGCTTCTCCAGCCGTGGGGTCTTAGGATCTTCATGGATTGTAAGTATATTGCGTGCATTTCTAAGTCAAATCATCTCACCAAATACAGCTTTTTCTTTGTCAGACTTAGTGACAGCGGAGGGTACAACCTTCTTCGTTCGCTTGCGAGGTGGTTTGGCCGGACCAGGCTGATCTTCAAGGCTCAAGCCTGAGGTAGTCTCGTTATCCTCTACACGCCTCTTGGAGGCTTTGCCCGTTTCGGCCCCCAATTCACCACTTTCAAGCTGGTTCTCAGCAATGGCTGCAAGTCATTGGGTTAAGAGCTCTGCCATGTCAAAAATGCAGCTAAAATCACCTGTAGCTGGCGCTTGGGCAGTATTGGGCGCGTTTGACGTTGTCGACATGTCAATACCAGAGGTAACATTATCTTTCTGGCTTTTCTCGATCATATCTGATATATTTACCTCAGTACTTTGTTTCGTTTTGAGCAAGGAAACCGGCATACCTTCAAGACGACGAGGATGGGCGCCTCCCTTTTTCTTTTCTGTACGTACTTGTTCATCCTCGAGCTTTGCAACACCCTGAGCTGTTTCATCCATAGCTTGCTCTTTTGCAAGGCGGCCCTTCTCTTTGGCTTCGGCGGCGCGTTTCTTGGCTCCACCTGGTACCCTCGCTCGCTTTAGAGGCGCAGGCTGTTCAAATTCTGGCAACTCGTATTTCTTCTTCAGATTCTCCAGGAAGTTGGCGTTCCCAGTTCGTGTCCTGTATCTCCGTGGGTTCTCATCGGGGGGCGGGGAATCTGTGTCTGCTGGCATAGAGTGTATCTTGGGCGGAACAGAGCTTAGAGAGGTACAGTTCGTTTTTGTCTTTTATTTGCGGCGTAAACTCAACCGTTGCCAAACACAAGTTTCATGCTCCGAACTCCAACACTTTCCGATCCATCGCCAGACACACGCCTTCAAGTCAGCGGGTTCAACATACAGAATGCTTCCTTGCTTTGACGCCGAGTGCCCTCAGATATTCAAGAATCAAGGAGGGCATACAAAGCATATTCGTTCAAAACACCCCAATTTTCGCCCTGAATCTAGTCCAGCAGCGAGCCATTTAGAAGGTATGGTAAAGTTCAGGTTTTTCGTTATCCTTCGCTTCCTCATGTACTTGGTTTGGTAGCCACCCACCCAGCGCCAACCCGGGATGCTTCGCAAAGCTTGCAACACTCTACACCTGCAACCAATGAAGATTTTTCAAGTGATATGGACATCGAGATGCTGCCAACAACGCTGTACTCCCAACACTCAAGTCCAACCCCTTCATCCTCTGGTTGCAAGGCAACAGCTAGAGGAGCATCCACTCGGAGTAATGCTGGTACACCCACCCTTACTGGCACCCCACTGCAACATAACTCCCACTCGGCAGCAGCACCTGCACATGGAAGTGACACAAATTCAGCGCCAGGTCCAGCAAGAGGGGCATCTGCACAAAATGGTGCGCCAACAGACCTGCTGCGACCTGAGCCTCCTCAAGCTCACCTTCACAAGTTTTACCACCCGAAACTCAATGGTCAGTTGAATTCTTTGAGCCATATACTTCCTAACCTTCGTTTGGCTTTTTTAGGCCGTCCATGTACAGCAGAGGGTCGAGATCTTGACGCCGGCACTCAACCCCCACCACGATACCCGAACAACGACCCCACTGACTGGTGGCCGTTTGCCAATCGGGACTCGTTTGAGTTGGCAGAACTGTTGTACTGCAAGGACCAGATGTCGGCCAAGCATACCGACATGCCCATGCATATATGGTCTCGAATTACGGCCAAGTCTGGCGAGCTGGCACCATTCAGCAACAACAAGGAAATGCTTGACACCATTGATGCAATACCACTGGCTGGTGTTCCCTGGCAGTCGTTCGAAATCCAGTATTCTGGAAGCCTTCCCGAAAATTCTGTACCTCCTCAGTGGATGCTCGATACACAAACGATTTTCTTTCGGGATCCTCACCTCGTTGTCCACGAGATGTTCGCTAACCCCGACTATAACGGTTGCTTTGATTATGCACCGGTTCGTCTATTTGACGAGACTGGCGATCGTCAATATAAAGATTTGATGAGCGGAGATTGGGCATGGGAACAAGCTGTATGTCTCATCTATTGAACTTGTTTTCTTTCAGTGATTGACCACTGACATAGGATGAAATTGCTGCGGACGAGAAAACTCATGGGGCAATGTTTGTCCCAATTGTGCTCGGAAGCGACAAAACCACAGTCTCGGTGGCAACAGGTCACAATGAATACTGGCCACTGTACATGTCAGTTGGGAACATCCATAATAGTGTTCGCCGAGCACACCAAGGAGCGCTTGTGCCTATTGCGTTCTTATCAATACCGACAGGTGAGAGCCTCATACCTTTCCCCATTCTCAGCCTCATTATTGTTGAACACAGTTGTGAATGCTGATGCCGACGATGTTGAATTTCGCGAATACCGCCGACAGGTTTTCCACATGTCAATTTCAAGAGTTCTTGACAGCCTTCGGTCTGGGATGACAGAACCTGAGGTTGTTCGATGTCCTGACAACCATTTCCGCCGTGCCGTCTATGGGGTTGGCCCATACATTGCGGATTACCTGGAGCAGATTCTGCTCAGCTGCCTAGTACAAGGCTGGTGTCCTCGGTCAGTCAATATATGTATCCTAGCTTTTGTTGATTGATGACCATGTCTTTTCAGATGCACTGCTCCGAAAAAAAACAACCTTGATCCTGATGAGGCAAGTATCCAACGGTCTCGCCCACACACTGAAGAGCTGGTCGGCTGTCTGAATACAAAGGAACTGTGGCTCGGCTATGGTATTGTGGGGTCAGGTGTGGTATGAAGCTATCTTCTTCAAGTTCTACTGTTTGTGATGCTAACAGAATTTATGCAGCCATTTACAAATGACTTCCCGCGTGCCGACATACATGAATTGCTCTCGCCGGATTTGCTACATCAACTCATCAAGGGCACTTTCAAAGACCATCTCGTCACCTGGGTCACACAGTACATCAACAATAACTATCCAAAGCCACGGGCAAAGGAGATCCTTGACGAGATTGATCGAAGGTGTGTAGTGCCTCATTCCACGTTTATTGGTCAGCTGATCATTATTAGGATTGCATTGGCACCACCCTTCTCTGGTTTGCGGCGTTTTCCTCAAGGCCGAGGCTTCAAACAGTGGACAGGCGACGACTCCAAAGCGTTAATGAAGGTGGCGGGTGTTGTTTTGTATGAGAACAGCGTACTCAATATATTATAACAGGTTTACCTATCAGCCATCGAGGGCTTTGTGCCCCGCAAGATGATGAAGGCAATTCGTGCCTTTCTTGAGTTTTGTTATATTGCACGCCGTAATGTTATCACCGAGAAAAGCTTGGCTGAGCTCCAGGAAGCCAATGCTCGCTATCAGCATTACCGAGTTATCTTCAAAGACGTAGGAATACGTGACGAGGGGTTTCGCCTCCCACGCCAGCATGCTATGGTACATTACTTTTGCCTTATCCGACTCTTTGGGGCCCCAAACGGACTGTGTTCATCAATTACGGAAGCAAAACACATCAAGGCGGTGAAAGAGCCGTGGCGACGATCGAACCGACACAATCCCCTTGACCAGATGCTTTGGACCAACCAGCGTCTGGATAAACTAGCAGCAGCTCGGGTTGAGTTTACGCACCGCGGTATGCTTAGTGCCGAAGATCTTGAGCCCACTCTGCAGCTGATTGGTGAGTCTGGTCTGTGTCCTTCCGTTACTTGCACTCAAATCAGTTTAGAAAACATTCGACAGAGTCGAGGTGCAAAACCTCGCAAGAAGAAGAAGCACGAAGTGGAGGATCTTGACAGTATTGTCAGCAATCCAGATATCTGTGCCCAGGTATCACTTGCACGACGCTATCGTAAGTTTTTTCTCAAGGTTACTTGTATTCATGGAGTTTTAACCAAGATCTGTTAGGATGGAAGAAGGGTGTCAATGCTGCAGCCCACAAGATCCACGTACCAGGCTTCCTTGAACTCATCCGACGCTACCTCTACAACGACGCTCTGCAACTCAGCCACGATAATTGTCCCCGGCCCTTGGTTTCTATCAACATGTGCCCACTTTTTGAAGGCGTTGTGCTGGCTTTCCCTTCTGCCGTCTCGGTTTTCTACGCCCCAAGCGATGCAAGTGGGATCACTGGTCTCTGGAGGGAACATATCCGTGCAGTACCTCGCTGGCGTAATGGTCCATCACGATATGACTGCGTCTTCATTAAGACAATGCCCCACCAACAACTGCCTGGCTTTAAAAGGCTTCGAGTAGCGCGAGTCCGACTATTCTTTTCATTTTTCCATGCTACCAAGCGACATTCATGTGCGCTTGTGCACTGGTACGATGTGTCTGGTGACCATCCTGACTCCGACTCCGGTATGTGGATTGTACAGCCTGCAACCCACAATAATGGTGAGCCCGAGCTCTCAGTAGTTCCTATCACAAGCATTTACCGAGCGGCTCATCTACTACCCATCTTCGGGGATGCACCGGTTCCTCGTGAGCTGAACTTCTCGGACAGCTTGGATGTCTTCCAGGCATTCTATGTCAATAAATTCGCAGATCATCATGCCTTTGAGATTGCGTCCTGACCCCCGCTGTCGCGCCAGACATGCACCTTATCTTATACTTACTGTAATGCTTATCATTATATGTCATTTAACACACCCTTAGACTAGAGGTCAACTGTACTTAGCATTGGCTTTTTTCTCTTAATCAAATAGCACTTGCTTAACATTGCTCGTCTGACTTAGCCTGACTTAGACTACATTCATTTTCTCTAATGTGAAAATTGGTTAAGGAAATGATAAGGCAATTATCTACTTAGAATGTCTTATCTTGTCTTATCCCAATTCTAAGTCGTTCTAAGGAAGGAAAAGCACTAACGCGATCTGCTGATGTAAGGAATTCCTACGTATGCGCATTACTCGGGACAAGAACACGATCAAACTTGATCAAGTTCCTTATCTCCAAAAAGTATTGCAACGCTATGGAATGACTGATGCTAAAACCACTTATACTCCACTGCCATCTGGCTGGAAACCTAAAACCAATACCGAGGCTCCCAATCCCAAGATCAAATCAGAGTTTCAATCCGTGATCGGATCTCTGTTATATCTCATGCTAGGCACACGGCCGGATATTGCCTTTGCGGTAATCAAACTATCGCAGTTCTCTGCAAATCCAAGCAAAGAGCATCTCGAAAAGGCCAAACATGTGCTAAGGTACTTAGCTACCTACCCCAACTACTCACTTGTCTATGACAGAGCTAGTAATGGTGGTCTGCATGCATATACAGATTCTGATTGGGCGTCTGACGAAAACACGCGTCGCTCTACATCAGGATATATTATGAAACTCGCCAATGGACTTATCTGTTGGACGTCGAAAGCGCAGAAAACAATTGCGCTATCATCGACAGAAGCTGAATACATGGCTTTGTCAGACACATGTCGACAAGTCACATGGCTTCGGTCACTCTTGTCTGAAATTGGTCTTCCTGAAACTGAACCTACTATGGTTATCGGTGATAATCAGGGATCGATCTTTATCGGATCAAATCCTGTCCAGGAACGCCGAACTAAACACATTGATATTCGCTATCACTACGCCCGCGAATGTGTTGAAAACGGTATCATAGAGTTATACTTTATACCTGGAAATGAGAACACTGCTGACATGCTGACCAAGAATTTGGACCGTGTCAAATTTGAGCAGTTCAGATCTCAACTTGGACTTGAGTTTTACTCGTCTAAGAACAAAGACACACAATAGGTGGTCTTTGAGGGGGTGTGTTGAATTGACGTGTACCACTCACATGACTAATCACGTGACATCACATGATCTAGTATTGCGCCATATCGCACCATTGTTACGCCTTCTTACGAATACGCCTCATGGCAACTCACGTGACACTTCATGACTACTTATGACTCATTCCGTGTCACTTCCGTACTATATTTAGCACAGAACATTCTAGATATGCTTACATATACATGGTCTGTGCACGCTCTCCTTATGTATATAAACCTATGTACTTCACCTCAATACATTGGAGACTTCTCTAGTCTTATTACATAGTTCGCTTTACCTCACAACCCTACACTTAGCTCAAGGTAGGCCGCTCTGCAACTTCCCTCGCTGGAAGGCATGCTTGCTCAACAGGAGAGCACCTACATCAATGTTGTAGTCGTGGATACCGCAGGCACGAAGGAGTTCTCGATCAGAGAATGATTGCTCCTTGTGGAACATCGCCATCAAGGGGCGAAGGTAGCGGGACTCAACAGGCATGGACATGCGTTCCAAGAAAGCCTTGGCTTGCATGTAGCGTGGATCCTGTTGATCGCCAGATTGGCCTGGGCCAGTCCACGATGCAGGGGTGGAGATGCGCTCAGAGAGCGTGACTCCAAGACGGTTGATAAGTGCGACCTTAGCGGTCGTGGGGGCAGGAGGTGGAGGTGGAGTAACCGGTGGAGCCACCATTGCCATAGAGGCAAAAACGGTGGCTGCCTCAGCCTGATGGGCGTGGCCTTCTTGCTTCTTCTTCTGCGGGCGCCGATTGTTCTTGGTCTTCTTTTGGGAAGGACCAGAGTTCGAAGATCCGCCTTGCAGCTGTGACTGCTGCTGGTTTTGACCCTTTTTGTGCTCAGGGTCAGCACCTTTGCATTTGACAGCAGAGATCTTGTTGGCAACAACAGGGTTACCAGTGCGGCGTTCGAATTCGGCAACAATCGATGATCGGATGTCTGCAAAGGTCAGACTGTTGATCGTGATGTTGGGTCTGGACAAAGCCATAGACGCAACACTATCCCATTTGGTGGGGATAGCGGCAATGAGAATCATCGCCTTGACGAATTCGGGGAGAGAAGTACCACTTGCTTCGAGACGCTCAAAGTATAAATTGAGGGTGGCGATTTCGGGGTTGGGATTGGAGTTCCCAGAAAGCTTAAAGGTGATAGCTTTCTTGAAATCAGAGAAGATGATCGAAGGTCCAGGGTGATCATAATTGGTGCTAAGATTTTGCCATGTGGCGGCAGCATCTGCTCCAATGTTGGCGGTTGACATCGCATTAGTCATGCGGAGTGTCATGATACCCTGTGCCTGATCATTCTTATCATGCCACGATCTCATTTCTTTGAGTTCTTCAGCAGTGGGTGCCTGGAGATTGACAAACGTGGGAACCGGGTAGTGACCGGCAACGATCTGCCAAAGTCCTTGGGACTGCAAGTAGGCTTTCATCTTCGTTTGGAAGATGATCCAGTTACTACCATCAAAGGTAGGGACGAGTGACGTCATGTTTGATGAAGACATTGATCTATCAAACAAAGAAGTCAGCATCAGTTGAGACACATGTAACAGTGACGACACTGCTGTGCTCAACGAGCTATAGACCTCTATACCAGATGGTATTGAGATACTTCCTGAGTTGTCGAAGATCCAACCCTTGAGGTTGATCTTAACGACGAGCTCAGAGGTAGTGAACCGATCCGCAATGTCGAGCACACCAGCGAGCTGGTAGCTACAGACAGCGATCAGGGCCCATAACCTGTCAAGCAAGCATGTCTTCCAGCGAGGGAAGTTGCAGAGCGGCCTACCTTGAGCTAAGTGTAGGGTTGTGAGGTAAAGCGAACTATGTAATAAGACTAGAGAAGTCTCCAATGTATTGAGGTGAAGTACATAGGTTTATATACATAAGGAGAGCGTGCACAGACCATGTATATGTAAGCATATCTAGAATGTTCTGTGCTAAATATAGTACGGAAGTGACACGGAATGAGTCATAAGTAGTCATGAAGTGTCACGTGAGTTGCCATGAGGCGTATTCGTAAGAAGGCGTAACAATGGTGCGATATGGCGCAATACTAGATCATGTGATGTCACGTGATTAGTCATGTGAGTGGTACGCATCAATTCAACAAAGAGAACAATCAATAGAGAAAAAGATTGTTCTCTTAATCATCTTAATTTGCTTAAACAGTCTTAAACGGTCTTAAATGGTCTTAAAGCTCTTTAAGAGCATTTCAAGCACATTCAAGCATTTTTAAGCCACACGACGGAATGCTGATGCGGGCATCAAGATCAATCCAAAGTCCAACGACGGATGGACACCTCTTCACCTTGCAGCCCAGGATGGGCACGAGTCGGTCGCTCAATTACTCCTCGACTCCACTAACATTGAGGTCAATCCAAAGACCAATGATGAATGGACACCGCT
This sequence comes from Clitopilus passeckerianus, assembly GCA_944990035.1. NCBI lineage: Eukaryota > Fungi > Basidiomycota > Agaricomycetes > Agaricales > Entolomataceae > Clitopilus > Clitopilus passeckerianus. Next base: position 484,921 of record CALYLX010000100.1, read on the forward strand.
TCATCATGCGGCTCACAAAGGCCACGAGCCGGTCGTTCGGTTGCTCCTGAACTCCACCGGCATCAAGGTTAATTCAAGAGAGGAGGAAGGGTGGACACCGCTTCACTTTGCAGCAGAGGAAGGACACGAAGCGGTCGTTCGACTACTCCTTGGATTTCCCGGAGTGGATGCCCACATCCGAGGTACTGGCGAACCCCCTTGGGACAAAACTCCTCTTGAGGCGGCCAGGTCTAAAGATCAACACAACATTGTCGCCTTATTCGCAGAACTGGGGTTTGCAGATGCACCAAATCCGGAGATGGCTTAGTTACTATTCAACGTGTTTTCATTTTCTTCGTGCTCCTATTCAAGACTATTCTTATCCAGAACAACCATCCTTATACTTCAGGGATATTTATTTTCATTTGGTATATGTATTGACCGGCTACATACAACTCTTGTTTTACCCCACCTTTATGTACATTTGATACAGATGATACTTAGTCCAGTGGAGTTTCGATGAAGAGCCAGGGTACTACAATGAGCTTCCTCTCGGGGCATGTTCCTGATAGCCAGCATTGAGACGCGGCACGATATCCTCTCATAGGCATCGCGAAACCCCTACAGTCCATACAGAAAGGGATGTCGGTGCTGGAGAGCCTCATCTTGTCTCATAGAGAACCTGCCAGGCGAGTGGAGCTTGAGAGACCAGATCCGAAAAACGGGGAGGATGTCGGCACTAGGTTAATTCGGCCACCTAGTATCATCAATGAACAGTCGACCTGAAAATAGGAGTCAATCCCAAACGAGGGTTCGAAAAGAGGAAAGGACGAACGACGTTGGCTGCGTACCTACAAACTGCTATTATTCACTGTTAAATATAACCCACTTGGTCGAGAGGCGCGCCGGGCTGCGCTAGCCATGTTCAACATCTGCAAAGAAGTGGGGTAGCGACGCTCGAGATGCCTTCCAGACCGAAACAGCTTCGTGGTCCACGTAGAGCAGATCCAGGTATGTACAGCTTTTCATGCGTATCCAAATACGCTGCGTCTACATGAGAACTTGTTATCGTCAAGATACTCGGAACGTACAAACCTGTCTCATAGAAGATCTGACCCAAATCCCCCGGCTAGTATATCTTGAACAATGGAATGGTAGTCGTACTGCTTTTGCGAAGAGGTAATATTCCTTTAGAGGCCGGTTTCGCAACTTCATTCATCACGATAACGCAATGTATGGGTAGCATTCAAGGAGGGCAGTGGGCATATCCTGCAAAGCTTGCCGCATGCGAGGAAACGAGGTCCGGCTGAATCGCAGCCTTCGAGAGTAGTTGCTGGAACCAGTTGAGATAAAACCTGTGGCAGAGATTTATTTTGGAGTCAATCTGAGAAATATGCGCCTTGTCCGCTCCATGTAAGCTGGCTCCGGCAACTTATCGTTGTCTTCAACAACAAAAAGTGGCTTCAAATTAAATTTATGTAATGGTTTTACACCGCCCTGCCAACGAGGTGACTTTGTAGCAAGAAAGGGAATGGAGTTGGGTAACTTGGCTTTACCCGAGTTGGTTTTTGGTACAAGACTAGATATGAGATGTGTGACCCGTCATGTGATCATTTATTACGGCGTGGCGGTGCTTTTTCGCCCAGTCACGGCGCGCCCTGGGTCTTCGTTCACTCTCCACCAGCATGGCACCATCCAAGAAACGAGGAGACACCCTAGGGACTCGCCTGGCCGCGGTCACAGCAGTCTGGTGACCGCGCGCGGCCGAATGGCAGGCCGTCACAAATTTTGGTGACCGCCATGGAGGCACTGCTGTGAGCAGGGAGACTCGTGTTTGGCTACATAGGGGCATAGTAAACAAAGCCTGTACTCGTACCGTGTCGACTTGAATCCCACTTCTCTCAGTCTCTCGCCTTGCTCATACTGAGGACTCGCCAGTCCGATGGCCTCGCCGACCGGACCGCTTCTCCTGCCTGCAATAGATCCAGCGCTTATCGAGCTGTCAAGGATGAACACTGCCCCCATCACCACGAGTTCATCAACGCCCGCCGTTTCTGGAAGCGACGCCGAACCTTCGGTAAACAATGTCTCGCCCTTGGATTTGAACGGCCAGAAGCTTTCAAAAGAAGCCTTCCAAGCCAAACTGTGAGTGTCGGCCTCGATCTCGGCGTGGGTCAAAAAATAATGAATGAATCCGTCTCAGTGGAAAGCACCGCATCAAGGAGCCACTCAGGACAGCATGTGACGCTCTCCAGATTCGTGTACCTCGTAGGGCAACAGTTGCTCGCCTTTGCAACGAGTTATTGAATTATTGCATCAGCAAAACAGCAGGTACCTTAATAACACTTGGACATAACTTGAGGAACCTTGAAATCATCTCAAGTTGTTTTCAAGTAGTAATTGCCTCAAGTAGCTCAAGCTAGGTTCCAATCTTGAAACTTTACTTGAGGAACTTTTCTCAAGAGGGCTCTCAAGTAAGATCAAGATTCTGTCAAGAAGAGCTTTCAAGAGGTAGTCAAGTAATCTCAAACAAGCGCTCAATTAGGCTCAAATTCATACAATTTTTGAAATAGCATAATATTAGATGAAAATCTAGTCTAAAACAGAGCTACAGAGTAAAAGAAAATGAAATGCACTTGACCCCCTCCATAGCAGGTGCTGTGGCTGTGCAAAAAGCGGCACATGCCAGCAGCACCCATCCAAACCACCCCCTCTCCAATGCCCTCCCTTCTCCCTAGCCAGATATAGATGATGTTGGTAATGGAAGTGAATAAGTTGGGTGGAATGAGTTGAAGTGGGTGATGAGCTGGCAGCTGTCGTCTGGAAAAATGCACCTGCTAGACCTATGAAAACTAGTCTAGAGCCCATAGTTAGTGGTAAAGACAACCCAAAATGTTAAAAAAGCGCACCTAAAGGGTTTTCCACCTACACTGGGTCTCCCTGAGGCTACCAAGCCTCCCCTCTCCCCCTCCTAGCCCTTCCTCAACTGTCCAGAAGCTTCATATTGCTATTTTCGATGAGAGGGGAAGGGTACATGTTGGACTTGGTAGTGGAAAAGGAGAGAAAAGGAGATGTGCTGGCAGAATGTGACGTGTGTCAACTGTGTGATGGAACTTTCCCACGCTTGATAGATAAGAGATCGAAAGCCATTTATTAAAGATCCAGTGGGTTTATTAAAAATCGGACTTCAGATTTAGATTTCTGAGGTAGGAAAACAGTACCAGAGTAGATAAAATAAGAAGTTAATATATATTTTTGTAGTGCAGCCCACCAATGCCTGTCAGATCCAAAAGACTTAGCCATTTTTTCAACGAAATTCAGCCATTATTTTTATATACCCTAAACAGGTTTAAATCATAGTTTTTAGTGTTAGAAAAGTGAAAAGTACACTTTATATACTGTCTAAAGCCCTTGAGCTCAATAGTTTAGTATAGCTTGGTTGTACTTGATCAACTACTTGAAACCTACTTGAAAGGGCAACTTTGTATTGAAAAACCCAGAACAAACTTGATGGTAATAGAATAGGATATTTGTAGCTTTAGAATATATTTTATATTTTGTTGGTCAAGACATATTTCAAATTGCATACAAGTTGTGCTCAAGTTAAGTTCAAGTAGCATGCCAAGCACTGTATCTTGGAATAGTACTTGAGACCAATTTGATGTACTTGAAAAAAATTTCAAGCTGGTTTCAAGTCACCTCTTTTTCAAGTTGCCTCAAGTGCTTTGCCGTTTTGCTGATGTGGTACGTCGTGCAAGGGAATAACATTGAGCGAGACTCTAATCAGTGTGCGTTTTGGTTACAGGTATCCCGAGACGGTCGTTCATAGCCCTCCACCCGCCCTCCCTCCAACACTATCTCTCCCAGCGACACCTGCATCCCGACCCAGACCGGCTACAGCAGATGATTTTACGCTTACGTCCCCATGCTCTGACAACCGAGCGGAACTGTCACTACGCAAAAGCCAACATCTCGCCCTGCATCCTGTCCTGTTATCGGAGGACCATAATCTCTCGGAAGAGGAAAGCCTGCTTCGTGTTTATGGAACTAAAGGGGCTGAGGAAATATTAGGGTATGCAGGTGATGGACTGAATGAAGATGAGGAAGATGAGGATGAAGAAGAGGGATTTGAACAGGGTGAACAAGGTATGCCTTCTTGCATCGTGATATGTCAGGTCTGACCGTTCTTCTAGCCTCGCCTTTCTCCAAATTCAAGAAGGGAATTAGAATGGAGGCAGCAACTAGAGCTGAGAAGAATCGCAGACCGGGTGGGAAAAAGGCTCAGCAGCCTGTCGTGAAGTCTTGGGAGGTTCGGGTTCTATTTTGTTGCAAATTTTCTTTGACTCAGACTGACTTCAGTGCCAGCGGTTTCTCCAGCAAGCGCTAGCAAAAGGTGAACTTCGAGATGAAGTAGTCGACGTCGACTCGCTTCTCTTGTTCATCAAATGGTCGGCAGAACGACCTAAGCTCAATAGGCAAGGCATCGAGTTACCAGGCACTCGTATTGGCGCCGTAAGTCCCATGATTCTTCTTCTTAGCATCATTCTGACGTCCTATCCAGTCTCAGATCAAGAAGCTTTTCTTTGGAGCTCTGCGAATCAGGAAGCTCCAGGACGCAGAGGATGCAACATTAGCGCTGCGACGGCCAGCAACCTCAGTCCTCGTTTACGATGCAGTCAAGGAGCGGATGGACCAGGCCCTTGATCGTGATCGAAAGTAAGCATCTCATTCCAAGCCTTTCATGTTGCTTATTTCTAATATATTTTTTTCGTTCACTTCCAGTGGGTTGCTCCCCAACGAAGACGCTCAAGACATCATCGCCAATACCTTCCTTGCAGAAGTGACCGAGGAGCAGCTTGACCAAATTGGGGCGAGCTTCCTGGAACACCGAGAACGTAAGGGCCGTTTGCTGGCGCTTTCACGATATGAGCTAACCAATGACATCTAGTCCGCATGGCAGTGAATGGTCATCTCGCATGGACCTGCCAGAACGCAAGCGGAAACCGTGGTGATGACTTCCGAGCCCTCAAGCTATGTGAACTTCAACCCTATGCGTGGACCCATCCCAACAACGAGACAGCCATCTACTCCGTCTTGGGACTTCAAGGAGAGGAGAAAGCTAGCAAGTGAGGGATGAAAACGGTGAGTATCGTATTCTGGGGCCGTGACTACGCTAACACTATTCCTCAGAAAGTAAATCCCGTTTATTCAGTCTTCATCAGCCATCGCCAACCAGAGCTTTGTCCTCTTGGCGCCATCGCAATCTACATGCACTTTTTACACGACCACTACCAGATCGGCGAGAAAATGGGCATTGATTGGACCATGAACAAGTCTTGGCGCCAGGTACGTTCCTTGAATTTGCTGAGGCCGTAAACTAACTTGGTGATCAGGTTCGTGTCCTCTTTGGGACATCGCCGACAGTGCCGTACAACGAGTCGAACCTATACAACCTATATGTTCAAGCATATAAGAAAGCCGGTTTCGCCTCGAAGATCAAAGTTCACATGCCTCAACGTCTACTAGGATACAAGCAAGAGCAGATGGGGTAAGTGACTTCATGACTTGCCCAGTGCCGCAACAACTAACGTGACTGGCGCGGCAAGGGTTGATAAAGACGAGACCAGCAAGTTAGGCTGGTCTCGAGGAACATTCATCGATACATATGCCCCAGCACTGCCGAAAACGGTAGGTGGGATTTCGGTCAATGCACGACAGAGCAACGTTGACGCTGACTAGGCAATACTCGGTACCCATGGGTTCAAGGCCCATGAGAATTATAGCCCGTCAGTAAGGCACGTTCACGTACCTGAGAAGTTTCTGTCCCTTATCTGCCCAATGGCCGAGGACATCTGTGACAGCGTGGCTGGTAAGTCAGTAATCACGTTATGGTGTCTCTTACTTAGATGTTGCAGGGCAAGAAGGCCTTGTCAGAGCCATGAATCATTGGACAATGATTATAGAACTTCGGAAGTATGTTTTCTGGGTAAGTAAGCATTGACCATAGTAGGTAACGTAACTTGACTGTTCTTCAGTGTGGGGCCGCCATCTTTCAGAAATGCCCGAACTCGCCAATATTCAAGCTGCCTGCCTTTCAGCACCCTGACGTGAGAAACTGGATGACAGCCACGTTTCCGTCTGAGTTGGCAGCTGTAAGGGCCTTGGAGGGAAGTCCAGTCGACTTGCAGCGTCTCCAGAATGCTGTACTTCAACAGGCACTTGAAGAGACGCGTGCCCTCTTGAGTGAGCAAAAACAAATGTTAGCTAAGATAGCAAAGATGCTCGAGAGGCGTACTGCCGTCCTGTCGCCTACGCAGGGTTTTTCGAATGAGCACTATCACTCAACAGGTACGAATTCTTGCCTAACGTCATCAACTCCAGGGCTGAGAGATATACTTTCAGCCACGGGGACATTGATACTCGACGTTGAAGAGGACGTACCCGCCTCTGCAGTGATTCAACCGGGTATATACACGACCAATTCAGGTGACTTGAGGGCCTGTGTTAACCCTCCTTCCCCGGTGCTCTCCACTGGGGAAACGAGGCAATTGACACAGGTCGACCTCGTGTTACCTCCTGCACGTGCGTTTTCTACCAAAGGTGCGAAATTTTACGACCGTAAATTTAGGACTAAGCCTGACGACTTTTACGAAGGCGGTCCAATCCTCTCGTGGCCACCCTGTCTGGGAAAGAAGGGTGCTAGCTGGAAAGATGTGTTTGAATGTGTTAAGCAGCACGATGACCTCTGGAAGGTTTGGGGTCCGTCAAAGACTCTGAACAATTACGATATAGACAGCATTTGGGAGTGCTACGTGGAGGGAGAAGCAGTGTACGATCAAGATGGGCGGCAGACGGGTAAGAAGCCACCACTGCGCCTGGTCGAGGAACACTTTCATAGTAAGTGGCGACAACGGTCCAACGTAGGTCATCTTAAACTTTGCATCGATTATTTCAAACCCTTGTGTAGGAACGCAAGGCTTGGGGCCGCCTTAAGAAAATCCCTCTTTATATTGAGGAGCAGTCGCAAAAGGATGGGGTCTCGCCGTCGAAGGTCATCAAGAAGCTCAAGGACCTTTCCACAGCCCAGGGCATCCAGGGTCTTTCAGCCTTGTCGAGACAACTCAAAATCCTCCAAAGCTCTCAACCAAATCCTTCGCCATCGCCGCCCTTGCCATTAACCTCGTCACCCTCTTTGGGCTCACCATTTAACGCAACCCCGTCCTCTCGTTTGTCGTCACTGCCACCGTCATCTCCCTCTCTTTATCCACATCAAACTAAACGATGTGCCCCGTCTCCCTTGCAGCCAGCTCATGCTAAACATCCAAGATGGTAATTTCATTCCGTATTTCATGTAATATTTAGTAAATACTCGATGTAGCAAGTAATATCTGTATTTTAGCTTTCTTTTGTATAATTCCGAATCTCATTAATAATTATTTGTAATGGGTTGAACAAGCATGGATAGGGGATATGGTGTTTAAGACTTTATTTATCTCGCTACCCAGAACCTTGCAACGCGATGGGAACAAAGAAACTGTGGGAGGTGAGCTCATGCATTTGTATCAGTGGCAAGGAATTGTAACTCTCCTTAATGTAGACTGCCAAAAAGGCTCGTCAAGAAGCATCCTTCCGAGAGCTTCTTGTCGAGGTTCGACAGAGCAAACCAGAAGCAGAACGTCGGCGGCCTGTGCCTATCGGGGTTGATGTGAGGTACGTCGAGTATGGGGCAATCGTTACCGTTCGTTTGGTGATCAGGGTCAGCATTTGGATGAATGCCTGTCAAGCCATTGCCATTTCAAATGAATTATATGTACACAAGCCAACGCCAGTGCTTGAGACTCTATTCTGCAAACTGGCATTTCTTCCCCAGTACCCTATACAGCCTCTTCTCGTCTTCGATGGGCCAGACCGGCCACTCGTCAAGTGTGGAAAGGAGGTAGTAATTACTGCGCCAACTTGGGTGGAGAGGAGTTGAAGGAACTTCTGCCGATGTTTGGGTTTTCTTGGCATAAGGTCCGCTTTCTCAGTTGCGCCACATCTGTTTATGATTCCCTTACAAGACTTACAACCATGACAGGCCCCTGGAGAGGCTGAGGCTGAACTGGTGCAGATGAACCGGGTTGGACACATAGACAGTGTCATCACTACCGATAGCGATACATTGGTCTTTCAAGCTCTTTGTGTAATTCGAACGTATGAACATTACATGTTAATTGAGTGTTCGCTGACCCACCGCTGAACAGAGATCTGGATTCATCGCATGATGGAGACCGGATCAGCCTTTACAAGCTCAATGATCTCGAAACACACAACGAAATTGGCTTAACCAAAGGAGGCCTCCTCCTATTTGCGCTCTTACTCGGAGGCGACTACCATAAAGGAGTAGATCATTGCGGAAAGGAGACTGCATTAGGCTTAGTTCGTGCAGGATTTGGTGACTCTCTGCTGAAATCTGTTCAAGAGTTGACACCCGAGCAGCTTCAGGACTTCCTGATTGGATGGAGAAATGACATTCAACGGGAAATGCTATCAAATTCGCACAGGTACCTGCCTCAGCGGAATATTCAAGCAGCCGCGGAGATTGATGCGTCCTTCCCTAATCTCGAAGTTCTTCACCTCTACTTGTACCCAAATGTAACAACCCTCCCGTACCAGCCATTGCCCCTCCATCGTGAACCTTCCATTCCACAACTAGCGCAATTCTGCTATCATAAACTTGGATGGACTGCAGATAAGATTGTCAGCTGGTCGCGTAACCATCTATGGAGTGGCATATTCTCGCAGATGTTATACTCGGTACGCATCTTAATACATCTTTGTTTTATACATCAGGTAAATGAGTATGGCTTGAAGGCACTCCTACTCTGCGATGGGAATCCACTCCCACTTTTACGTACACCCTTCCAAGGCATCCAGCTTATCTCTCTTTCTCGGGGTCGTAAACGGAAGAACACTGATCTTGAATTCGTTCACTTCAAGTTCTTGAGTACCACCCTTGATGAACAGACAGGTGCACCAATGGAGGGAAGAAACCCGGAGGAAGTGGCGCTGTCGGTAGCGAAAGATTTCGTGCCGGTTTTACTACACCCAAAAGGAAAAGAGAAGGGTGGAAAGAAGCAGTCGGGTGGGAAGAAGCAGCCGGAAAAGCGAAGTGGAAAGGGGAAAGGCCGGTGTGCCAGTGACGCGATGGAAGCGGAAGCCTCTGAGTTTGTTTACCAGGAAGAATATGGAGCTTCGAGCAGCCGTGGACTCACCCATGCTAGGCCGGTACCGTCCCTTCAAGTTCGAGACCTCAGTCAGTCTCCATTCCTTCCCCCACCAATCTCGCTTGCACGTTCGGCATCTTCATCGATCGAAAAGAAGCGAAGTCCTGTCAAAGAAAAGCCAGAAGAGGTGAGCCCAGGCACACGACGATGTGAATTGGCACTGACTTCTGCTGCTCAGGATGATGCTATCGTCATCTCCGGCCCATTTCTTGTGACATCCCCTGAAGCAAGTTCACAAGCTATCGATCTTACAGCAGCCTCGGATGACGACAGAAGTGATGGGGAAGTAGAGAAGGCGGAGGAGACGGAGGTTGAGAGGTTGCTGGTAATTCCCAAGGGCAAAGGTACTACCACTAGCGAGGATAAAGGTGAGGTTGAGTTCGTAGAATTTGTGGACATCAGAATGGACGGACAGGAAGTCATTTCCTTACTCGACGAGTAGACCAAGGTAGCTTACATTTTCGAGCAAAGGACTCATTTTATGTATATATTCAACCCAAAGTCGTGACGTCTCGTGGTTCTTGCCTCGAGAATCTTACTTTACAAAGTTCACAAATATAAAATGATATTGGCTGTGCTACAACATTGTGGACTTGGAGGATATGGGAGGATAGGGAGGATATGGTATGAAGCATGATGTATGCGTACAAAATGGGTAATTAATGTATATGGCGATTATGGCGAGGCGAAGAGTTGATCGGTATATGTGTCCCAGGAAACCCCGCCAAGAGAGCTTTGATCCCCAAACGCAAGCTCGTAATCGATGTAGGGGACTGGAACGTTGATGCGCTGCTTAAGGAAGCGGCGAGTCCAATACTGGAGCACGTTGGCGGTGCCACGGCCCTTTTGGTGGTGAGCGGCAACGTGCTGTGCCTGAGAGATCCAGAAGCGCCGGCTAGGGTTTTTGGCGCAACAGAGGCGGCGAAGGAGGTGTTTGATCATTTGGAGACGCTTGAAATATCGTCGGCGGTAGGGAGCAAGCCCAGGGGTTGCATAATTAACCTTGCGAATGACATAGTCAATGTCGATGTGGGCTTGCCGAAGATTCCCCCAGCTATTTAGGCGGTCGTGAATGATGACGGACGCCTTTATGTGGTCACAGGTAGTCCGTGCGCGGTTTTGAGCGGCGAGCTGTTTTTCTCGTTGGTGTTGAAGAGATCGAGTTCTGCGCATTGTTGCTATACCAAAAGAACGAATTTTGGTCGAGCAGGCCCCTTCGAGGATCGATGTCGTGCCGAGTTCAATCTCCGACAGAGTCCGACCCGAGATCCGACGGGGAGCCGAGGGAAGGAGGGGAAGGAGGCCTGTGACCTGGCCAGCCAAAGGAGCGGTGACACGAGCGGAATCTGAACGGGGAAGGAAACTCCGAAGGGAGGGATCAGAGGGAGGAAGGGGCGATGCCGCTTACATCATCAGGTGACCGAGGGGTGGGACGCGGGCGCGCGGTCACCAGGAATCCGCGAGAGAACGCAAGATCTCAGGCCTTACCGGTCTTGAGCTTGAAATGTCGCTCACACAACTCAAAAAGCTCCGCCAAGCCCTCATCTTCGAAGAAGTCCCTGAATCAGAGCTAGCACCCGACGACAAACTCGGTGACCAGCTGGATGAGCTGATCGCTCAGCTTGAATCGCGCACTACGGACCCACTTGTATGGCTTTAAATTGTGTTCTTGTCTTCTCTGTCTGACTGGTCTACAGTCCTTGTCGTTTTCTGCTGTCGATCAAAGCGCTCTGGATCGTCTGAATATCACACAGGCGGGCACTTTGTTGCTCCAGGAGGAGGAGGAGAAACTTCGCGATGCCATTGAATCTACCCGACAACTTGGCGCCGGCGGTCTGTGGTCGAACGAAACCATGTATGCTCATTTATCGTTTCTGTCCAATACCTATAGCGACACGGTACGTTCGTTCAATTGATATAATGCCCGTGATCTTAATAACCTCGAGTCAGAACGAGGCTTCTTCCCGAATGTTCATCGACACTTTTTTCTTTAGAACGGCCGCTATGGTTCCTTCCAACCAAAGGGTGGTTGTAATGCTGGAGAAAGCTGTGCCCGCTGTTCGCCCGAGGGGTTCAAAGATGGACACCGTTTCTGGAGTTATTGATTATACCGTTGCCCTCATTGATGATCCCCGTGCTGCGCGTACGTAACTTTTTTTGTTACTCAACTTTGGTTGGTCTGCTGACATGGAGGGCAGGTGCATATCTCCGCCGGCCTCCTCCGCTCACATCGCATGATGCCCGCAAAACAGCTGCCTTCTTCACTACCGAAGCCAAAGCTTCCGGAGCCTCTGGGCTTGACGGACACATTCCCCAGGCCATCATTGAACTTGTTGCATGTGCGAAGCACCTCCAGTCCGTGACCATGTACGATCCTCGAATGTTGCTCATGTTCCGTTTAGGAAGGCTCATATTCGTGGTGCTTTAACCAATGGTAACCGATGGATCTTTCTTGCCGCCAACCTTGACAGCAAGGGCGAAGGGGCAAGTTACTGGGCATCAGAGGTGATTGAATGGAGGCCGGAGGTGGGGCTTAATACCACTGTTCCCGGTAATTCCAATCGGTATGACCCTGCCGTAATTGCTGGTATTCTCTCGTCTTGGGTATGTTCTGTCATGATGTCACTTGGCGAACGTTATGCTAATCCTGCTTGAATTGTCTTACTAGGTGCGGGATAGCTTCTCGAAGTTTAATGGTGATCAATGGTTCGACATGCCTACATCCACTGTGGCAGAGAATCAAGGTCCACCTGGAGCCAAGGACTCGACGTCGACAGAACCTCATGACTAGGGCCAGCTTCACTCCGATTTGGTTGCACATACTTGAACTAGATGATTCCTTAGCTGGAAAATATGTTATTAGTACCTACAGTGTGAATGCACGATTTTGAGTTGACCGACCTGTACCGCCCAGCTTCAAGCTCGAGTTTCACCACATGGTATTCTATAGTACCTACTACCTGCTTAGGTACGGGTTTGGGGCTTCAAAAGGCTTCGAAATTCTGATAAACACGCCGCGACCTAGTACAGTAGAACTGAGGGTATATTAGAATACAGTCGATTACCGTAGTTAACAATGAATAATTAATCAAATTTGAGGAAGATTTGAGTGCCGCGACCTGAGAATGGACGAGTGGCGGTCACTTTTCACAGCATAGATCTCATAGCATCGAGTCTCGAGATGCAACGGCTCCGTAAATCTTGCGCAACCCATTCATATACCTGCAATAAATGGGCTTATATGAGGTAGATCAAGTGTAGGTAAGGAATCCTTACCAACCTAGATTACTAAATCCTGGATGGGCCGTCATCCAGGAGTTTTCGTTTGGATCCAATCCTGCAACACTTCTGACGGCCTTGAAGAGCAGAGCGCGGACATGACACGAGGTATGAAGCTTAGAAGCTTGATGTTGAAGCCTTGAAATTGGGAGAGGGGATCGAAAAAATGTAGTGGCCCGGTAGTTGGTCGACCAAGAACTTTGAATTGGGTTGGATTTGGGAGGTTGCGTCCCCGGAAGTCAACAGCGCCAAATAATTGCTCAGGCCTGCCTCGAACTAATCCCAGAACAATGCTGGGCAGCGATAGCGACGAGCTTGGATGCCGGATTGATCAACTTCAACCAAAGAAATTGTTTGGGCGAATACGGCTGCGACTCGCGAGTATCATTCCTGGTATTAAAGCGCTAGCATCTTGGAACTCGGAGACTTAGGCAAAGGTTTGTATTTTTCAACAATTTCTTTACCTCCCGTCACCTCTCAATATCGGTGAAAATCCTCAAACGGCCTCTCTCGTATTCGAAAGATTTCCTGACGATCTTCCTCGTAGACTGGAACTGGACCAGAATTGATTTTCCTGCTGAAGCTCGGTGTAGCCGTGCTTGCCATCTTTTGCTGGGATGTGGTACGCCCACTTTCATTCTTTCTTATCTGGCCCAACATTCTACGTTTTTTGCTCCCAGTTACATCCTTGAACTCCGGAGGCCCTGCTCCCATCTTCAAGAGGCTTTCCCTATGTTGCCCTTTCTCGTTGGCCCCAGCATACCACTACGACCGGACTGGCGACCAAATATAACTGCATTCAAGGATCCATCCATTCTCGGCACCTCCTTTCCTGACCCAGGCAAGATTCTTGGCACTACTGTACGACCTCACCCGAACCCAGGTACCGGGCAGTGCAATTTTGCGTATCTCAGCAGGAATGCCGGATGATACAGTGTCTGTGGTGTTCCCACTGACTGCAAACCGAACGGACTCTTCTTGGCGCCAAATTCTTCTTCTCTTGAAGAACGTTGTGTCCGACATTCTCAATGGTGCGTTGTCTTCGACACATTTCTTTCCTTCTGAATCAGATATATGACTACTCGTGCAGACCGCAATACTTCCCCCGCACAACCTAAGGGCCAAAAGGTCCAAGCAAGAATTTGTCATGCGACCTTCAACTTCTGTTCGCGATGATCCACCAGCCTGGCGTATTAAGTGGCACGCACACATATCCCGTCTTCAGCCGTCGCTCTTCCCCGAGCTTTCTGGACCTTGTTGGCGCCCAGAAGCTGGCCGAAGCTTGGCGCCCATCAACCACTGTATTCGAACCCCACGTGTATCCCAGCGCATTGCCAACCGTGAATAACAGATTGTACTCATGGTATGTTTTTCGTAGTTTTTTTTCCAAAATCTGCAACTTATAGCTTTTCTTCAGATTCCTCAGCACTCCCTCTACTCGTAGAAACCTACCAACAGGCTTTGTCTCCAGATGCCGCCGCATATAATTACCGTTTCGCACCAACGCGGCGGTTCTTGAAATTCTCCACCAGTACGGTCATGGATCTCCCCCATTACTGGTGGAGGTGTCTATGCTGGATATGACACCCTCCTGCTCTGATGGAGCATCCCTTGCCTCCTCCCGACGAGGAATGGGCCTGTATCCCGCCGACTCCGAGGTTGAGGCGCTGAACGAGTACCAGCGTCTTCAGCTCCTTCAGTAGCCGTGAATCCCTTCCTGACCATCCGAACACCAACGTTGGCCCACCGGCGCGCGGCATCAACCAACGACCTCGACCTTCCTTCCATAGCATACAGCTACCTTTGCGCATCAGTCTGCAGTTTTTGGATAACCAGACCAGCAGACTGCCCCTCCTCTATCCAAGCCACCAAGTTCAAGTCGTCCTTATCTTCATCTGCGCATTTCGTATCTGCACGTCTCTCAACCACGATATCTACGCTTTATAAAATGCCATTTGCATCTATTCCTGGTGCAGCACCGGCTGCTCACTCTTGAAGGTGGCTGGTCGCTATCTTATCCCAACTCCCAGGTCCACGTTCTAGCCCCAAACGAGCAGGTTCAGCTGTTCTCCCATCGTCTTCCCAAATTTCGTCCAACCCACGCTGGACTCTCCACTAATCACAGTAGAACCCTCGCGTTCCAGTCTAAATATTCCAGCAAGCCGTAGACCTGGTTCGGCGGCATCCGTCGACCATTGCCTTCGACATCCATGTATCAATGGATATGAAGCTCCAAAGTTCTAGCTCATCGCATTACCTTGCTCCCAACAGGGCTCGCAGAAACTGAGAGCATGATCAGCTTCAGCTCGCTCAGCTGCCCGTGGCACCCTTTCGACCGTCCGCTTGCGGTCCCACCCATTCTCAACAACCAGCACCAGTCACTCATTTATACGGGTCACCGGAACACCTATCCTCCACCAACGACTGTCCCGGCGTCGAAGAATGACAGAGGAATAAAATGACATTCAACGCTGCCCCGATCACAGCGCTTGAAAACGGCATTGATCTATTCGTTCATTGCGAGCTGTCAGCTGTTTTCATCCTGGCATGTCAAAAGACTGGCGCCGTTTTCGGTTCAGAAACTACGGTGTCCGCGTCGTTGACCTGCACCTCCTGAGATAGCACAGTCGGGGAGGTCTCGAGGAATGGCCGAAGCCGGACTTGGGACGTGAAGCAGGAAGGAGGGGTTGAAAAGTATTATGAGCCTTAGACTTGCAATACTTTCCATACAGGTACATATGTAGGACAGATAGTAGAAGTACTGTGGTATGTACTTGTTAATGTCAAGCTGGCGTATTGGAATTCCCAGAACCTTTATGCCCTTCCTGCTTCTTATCCTGGTTTCTCCCATTTCAGCTAGGTGGCTGCAAGGCCTGCCGTCAGCGGTGGCCGGTGTCGCGTTTCTGAAAGGGAATAAGTACCAAATCGTTCATAGTATCTGAGAACACCTACAAGCTCATAGAACGAAGGGCCTTTAAGCTTTCGTCAAGGATGTATGCGCAGCATCCTGTGTAGACTAAGGATCGTAGTCCTGCAAGTAATGAGCGTTAGAGCAATTCTGATAGTATAACGAAACTCCACCTACAAGTTCGCCATATCATTAGATATTCCCGACTCTTGCTACCCCTGGGACGCCTTATGCACCAGCCAACCAATTCTTTTTCGCGGTAGAACTATCCAAGCAGTGGCAGGATTGGATAACCTTTGTCAACTCTGCCCGCCCGGGCACCGACATCATCGACCTCGCATGCGGCACCATTGGTGTGGTCGTGGTGCAGGCATGGGTATGATTTGGATGGAAGGAGAGACGAGGAAGGGCATGAGGAAGCGAGATGATTTGGGTGAGAGGCTAAAAGCACGACAAGCGTTGGGCAAGCAAAGAAGAAATGCAGACGGCCGTTCTAGGCAACCATTGGACCTTCTTGCTCCATTTTGTATAGACATGGCATATCTGTCGAGTGCTACATGAGTGGCTGATGTGGAAATTCAGGGAATGTGGTTGGAGGCACAGAACGAGTCGCTTCGCTTGAAGGTCCGAATACTAGGATTGGAGAGGACGCTGTGGGTCAGATGGTACCAATGATGATGTCGGGGGGATCACGTAGGAAATTGGAGATTGGCTCTCGAGCGGGTCATCGGCTTCATGGGTGGGCGATAACGAGAGGTATGAAAAAAGTCGAGTAGGTGCATTTAGAAATTGAGAATCCAGCAGTTCCGTCTGAATGGCCACTAACAAGAACGTCGGTTGGTCGGTCAGTCGCCAACCGGAAGGAGCTAAGACCTCCAAAATACACAAGGACAAACAACTGACCTTTTCGAGCCTTTTCCTCAACCTCGACCGTCTCAACATCCATCCACAGTCAGACGATATCAGGACTTTCTGTTGTCAATTGGAAATGAACTGGCAACAAATCTAAGAGTTCCATGTCAGAATGCCAACTCTTGAGGAGAAACAAGGCAAGCTGAGGATGACGGACTATGAAAGTTTGCCCTCGTAGATCTGAGGACTTATGCCAAGGTACATTCATTTTTTATCACTGCTTCTTCGCTCTCCGTCTTGGATGTTCACCAGCAGATCTATGAGCACCTTCTCTTCGCCTCATCCTCCTTTTTGACAAGCAAAGAGCCACGTACTGATAGCTCTATTTTTAGATTCTTCTGCAAAGCAAATCTTGCAAGCACAACTCAAATCCTGCAACGCAGCGACGTTCGACGCCTTAAACTTGCGAACTCTGAAATCTGAAGGCGAGCTCGTCTAAGATGAGGTCGGTCATATACTTCTTACTGCCGGGCGACAACTGACCTCTTCGTTTCAGACCCTTGTATCCCATCATCGCCGGAAGTAGCTTGTCTCGAGGAACGGCATATATGTACATTGTGCATTTGGCCGCCTCTCCATTGGGACGGAATGAAGAAATGCTACGAAAACGGACAATGGTGAGTAGTCTTCAGGATATTTTCTTTCAAGCCGGATATCTAACCACTCTTCTCGTGACTGTAGCCCAACGACAATTGAATCAGGCTTTGCACAGAACTCCCCTCTTGCGGAGCTTTGACTTGAAAGCTGCATGGTCGCCGACACCGGCTGCTGCCGCCTCCCGGAAGCTGGTAGCCACTCAGGACTGGCAGAATTCGAGTGGCTCACTGCTGGCCCATATCCGAGTGCATGGCGCATGAAAGGCTCATTGCCACCATCAGGCTGGTCCAGCACATCCACTGGCACCCTTCCTTTGGACATGTGGAGAAAGGAATACTGTTATTCGCCTACAAGCCCCACATAGTTATTCCTCCACTCTGGAGATCAACGCTACCGAATCTATCAAATACGGCACCACCATGGCGGAAGGCTCTTCGTGGACTGGCCTACGCCGAGGTGGGCCAACCATTTGGTCCTTTTATGTTACTGGCACCTTCGGAGCAGCGACATGCTAACTCTGAAGTCATTCGGCGACCACTGCTTCAACACCGATGCAGGCCCTCCGATGCGTTATCAGCTGTCGTGAATAACAGAGATACGATCGTGGTATGTTCTTCTCTTTTCCTGGAGTATTCCCTGTTTAAAATTTCCTCGTTCTACCTCAGGTCCCTCATGTGCTTCCTCGCACCTCAACGCACGTCACTTCAACCCCAACCTTCCGTGAACACGGTGAACGTGGCATATAACCACCTCTTCACTTCAGGATGTGGTTCTATGTCGGTCGGAACTCAGGAGACCAATCCCCATCCTCTGTGCAACAATCAATGGTCCCGCCCCCGACATCTACATAGGAAAAAGCAGCACTCGTGCCTGCTCCTGCTACAGAACCTATTGCTTTTTCAAACGGCGAACGCCCAGCTCCCACCCCGTCCCGAACTCAAGACGCCGAACGAGATTGCGGTTCCCTCTCAGGTTCCAGGCCACCTGATACTCTCCATCGTTCCACCGACCTCGCAGATCTTCAAACTTCAACCATCCGCCACCTTTGCCCCTAGGAACAGCCCGCCGTCAGCGCATCATGATCAAAAGTCCATTCCCAATCCACCTCACATTCGCTACTCGTGATTGGCTCTCGCTCTCAAGGAGTACTTGTGACTGTCAGCCTCGTCCCCAGTTTTACCTATTCGCGAATGGCGGGCTGGGTTGGCGGCACCCGTTAAAACCCCAGATCCTGTGGTCACTGGATCACCCTATCCTGCACTCAACGTCGATTTGGAACCCCCGGTCTCTCATGTGCAGTACCGGATCTCAAGTTCAGCTCAAACTACCAAAACTGGGCCTCCTGACGCCATGATCCAAAGGGGCACCCCATATGCCCAGTTAAAAGCGTGCCTACCACCGGACTCAACACACTACATCCGCCACCGTAGTGTTCAGGACCGCGAACAAGGGAGAGGTCGATGGCTCACCGATTCTAGTGGATGGTAATGGGCAAGTCCAAACAGCTGAGAAATGGCGTAAACTCTCTGTTCAGAGTGATCGCGAAGAGGAACCGGACAGTTTGGAAGGCTTCGGTAGATGCTGCGGATGATAATACAGTACGCTTATATCCTTGTTCTTGATTCGTATTCAATACTGATATGTTACGCTCCAGGTGAATATTTTAGAGCGACGATCTTTGTCGCTAGAAGTCACACGTACGCCGGAGGTCGAAAGTAGGGCAACTTCTGTCTCGCGTTCCCGCAACTATGCAGTGATATAAATGGCGTATCATACACCCCTCCAGGAGTCCCTTTGAAGTGGATGGTGGTTATGACGGGGACGAGAAGCAGCCAGCAAAGCCCCGTTTGGAGATCAGTCGAGGATGGCTAGCCAAAATTGCTCCGTATATTGGTAACAGTTTTTTGAGTGTAGTTAGAGTCGTCTCTGTTTAGAAGAGGTTAAATGTTAGATGTCGTGCACTCTCCCTACTCGCATCAGATGCTGTTTGAGCCTGACACTCTTGGGCCGAAGCCACTTGCATTCAGTTCTGACAGTCGTGCTGGGATTCTCAGTCACCGTATGACCGTGAAATCAGTCCCTTCAGACTTCTGACCAGGCTGCTAATGGACAGGCACCTATCGTGAGGAAGAAAGCTGTGCCAACTGGTTCATACTAAGCGCTGCAGACCCGCGTGCAGATGTTTCACGGTGTCCAAGCTCTCTAGTAGGACGCTTATCACCTTGCAAGCTCTTCTCCATCCCACGACCTGTTGTATCCTGCGTCTCCATTCGATCTGACGAAATCCACTGCAATGGATTCATGCGAAGCCACAAACCATGAACCTACGGATAGCAACTCTGCCCAGAGAACAAGGGGTCTGATCCATTCTCGTATGGATGTCTCGTGGCAGTCGAGCACCATCACACCCGGACGCGACGCAATTTTCAACATTACAGCAGCAGCCGATGTACCTCGACTCAATTCTGTGGCAGGTAGGCATGAAGGGCACACTGTTCTTTACGGATAGACTGACATCGTTAGATAGATAGACGAACACTCGCTAACTGGCTGTCGCCTCTGAACCACCATAAGGTCCATAAGGATACATTTGAGAAGGTGACAGAAGGAACTGGGTCGTGGATTTTTGAACATCCAAAGTTCATCGACTGGCTATCCAAGAAGACCAATATTTTGTGGGGGACCGGTATACGTACGTCTTCCTCCATATGTCAGGTTGACTGGAGCAGAATCTAACATTCCTGATTGCAGCTGGAGCAGGGAAAAGTTGTCTTACGTGAGGATATCTCTTCCTTACAGAGGCCATACGAGTATTCAACTCAAATTTGTATAGGTCAATTGTCGTTGAACATCTCATAAACAACAAATCAGCAACCGCCATCTACATTTACTGCCAATACAACGATCCGCTGTCTACCGCCGAACTACTGGCTTGTATGCTCAAGCAGATGGTCGAAGCCTCTGAGAAGGCCGCACAATTCATTTCGAAGAACCTTCATGAAAAATGCCTCCGCACTGAAACCAGACCTTCGAAATCGGAGCTCTTGATGACGCTTCGAGGAGCCGCACGAGAATTTGGGGATGTCTTTTTTATAGTGGATGCGTTAGATGAGCTTAAAGACGATGTCCGACCGGAATTAATCAACGATTTAATGTCGCTTCAACAACCACTCTTCATGACGTCCCGTCCAATCTCCGATTTCCCTGGCCTGAAAGAGCCTGATTTCACCATTCAAGCACCCGAAGAAGATTTCCGTATGCACATATCAACCAAGATTTCGTGTTTCCCTAGATTGGAGCGCCTGCTCCTAAAGCCGGGAGTCCGAGATGAGATTATTACCAAAATTCACGCTAGATGTGGTGGGATGTAAGTACTTGCCAGTGCCACATATTTCTCAAACATACATTACTCTCCAACTGACCTCATCTGTCAGGTTTCTCCTCGCTGCTCTCCAGGTGGATGCGTTGGCATCGGGTGGCAACACTACTGATCCCAGGAGCCTACGCGATGCCGTGGAGAACCTCCCTACGTCCCTAGACGATCAGTACGACCTCACGCTGCAGCGAATCAGAAGCCAGAGCACGCGGGAGCAGGATTTGGCCTGCAGGGCGATCTTATTGGTCACCTATGCTACCTCAATTCTTGGCGTGGACGAGCTTCTCGAAGCATTAACGGTCGAGGTTGAAACGGTTTCGATTGACGGCGAATGGGGCATGCCTGAGGAGACCTTGGTCGCCATTTGTATGGGATTGTTGAGAATTGAAAAGGAAACCGGAACAGTTCAGTTGATTCGTATGTCTTCTTACTGCTAATGCTTCTTTCGGGGGTGAATCGTTTGTTTCTATAGACTATACCGCACAGGATTACTTTAAAGGCCGCAAGGAGCCATCAATGTTCAGCGATCCACATACATTCATTGCAAACATTTCGGCAGTATACTTGGTTCACGCAGACATTGATTCTACTACTATTCTATCCAACGATGACCTTCGAGCAACCAACTCTTCCTACCCATTTCTCCACTACGCCTGCTCCAATTTGGGCCATCATACGTGCAAGGCAAGCGATAGCAGCGGGGGCCAAATCCCTACCCATGTCAGCGAGCTGTTTCACAGGCGACCCCACGTACCATTGCCACTCACCCTCTTGGGAGATTTTGTTGATCATGTTCAAGCGATTCATTTTGTTGCGCTTCATGGCCTGGAGTCTCTATTTGAGGAAAACATCGAAGCCCTTGACAGAAACTCAACACTTGGGTGTTCGCCATTGTTCTATGCATGTCTAGGGGGCCACACCTCCCTTGCCGAGCGAATATTGGACAACTTCAGGGCCAGCGTGGGTGCTGGATACGCAACAAAGTTCGGGGCTACCGTTCTTCATGCCGCATCCCGAAGCGGGAAGGTAGACACTGTTCAACTGGTGTTGCCAATGGTCGACCACCGAGATAGCATTTCAACGGTTCGACGCCTCTTTGGCCATATGAACGTTGATATCAACACAAAACTGTCGGATGGACGGACAGCTCTTCATATAGCGTCGGAATACGGATATGTGTCAGTGGCCAATGTCCTTCTCAGACACTTTAAGACACGTATAAACAGTGTCAGTGGGCAGAGGGTATTGCATACACGGCTTTTGGAAGGACACCGGACAGCATATCTACTGGGACTTAGGTCTAGCGACATTGAAATGAATGTTAATGACCAGCATGGACGGACGCCCCTCTTCACAGCAGCGGAGAATGGGCACGAGTCAGTCGCTCAATTGCTTCTAAACTCCACGGGCATCGAGGTCAATCCAGAGGCCCAAGATAGATGGACACCACTTCACGTTGCAGCCGACAATGGGCACGAGTCGGTCGTTCGATTGCTCCTGAGTTCCAGGGGCATTGAGGTCAATGCAGCAGATGAAGACGGATGGACACCACTTCACTATGCGGCGCGGAACGGACTCGAGTCGGTCACTCAATCGTTCCTGAACTCCACGGACATCGACATCAACCCAAAGACCAAAGACGGATGGACACCACTCCACCTTGCAGCACAGAATGGGCACAAATCAGTCGCTCAATTGTTCCTGGACTCCGTGGGCATTGAGGTCAATCCAACGGCCAAAGACGGATGGACACCACTCCATCTCGCAGCGCAGAACGGGCATGAAACAGTAGTCCAATTGCTCCTGAACTGCACGGGCGTTGAGATCAACCCAAAGGCCAACAACGGAGGGACACCACTTCACATGGCAGCGCAGAATGGGCACGAGTCGGTCGCTCGATTGCTCCTGACCTCCACTGGCATCGAGGTCAATCCAAAGACCAATGATGGATGGACGCCACTTTACCTTGCAGCCCACAGTGGGCGCAAGTTGGTCGTTCAGTTGCTCCTTGACTCCGCCGGCATCGAAGTCAATTCAAAGTCCAAAGATGGATGGACACCACTTCACAAAGCAGCGCAGAATGGACACGAATCGGTTGCTCGGTTGCTCCTGAACTCCATGGGCATTGAGGTCAATCCAAAGACCGAGGAATACAGGTGGACGCCACTTCACTTTGCAGCAGCAAATGGGCACGAATTGGTCGCTCGATTGCTCCTGAACGTCGCCGGCATTGAGGTCAATCCAAAGACTGAACTTGACGCACCTGGATGGACACCACTTCACTATGCAGCGGGGCATGGTCACGAGTCGGTGGCTCAATTGCTCCTAAACTCCACGGGCATTGAGGTCAATCCAAGGACCCAAGGTGGCAGAGGGACTCCACTTCACATTGCATCACAGAATGGGCACGAGTCGGTCGCTCGATTGCTCCTCAACTCCACGGGCATTGAGGTCAATCCAAAGGCCCAAAATGGATGGACACCTCTTCACCTTGCAGCCGACAATGGGCACGAATCGGTCGCTCGATTGCTCCTGAACTCCACGGGCATTGAGGTCAATGTAGCGAATGAAGATGGATTGACAGCACTTCACTTTGCGGCGCGGAACGGACACGAATTGGTCGCTCAATTATTATTGAACTCCCCGGACATCGACATCAATCAAAAGGCTAAAGAGTGGGGCACACCACTTCACATCGTAGCGCGGACTGTATACACATCAGTCGCTCACCTGCTCCTGAATTCCGTGGACATTAAGGTCAATACAGCAGATGATTATGGGTGGACACCACTTCACTTCGTGGCGGAGAATGGACACGAGTCGGTTGCTCAATTGTTCCTGAACTCCATGGACATCGACATCAATCCAAAGGCCAAAGACGGATGGACACCACTCCACCTCGCAGCGCAGAATGGGCACGAGTCAGTCGCTCAATTGCTTCTGAGCTCTACGGGCATCGAGGTCAATCCAAAGGACAACAAGGGATGGACACCACTTCACCGAGCAGCCGACAATGGGCACGAGTCGATCGCTCAATTGCTCCTGAGCTCCAGGGGCATTGAGGTCAATGCAGAGGACAAAGAAGGATGGACACCACTTCACTCTGCGGCCTTGATTGGCTGCAAGTCGGTCGCCCAGTTGCTCCTGAACTCTACGACCATAAACGCCAATTCAACTTATTCAGGAGAGGAGTATGGGTGGACACCGCTTCTTTTTGCGGCACATGGTGGACACGAAGCGGTCGTTCGGCTACTCCTTGGATTCCCTGGAGTAGATGCTCACGTCCGAGGTCCTGGCGCACCACCTTGGGATAAAACACCTCTCGAAGCCGCCAGATCGAAAGGTCGACACCGCGTCGTCGTTTTGTTCGAATTGATGGGGTTCGCAGATGCAGTAAATTAATTCGAGATGGCTTAAATGACCATTTCTATTTTCCTCGTCCAGCCAGGACTCTGTATTTATTCCTATGTAAAACGACCATGCGTACAATACGTCGGCAATATTTTACTTCAGCTGGTATACGTAGTGACCGCACGGATACAAGTCTTATATTACTCTGCCTTCGTGTATGCACATTTAGACGATACTCAGCTCACCAAATTATCCATCACGAGCACACGCACCAAAATGAGCCTCCTTGATCGTGTTCAGTATATACGCAGCGTTGGGGGTGGCACGATATCCTGATGCACAGGTGCTGTGAGGATCATCCAGTCCATAGAGGACAGGTATCCGGTGCTGGAGAGGCTTGTCTTGCCTCATGAAGAACAGGCCAGGCGAGTACAGTAGAGGGGCCAGATCTGCAAAACGACAAGGGGCGAGGATGTCGGCGCTTGGTTGAGTGGACCACAGATTATCAATGAGCAGTTGACCTAGAACCAGGACCTAATCTCAAACAAGCGTTTACAAGGAAGCAAGGACGAATGGTAATAACTGCGCATCTTCGAACCCCGTTATTATTCCCTGATGAATATAATCTATCGGTCAATCCTGGAACCATGTCAAGCGGCAACGGCAATGCTCAGACGCCAAATCGACCAATACCAATCAAAATCCTTTCAATGGTCACATCCTCGGTTCAAATTTCGCAGAAACACCGTGTTACCATCGATTTTCCGCTTCAGGATTTCCCGTGCTCTTGAAACGAACGAAGAAAGTTTAGGCGAATACGGCTGGGAGTACCATTCCTGGTATTGAAGCGTTGGCCTCATAGTACTTGGAAGCTTGAGCAAAGGTATGTATTTTTCTAAAGATCGTCCTTTTCTCTCTACTTCCCGTCACCTCTTCTCAATATCTGCGAACACCTTCACTCGCCCTCTCTCGTGTTCGTCAAAGGAAAGAACAAATTTACTGATAGTATTGGTTTCTGACTAGGATGACCTTCTCCGGCTGAACCTCCCAGGATCATGATCCTTGCTATCTTGTGCCAAGAATCTGGTACGTCCACCTCCACTTCTCTTCGTCTGGCTCAGCACTCTAACCTTCTTACTTCTAGCTGTATCATTGAACTTCGGGGGCCCCTCGCTCGCATCTTCAGCAGCCGTCACGGTTCCCCAAGCTCTCTCTTGTTGACGCCAACATATCACTCCGTCTGGGTTGACGACCGAACGTTATCTTCGTGCAAGCATTCCTCCGTTCTCGGTCCCTCCCCTTCTGGCTGGCGCAAGACTGCTGGTACTATGAACTCGAGTACCAGTTAGAGCAACTTTTCATATTTAGAAGCAATGTCATATGGAATGGCGGTTACGGCGTTCTGCAAACCGGACGGCATCTTCTTGGCGACGAAATTTCTTGTTCTGAAGGAGAACATGGGGAGAAACAATTCCTCTCTACGAATCAGAGAAGTTGGGTCAAATATCTTGACATGGTGATTGTCTTTTACCTTCCCTCGGACCAAATATCTGATCTCTCGTGCAGACTGTATCACTTGCCCAAAACCTGTGAGGGGATTGGGTCGCATGGAGAATCTTTCAGCGCGAACTTCGACTTCCGCTCACGTTGATTCACCGACTTCGCGTCGGGGATGCCATGGCCACATACCCTGTCTTCCATCGTCGTCTTCCTATAGTTTCCTGGACATTGGCGGCTGCCAAAACCTGGCAACATATGAGTGCTCACCACCGTATTTGGGCACCCGTATTCTTGGGCACCACCACGGCAAGCCACAGAAATATGGTCCTGGTATGTTTCTCGTAGTTTCCTCCGACATTCCTAAAGTTGAAGTGTTTCTTCAGATCCCTCAACTACTTCCTTTGTGCACCAATGTTCATGGAAGACCTTCACCGAATGGGTATGCCCGTCAACCAACATCCTTCGCCGCATATAGGCACCTTTTTGCATCAACACGCGATTCTGTGGGGGGTCAGGCCTGCAATCTACTCCTTCATGAGTATGGCCGCGGCCTTTTGTGTCCTCGCACCTCCCGGCGACGGTATCTACGGAGGATTCGGCTGCCCTTCCTTCTTTCCCTGGTGCAGCATCCCCTGCTTCCTGCGGACCACGAATCCTATATCCTTCTGACTCCCACGTTGAGGCACTGCACGAGCATCGTCGGCTTCAGCCCACCCCCAATAACTGTGTCTCCCTCCCTCCCCTCCCCTCTCAACCGACAACCTCCATCTTCCTGATTTCACAGCATATATCCACTTTTCTGCATCAAGGTGCAGTCCTATCATCGCCAGACTCGCCAACTACTTCTCCTCGGATCAAGTCAGCCAGTTGAAGTCCGGCTCTCAAATTCATCCCATGAACTCGTCTATGCTTGCAAATCCTGAGGACAGCATACACACCGGTCTAACACCGTGAGTGCTATTCGTGGTCTAGCAACCGCTGTCGTCTCTCGACGACGACAATTCCCCGTGTCTTCCTCGATGTACCTTTCAAGGTGCTGAACCAGCGTGATCGCTTTATCTCTCCTCCCCAACCACCCGAACACCAACTTCGCACCATCAACGCATTACATCAATAATAAACCTCCATCTTCCTGGTTCCATGGCATGCAACCACTTTCTTGTACTGTGCTGTTGACTTCTGTTACGGTTGGGACATAGAACAGGACGCGAGATGCAGCGGGTCGGTTTCAAGAGCTTCAAAAGCGGAACCATGCTACCCCAAACTCTTGCTGGACTCAATTTCGATGAAGGACGCTCGCCCCTATTGTCAAGGTCGTCCGTGGATTTTCTGTGTATACCTGTACATCCTGGAACTTGCATGTGTTCAGCCTGCCCAAAAATCGACGCGATGGAGTGGCGCATCCAACATTTCAATTATCGGACTTCTCTATTGCGATATTGGGGGGCGACTGCGAGATCGAATAGACGCACCAGCTATCTCGACGGGAAGGGGACGGCGCAATCAGCCTAGCAAACGACGGCGTCACAAGGAATGCGCCTGGGTACCTGTGCACGGTGCCCTGGTCGTTGGCGATTAATTCACGTGAGTATTGTGGTTCCATTCTTGCATTATATTTGATGCTGAATCGATATTTCAGGTAAGGATTGCCATTGGTCGTACTCACGCTGGCTGCACATCCAACGAAAGTCGTAACGCAGAATTGCGCGTGCGAGCTCTGGCTCAGTGGCTCTGCGTGGCATGTTGAGAGAGATGGCCAGGACAGTTGGTTGATCTTCGCGACTTGCTGCGAGTTTTATTGGACTTCACTATACATCATCCCGTACACATACTATAGAAGTCGTACCGTCAACTTTATGTCACAGTTGTACCTTGATCGAAACTTTGACCATGTAAAGGATGATTAAGCCGCTAGGCTCGTTGATGAGCCAACAATGAGGCCCTTCTTTGTCTTTTATTCTCTTCTTCTACCAGCTCGTCGCCGATATACCACATCCCTCGTCGACCCGGTTTGGAGTTATGAATTGGCTGTCTCCTTGCCATTTAATCATCGGCGCCAATTGTGAAAGCTGTGCCAATCACCGGCAGGTGCTGCAATCCCTACCCGTATCCGGAGAGATACAACGCTTGTTCTAGCACTCCATTCACTTGCTCCGGTCTGCTCTATGGAATGGATTCGCTCAAAGCCACCGACCACGAACCTGTGGAGGGTAGCAATGAGAGACACCCAAAGAAACGCCCAACCCTCTCATTGCCTCACGTGGATCTCTCGATGCAATCAAACACTACGGTAGCTGGGCGCGATGTAACTATCAACATTGCAGCCGACACAGCTCGGCGGCAACCCTTCGCAGGTAAACAGGAAAAGCTCCAATGGTCTCCTCTGGAAACTGACTGTACCGGCAGATATACGCAATCTTGCCAATTGGGTGTCACCTTTGAACCATCATAAAGTTCACAAGGATGTGTTTGAAAAGGTTACAGAAGGAACTGGACTCTGGATCTTCGAACATCCAAGGTTCATGGGCTGGCTAGCTAAGGAGACCAATACCCTCTGGGGAATGGGTATCCGTGAGTGATTTCCACGATTTCAGGGTGAATCAGGTCGTCTGACAGAACCTGACTGCAGCGGGAGCGGGGAAAACCTGTTTAACGTGAGGTGTCTTTGCATACTTTTAGCTGCCAACAGGCCTGACGGAGCTTTCTTACAGGTCAGTTGTCGTTGAACACCTTATCAAGCACAAAAAGGCAACAGTCATCTACGTTTACTGTCAATACAACGATCAATTGTCCACTGCCGAAATACTGGCGTGTATGCTCAAGCAAATGGTCGAACGTTCTCAGGAAGTGGCCCAATATGTCTCAACTTCGCTCTATGAAAACTGCCTCCGAACCGAAACCAAGCCCTCAAAGTCAGAATTATTGACGACACTGCGAGGAGCGACTCGATCCTTTCCTGACCTCTTTCTGGTTGTGGACGCATTGGACGAGCTCAAGGAGGATGTTCGTCCGGAACTGATCAACGACCTCCTGTCCCTTCAGCTATCACTCTTCATGACGTCTCGCCCTCTTTCCGATCTCCCCACTTTAAAGGAGCCTGACTTTGTCATCCGAGCCCCAGACGATGACTTCCGCACTTTTCTCTCTTCCAAGATAGGATGCTTTCCTAAGTTGGAACCACTTCTCAGAGCACCTGGAGTTAGAGACGAAATTATCACCAAGATTCACGCTCGATGCGAAGGGATGTGCGTACTATACATTTCCCGACACAACATACCCTGATACTGATAGCGTTTAGGTTTCTTCTCGCAACTCTGCAGGTGGATGCCTTAGCATCGGGTGGCATCATTGATGCCAAAAGCCTGCGTGAAGCCGTGGATTCTCTGCCTACATCTCTGGACGACCGGTATGAGCTCACTGTAGGACGCATCCAAAGACAGAGCGCACGGGAAATGGATCTGGCTTGCAAGGCAATCGTGTTTGTCACACACGCTGCTTCCATTCTTAAAGTGGATGAGCTTCTTGAAGCTCTGACAATTGATACCGAGGCGGTCACTGTTGAGAGAGAGCGCCGTACAACTGAAGAAACGTTGATCGGTGTCTGTATGGGGCTGCTGACAATCGAGAAGGAAAGCGACACAGTCCAGTTGATTCGTACGTGTTCCCCTTATCTATTTCTTTCCTAGCTAACTCGAAGGCATTCGCTCATTCAGATTACACGGCGCAAGAATTCTTCGAAAGCCGGGCACATCCAGCGGTATTCGGGAACCCACATACATTCATTACAGATGCCTCGGCAGTATACCTGATTCATGCAGATATCGAATCCAGCGTGATTGTTTCCGACAGCGATTTGCTGGATTTCAAACCTTACCCCTTCCTTCATTACGCCTGCTCTAATTTGGGCCATCACACATACCGAGCAAGTGGCGGTGGAAAAGGTCAAATCCCCACCCATGTTCGTCAGCTTTTTGGAAAGCGACCTACTATACCACTGCCCCTCAGCTTCTTGGGAAGCCACGTTGACCATGTACAAGCAATTCATTTCGCTGCTCTTCATGGCCTGGATTCCCTGTTTGAGGATAACCTCGAAACCCTCGATCAAAACTCGATGCTTGGATGTTCAGCCCTCTTCTATGCATGCCTAGGAGGACACATTGAACTTGCAAACCGAATCACCGACAGGTTCGAAGCCAGCCTCAATATTGGCTGCCCGACGAACTTTGGAGCAACTGTACTCCACGCTGCATCACGAAGTGGACAACCGGCTATTGTGAGACTCTTGTTACCAATGTTTAGGCAAAGAAGCGGCCTGGAAGCCATTCGGCGACTCTTTGGGCATGGTACTATTGACATCAACACCAAAATGTCGGACGGGCGAACAGCTCTGTTCCTAGCGTCGCAATATGGCCATGGAGAAGTGGTCAGAGCGCTTCTAAACTACGCAAGCGACGTCGAGCAAGATGCCGAGCCCGTTATCGAACGGAATACATTGGGTACTTCATACCTTGGGCGAAACCGGGGGTCAATTCCGCTGCTCCGTAGCCCTGCCCACCTTGATGTCAACGCAAAGGATAAGGACGGGCGGCCACCACTCTACGTGGCTACCACTAATCAACACGAGGCCGTCATTCAGCTGCTTCTCAACTCCAGGGGCATAGACGTGAATGGACAGGCCAAATCAGGATGGACACCCCTCCACTTTGCCGCCCAGAATGGAGACGAGTCCACCGTTCGCTTGCTCCTCAACGCAACGGGGATAGAGGTCAATGCTAAAACTCGATCAAATTCAACACCGCTTCATAAAGCCGCCGACAGTGGCCACGAGTCAGTCGTTCGATTGTTACTTAGCTCTCCTGGCATAGATGCCAACGAGAGAGACGAGGAAGAATGGACTGCACTTCACTTTGCAGCCCAGAACGGACATGAAGTCGTGGTTCAATCTCTCCTCGAGTCTAAGGGGATAGATGCGCATGCAAAGACCAAAGGAGGATTCACACCACTTCACAAAGCAGCCGACCATGGGCACGAGTCGGTCGTGCGACTGCTCCTGAATTTCACAGGAGTAGAAATCAACGCCAGGAGCGAGTCAGGATGGACGCCTTTCCACCTTGCAGCCGTTAATGGGCATCATTCAGTGGTACAAGTGCTCCTCGACTCTACAGGCGTAGAAGCTGACCCAAAGACCATGTCAAAATCGACACCGCTTCACAAAGCAGCTGGCAATGGACATGAGTCCGTTGTTGGGTTAATTCTTAGCCCTCCAGCCACGGATATTAATGAAACGGATGAAGACCGCTGGGCGCCACTCCACTTTGCTGCCCAGCATGGTCACGAGCCGGTCGTTCGGTTGCTTCTCAATCAGACGCGCATAGAGATAAATGCGATGACTAAATCAAGGTCGACACCACTTCACAAAGCTGCCGACTCTGGGCACGAATCGGTTGTCAGATTGCTTCTTAGCTGTCCCGGTATAGACGTCAATCCAAGAGACGAAGAGGACTGGACCCCGCTTCACTTTGCAGCCCAGAACGGACATGAGCCAATCGTTCGATTGCTCCTTTCATCTACCGGCATAGAAACCAATGCGAAGAGCAAAAGTGGAGCGACACCACTTCACAGAGCATCCGAAAATGGCCACGAGCTGGTCGTTCGACTACTCATGAACTCAATGACCACCGCGGCCGATGTAAAGTCGGATCAAGGACGGACACCCTTCCACAATGCCGCCGGCAGCGGCCATGACTCTGTCGTTCGCCTGTTCCTCAACTCGACCGCCGTAGAGGTCAATAACAGAGATGAAGGCGGCTGGACTCCACTCCACTCTGCCGCCCAGAAAGGGCACGAGTCGGTAGTTCGATTGCTCCTCGACTCGGAGGGTATAGAGATCAATGCAACGACCAAATCGGGATCGACAGCACTTCACAAAGCTGCCGACTGTGGGCACGAACCGGTTGTTAGACTGCTCCTCAGCCTCTCCGGTATAGACGTCAACGCCAGAGATGAAGAAGACTGGACACCACTCCACTTCGCGGCCCAGAACGGGCACGAGTCGATCGTTCGATCGCTCGTTTCGTCTGCGGGTATAGTAATTAATGCAACAACCAAAACAGGGGAGACACCACTTCACAAAGCAGCCGACCATGGGCAGGAGCCGGCCGTTCGACTACTCTTGAACTCCATGACCGCCGAGGATGCTCATGCAAAGGATAAAAATGGAGTGACAGCACTTCACTTCGCCGCTCGCAGCGGGCATGAATCCGTCCTCCGCTTGTTCTTGAACTCACCAGGGGTGGAGGTTAATGTAAGGGAGGATGGTGGATGGACACCACTCCATTTTGCGGCCCAGAACGGATACGAGTCAACCGTTCGCTTGCTCCTGGGCACTATGGCCATCGAGGTCAATGCGAAGACTACATCAGCATCAACACCACTCCACAAAGCGGCCGACCTTGGACATGAGTCGGTTGTTCGATTGCTCCTCACCTTCCCCGGGATAGAAATTAATGTGGCCGACGAAGAAGACTGGGTACCCCTCCACTTTGCGGCTCAGAATGGGTACGAGTTGATCGTCCGCTTGCTCCTCACGTCTCCGGGGTTGGAAGTCAATGCGAAGACCAAAACAGGGATGACACCACTTCACTATGCAGCCAAGAACGGCTACGAGTCAATCGTTCGGTTATTCCTCGACTTCGCGGGTGTAGAGATCAATCCAAAGAACGAATCAGGATGGTCGCCACTCCACTTTGCGGTCCAACATGGGCAGGAGTCGGTTGTTCAACTGCTCCTCGAATCTAGCAGCATAGATATCAACGCAACGACGGCGTCTGGTTCAACTGCACTTCACAAAGCAGCCGGCAATGGGTATGAGTCCATTGCTCAACTGCTCCTCAGCTCTGCCAGTATAAATGTCAACGTGACAGATGAAGCGGATTGGATGCCACTCCATTTTGCAGCCCAGAGTGGCTACGAATCGATCGTCGGATTGCTTCTCAACACCCCCGAAATAGCAATCAACCACATAACAGCCGATAATGGATGGACGGCACTTCACTTTGCGGCTCAAAATGGACACAAAGAGGTCGTGCAGTTCCTGCTGGGGTTCAGTGGAATAGACCCCTCTATTAGAGGTCAAGCGCCCCTAGACGAAACCCCTCTTGAAGCGGCCAGGTCGAAGGATCAGCACCACATTCTCGCTGTTTTCGAGGAAATGGGATTTGCCAGTGCAGATAATGATTCGGAAACGACCTAATTTCTACCCTAGTACCTTCTTGCAATTATTCAGGCATCTATATTCATATTTCTCCCCACAATCCTACAGTGGTTCGGAATCATTCAATTGTAATCAAGTGTATAAATATTATCAATACATGCTCCCACTGCCTTGTCCTAGTTTTCTGTTCGCCGTTAGACAACAGCCCTCGTTCAAGCTCGAAGTCCTCGCGGACAAATCTCATGAGGTCCCCATAAAGAAGAATGCAGAATGATTGATGCCTAGGAAGTATCGCCTGCTTTTGTTGGAGCCGCACAAGCGGATGTCCCTTCTTAGGATCGAGACGACACGGTCCGAAAGACACCAAGTCGCTAATTGTGAGCAACTGGGTCAGGTGAGCCTTGGATTCCAAAATGGACCTGTAATTGTTGTTAACTGCGAAGTGAATCTCTATGAGAGTGAAAGACCTACAGTATGCAAGGCACCACGAGCTGACGTCAACGACAGACTTGCAGAGTCCAAATTTTAAGCTTGGCATCGTGCATAACTATGGAGGTGAATTTTCCTCGGTTTGTTCTGAGCAATTTCGTCAGCATTCCATAGGGTGACTGTAGCACATATACCGACTTTGTCGTATCCGCTTGTGAAGATTTTCCACCCTGAACTAGTCGATGTATGCATACAGCCACTTGCAGCTAAACGGCTAGGGTCCGCATATATGTAACACCACCACATATTATCTTCCTTGGGCTTCCACTGTAAAAGCTTATCAACATTTATGCAGTCTGAACCTAGCGCATATACAAACCTTGACATGAATGATAGGTGATGTATTGCCCTGCAGAAGACGATGTGCTCGAGCAGGTAAACCAGGCAATACTAAATCCTTCTGAACATCTTGAGGCATAATACCCGCGTTCAAGGCCTCATCAAGAATGAGAATCCCGACGCCCCTTGTTAGACGGCCTTCGGTTTAGTTCTGTAGCCACATAAATATTCTTTCATCATAATGACGATCATTAAGAATGTACTGACCAATCACGTAAAATGTTCGGCCTAGATATCCGCGTCGAACAGGCCTCCTTCGTAGTGGTATTTGTGCAGCTTTTTTGCAACAAATTCCGAGGACCCTGCCATTAAATAAGCATGAATAACGAGACTGGTCCAGTAAAGATAAACTGTTCAGCCACGCAGATAGCCCGCCGTTGTTGTAAAGCCATAACAGAGCTTGGAGAAAGCAGATAATCCTGAGTGAGCAGTGAGAAACATGACGGTTCTGAACAAAGGGATTTGGTGGCTGTGACTGAGCACGATTTGATGTTCTTCGACCTCAACGTTCCGGTGCCCAACGTCTTTCAAGCGGCGACGACAGCCTCAGCCTCCAGGAAAGGCAAAGGAAAGCCGCCTACGCAGAATGCACCTACTACGATAGCGTTTAGCGCTACTCAACTCACAGCTGTCGAGAGCCGGATTGATCTTTTGGTTCGGTGTGAGCCCTCAGCTTTTTTTCATCTTTGGTGCTGGAGTGCTCATAAACGCGCCGTTTTAGTGGGATATACTGTCTTTGCATTCAACCAGTCTATTGCTAAGAAGGTGGACCCAAAAATCCATGTAAACGCTGCAGCAAGTCTGGTCGATCAGCTCAAGAAACGGCCTGGCATTGTCTACCTGAGACGGCTCAGTATCATCCTCGACGATGATAGCGAAAAGGGATTTGGATTGGTGCGTTCTTTCACGTCAATGCAACTTATTTCTGTCTCTTATGCCTAATGTTTAGACCACAGCAAACGCTTCCTTATTCACTTCATACGACCTAATCGGTCTTGTACCCCTAACACAGGCAACATTCTCCCTAGCTTGCCTAACGCATAGCATGCCATCCCCACTCACGGCCCACATCATCTCGCTCCCTCTGACTCTCCCTCGCCTCTCCTTCTATCTAAAACACACCCTCGTCCGCACCGCTATCAAGAACGGTGCCGTCTTCGAGATCAGCTATGTCGGCGCTCTAGGAGGCGAAAATGACACAATACTATCCAATGCTGGCGGTGCAGAGGATGGGCCTACTGCAAAACGGAACTGGTGGGCTGCTGCAAAAGAAGTCGTAAGGGTGACCAAGGGCAAGAATGTGCTCGTCAGCGGAGGAGTGGTTTCTGATGGAGATTTGAGAGCTCCTAATGATGTTGCCAACCTGTAGGTGGTATTTTCCGTCATAGCATCAATCTGTTTATTAACCACCCTGTTTATGCAGCATTACGATCCTTGGCCTACCTCAGGATGCTGCGCACGCATCTCTGACAAAAACTCCAAAATACTTGGTTCTGCGAGCTCGTAAGGATATCTAGTTATCATGAAGCCTCGGGTCCTGACCCTTTTTTTTAAATTTAGAAACACGACAAACATATCGTGCAGTATTCTCGGAACCAAAACTTGTCATTCCTGAGGGCTTTACCTCCGAATCCCGACATGCAGAAGACGCACCCACACCAGAAACAATTGCAACGAAT
Organism: Clitopilus passeckerianus; assembly: GCA_944990035.1. Lineage (NCBI taxonomy): Eukaryota > Fungi > Basidiomycota > Agaricomycetes > Agaricales > Entolomataceae > Clitopilus > Clitopilus passeckerianus. The sequence goes on from CALYLX010000100.1 coordinate 519,809, forward strand.
ACTGTCGGTACGGCTGCATCATCGTCAGCGTCAACACCAGCCCCTGCGCCGATAGCTCAACAACCTGCGCCGCCAGTTGTGAGTAAATCTGCAGCCCCACAGCCACAGTCGAAGAAACGGCCTCTGGAAGGAGAATCAGCCACTGCTGACAGCAAGACCAACAATAGCCAAGCGGAACCAGGAGAAAACAGGAAAAAGAAGCGGAAAAAGAACAAGGGACCGGGGAACCCCAATGCACCGCCATGACATTAACGAGCACTATATAGTAGATGTATACTCTTGTACAAGTAAAGTACCAGGAGCCTTATAATAATGTTGCACCCTCATCCCTCCTTCATAAGCGACTGATATCCTAAGTCCATCCTTAGCCGTTTCTCCAAACCTTCCCAGCTCTGCAACTCCGGGAGGCGCATATTCTCGTCCATCAAACTCAATCGGCAGAAGCGCGAATGAGACGTGTAGATGTCGGAGAGGGGATAGTACACCCGCGACGACATTCATGCTCTTGACTGACCGGGACGCAAGGACAGTTTGAATAGCCTCAATGGATCCCGTGCATCCAGAAAGCGAGAGACTGGTGAGAGAAGCCAGATTGCTGCTAAGGCCCGCTTCGGAATCGGAAGAGTTGGACTGGCGACCGTATACGAGGCCCGCCAGAATCCGATTTGAGATACCATCGGGGCTGGAGAGTGTGAACTCCCGGAGATCGCTCAACGGAGCTCTGCATACTATGCGCCAAAGCTGGGGTTCGGGGAGGCTGATGTCGAGTGTCTGCAAGGCGCAGCCTGATCGCAGGAGGAAGTCGTTGAAGGAGGTGGGGAAGGGAAAGGTGGCTTCACTTTCTGGGTTGTACCCTAGAACTTGGTGTGTTGAGATGCATAGCGTCCGAAGGGATGGGAGTGTTAAGTGGTCGAAGATGTTGGACAGGTTTCCCTTGTACGAGATGGATAGGCTCCTCAGGAGTAATAGCACCACGGACGGCATCGTCACTTCGTCAGGATCACATCCTGGGGGTGGTGAAATGAGGGCACGGAAATAAACCAAATGGTCGCATCTCGACAGGAACGCTAGGCAGTCGTCCAACCCGAAATTCCGTTCAAACGTTACATGCGTAAGTTGGGGCCAGAAGTGGTGATGAAGGGCAGGAGGGACCGAGAATCCTCGCCAAAATAGGTATTTTAGGTTAGGTGCACTTCGGATTACTGTCGTTAACTGGTCAACTTGGGTCTCAGAGCAGTCTGAGCTCTCGATGACGATGGTTTGTAGGCCTCTTGCCTCTTTTACGAGAGGTGCGAGACCAGGGTATGAAAAATTGCCTTGCACGTAGAAGGTGAGTTTGCGACACTGCTTAATGAATGGGGCGAGTGGTGCTTGCATGAAGGACATGGCACCAGGGAGTAAAATGTCGAATCCGTAGTTGCCCACCCTCTCCTTCCGTAACTGTAGCAATCGCTGGAAGCCGCTGTTTCCGAACATGGGTTTGTAGGGGTTTCGGTTTCCGAAGTTGATGAAGCACCACAATTTCTTCATCGGGATCGCAACTTTCCGCCAGTAGCCGCAGATATGGCTGAGCGCCATGCCTGCGTTTTCGCTCTGAGGGAAATCATGCGAGGCTGGATGTTGGGAGAGGCAGGCGTCAAAGACCTTTTCGAGAAGTTCTGGAGGCAGGTCATTGACAGTAAGGCGCGGGTCATCTGCTTTTGGAGCATCTGCTTGCTGTGGTTCACCAGTTGCAGTTGAAAAAGTAGGGGACGATGGGCTCTGTTGACGTCATGTGTTAAATTGGAAAGGAGTTGCAGCGGGAGGAACCTGAACATACATGAACATCGAGGTGAAACTGAGGATATCTGCGCCATATTTCGTTGTAAATGTCAGCGCAGAGAGTTCTGAAGTAGAACAATGGAAGAATCGCGAAGGTTTGGCGAGAAAAGTTTCGCTTCATACTGAAGTCCGGTCTTGAGATCAAGATGGGACCTATGCTAGCTAGTGAGCCTCCAGCCCCCAAAGTAAATGGGTTTGCTACATACTTTCGCTGGGCCTATTCTGACGACGCGTGAGTTCGTCATAAACATCACTCGCAAGGTCGTAGAACTGAGAACCTGATAGTCGAACTAGATTATCTTGCTGACGAGAGGTATCTGTAGTCCATGGCTGAATATGAGCTTCTTTCATTCATTGTGAATCGATACTGGACTCACCAGACTTATAATTAATCAAGAAGCGCGAAAACTCTTCGCGAAAGCCCTCTATGGTGACAGGATCTGCCAGATTCATTCTCGACGATTCTCTCATGATGATGGTTCTGGTAAAGGCCTCGAAGCCATTCTAGGCACCGATTGGTCAAGCTTCTAGTCGCAAATTTGTATGGACATGCCACATCTGTCGAATCCTGCACGAGGCGAGAAGGAAGCACGAAATTGTTGTGGCTGTGTTCCCGACACCTCCGCTTACTACCTGCTTGATCATGACCTCTTCCTAGTTCGCCACTTCCTTCGCAATTTCGACAAATGGCAAGGCATATATTACTAGACTATGTATACTGTTTGCGTACATATGATGCAAGAGCGCTAACGTAGAAATACAGATAGGGAAACTCTTTACATGTTCAACATTTTACCTAATCCCAAGCCTTTGTAGATCTTGTCGAGACCTGTTGCGGCGAATATGCCCTTAAGGACACTGTCGAGGCCAAGGCCTGATAGTAGGTTTCCTACGAGGTTGAGGACACCCGTCAGAAGGAGTCCAACACCTCCGACGATCTGGGTCAATGGCTCTGCAAAGCACAGTCATCATCCATTCCGTTCACTTGGGAAAGTTTACTTACGACCGAGAGCATCAAGAAGAGGTCCGAGATCCTTCTTAGCTTTGGGGAAGGAGTTGAGCTTATCCTTGGCGAAATCGATTGTACCGCCGACTTCGACGATGAGCTGAATCCAGGATTCGATCAGTGACATTTTTGTCGCTCAAACGTGCGATTACATACCACTTTGAGTGCCTCAGCGAGCCGCTGTTCCTCGGGCTCAGCCTTATGGTCGGCGACGTTCCTTTTGGCCCTATTCGAGAGATCGTTGTCGGGGTCCGCCCCCTTAATGGCGCCGTTCGTTTCATTAAGGATCTTCTCTGCTTGTTCCAAGAGAGGTTTGACGTTCTTAATGAGCTCATTCTCGTCCTTGTCTTCGTCTTTCTTCCCTTCCTGGGCTTCAATATGCTACAGGGAATCAAAATCAGGATATAACACATGTAATGAGTGGGAGATACACACCTTGCGAAGCATCTTGCAGATGGGAAGGAGCTGGTTGTTGGCCCCCTCAACGAGTGAAGACAACCTGATGGCAAGCTTCTTCTGGTCCTTCGTGAGCTTTCCATCGTCAGGCTCGTCCTGTGCTTGGGCCTGGGACCCAGCCTGAGATCCAGCCTGTGACTTCACATCCCCCTTTCCTGCGAAGTCGCGGAACTGTTGGTTACGGTCGTTATCGTTGAGTTGAATATCGGATCCTGCTTGTGACATGATGAAGTCGATGTGTAAATTGGTCTTCTCACTCGCTCAATGGACCATCTTATATACTTTTCTCCAAGTTGTGGATTACGACGCTTGAGCTCATCGCGATGTCATCGGTTACCTTTTTCCCCCTCACAGAGCTCCCACCCATGCTTTGGCGGGGGGATGGCTGCGCTCATGCTCCCCGAATATGACATATCTTACGAAATTGAGGGAGATCTTGGAGGCTCATGAGTGGGGCCTTCCAAGTGGATTGCTGGATAAAAGAACGGTACTCAGGTACGGATAAAAACTTTGGGTATGGTCGGGGCCAAATTCAATCGGCAAAATGGAACTATGATGGCTTCTGGCAAGAGGCGGTGCGGCGCATGTCGTCATTTTTGGCACCACCTTTACCAGCGGTTGCTGGAGCCGCACGTCGTTGATATTCGGGTTCAATGTTCAATATTGATTTGATAGAATACAAAGAATCGTTCATACAGCGAAGTTAGTACACTAGAATAATACCTAAAAATTTGAACTACACAGTCCCTCAATATTCTACTTCGTCGGATTGAGCCATTTATCGAGACCCAAGCCCTTATAAATCTTGTCAAGGCCTGTAGCAGCGACGATGCCTTTGAGAAGGCCGTCGAGACCGAGGCCGCTGAGAAGGTTGTTGACAAGGTTGAGGACGCCATAGAGCAACATCCCAACTCCTCCCACGATTTGTGTCAAGGGTTCTATCACTACAATCAATATCGGTGGTCACGTTCGAAGATTTTAGATACTCACGTCCCAGGGCGTCGAGAAGAGGGCCTAGATCCTTCTTAGCCTTAGGGAACGAGTTGAGCTTATCCTTCGCCCATTCAATGGTGCCCCCAACTTCCTCGATGAGCTAGAAAGCAAGGCATGGATATATGAGCGTCCACCGAGGGAAAACCATCGACTTACGACTTTGAGTGCCTCAGCGAGCCTCTGTTCTTCAGGGGTCGCCTTATGGTCGGCCATATTCCTCTTCGCCTTGTCGGTGAGTTCATTATCAGGATCGGCACCCTTGATAGCGCCATTCGTCTCGTTGAGGATCTTCTCCGCTTGCTCGAGAAGCGGCTTAACCTGTTGGACGAGCTCATCCTCATCTCGGTCCTCTTCCTTTCGCTCGAACATCGCCTCGATATTCTGAGAAAGCGTCAGGAACCTTATACACAGCGAGCGAAGAGTATGAAATGCGTACACGGCGAATCATCTTGGTGACAGGAACGACTTGGTTGTTCGCACCCTCGATGAGGGAAGCAAGGCGAATTGCAAGCTCTGCTTCCTTCTTTTTAATCTCCTCCTCATTCTCGCCCTCGCCCTCACCGGCCTTCGATTTGCCGGCATTGGTAGAACCAGATTCAGACTGAGGTGGCTTGCTATCGAAGAAAGAAGCTTGTTTCTGTTGTTGGCCGACCTGGGAGCCAACACCAGAGCGCTCGTCGGCAGCAGCGCCGAGCGGAAGATCGGGAGTTCCAGCTTGTGACATTATGATGTTAGTTGTTCGATGACAAGTTGAAAGGTTTCATTCGTATTCGAGTGTCGTCTTTATACGGGTGGGAGGGCTCTGTGTGTGCGAATCCCGCCTTCTGATCTCATAGGCGTATGTCAAAAGGTATGTCATTGCACACGATCCTTTCAGACACTCCGTAACCATAAGCCGGGTGGGTACCCCCACTCCAACTGTAATCATATCGTCAAAAATAAAACGCCGTCCAAATTCCATTGGAGTTGAAGAGAAAGGTTTCTAGAACGATCAACGACGATCACACTTGGGATCTTGGGATAGTCCCTAACCGAAGGAAAGGTACGACGAGACGTCAGAGTCCCACAACCGCGCATGGCGTCATACGCCACAGCCATTTATCAAAGAGGAAGTTTGTTCTCATACGGTGTCTGAGGAACGATGGCCGTAGGGATTGCAAAAGGAAGGTTTGTCAACAGTTGATATATAGTGTTCGTAAAAGATGTAATTTACATTCTGATATGTGGCCATAAAATAAATAAATCCTCCGGATACATGATGTTACAAAATCTAATCAATTCTGATGAGGCGGAGGGGCGAGCAGCTCTCGCTCGAGAGTAACTTCCACAACTCGTCTTCTGCCACGGATATTCCTGAGATGATCGTCGTTCCTATCATAGTAGAGAACCCAACCATCGTCCTCTTGCAGTGCAACAAACCCTTCCCATCCCTCCAGCGTCAATGCTTCTCTATCCTCCGTCCAATCCCAAGGTGCGTAGCAGTGAGGGCTGCTTTGGGTCTTGTTGCCGTATTTCAGCTCAAAGGTCCTTCTGTCGACATAAATCCAATTAAGTTCGGGCGGGTCGGGCTTGATAGTGCTAACAAGCGCCATGGGCTTGGGGTTGCCGATAGGATACTCTAGGTAAAAGCCAGAAAATGGGTGACCGTCCCGGAATCGCCTACGGCGAGGATCAGCTTCATCGAGGTAAAGCTGAAGGAACAATTGGTTAGCTGGGACGCATCTCAGATTGATAAAATGGTACACACTCTGCCGTTCCTCAGAACCACCTGCTTGTTATGTACTTGGTTTCGGAATGAGGACTTGGCCTCAACGTATGTTTTCAGGGTGAATTTGGCTAGCCGAGGGTCGTTTGCGGGGTCCGGAGCCGCACCACCCGCGTCTTGAGACTGTCCGCCAGCTTGCTGGTTGCTCATGCCTTGCGACAGACCAACAACAGATGTTGCAGTTGAGACGGCTGAGTTGGGTATAGCGACTGCCGCCATAGGAATAGCAGTAGCGCCTGCTACTGCGCCGATGATTCCCAGAACCATATTTGATATATCCCGTGCGATAAGTGTTCGAGAAAAAATGGCTCAGAGGGAAAAGATGGAGGTGGTTGGCAGAAAACCGAGTTGATAAGGACTGGAAGGCCTCTTTTTCGTTACGGATGTGGTCCAAACTGTCATTCCTCTGCTGTTAGGATCAAGGCACATAGGAGCAAAGGGAGTGACGTCAATTCCATACCCCATGTTTTTCCCGGAAGTCAGAGCCAAACATCTATGTCATAGCCCCTGGTACCCGGCCTCGGGCCGCCCATTGTTTCCGAATTTGAACCCGACATCCGCAACGCTTTCAGCCTGGATTGGAGTCCTAGCACCGGTTCGTATTGAATTTGACATGTCGGCCGCGACTGCTTGGACTAGGCTATGGATACATTGCGGGACTGGACCGGCGTTTGCATCATCTCTGGTGCTTTTGGCTACCGTCATGGCCCTCTGGTGTAAAGCCATGCCCGTAACATAAAAAGGTGGTGCCGAAATTTTTTTTGGCCCAATACTCGCCCTGCGACAATGTCCGAACCAGAACACAACCAACAGCAGCAGCAAGAACGTCCTTCGTCTAGGTCTCCTTCTCGAGCTTCATCACGATCCCCTCAACCTGAGCATGAGGCTCAAAACGAGCAGCCGCCGCAGAAGAATCAGCGGGAAGCTCCGGAGCCTCAGCAACAACACCAAGAAGAGCCTGCCGATGACGACTACAAAGAAGAATCGGAGCCTGAGCCTGAGCCGAAGGTCCAGCAGCAGAAGCCCAAGCAGCAGGACGCACCACCTCCTGAACCTGAGCCTCAACCTCAGCGTCAGGAGAAACTCCAGGAGGATGGCAACTACGCGGCGCCCTCCGATTCTGAAGAGGAGTATTCCGATTACAGCCTCCCTCGGAAAGAACGTCGCCGTAGGAGGAAGGGTGGCCAGCCCGACTCTCAGCAAGGTCAAAAGTTCGCAACGGAGGATCAGTTCGGTACAAACAGCTCGAATCTCCCGCATGTGAACGAGATGTTCCCCGAGCCAAGCGCTGTTACTGGTCCTATGGGTGGCGCGGTCGAAGATTTGGCTCGGAGGAATCCTGATCCTGGAAGTGGTCCCGATGATGAGGACGCTTTAAAGCTTCGGCTTGACCTCGACCTCGACGTTGCTGTTGAGATCAATGCCCGAGTCCACGGCGATGTAACTTTGTCTCTACTGTAAGTCCTCTCTTCTTGTGGAACTGTCTCCCTGTGTTCCACCGGTTTAACAGTGATTCTTAATTGACAGATCTTGAACTCGTGCCGAATCTTTATTACTTACGAGTATTGACGATTGTCTATGGGCGGTTTAATAGGCATGGGATGTACCATATTCTGAACGGTATCTAATGACGGTAGAGTAGAGACATGGATGTCCCTAATTACAATTTTCAATCGACATCTTCCCTGGGGTCCCGCGTCTTGGACCTTCCCTCGGCCACAGGATCACATTTCCTAACAAGACGGATTGCAAGGGTTTCCCAGTTGGTGACTCCACATAGACAATGTGGGGTTAAAACACTATTCAAGGAGAATATGGTACCGCAACAACAAGAAAGGGTATAGCTGGCCACAGGCGACCAATAGGCTGACTATATAGCATGATGGATTCATGCGTGCTGAAACAGTCTATTGAGATTGATTTCCCTCAGATATTGCCGTTGAGGGCGTTGCAGCCGAAAGGAATAAGGCCATTCTAGGAATCGAAGTTAGCAGCTTGGACAGAACGAAGGCACAAATAACACACCATCGAGGTGCCCTTGCAGCAAACGGGTTGCTGATTGCTGATTAGGAGGCGGATGTTAGCGACTTTGGATTGTTCAGAGCAAAGGCACCACCTACCAGTTGGGACTGCCTCCGGCTGCGAATGCAGTGATAGGGTTGCAGTTGACTGTCAACAATGGCAGGCGAGATTGAGATTGGGAATAGGTAGACATTTTGTGCTAAGGCTTACGTCCAACCAATCCGCTGATATTGTCGGCGTCGCCGCCAAGCAAGCCTATGATCGTCTTCCAGATGTCGGTAGAGCTCTAGCATAGCGCCGTCAGTACATAATTGCATAACTTCTTATAGATTCACCACAGACATCCTGAACGTCTTCGCAGCACTGCAACGTTCCCGTGTTGCAATCGGTAGTGGAGGCGCCCCCAGGAGCGACGTGACCAGGACGGCCAAGACCAGGAAGGGGCCAGCCGTTGCTGGGACCGCCAACAACGCCTGCAAAGACGTAGGCGGTGAGGGAGATACCTGAGAGGAGAGTGTGGATGCGAGCGAACATTGCTGTGGAGAAGTTGTAAAGAACGGAGGTGTTGTAGGTGAAAGATGAGTAGATAGAGAAGTAGAACTGGTTGTCCTGGTTAAGAGTCCTGGATTATAGCTGAGGTTTTATATCCACCAGTGAAGGGATTCGGCGAGCTAGGAAAAGTCGAAAGTCGAAACAGGGCTTGTCGGTTGTCTGAGAGAGGTTTTCGCGCCAGAAACTTTACTGCAACCATCATTGAGCTTCTTCCATAGGACAATCTCCGAAATCGAGTAGGACGCCTCTATGAGCTGTGTATTTGCCTTGACGGAGTTAATGGAGCCGAAACCTGCTGTAGTAGATGTCGGAAGAGGTGAATGCAGTTGGTAAATTAATGCTTCCGATCTCTATTTGACTCCTGCAGAGTATATAACAGCTAGTAGAGGATCAAAAGATTGTACACAAGATGCGTACGACCAGCCTAAGGACAACTCGGAAACCTTCACGAATCACCCGAGTTAACCGGCGTTCCTGCCAAGAAGCAAACTTGTGATTTAGGGTAGGCCTGGACGCGTTGCGTATCCCCTTCAGGTGGCATTATGAACCCACCTGAGAGTCCACCAGAAAGCAACCAGAAAGTAATCGAAAATCTGCTTTGAAGTACTCCACCATTGTGTTTCTCAAACTGAATTCTGGGCAGAAAACTTCCACTAAGTGCCTCTGATTTCATGAAATGTTACTGCATGTCTGCCAGAAGGAAACTAAATGATAGTCTCTCGTTGAATCGGGTATAAGGGTCACATATAGTAGGTGAATGAAAGAGTTGTCCATGATATGATTGTCCGGCCGCATATGAGCGGCAACAATGTTACTGAATTATGTAGTGCCATTAGCAGGGGCCTTGGAATAGAGTGCTTGACCGTTCTTCTCGAAAGTGGCGATCACCTGCTGACCACCATCATCCCGAACGACCCAGTCCATGAACCCCTTGGAAATATCCGTAGAAGACGGGTCAGCTTTGGCGCCAAGAAGAACACGAGCAGGGTTCAGCAACAAGTCGGCAGCATCGTCTGAACCAGCTTTGAAGATAGCCAATGCGTCCGTCGTTTGATTGGCAGACGAAAGCCAGGTACCACGATCGGTGATGGTGTACTCTGAAAGAGAAGCAGCGCCCTGGAGGGCTTGAATGGGGAAGCGAGGATATTGATGATACCAAGTCGAGTAGGCAAACGCCCATGGAACCTAAAGCAACGATTAGAAGGAAAGCAGTGAGGCAAACACATGTCTCTTACCTGACCGATCGTGATGAAAAGCTGCGCCTCCTTGATATTGGTGGCACTCTTGTCAAAGCGCGACAAGAAGCGAACAGGTGGACGATCGGCCGGAGGCGTCTATGTGGAATGTTGATTAGTCACAGGGTCAAAGAGCTTTCCAATCACTTACAGCAGCATCTGCATTGCCGCCGGTGACAATTTTGTTGAACATGACCAGGATATCGTCCGATTCGGTCAGGTTGGCGGGATTTGTTGCCTTCGGGCCAACGAGGTAGAAGTGGTCCTGGGGCTATGTTTTAGGACATGGTGGAAGACGAAGCCTCGTTAACAAAGACTCACGCGGAAGCCGTAGACTCTCTGTGTAGCAGAACCCGAGGCTAAAGCTTGTTGTTCTGCTGCGTCGTTGTACGTGACAGCAACATCAATCCCCCCCGTCGCAAGGTTTGCAAGACTCTGAGTTGTATCTCCGAGATACCAACCAACCTGAATTTTTTTCGTTAGTTGTAGTTTATAGGTTTAAATTGAGTAGCTTGCCTTGAAAGGCTGTATCTGCTTCGATTCAACACAGTACTTGATGTACGCATCAGCCCAAGCCTTGATGAGGCCTGACTGACCAGCTCCGCCATTTCCGATCTTCAACCGGATATCCTGAGCATTGGTGTACCCGCCGTCGTAGACTTCTTGAGGAGCGAGGGTTGCTGTTCCGTTACTCTGTGCGACGACCTTTTGGGATACATACAGCTCGTTAGCAAGATACAAAGGCCAGAGAATAGTTTGTACATACCTGCTGCAGGGCGAGCAAGACCAGTCCGAGAATTCCAGAGGAGAAACCACGCATGTCGGGATTAACAATGCAGCGAGAGATAGACAAAGCAGTTTGGAAAGAGTTGAACTTTCTTCAACCTGAGCCAAACGCAGACCTTCGTGTTGTAAAGCAGACATCCTGATGCAGTGGCGCTTTGTGTGAGAAATTTGTTTTGCTCCCGAATAAGGCCAGGCTGAACACTAAAATTACCGGTTGCCCTTGCGTCATACATCGTGGGTCAGGGTATTGTATCGGCGGAGATCAGGTACGGGCCGCTTGCATAACCAGGTGTGGAATCCAGAGGATCCATCTGCCAGTCCTGTTAGCATACTACTGACGAGAATTTCGGCATAGTTTATCAACAGGGCTTAACACAAGGTTCTCGAGACAGTGCTCCTTCATCACTCTGTTGTAACTATCCAAAGCATCAATGGTTCATTCCGGATCTGACGATGTGGCGCCCAAATTACAGTGAACCTTGTACATGGATTATCCACGTTGCTGCCAACATCATTTCTCTTGTCAGAGTTATGCAGGGAATCGGAGCGCCGAGGTGCCATACATGTTCCTGTGGTTATTGAAAAGCACGCTGTGGGTGCGAGGATCGAATATCAGGCAAGCTAAGGCATAAATCAAGGCAGGTGCGCAAACTTCTCCTGGAGTCGACACTCAAACCTGGTATGAGGGAAAGTTCGGAGAGGAAAGGTCGGAGTTCGGAAACTCCGCTACCCACGCCTCGGGGCCGAGTTTAAAAGTAATCATAACTTTCCGCCGAAAGGTTTGAGATTTCCGAAATTAATATTGCTCTGTGTCCCCACAGGCGAGCCTAGTGAGCGAAAGTGTATCTCTGAAGATACAAGGCGAGCCCAAATTATTAGAGCTTATGTTATCTTCTCCATGCCTAAGGCCAGCGAAGAATATACCGAATATCTGGAGGAAAAGAATGATATCTGTATAGTAACGATCGGACAAACGAGGTGAGAAAACTTCGGGTAGAAAGGTTCTCGCGGTGGGACATCCTTTCGAGGACGACGAAGCGAATATGATTCTTGTTTTTAAACTTCTGCATTTGATGGGTATGATTCGAGGCGGCTACGAGACACAGAACTCACCAATGATCTACGATTTTGGCGCCTTGGTATACAAAATCTCACCGTTGTGCTCAAAATTCTCAACGACTCCTTGGCCTCCGTCATTCTTAGCGACCCAATCCATAAACTCTAAAGATATTGCCGCATTTGCTGGATGAACTTTTGAGCCAAGGAGAACATTGGCCGGCGTCAGTAATGGATCCGTCGGTACATCCTCGCCAGCTTTGTAGATCTCCAGCTGACTCGTGATTTTCTTGTCAACAGCGACCCATGTTCCACGATCGATGATCATGTACTCAGAGAGTTTAGCAGCAGCCTCTAGAGATTGAAATGGGAATCGCGGGTATTGATGATACCAAGTGGAATAAGCGAATGCCCATGGAACCTAGGGAATGTTAGTTACGTTGAGACAATGAGATGCCACATATCACCACATACCTGACCAATCTTTATGAATAGTTCAGATTTCTTGATATTCGTGGCACTTTTATCGTACCGAGACAAGAATCGAACTGGCGGTCGACGTTTGGGTGGTGTCTGATAAATTCTGTCAGGCCTAATGTCGTCGATAACGGCACGATACTAACGGCTGCATCCAAATTGCCCTGCGTCACTATCTTGTTGAACATGACTACCACGTCGTCCGTGCTGGCGAGGCCCGCAGGGTTATTGTCACGGGGCCCAGGCCAACTAGAAGGCAATGGTCCTGGAGAAGAACTTAAATCTGTTCGCCCGAATATTGTAGCACCAACTTACTCTGAAACCGTATACCCTTTGTTTCGCAGCACCGGAGGCTAGCGCCTGGAGTTCAGCAGCTTCGTTATAGGTGCCTGCAATGTCAATCGCTCCCTTTTCGAGGAAGGCAATATTCTGAGTCGTATCCCCGAGATACCAGCCGACCTCGAAGTACATTAGTCTGATGCCATCCAAAGGCAGGGTTAACCCACCCTGAAAGGTTGCATTTTCTTCTTGTCGACACAATGCTTGATGAATGCATCCGCCCATGCCCTGATAAGACCGGACTGTCCAGAAGCACCTGTTCTCATTCTGAGCCTGATTTCGTCGGCATTGGGGTACCCTCCGTCATAAACTTCCTGTGGGTCGATGACAAGTGTTCCTTTTGGTGCTTCTTCAGACGCTCCACCGATGATAGCACCGTGAACTGTCAGGCTGATACTCGACATCTGGGTCATGGAGTTAGTCACGGTTGTTGAGAAAGATCTAGCGCGACATTACCTTACACCAAGGAGGGGAGACGAAAATGGGCCGAGGCCGAAATCAGAGGCTGGGTATATACTCTATTTGTTGACATGAAGAACGTTCTGCGGCATCTACGGGGCTCTCAGAGATCGTTGAGCCTATCAAGAAATTGAAGCCTGAACCATCTGGTGCTCAAATGACCTTGGCAGACGGAATAGAAGTGGCATTTATATCCCAGCAAGGCTGCTAATCAGCTATCAGATATCGATGAAGCATGAACCCGGTGCATGATTGCAGCTCCCTCCTCGATAGAGGCAGGGTTTACATGGAGTTCCTTACGGCCACCTTTGGTCCCAAAATCAACCCAAAATCTTGCAGAACTTGAGGCATGTGCTAGCCCGTATAGAGAAAATCTCCTAGATTTCAGGTGGCCCCATATCATATTTCAGCGCTTCAGTTTCTGAGCGCCTCTTGCCGCCCTCTTGCTGGCTCCCAAAGCAAGAGCAAGTTGACTCGAACGGCCGAAGTAAGCCTCCAGACACCGATCCGCTGATAAGATTAACAGCACCGCCACGTTAACGGCGCAAATATTACTTGGCGAAATCCCTTTCATGAGCGAACTCTTGTTTCAAAGCAGCCAACAAACGTGTTAGTACTGTATTTCTGTATGACTCGTTGTATTTGGAATGCAAAAAACGGTGTTTTGCCTGTTTGGAACTTGCGTTCAAGGAAGAAAGCATGGAATAGGCCAAGATTTGGACACGGGAGTTGCCGACATTGTATATTTTGTGGCAATCTTTGTGCTGATTAAGGATGCTGCCAAGTATTTTATCCCAATGAACTTCCACATGTGGCATCTTCCCAAATTCCTAACCGAACAATCTTCACAGGAAGGACACGATTTCTTCGAACTTTGCCATTTTGGATCCGGACGAGAATGAGGTCCTTCATTTTCGACGCTGTCTCTTCGCAGGGTTTCAAGACATGCAATATTTACCGACATTGTGCAAGGACGACGAGTTAAAATGCGAATGTAATGCTTAGGACTACTCGTAATGCTACAGCAACAAGGAGGCCTCAAATCTCTTTCATCAAGTGGTTGAGTGTGCATCTTACCCAGACTTTTCATGCTTCGTCCTTCTAATTTGTATTCCGAGCTATAGGGTTGAAGGTGAGCGCTGACCCCTTGTCTATAGCGACGCCCCCGCTTTTCTTGTGTTTTTTCCCCAAGATTTCACCTAAAGCGAACGGGCGCTGTGAGTGTCATCGGACAGGCGCTTCCAAAGCCTGGCGCTGGAAACGACGCCTCGTGTGGCACGCTGCCTTTACCTCTTTCCCCCAAACTAGGAGCTTACTTTACCGAAACTCCCTTCAATGGATTCAGTTTATTTGGCACAAGAGCTCGCAACATGTAGCAATGGCCAAAATATCGAGCTTCGAGATCTTCCTCCTCACCCAAGTATCTCAATGCACTCAAACATGATCACAGCCGGACGTGACAACATCTTCAACATTTCTACTGGTTTACCTCAGAATCCTTTCGCAGGTTGTTATCATCACACTTCCATTGACTTGACCGGAAAATAACGATTAACTTTGGGTAGATATGCGTAGACTCGCGCAGTGGTTGTCGTCGCTGAATAGCCACCAAATCCATAAGGATGTCTCCGAGAAGGTTATGAAAGGAACCGGCTCATGGATATTTGAGCATCCCAAGTTTGTTGACTGGTTATCAAACAAGATCAATGTCCTATGGGGCGCTGGTATCCGTGCGTCGTCCCGATTTTATGGTCTGTTCAACCAATCTGACGTTATCATAGCGGGAGCAGGCAAAACTTGTCTGACGTGAGGAAATATCTACCTTAGACCAATACCCCGGTGCTCACGCAAGACTTTCCACAGGTCAATTGTCATAGACCATCTTACGAACCAGCGACAATCCACGGTCCTATATATCTACTGCCAATACAAGGACTCCTTGTCCACACTGGATCTACTCGCTTATTTACTCAAGCAGATGGTCGAAGCTTCCAGCGAAGCTGCCAAATTCGTCTCAAAAACGCTTCAAGACTTTTGTCACTGTACCGATACTAGACCCTCGAGATCGGAATTATTGACGACCATACGAGGAGCGTTACAAATATTCACTACAGAGGTCTTTCTAGTTGTCGACGCCTTGGACGAGCTGAAAAGTGAAGTTCGTCCAGAATTGGTCGGCGACCTCTTCTCGCTCGAGCAACCACTCTTCATGACCTCTCGCCCCCTCACCGATCTTCCCAAAAGAAAGGAACCTGACTTCATCATCCATGCACCCGATGAAGATATCTACGCCTTCCTATCTTCTAGAATTGACGACATCCCTAAGCTAGAGCCGTACCTTCGAGAATCTGATGTTCGAGCGCAGATCATAAACCGCATCCACGAAAGATGCAAAGGAATGTGTGTCGCATTACCTTCGTTTATTCGGGAATTTTGGCTCACTAATCTTAGGTTCCTGCTGGCGGCTCTTCAGATTGATGCATTGGCTTCAGGAGGCATCACCGATAGTCAGAGTCTGCAAGAGACGGTGGATCAACTGCCGACGACTCTCTACGAGCGTTATAGCCTCACGTTCCAGAGGATTCAAAGGCAAACCCCCCGTGAATACAATCTAGCGTGTCGTGCGATTGTGTTGGTCACACACGCTGTTGAGTATTTCGACGTGGGCGAGCTCCTCGAAGCTTTGACAATTGATATAGAAAGCGAGTCTGCGGATAAGGCCCGTCTTACCACTGAAGAAACACTGATCCGCGTTTGTCTTGGCCTACTTACTATCGAGAAGGAAAGCAGAACGGTTCATCTAATTCGTATGTCTTTGGGACACCAAGGGTTTGGGGTCTGGTTATGCTTATATATTTCATCCAGATCACACCGCTCAGAGCTTTTTCGAAACCAGACATGACCTTATATTCAATAATCCACACGATTTCATCGCCAACATATCCGCGATTTACCTGAGTCAACCCAACCTCATTTCCGACATGCAGAATACGCTATCCGGCCTCGATGTCACCCTGCGTTCCCACCCCTTCTTTCTCTATGCCTGTAGATTTGTGGGTTATCATTCAAGAGTAGTCGGCCACAGCATCAGTGGCCAAGTACCCATCCATGTCCGCACGCTCTTTCGGAAGCGACTCTTCGTGCCCATGCTACTGCCATTGGCCTTCGGCGACTACATCGATCACGGGCAAGGCATTCACTTTGCTGCCATCCATGGACTTGCCTCCTTCTTCGACGAGAACCTACAAACACTCGACAACGTCTCAGCACTCGATTGCTCTTCCCTATTCTACGCGTGTCTTGGGGGTCATACCACTATGGTAGAGCAGATTTTAGCAAGCAAGCATGGACCCCGCCTGAAGATTGGCTGCCCAACGAAATTCGGAGCCACCGTTCTTCATGCTGCATGCCAGAGCGGAAACCCGTCCGTTGTAAGGCTACTGCTGCCGATGACAGGTCCTAAAAGCGGCTTTTTCAGCGCCCGGACCATCCAACGCTCCTTCGGCTACCAACCCATCGATATCAACGCTCGGATGTCGTATGAACGGACAGCGCTGCACATTGCATCTGAGGAAGGATACACATCTGTTGTGGATGCACTCCTCGGCCATGCCGGCACCGAGGGAGACACAACGGCGTTCGTTGAAGGACGTAGTGTCCAGCATCAAACACCGGAGCCTACAGGAGCCAACCACTCGGCAACACTCCGCTCCCTTCTTCGAGCTACCAAAATAGATATCAATGCACAGAACAGCGACGGCTGGGCAGCACTTCATCTTGCAATCGAAGGTGGCCACGACTTGGTCGCTTGGCGACTCCTCAATGTCCCTGATATCGATGTCAACATAACCGCACACGATCGATGGACACCACTTCATATCTCGGCCTTGAGAGGGCGGGACACAGTTGCTTTCATGCTTCTGAATTCAGTTGGTATTGACATCAACTTCCCAGCATTGAAGGAGCGAACGGCCCTTCACCTCGCAGCACAAAACGGGCATCAAGAGGTCGCTCGATTGCTTCTCGAGCGTCCGAACATGGACAGCAACATAAGAGACCACTCGGGCCACACGCCACTCCACCTGGCGGCCAAGAATGGGCACGAATCAGTTATACAATTACTCGTCGCCGCTCGCGGTATAGACATCAATGCGAAGAACCACCTTCTAGACACACCACTTCATCTCGCTGCCCTCAATGGGCACGCCGGTGTTGTTCAAATTCTTTTCAGCTCCGCAGATATCGACTTCGAACCAAGGGATGACGAACAATATACTCCGCTTCACCTTGCTGCACGAGAAGGACATGATAACGTTGTTCGGCTGCTCATTAGCTCTGCTCACATCAATGTAAACGCAAGGGCGACAAATGGGCTGACACCACTTCATGCGGCTGCCTTGACCGGCCAGGAATCCGTCGTTCGGGCCCTCCTTACCTCCCATAAAGTCGATATGCTAGCAAAAAGTTATGATCAATATACTCCGCTTCAAGTAGCAGCCGAATATGGACATGAGGCGGTCGTTCGACTGCTTCTTCCTTTCACCGACCTGGCCACTATTGCACAGGCATCTCAAGGGTGGCCGCCGCTTCACTTAGCAGCTCAAAATGGGCACGAGGGAGTTGTGCGACTGCTCCTCGAGGTACCTGGCGTGGACGTCAATGGAAAGGCTTATCAAGGGCGAACTGCCCTTCATCAAGCCTCGCAGGGTGGACACGACACTATTGTGAAGTCGCTCCTCAACCACCACAGTATAGATGTGAATCTGAAGGATGAAAACAATTTGACACCCCTGCACTTAGCAGTCCTCGTGGGACACGAGGGTGCCATTCAACTGCTTCTTGGCTCTGTCAACGTTGACCCAAACGTCAAGGATGGAACAGGGTGGACTGCACTCCACTTAGCAGCCATTCACGGGCGAGATGGCGTTGTTACGCTGCTCCTCCGCTCGCCCAGCACTGATGTGAATGCGAAGGGCAGCGAAGGGTTGACACCACTTCACGCCGCTATCACTGCTGGCCATGAGGCAACCATTCGACTGCTTTGTACCTCTCCCCACATTGACGTCAACGCAGAAGCAGCATCTGGGTGGACTCCACTTCACCTGGCAGCCTGTACCGGCAACGAAACAGTCGTTGGACTGCTGCTCGCCTCCGCTAGTATCCGTGTCAATGCGCAGAACGATGACGGCTTGACACCACTTCACTATGCCGTCCAGGCAGACTCCGTAGGAGCTGTTCGGCTACTACTCAACTCTCCTGGCATAAATGCCCATGTCGTAGGCACCGCTCCGCCACTCATGGGCAAAACACCCCTTGAACTAGCTAGTGGGCAAGATAACCCACACATCGCTGCCGTGTTTGAAGATATGGGTCTAAATCAGACAGGTGACGCAGCCAGTGAAGAGTCATAAGATCATTTATGCGGCCGGGCGCATTCGGAGATGTATTTTCTCTTCTGCTACCTTCTATTTTGTTCACGCTGCTTTGTGTAGTTGTACGTACCACGGAACCCTTCACGAGTCCCTCTCGAGCTTTTCAACACATAACTGACGCCGTAGGTATGGATGTATTCCTTAACAACCTATACTGCTACATACTCGTACATACATGTAGCAAAGACCGATGATCCCAATAACAAGGACGGAACTACCAACTAATATCATCACGATTCAGAGTACACACCAAGTCGTGTGCAGATGCCACTTCGTAACAACCTCAAGAGGACGTGAATGCAAATACTAGCAGTATTTTCCAACAACAACCACGATAGCATACATTAAAACATGGGGTATATGCCAAAAGTCCAAAGGTTCCAGTAAAGTAGCAACGTTTCTTGACATCATGAATACACAACCAGCCAGACCAATAGTATCACGGGTATAAATACACTTCCTATCCTCCCTCTGCTCGGAACTCCATCGGATGAATGTGTCGGCTTGACAATTGGTACACCCTGTGCATTTGTTTTCACCGCACCGGTCCTAGTCCCGGATGGGGCAGGCTCTGAGTGTGCAGGTAAGTTTCCTCCGTTCTTCTCAGCCTCCTTGACGGCTGTCTGAAGCCATTCTCCTGCTCTCCCTGGAACTGTTGACAGGAAGCCGATTTTTGGAGGATCTTGTGAGGGGTGGGTGAGGTTGCCGTAGTGGAAGGTGGTTAGGACGCTGTTGGAAAAGGAAACTCATTAGCGTCTCATTCGACTGTTGAAAATACAATTAACGGCGGAAGGACGGGAACCCACCCTTTCAAGAACGGTGCCCCCAAACTCCAGCTATACAGATACGACCCCTCCTTAGGTGGATCTGTAACCGCTAGGTTGGGTACGCATTCGTCCACACTATCCTGGAACGCTTGTGTAATGAAATCTCTCGGGTCCACAGGGAACAGCTGGCCACCAATTTGGAACGTCAGGTTGTGTACTTGAGAGCATGGGAAGAGGGTGCTTCCGCCAAAACCTGATATTCGGTCGGCGGAAGGCGAGGCAGCGAGGACGGAGTGGATGTAATTGATTACGTCGGATGGACCGCGGATTAGGGAGTTACCCTGAGATAAGAGGCGCCAACTCAGCAAAAGGAAAAAGAGAACCCGGGATGAAGAACTCACAGTGTCAATTAGTGCCGACGGTGTTATGGTAGGTGTTGTATTCGATTTTGGAAGCTTGACGCCATCGAAGTAGACATCGTCTATGACGACTTCCCATGTAATCGGGTATTCCTAAATGCCGCCTCGTTAGCTTTCTTTCACTCAAATCAAGCGCATATAAGGACCTCATGGCTGTCTGGAGGCGAAGGTAGTCCTCCTTCATCAAGAGTATACGTCCTCACAGGGACCCAGGTCAGACTATCTTCCTTCACCCCCTGTGGCAGGGCGCCAACGCTTAATAGGCCGACATTTCCACCAATGGCAACTGAGTCTCGTTGGAGAGTCACAGTGAACTGGGGTTCGAGAAGGTTGCCCGTTGCAACCAGCCGGGCGAGTAGAGGTGCTGTGCGCGTGTAGGATGCAAATACTTCGGCCAAGAATGCTGAAGTCTGTGACGGAGTGGCGGCTGCATCACGGCGATTCGAGCTCGAGCCTGTCGTTTCATTGTCGAGGTATATTGAGGATATTTGAGGGAAGTCGAATCTTCGAAGGTCTACGCCTGCTTCGGAGGAGGTGGAATGACTGCTTCGGCGTACAACACCTCCTGATGAGTGTTCATATTTGAATATCTGCGTCCATAGAACGCTGGGTCTACATCAACATTTTGACCAATAGATGGGACCTGAAAGCCACCGACCTGTTATATGGAAATCCTAAGCCAAATATACCTGCAGATCCCGTATCCTCCACCGTGGTATTGGTATTGTCTATCGCAGCGAAAACTTGATCCTCGAGGCCAATGCCCGCCAGTTCAACTTTATCCTTCCCGATTAGCCCAGAGGCGTGGGTGCCTGTTCGGGAGTCGCCATACAGAAGGTTGACCTGGAGGCCCGTTGAGTTGAACGTTGATTCCGGGTAAAGGGGGGCGTTGTGCAGACAGGTTGTGCACGCGTCGGATATAACCCAGAGGTCAGAGGAACCGGTGTCTGGTCAGAATCCGACAGTCTTTTAGCATAACGCGGCTCAAAGATGGTGATAGGAAACATACCTAGCACCAAAGGTGTTGATATCCCGCCAACAGAGACAAGCACGCTATATGTTCTACAGACAGATTTAGTTCGACATTGACGCCAATAACAACTCGATGAACGTACACATCCTGGTAATCTCCCAACCCCAGCGTCGCGGTCGCTCCATCCCGCCTTCGTAGCCGTGTTATTCCGTTCTTCTGATATATCGGTATATGTATCCCATTAGATTCTCTCGCCAGTTCTTGGGTTGCCGCAACAAATGCGATATAGGAAACCAAGCCTAGGCTTAGATCTCGCAAACTTGGTGTCATGCCTAAAGCTTCGGTTCTACAGCGTCGGTGTCCTTCTAGTCAACTGCAAACTGCAGCGCGCTGGCAATGCCCTCCGGTGAGCCTGAGAGATGGAAAGAAGGAAAGAAGGTGAGGAATAAGGCAATCCTAACGGACCATGGTGCCGTGACTGTGCCAAGCTGCAAAAAGTATATTGGCATCGCGACTTGCCGACGCCCGAATGCCAATGTCAACGTTGATGGCATCGCTGATCATTTCGGCCAGCATCAAAGAAATGTCCAAATGTCCAGCGCTCCCAAGGCGCTTGATTCTTCTTTGACGGCGGGGTGGAGGTGTGGATACCGTGTGGATGTAAGAGAGCTTTGCTGAGCCCAATGGCCTCTGCAGAGGGGTCAGACCGAGTGAGAAAAATCATTCATTTTGAGGTAGGCACCGCCAAGTTTAGGGTTTCTTTAATTTGAACTGCGCAGCAGCTGCCGATGTCATTCACGCAGACAAATCCCGCAGCTCTGAATAGATGATTCTTGAAACCGAAAAAGGACTCGATCAGGCCCATGACCTGGCCTTTTGCGGATCACCAGTCACCTTCACATGGCAGGCTGGTGGTTTTCGGTGGTTTGGACAGGGCGACACCAACACTTGGAAGCATTGAATATCACCCCAAGCGAGCGTGAGGATCATAGATACTGAGGGTAAATCTTGATTGACGCAAAAACATTGTGACAACATGCTACCAAGTACCGTACTACTTTAGTTGGTATTCTCTAGGGCAGTCTACCACCTTTCAGACAGAGAAAGCGTCAAGAGGCTGGGTGGGTAAAGTTGCTTACCTTCTTGTTCTGCTCCTATGAATGGCAGATTCCTAGCAAGCCAACATGCGTAATTCCCAGACAAGTATTCAGTCCCAAAGTCGGGCGCTTCTCGCAAGTTGTAGAACCCTCGCCCAAGCCACCAATTTTTTGTCACCCGGAGGGTATGGGTGGTTCAATTGATTGAGCGCAAAAACCTTGAAGCGTTTCGACAATCGGAAGGCTAAATCATGTTCCAGCTCACAGAGACCCCAAGCTGGTAAGAGTATATGCCGATCAAGCTGGCAAAATCTTTGCCAAAGCATGTAGATGTCCAGGGGTTTGCGCCACCATCGGCTTTCGACAAGTTGAGCCATCGAGTCGGCACATCAGGCATGCCGTTCATATTCAGCCATCATTTCTTTGGTATACAAGCAAGGGCGGCAGCAGTGCCGCGATAGACTCGATAGGAAAATCAATGATACAACATCCTGTTGGCCCATCCGCATACGCACTCGAGGATGGAAATAGAGTCAGCAGGCTGCATGACAGGCCGTTAAAAACGGGGACCAACGGGAAAATGATGACTACCAGTTCTTCCGTTAATGAATTGGGGTGCTTTATGGATCTGATTTCATATTGGAGAAGACAGTTTACAGGCAGAGAGGAACGCTCGAAGGAGACCAACTGGTCATGCGCCCCAGCTTGCAATGATAATCAACCTAGAAACCTCTGCTTGCAACCAGAATGGTCAACCTCGAGTGACAGGAGTGATTGTCGCAATCTATGAGGCCAGAACCAGAATTTCGTCTCGGAGACTTAGTTTTTCCCGCCAAGTAGCTGGTTCACGGTACTATTTTCGCCAGTCTCCGTCACAATCTAAATGATAGAGTCTGTTGGCAAAGGGTGCAGCACGCAAAGGACAGGAGGATCGGTCGGGACCCGGAACTAGTCAGGACTGATCACAGCCACAATTTTGCTTGCAGTTGTTTGCCAAGGCTTCCCATTCGACGTTCCTCAACGACTCCTGGTGACGTTGGGCTGCGGCAACAGCTTGAACGATCTCCACCGTCTTGAGCCTCCAGTAAGTATTGAAACTACCCAGAATGACTTCTGAACCATAGCTGATGCATATTTAGATGAGGGAGGACGTCATTACGCAGTATGGCTCAGGCGCAGGATCAAGACTTCCAACGGCGGTGCTGGTATTGGCAGGCATATCGACATTGATTGCGGTTGTGGTGTCTGCTGGGTCAATACACCTGCAGCTGAAGAACTATCGGAAGCCGCTCCTGCAGAGGTATGCTGTTTGGGACAACCGAAGTTGAAAGAGTACTGATGCCGCTTTGCCGTAGGATGGTTGTCCGAATAATGATTATGGTGCCGATTTACGGGATTTCTTCCTTAATTGCTTTATTCTCGCTGGAGGCTGCTTTCGTTATTGATGCTATTCGTGACATTTATGAGGTGAGCTTGGTTCTGGATTCTTTACTTTGGCCTGGAGCGGCTCCCCCAACTGGGATCATAACCGCAAGGGATGGAATGGGGATGTTCTGGAGTATGGTTCTGAACCAGGTTCTGGTCCTTCTTCCATTGACCAGACCCATATCACCCCAGGCCAAGCCGGCTTTGTGCACAGGCTTCATGATTTTGAACCTGCTGAAACGACTTCTTATCCTTGGAAGTCGCACCAGAGTTCAGCACTCTGATAGAACATCTCCTTTCACATGGTTATTTCTATTGCACCCATCTATTTCTGAATCTTTGTCCGAAGCTAACGAATGTATTCTAGGCATTTGTGATATATTGTTTCTTTGGCCTACTTTTATCCTACCTCGGAGGGGAGCGATCGCTTCTGATACTGCTGCATGGGCGACCCCCTAAAGACCCCGTTTTCCCCGTGAGCTTGTGGAAGCGAGAGATTGACGTCAGTGACCCGTATACCTTCCTCTTCTTGAAACGGGGGATTTTGCGTGAGTTGACTTTCCTGTCCTGAGGATGATCACTGACGCGGGTGGATCATATCAGAATACGTACAAATCAAGCCCATCCTTGCAATCGTCACCCTGATCCTCAAATCTGTTGGAAAATACAATGAGGGCGACTTTACTGCCAATTCTGGCTACCTATACGTCAGCATCGTTTACAATACCAGTATCTGTCTGGCACTATACTGCCTAGCAATGTTCTGGCTGTGCGTCAGTGATGACCTCAAACCCTTCAGGTAGGCAAGCAGGCTTTCTCGTTGCTTCTGATTCTGATTATCTGCTCTTCTAGACCGGTTCCCAAATTCCTTTGCGTGAAGGGCATCCTCTTCTTCTCCTTCTGGCAGTCCATAGGCATCTCCATCCTTGTCGCTGCCGGCGTTATCAAGAGCCTTGGCCCATACACAGATTCGGAACACATCTCGCTCGGGCTCACAGATACCTTAATCTGCCTCGAAATGCCCCTATTCGCCTTCGCTCACATGTATGCCTTTTCGCACAAAGATTACATTGATCCCAACTGCCACTTCGTGGCGCGGATGCCGATGTACTATGCCTTCCGCGATGCATTCGGTGTTTTGGATGTTCTCGAGGACTCGAAGGCAACACTCCGTGGAGAAGGGATGGATTACCGCGAGTTTGAACCTGCAGAGGGCATCATGCATCAGGGCGAAGCTCGCGAACGAAGGATCAAGGCTGGTCTGCGGTACAGCAAAGGTGGTCGTCGCAAGTATTGGCTACCTCTACCCACCGAAGATACCAGACCTCCCGGCCATGTGGAACGTGGAGTCAACCGCGTTATTACCACCGTCGCTGGCCGCAGCCAAGGCGAAGATGTGGTTGCACCCATGTTCACCCCCGATGCCGAGGATGTTGTGCACTTGGCTCCTGATCTTCGCGACGATGACGAAGGCGCTGATCTCTGGGAGTCTAGCAATCCGGAGGAGGGTTACGAGCTGCCGTTTGGCGAACCAGACCCGGATGACGACCAGTTGTTTGAGCATAGCAAGCGGTACTTGTTCGGCGACTACAACTATCCCTGCATCGATGTCAGCTCCGAGGCCGCACGAGGAAGCATGTGGGATGAGGAAGAGCGGGTTCTAACTAATGAACGCTCGGCTTGGTATTCGGCGCTACCGGGGGCAAAAGGGAGAGCTGCGTTGGAGTCGAGGAAGGAACCAGTCTGGCAAGGCTATGGAGCAGTCGGCACCACGAGGCCCAATTTACGAAGTGAAGGCTCGAAGGCCTCCTACAGATCCAGAGATGGCGAGCTGGTCGATCACGACAAAAATCGTGTTTCATCGCCGAAGCAGCAGGTTGGCGTGAAAGCGAAGTGGACGAATGGCCCAGCGCAAGCCTCCGGCTCCTCGTCATCCCTCCAATCGTCAGCTTCCAGTCGACCAAGCCCTGTGATTCGATCCCCTTCGGGACCGTCTCCCTCAGGAAGCCAGCAGTCTTCGCCTTCATCAAGACAGCATGCGAAGGTGAAGAAAGGCTGGAAATCACCCTCACCTGCCTTGCCACCAGACGCCGTGGATCTTGTGGTGGAGGATCCCGAAGCGGAGATGGAGAAGCAAGCACGGGAGCGACGGAAGGGAGAGCCGGCTGCACGGGGGTCGGGCCTGCGCAGAGTATACAGGCAGGGGTTCGTCACACATTCCGACGACGGAGAGGTGGCATCAGGAGAGATAGAAGTGCGGGAGCCGGATGGCGATGAGCGGGTGGATGTCGGGAAACAGGTGCTAGGGGCCATGGGCGCAGAGAGCGAGGATGTGAAGAAGAATACGATCGAGGGCAATAGCCAGGTTGAGACGGAAGTTGTGGTGAGAGCCGAAAGTCCACCTGCACATGCCCGACCCGCCTACCATGGTTATGATGAAAATGATAATCCCTGGGCATAGCTTCTTGTGTATACTACCTTTTATTTATCCATGGTGCATCTTGTTCATACTTCATACGCATTTTCATTTTGCTCCTTATACCTTGTATTTTTGGGGTCATGTCATATCATTGATATTCTATAGTAGAATCTTCTGCATACACGTCCTTACTTCTCGTTCTACATACCAGTTACTTTCAAAGCCTGGCAAGAACAGCCTCAGCTCCCGTGGCGGTTACTCCAGGAGCTGGCTCGACCTGTAATGGCCATGATCAGATGATGCTTCGAACGAGATGAACGTGAAAGAGTCACCTCGAGGTAAGTAACCTTGAGATCATCGAGGACGATAGCATATCTGGAAGTACGAATTCCCATTCCCCGTTCGGTAAGATCCATGGTCAGCCCAAGTAGGCTGGACCATTGAGCGTTTGTGTCCGAGAGAGCGAGAATCTGTAAGACAAAGACATCATTAGCCATGACCCGCTTGAACGTGTTGATCCATAAAAGGCTTTCCTTGTCTTTGAGGCCTTCAAATCTACCCCACCCACTCATAACGAAGGGGTCATTGGCAGCTACAACTGCGATCACATCGACACCTTTCTTCTTGAATTCATCATATTTCTCGAGGAACCCAGGAAGGTGTTTGGCGTGGCAGGTAGGCTGTTAGCGAACAATTAGCGTAAGATTAATTCTTGTATCGAAATTCAGTAGCCTTACCGTGAACGCTCCTGGAACAGCGAAGAGAACAACCTTCTTACCCTTCCATTCATCTGTGGAAAGCTTGATCGCTGATGGAAGGCAAGTTCATCATTGATATAGGTTCCGTCCTTATCAGTTTTCTGATACTTACGAACTCCACAAACTAGCTGTATCGATTCCTCTTTGTTCGCGTGCTTTTTCCGGACCAGAAAACTCAAGATCACTCACAGCATCTTCCAGTTCCTGTGTGTAAGGCACATAGGTGAAGGTTCCTTGGGGAATGCTATCTCCAACTTTGACAGTAGCCATTGATTATTGTTTCACCAAGAGAAAAGATAAGAGCCAAGTAGATCTTGTCAGACCAAGGAGGTTGAATCCACGTCCGTCAGTAATCTGGCGAACTTTTACGCGTAGATAACGCCTTTGACATTTCACGTGATCAACGAGGGCCGGGCGACAGCAAGGAAGAAGGTCGGATCGGCGTCCGATGTCGAGTTCACAACAACCACGTTCAGATGAGAAGGAAATGAATATGGCGCTCACAGAGTGCTCGAAACACGGAGGCTAAGGTAAAATTGACATCTGTCAGTGTCTTGAAGCCGTGGGTGATGTCGCCTTCCTTGACTTCACATGATCAAGCCTGAGGATACACAGGGAAATTCTGAACATCTTCGCTACAAACACACGGGCTAAATGTCTCGAAGGAAGCTGAAGAAGCTACTCTGGCAACGATGACAAGGATCTAGCTCAAGAGAACATTGAATTATGTCATCTCTGTTACTCCCGAGGCCGCGTTTTCTCGAAATGGAATCGAAACCTCCGGTCTATACTAAGTTCAGCTAGGCCGAGTAACCCAACACCTAGTAGCTTCGTTCACTAGTTCAGAAGGCGCATGGCAACATCTGTCTGCTAGCTTGGTGGCTACTTTGATCTCTTGTCAAGCATCTATTCCAGATCGTGGGGGGCTGGAAAGATAATCACCTGTTGCCTTTTCCGAACCCCAAGGATCTCCTTTCCATGCTTCCATCCACTCAAAAGCGGCGGGAGAAGGTAAAACAAGCCCCATTCGCGACTCCTGTTTATAGAGGCTCCGATCACAACCACGACAGGTTTGAAGGCGAACGGTCTCCATCATTTTGTTGGTTTGCAAGGTCCTTCATCACGGGCCGACATCATGGCCACGATGATGTAGATCCTGGAGTTTTCAATATAAGACGGTGATGTCTTTAATTTCGAGACCAGGCGTACCACTTCCCGCATAATACTTGTTCACCATGTAAGTAGTGCCTTACAATCCTCGCTAACCCCTAATCTGAGCCACAATCACTGTCAGGTCTCGCATGAGGTTATCGATATCGACGTGCGTTCCTGACCTTGGCAGCTTTATTGTTGACATACCCAATGTCATTTCTTTATTTAGGTCACCCCGGCTACATTCTGTGTCTGTTTTCGTTAGCTCTAATGCGGAGCAGTATCGAAAGGTCGACATTAGTGGCGCACCTAACGGTACATTCATCAGAGAGCGACTCTATGCAAAGGTTTTTATTCTTGTTCTACGTGATTTTATGTTGCGATCTAAATCCAATATATATAGCTGAGCATATCAGAGGAAAACAAGCACTCATTCTCGATATACGAGTCTGAAATTGGCTCCTTTGCAATGGGTGACGCCCTCAGTGACTACAGGCTCTTTGAAATCTGTCGAGACTATGGTGATCCCTCAGGGAACCTCAAATTCTTCATCTCACCTTACCCTGATCGGCCGGCTCCTCGATCGTGGGCCGCATTCTCTCCAGTGAGGTCTTTCCTTCCGCGTTTACTAAGACGTTCGCTCATCCTCTAATAGTCGTTCTACTTGCCTCCCCGCCAAGCATTCTAAAATTCTTCCAGCATTGTATAATAGCAGAGATACCCGGGGAAAGGGGAGGTCATGCCACTGTATCATATCACATACGCACGGACAAAGGTATTCACAGCCCTGTACGATTAAAGGAGTAGTATGACATTTTATTCTCATGCATGGGAGCTGAAGGATGCCAGGCAAACGTTTCGACTTTGTCCCTTCAAGCCTCTCCCCCGGAAGTCCGGGATATTTCCGCACCCTACTATGAACTCTAATCGCCTAATCTCCAGGACATGACTTATCGGGCATCGGGGACAGTCATGAGTCTGTCTCACTTACCTCCTTGGTCGTCGGCCCTCTCGAAATCTTCTTGAACGTGTGGTGCTGACGTTCAGGCATCGACTCTAGTGATCAGCGGGATTCGGAAAGTGGCGCCTATTTGAACACGGATTAGTCAAGCTCAGTCTCTTGACCTCAAGGCCAGCTGAAACGCCATCATTGGGATTGACAGAACTATAAAGCCGCTGAGAGAAATGCTCGAAATGCGGCAAAGTATCCGACTGTTCTGGAAGCATCTCTTCCAGTATCTCAGACGTGCAATTACTCTCGACCCTGCTACCTAAGGTGAAACCGTTGGCCTGTTCCCATTTATGTTCTTCTGAGTGCTGGCTGGAAAACAAATGCTCCTTCAAGCTGTAGGCACCTGCTAGGACGTCAACACGACCGAAAGAAAACGTTTGTTCGTTCTGATAATGATGGGCCTCCCTGAGATTCTCCTTGGTACGAACTGAAGGCGAGTCAGGCCCTCAATAAGCTATCTAGGCTGGCTTGGATGCTTCACGGCCGCAGCCGCTAGAAAGTACTCGCACTTTGGGCACCAGACTCTGATCCTGGAGCGAGTGCCTCCAGTTGGGCTCCATTATCTCTGAGGCTGTATCCCGTTTTACGCGCGAAAGCTGCCTCGTGTCTCCAACATTGGGCCGACTAGATCGAAGGATTGTAGTAATTCCATTCTAACGAACTTGCTCAAGCAGCGATGAACTGATTTCTACCAAACCCAAGGGTGAAATGGATTTTGCTTCCGGGTTACCAAGCATGATATACGCTTGGGTACCCGAATTGGAAATTGTAGTCGCTGTGGATGCTCCAGTTGGTTGGAGTCGGAATATCAGAGTGCGGCTAGTGTTTCATATTCTTTCTTTTGCTTTTGGCAGATGAGTGGGGAAAAGTAAAGCGCAGTGCGGTACGATCGAAGGAGCCCGGAATCCGGCCTCGTAAGTACCTCAAAAGAGGCGATCGAGGAGACCATGGTTTCATGCGTATACATAACCATATGGAAGTCAAGATTGACCTCGCCGGAGGTGGCAAAATAAGCAACCTCATATTGTAGGGGTCGTTTCACTTTTATTGTTATGTAGATTTTTCGATTATGCAGAGGTAGATACTATGCTTATCCCTGCTTCTTGGTTCCAAATAGTAACAATGCCCAGTCGTGTATCATAAACCGATCGGTCCATCGGTGTATTGGATATTGAATCTATCAAACAAGTTCAACAAGTTCAAAAAAAGATATCGAATCTTTTGACGAACAACTTACCGATGTGGATCATACTTGAGATAGGTTTCCTTAAGAAACTCATATTCTCCGTAGGTTGCAAAGGAGTTCTGGTCTGCATCGGATTCTCCAAGGTAAAGGGGAAGACCAGCTGATGGCGGGATGCTGCTCAACCCATCAGCAACACTCAACATATAGAGGGCCTGGCAACATACCTCTCCATCAATAACTTTCTACCCTTTTCGTGGTCAGCTGGTATTTCGGTCACAGAAGCCTTGAACTGGCTTTTGAAGAGCAGGAGGCCATAGGAACCGTCAGGGGGATCTATCACATTTCCTCCCATCCTTCGGCCGGCTTCGATCTGGGATTGCGCAATTGGGGTAAATGCAAGTGCCGTATTGTCAAGGTCCTCAATGAACGAATTCGAGTAGTTCTTGAACTTGTGAAAGGCGTCCAGATAAGCTGAGACGTCTGGATAAAGAGAAGAGCCTCCAAACGCCTGTCCGTAACCATGTTGAGCGGGAATACCAAGCTTGACCATGGCGTCGAAATAGCTTGTCGGTTCCAGAGACTGGAATACCGATGGGATCGCAAGTAATTCGCCATAGAGGTGCGTAGGTAGTGAGGTCCCGTGGTAGAGAATCGAGGCACCGTGAACGACGTTCACCGAGCCTCCTACATTTAGGTAAGATAGAGCCACAAGGAGGGCTAGAGACATTGATGAGTGTGGATCGGGTGTGGGTAGGAAGATCCCGAACAAACCTGCTTTGGGATCATTGACATTCTGCACGAAATTGGCTGTGGCGCGAACAAGGTCTTCCGCGGAGGTTTCAGGGTACTGGAGAGAGATTTCGTAATTGAAGTAGAAAACCAAACGCCGAGCCTACCATGATGAATCCACCATACCAGCCTTTGTCCTCTTTTGTCCCAACATCGGCAGCATACAGTTCATACCGCGTGACGATTCCGAATCTGTTACCACCTCCTTTCAATGCCTTAAAGAGGTCGCTGTATTGGTTGGAAGCGGTTGCTGTTACAAGCTCTCCTGTAACCAGGACGACGTCGAGTTCCTTGTAGGTATCTGAAGAGAAGCCATATTCCCCAGCGAGATAGCTGATTCCACCTCCAAGTAGTAGTCCGGTCCCAACATCTCTGTAATTGAGAACATCGTGATGAGGAAGTCTAATGGGAACCATGTAGTTATTGACCTACGGAACACGACCCCCAACTGGAGCTACGCCATAGGGTTCTACAGCGGCGATTGCTTCTCCCCAACGAACTCCTGGTTGCAAGGTAATGGTTCTGGTGGACTCGTCATATGATACATCCCTCATGTGCGAGAACACAATCAAGATGCCATTGTTTACACTATATCGGGAGGGATTAGCGAATCTACAAGCTGGGGAGGGGCGTGGACACGTACTTGTTCCAGTCTAGCATTGCACTATGACTTCCTGCTTGCACCGCATACCGGATCTTACTGTCGTATATCTCCCGCATGGCGGTTTGAACGTGACCGGCTTCGTGAGGATACACAACGCATGCAGGGCGTTGGAAGGTATTGAAGAGGTTCCATGCATTGGTAACGGTGGATTGATACTCTTGTCCTTCCCATTTCACGATGTCTGCACCAAGGCTGGTGCGTAGTCGAGAACAAGCACGGGCAGAGGGAGAGAAGTTCCCCGAGGTCAGATAACTGAGGACGGCAAGGCCATAAGTTATGGCCTGGGGTAGTTGAGGATACAGCATATTCTCTGTACTGAATGGAACGAGATGCGATTCTGCCTTTTAAGCCTACAACGAGGCCAGCCATGGAGATCTGGAATCTGCATGACAGTGCTTGACAGTTCATTACGGAGGGTGGAGAGGTGTCGAGCTCGCTAAATGCATGCCCACCCACAGTCCTTGCAAAAACAGAAAGGTGCATTCATGAGAGAGAGCGTGTTCGTCCTAGTGAGTATGTTTGAAATGGTGGCTCGTAAGACCGAAACCACAAGTATAAAGTTTGATTGCCACAATTTGATTAAATATCCACAGAAAGGTCCATGTAGGTTAGCTAGAATGGATGTAACACGCCCTCCAAATAGGAATAAGCGGCGAAAGGTCATGTCCAATCGTCCCTTCATAATCAGCTCTGTGGGTAGCCATGAGGCCAAGGTGGTCGCAAAGAAAGAGAGAAAACGTGATGTAAACAGTGTGACGTTCGTGACAAACGCGTCTTTTTCCCCAAACGGAACTGCTTGCACTCACCGTCGTGTCTTGTTGACACTGTCGTCGGCGTCTCCAACCATGGCCAGTGCAGCAGCACCTTCAACGCCAGCAAGGGCGATACAAACACAACTAAAAACGAGATCTTCTCCTCCAATACCAACCTCCTCACGAGTTTATGACCCGATTGTGAAGTCAGTTCTTCGCCATCGACTCACGAATAGCGTTTTCCTTTATTCTGCCTTGTATACATGGGCTGTGGCATCTACTTGGGAAATCTGGGAAAGGAGTGGCGACTCTACCAGCACCAGCTCACTTGTTCCATTCTTGCCAACAACACTGTTGAAAGCAGGTGTTGGGTGGATTGCTGGTGCTGTTCCTGCAATCGTGTTGCGGAAGCTGTATCTTTCTCGTACGTCCCATCTACCGCTCAATTTCGTTTTCTCATATACCTCCTCCCTTTTTACAGCAACAAGAACCAATTCTGTGACTCGCACCGGCCTGGTGAAAGCTGGCCTCTCGCAGTCACAAACACCTCGAGTGGTGTTCACTTATGCAGCATCTGCCATCGTTGCCCTTCTTGTCAACGTTATCACGGTATACGCTGCCGACTCACACATATACTCTGACCCAAAACTTGCGCCCTTTGTGAGGTCAAGGTATGTCTAGCTTCGTTTAGGTGGCAAGGATAATTCACTAAGAATTTCACAGGAAACATCCCTACTACCTTAATGGACGCTTCCTCTTCCTTCTGCTCTCTCAGATACTCGCGGCTATTAGTTTCTGCTTCCGAAATATCACAGCAGACCGCTTTTCCTTTTCATGGAAGTCATCGACTACCGTACGTTTTCTGCTGCCTGTAAGTGCTTGGCGGCCAAACTGAACTATTGAGCAGGAAAACACACGTCCGAAGGTTATCCATTTTATTGCAGTGGCGATTGTTGCTTTGTGTTGGAGCACAGTAGGCTTGTTGGCCTCAGGCGTACTTTTCAGCGTTGCAAGGCTCCTCCTGCCCATACTCTACAAACTCCCTATTCTCCCGCATTTCCTCCGCCCTTTCACTGCCCACTTCCTCCGAGGATCCTTCACTTTCTTCCTCCCGCTCTTCCATATCCCCCTGCTCTTCCGGGGATGGTTCTTGGCATTCACGACCATTTCTACCTGGGAGTTTGCAAACGTCTTCTTTGAGACCTGTATTCAACAGGTTTGTCTATCTGTTCCGTGTACAATTTCTCCAACTAACTATCCCTCCAGCCAGTTACCGTCGCATCGTCATCAGCTGAACCAGACGTAGCACTAGCTGCTGGCGTCTCTTCACCAGACCTCGTCTTCCGTTTCTACGCATACCTGGAGCTCCAAAAGCTCGCGGCAGAGGATACAAGCTCAGCAAAAACGCTTCGAGGAAACATCTTCAACGACCAGAAACATACCCCAAGCCTGTGGAGCCAACTTGCTCGAGAGAGCCTCCTCCAGCTCGGCCGTGACTACCAGCTGTTCCTCCGCCGTGGTCTACCCGAGCCTGCGGCAGCACCTGCCCCAGCGCCTGCCCCCGCTGCTGCAAGCCCAAAGTTCGATTCGACTCCAATCTCTTTAATCAAGACCTCCGTGTTCAAGCAAAACAAGCCGTCTCCGATTTCCAATGTTATTACGTCTCTTGGGTCAGACGGTACTCTCGCTCAAGCATTAGATGAAGGCGCAGAAGCTGCTCACATTCCCCAAATCTTCAAATCTGTCGAGCAAACCGTTATCCCTCCTTCTGCGACCGAGGCCATCAGCAAGAGCGTAGCCGTTACAATGTCGCCTAGCGTCGTCACGCAGGTCAAGGAGCAGATTACAGCTTCCGTGAAAGGTGCTGTGGACAAGTATGCGCCGGCTGTCGTGAAGAAAGGCTTGGCAAGGTCGAAGGTTTGGTGGACCAGGGAGAGGGTGAACAAGTTCGTTCAGTCGACTTTGCCACACCTCGAGCTTGATCTGGCAGTTGTTGATGGTTCGTGGCTTCTTCAGTTATTTGTGGAGCGTCGGTCGCTAATTGGTTCCCCGGTTAGTCCTCTCCCATATGGTTTGTGCGTCATTATCTGAAGACAAGTACGGTGTCGTCCAGCGTGATATTCCGAAGATCATCGAAGCTCTGGTGTCGTTCCGCTCGGTTGTTGGGGAATACCGAGTGGAAGTGAAAGGAAAATACGTTCCTCCGCCAGCGGACAAGGAGTTGACAAAAGAAGAGATTGCGGATAATGAGACGCTGCGCGACGAAATCAACGCTGCTGTCGAGATGCTGGGGTTGGCGGAAGCTGGTAAGTTATTTTTTGTCAGCCAGAAGAAATGTACCTGATGGCTATTTTTGCAATTGCAGGACTGACAGAGGGGATCGCGAGGATTGTGCGGACGTTCGGGCCAAAACTCTCGGCCTTCAGGTTCCCGCCTAGGATAGCGCAGCAGCTACAAACATTCGTAGACTACTGCTGATGTTCTATCTAGTAAGAATGATGCTTGATTTTTATAGACTCGCACATGCTTGATTTCGTTTTTATCTGGATGTAGTCCAGCGTTCCAGCGTTTGTCTAGCCACGTTCCAGCCACCAAGAGTCTTAGCATCATCTCTGGCGCTTATTTGGAGCAAAAGCTGATCCCCTTTGATGTTAACATGATCGGGCCCTACAATTCGATAGCCGCAGTTTCATGAAGTGTCAAGTGCTGAAAATCGACCCTTGGAGCCGTGCTAAAACCCCAAATAGCACCCCTTATCATGCGTTCGTTGAGAAACCATTCAAGCAAAAGCCGACTTTCGGTTTGTAGCTGCTGGTTATCGACAAATTTCCGCTGAGTCATCATGTTTTCTGTGTGGACAGCACCTCCTTCATCACCGTGCGCCTGAGAAATCGAAGACACCGTGATGAGCGCCTGCCATTCCTTGGGCGAAGCAAACTAACGGTGCTACCGGTTATCGCACCTTGGCATGTTACTACCACGTAGGACGATACGTTTGTTCTGGCTAGCTGCAGTTTCCGTCGCTGCAGTCTTTTTCTCCGACTTTCTTCGTGATGCTCTCAAGGCCGCGTTCGATTCTGGACTTCGACATACGCGCCGACAGTCCAAGGACCTACCATTGTGCAAACCCTTAGATGGCGCCGAAGATTGGCTGGAGGCAAAGCAGGTGAAGAAGCGACCCACGTTGGAGAAGCATTTGTACAAGCAGGATGGGTTGCTGGAAGTCAACGAACATGGACCTCACCCAATCTATGAGCTCATGTCGCGAGCCGAAGCAGCCTGGCAGGAAAAGCTGGCTCGCTCCAGCAAAACCTTGCCAGACGCTGTACGGGAGTACAGACGCAGGTATCATCGTGCGCCACCTCGTGGATTTGACCTCTGGTACGCTCACCTTCAAATTCGCCTATCTCAGCGCTAACATGCCAACTAGGTGGGAATACGTTGTGAAGCATAATGTTAGGCTTCCGGACGAATACGATAGTATTCATCAAGACTTAGAGCCGTTTTGGGGGATTGAACCACAGGAGCTGTTGGCCACTCAGAAGGTACTAGAGAAAAAGATCGATTCATACACAATCGGGAAGAACGAAACAGGCCGTGTTGGCGTCGTAACTTACGCCTTCGAAGAGGGGAGGTATAAACAGTTGATATGGGGCTCAACCGCCATCATCGAGCTATTGAAGGAAGTGGAAGACAAACTTCCACCTTTTCGGGCTGTGATCTCTCCTCACGATGGCCCTAGCCGAGTGACCGACCACGGGGTCAAAGCGACCACCCTGGAGGCTGCAATTACACGATCCTGTGAGTTCAACGTTACATGCTCGGTTTCTTCAGTTTGCTGATAGTTCCCGTGAAGACGTCAGCAGAAAGGATCTGCCTCAGATCAATGATTTCGGATGGGTAGCTGCATGCCCACCAAGCTCCCCAGCACGTCGCAAGAAACTCAACCTCGACATTCCCCCACCTCTCCCCGAACACAAACGGTTTATCCACGACCACCGCGCTTCCATGGATCCCTGCCAGCACCCAGAACTCTTCCATTACCATGGTCAATTCCTCTCGCACGATTATGGACCCGCACCACAGAAAGAAATGATTCCCGAATTCGCGTACTGCTCGACGATGCTTCATCACGACATCCGCATCCCGACGCCGTATGGCTGGGTTGAAGACGTCGAACCACGGTCTGCTGATCCACCCTGGGACGAGAAGCTCGATGAAAGGCTGCTATGGCGAGGATCGAACACGGGGATATTTCATGCTGAACATATCCGGTGGAAGAATGCGCAGAGAGATTATCTCGTGAGGTTTGCGAATGAGTTGAATGGGACGACGAAGGTGTTGTTGCCAACGAAAAGGGCGAGGGACCAGTTGGATAAGCCGAGGGATTTGAGGAATTCCAGGCTGAAGAGGGCGATGTTGGATATTGCGTTCGCCGGAAACCCGTTGAGCTGTGATGAACCGGTTTGCGAGAGGCTGAAAGCGATGTACCCGTGGAGAGAGTATCAGAAGCAAGAAGAAGCGGGAAATTACAAGTATGTCCTTGACGTGAGTTCCGAGCTCTTTCATTTGATCACTCCGGGACATAGACCTAATCACATTTTTTTACAGGTTGACGGCAACGGCTGGTCAGGTCGGTTCAAGCGGCTCATCACCTCAAACTCTCTCATATTCAAAGCTACGATATATCCTGAATGGTCTGTCATACTATACGCTCTAATCTTAGTTGTCTAACCATGAATCTTCCCTACCAGGTATCTCGACCGCATACAACCATGGTTACACTACGTTCCCGTGCAAATCGATCTCTCGGACCTACACGACACACTCATCTTCTTCCGAGGTGACGGAAACGGAGACGGCGCGCATGAACAGCTCGCGAAGAAGATAGCCGTCGCCGGACGTCGGTGGAGCAAGACGTTCTGGAGGAAGGAGGATCTCGTCGCGTATTTCTTTAGGTGTGTCTGACGTGATACAGAGTTGATGGAAAGCTAACTGGAACCCGACCCGGCGGCACAGGTTGATATTGGAGTACGCTCGGCTGATGAATCTCGATCGTGAAGAGATGTCATACACCGAAACGAATTAAACTCGGGGAAGGGGAGGTGGGAGGTGGATGGAGGAGTGGACTTAAGCTTAGAGCGTAGAACATCCCAGTGCTTTGGGTGGATGGGTTCGGAGACGGAAGATGAGAAGAGGTGGATGATGCAGAATATGCACAAACTTTTGAAGTTTTTTATACCATTTCGTTTGCTTAATACCAAAATAGCTTTCTTTGTGACTGCAGCTAATACTACAGATAATGTGTACTACATAGGCCGAGAAATGAACGAATCTGACGATCTTGTCTGCTATACGGAAAGGCGCATGATAATCATTATGGCTTGATCCCGCATGTCCATCTGACCAATGAGCACATTGGCATTTCAGCGCAGTCCAGCACTTTTGAGGCGCTCAGCGCCCATACCCGCATGACGAGGATATCCCGCTCACATCGTGAACAGGCCTGAAATGGACGATACCAGGAAGCAGACGTCGTTCAGAGTTCAGTCAAAGAAGCCTCTCAGATGAATGTTGCCCCTGGGACAGTGTTGACATCAAGACGTCGGCCAGATGCACTGTTGCGGACATTTAGCGGAGCCTCTCAGGTCCAAGCCAAACTACCTGCTGCGTTCCTTGGATCGCCCATGTCTCGTGCCTTTCAGTGCTCAGAAGTCTCCTAAAAGAGGTAGCTGAGCATCCACGAGCTGTCGAGTTGATGGCACGAGATCTGAAAAAGATCTAATGAGCATATTAGTGGTGATAGTGGGTTTTCAGTTCTGGAGAGCCTGGATCCACGAACGTGTAGAAGGTATCATATGATCATTGGCAGTTCGAACCTAGTACGTGTAAGTCTACTTGGGTGGTGACTACTAGTATGAGCTGAGTTATCAGCGACTCAGGGATGTAGGCCACTACGAATTCCCTGCCGGCGTGAGCGGCAATGGGTGGCGCTGTCAATGTAAAGGAGGAATTTTAGGTGGGCTCTGTTATCTATCTTTGCAGCAATATGGGAATAGAATATCAGGACAAACCACTGGAGTCTGGAGGAACTAGTTCGGGATTCTGGGAGGATATCTGGAGTCGGCATAATTCATGTTAGCCGACGTTCAATTGAGATGGTTATTCCTCCCTCCTCGACGTTTTCGATTGATGCGACGGATCAGCGAGGCTCGCGTACCCGACGAGATTAAAGAAAGAACAAGGATCTGACAATTACAGTACAACGAAAGATGATTGTGAGTTGCGGATACTGGGACAGTACGACGCCCCGACGTTGTAGGGCGATGATTCTGATGGCGAGTCATCCGGCCTAGAAACACGGCCTGGGAGGCTGGGTTAAACCTGGGAAGTTTTCTGAGTGAAAAAACGGCGCTGAAACGCATTATTGCCTCTACCCTAAGGTATCATGTACCGGGGTCGGGTTGAGGACAATAATACTCCAGGCAGATTGTGTAAGGGAAACAGTGATGGAGTGAGACGGTCGGTCCCACATACCGTCATGTTAGCGTATGCCTGAAGCATCAATGCCACCCAGTTTGATATCAGAACGATATTCATGACAACACATGGCATGGCTGGCAGTTCAGGTGGTTGGCAGCAGTTGGTAGGCATGCCTTGGCAAATGGAGCGTATGGAGAGCTTTTTCTGAACCAAAGAAATCTTTGCGGGGACCCTGTGGCAGTTTTTCCAATTCGTGAAGCCGAACCGTAGATCACCTGTGTAGGGGTATAATTTTCATCTGAACCGAGCCGGAAAGGAGTTGAGACAGTCAAAATGGAGATTGTAACCAAACCCGAAGTAACAGGTCAGACTGGTCAGGGGAATGAACCTGAAGTGGCTGGTTCAGTTCTGATCCTTACGCTCACTTGATCTTTCACCACGACGTCCTCGACAGTAACGACGAGGAGGACGTTATAGAC
Organism: Clitopilus passeckerianus; assembly: GCA_944990035.1. Classification (NCBI taxonomy): domain Eukaryota; kingdom Fungi; phylum Basidiomycota; class Agaricomycetes; order Agaricales; family Entolomataceae; genus Clitopilus; species Clitopilus passeckerianus. The sequence goes on from CALYLX010000100.1 coordinate 558,583, forward strand.
GACGACCAAAAGACTTAATAGCTGTTGAACGCAGTTGAAGAACAAAGAGATCCCAATAAAGACGCCACAGCCGACAACAACAATGGAAGCGGGTAACGAATCACCACCAACACGCACAACAACGATATTGGGCAGTTTTCTGCGTGGCCGTCCTCGAAACTCGTCGCAATCGCAAATACCACCAGAAGCTATTCGAGAGCTTTCACCATCGCCACCCCAGCCACCATCGCCAGGCGGATTAGCAAGTCAGCTGAATCGACGGAGTCGCATCAGCGCACCTCCTGTGCAACCTTCATCGTCCCATCAGAACACCACCAGCAATACAGGGCTCGGCCTCACCAATATGCTACGACGACGACGTTCAGGAGGTCAGATAGCTGCAAGCCCAGCCGCACAGACAACAGCACCCACTTTGCCCGCACCGACACTAAGCACAGCAGCCGCCACGGCCAGCACGGGAAATATTCCAGTGCCACAAGCAACGACGCCGCCGCTCAACTTGACAGGCGCGAACTCCAGTCCAAGCAACAGGGTCCATCGTATCCGCCTCGTGCCACATATCGAGGGCAGGAGATCATTGAGGTTCGATGCCATACCACGCGACCTCAAAGAGGGTGATGCACCTATTCGCATTGGGCGCTTCACCGATCGTTCTGGCGTCGGGCTCGCTGCGATAAACGCCATGAGCACCAACAAGCTCGCTTTCAGATCCAAGGTCGTCTCAAGGGCACACGCGGAGATCTGGGTTGAAGCAGGACCCAAGTTTCTCATCAAGGATACCAAATCGTCTAGTGGTACCTTCCTCAACCACACTCGCCTTTCGCCAGCAAACACTGAATCAAGACCCTATCAAATGAAGGATGGCGATATTTTACAACTCGGCGTCGATTATCAAGGTGGAACTGAAGATATCTACAAGTCGGTGAAGATCCGCATTGAGATTGGGCGTGAGTGGCAGGCCGGCCCAAATGCTTTCAAGTAAGCTTTTTCTATTGCTGTCAATTATACACGTCTCTAACGACGATACACCCAGTACTACTGCCATGAAGAACCTCAAGACGCTCATACCAGGGAAACCTGCAGCTGTGAAGGCAGCCACTGCAGCCGCCACTGCAGCCGCTCAGGGAGCGGCAGCAAAATCCCAGATACCCGATTGTTGTATTTGTAGGTTTTCTTTTTCTCAACTCAAAGCTTCCAGGTCATTGAATATTTTCTTTCATTCGTAGGTCTCTTTGGCGTCACCATCCGCCAGGCACTATTTATCGCCCCCTGTTCCCATGCCTTCCACTACAAATGCATCCGGCCCATGCTCGAAACCCACCACCCTGCCTTCAACTGCCCCCTATGCAGAACCTACGCAGACCTCGAAGAGGATGTCGAGGTCGAAGCCTCTGAAGAGGCTGACTGCGACGACGAAGACGACGGAGCGTCCTCAGACGGCCTCGCACCCAGCCTCAGCGGTGCACCTACCGCTCATCCCTTAGCTCAAGGCGGCACCGCATCCTCTCTCCCACGTGTACCTCTCCTTACTGCACCCAGAGAAGACCGTGATAGGGGTGCTGAGACCGAGGTGGAGAATGATGCAGCTCGACCCATGTTGAGGATCACGACCGCGCAGGGGGCCACGCCTGAGCTTCTGGACGAGAGAGGCGAAGGCGATATGGACGTGGATGGGGATGATATGATGTCAGATTTGGCCGCTGCGCCTGCGGCGGATAGTGATGCTGAGGGGATGGTCGATGGGTCTAATCCCATGCACCCGCATCCACCTCTGGATATGGAGAGGGGAGGGAGCGGGAGTGCGAGGACTAGGGATGGACTGAGGGATGATTTCGGCGGGGCTGTTGCGATCGGTATCGGGGAGATGGGCGAGGTCGGGGATGGGGATGGGGAGGTTGACGGAACTGTAGGTGGAAAGAGGAAACGGTGATCGTTCACCGACGGTGCACATGTTCAACCATAAGGACACTTGACTCGAGTCTCTACATGGATCCTGATCTCGTTGCAATCATTTGTGCACCAGCCGTTCTTTTCCTCGTCCACTCTTTTCCTGATACTGTCTTGTTCCATCAATCCCGCTGTTGTCCCTCATTACCTTGGGGCTACCCATCTTGCTTTCTCGCTCCGTACCTATACAGTTATACTATTATTACTGGCTTTCCAACCCACCAAGCGATCTCTACCCCCATCCGCACCCGTCGTTAAGAGCTACTGTACTGTTTAGATTTATTTCATCTTGCTCTTGATACCATCCTTCCTCGTACTTATAACAAGGGAGATACCAGTTTCTCTCTTAACAGCGACATACAAATATCGCATTGTGTCACATAGGATTGTTTCTCTTTCTTTTCTGGATTATTGCCGATATGTGTTTCCAACTATTCCAATACTTTACGAATGAGATTGTTATAATGCGCCGCAGTGGATCTCCACCTCGTTTGATGGGTTGACTATCAGCCCCAGACTTGACACTGACTAGATCTCACCATGTAAGTGAATCAATTACGGGGTTGTTGATACTATAAAATACTACTGGTATACCAGTTGAGTAAAAGGCGATTAAAGCCCAAACATACAGGAGAAATGTCCAGTTTAGTAAGAATTGTAGCTCTGAAAATATCATAGAAACTGTCTCGAAGAAGGTAAATTTCCGTCAAAGGCCCTATTAGCAGCTTCAACCTCCTTGATCTCGCCCTGGAAAGCCTTATTGACCAGATCCATAAAATTCTGGTCTTCCCTCCGTCGGTACGCGAAATCAACTTCGTGTCTCGCCACCTCCTCTCGTACGTGCCCAAGAAGCAAAGTCGTTTCTAGGCCGAGGCGGGCGGCTTCCTCGTGAGTGATCATAGGAGGACGTCTCACGATTTCGTGATATCCATATCTGAGCCATTCAGGAACCTTGTATTCCTTGCCTAGGAGAATCCTGTCGATTGGCGAGAGGTCGAGCCCTTGACTGCCCAGCTTGGCGGTGGCGAGGGTACGTATGTCCCTGAAGTTCCACATTGTGGCAAGCTTTAGAACAGATATCCACTCGTCTTTTGAGAGGCGCACGTCTCCCCCTGCTGGTGGTGTATGACTATGATCATTCTATGTGAGTCAAATGATGACGCTCGTGCCAATTGGCTCTGGAATGTCAGACTTACAGTGGATACATGACCTTCAAGAGGCTCTTGAAGTCAGCTTTGGAAACCCCTTCAAGCCGAAATGGGTTTTGGTCGCTGGTCCCTTCCTGGGTGTTGCCGTCCCCAGGTGGCAACGAGAAGACGGAAGAGAAGATATCCGAATATTTGGCAAAGTAATGTCGTGGAACTCTAAACAGAGTTCCCTCCACCTGTGATACAGTATGGGTTAGGTTACAGCCTGGTACATTGGATGCCAGAGTCAGAGGACATACGAGGAAGATGACATTGGACATATAATAATCAGGATCTCGAGGCCATGTGTCGTTTGCTGTAGCTGTAATGCTGTATCCTGATTGCATAGCGGTTCCACTAGACATGTGATTGTTTCTTTTCAGCCCTTGCTGTTATCCTCCTTTCGTTGAACAACCAATTATGAGCTGTCAAAGACGCGTTTCGCGTCGTCGTCGCGTAAAAAGAGGCAGACGACACGCTAACGTGGCGGTGCAATTAATCTAATCGTGAGGCAAACGGCCGGCGATCAGGATTCGGTATTCGGATTTCGGAAGCTCACTTTGAGCTCTTCCACTGTTCCAGGTCAACTTGACCTTGCCCTTGACTTTCGACCAAGCTTGCAGCAACTGAGAGGAACAACTAAGAGGGCCCCAGGCTGAAGCACAGGGATCTAGTATGCGACCAAGCCACCTAGATTCCATGAACGTCCTTCATATCGGCTAGCAAAAGACTCGAGTCTACACGACTTTGGGCCGAAAGCTGGCCGTAACTCCACGTAAACCCTGCTATTCAGTTGCCTCCAGGTGGAGGCAAGGCTTTTCCATTTAGGAGGGAAATGCGGTGAAATCAGGCACTGCCGGGGTGTTTAACGCGCTCAGGTTGGGTCCGATCGATATCTGATAACAGGAATGCACCCTTCTATTCCATCTGTCAAGGTCATCTGAGCACCGGATGAAGCTGGCTTTAACTTCGTGATAGACTCGATGATCGGGCCCGTGGATGTCACAGAACATTCTTCATGTCAGGTCATGCAATATATACCGGCTCTATGAATTTGGCCTCGTTCCATTTTCGTGCTGCCACTTTGGCCCAAGGTACTGTTGCAGCTTCTTGCTAAATCGCCATACCGTGACTGAACCCATGACTTAGATGTCCAGTATCAGCTTGACGATTCATGGCGCCATCATCGGTGGAGTGTCTGAAGAAGCACCGAAAGGGACAATTGTCATCGATCCACAGGAAGTTTATGATGGAGGGTATACCAATGCCGACGAAATCAGGCTTAGAATTGGAACGGGTGGTTCTGGCCAGTCTGGTCTTATCAAGGCATGGGCAGATGCATTCATCAAGCATTGCGTCGACAAGAAGAAAATGCAGCCTTTCAAGGTAGGCTAATCCTTCCTTTGGGCGGCGTCAGACTTACCCGCTTCTAGGTCGGCTGGTATCTTGGGGATACAACTCAGAGTCTGGCATTCCTTGAGAAAGGAGCGATTGACATTGCAGTCACCTATAACGAAGCTGCTGAACTCCAGTCCCTGGCCTCTAGTGCAGCAAAGCAAAGGGTATACGGTTTTAGGGTAAGCTGATGTCACATCCATCACACGGGCACATTTATATTCTCTTCTAGGACCATTTCATTCTCGTTGGCCCTGGGCCCCGGGACAAGAACCCTGCGGGCCTCGCCAGCGCGGACGACGTTTTAGTTATGTTCAACAAGATCGTAACGCAGGGGAATTTGGATGCAGCCGTAAGTAGGCTGTCTCTCTCGATGACATTAGGCCTAACAAAGATTATCAGACACCGCCCAAAGATCGACCGCCAGTTCGATTCTTGTCCCGGTACGACAAAAGTGCCACGAATATCAAGGAATCCGAACTATTCGTGAAGATTGGCCAGGTATGTGGCAATCTCTGGCATCTTGCCGCCTCGATGGAACTAACATTTCTCCTAGGTTCCTTGGGCATTCGCTTACTCTACTTGGTATCATCAATACCCGCGATTCCCAATCCAAGCTCTAGAGGCAGCTGCTAAGCTCTCTGAGTATACCATTACCGACCGCGGAACATGGCTCTCTACCGCCAAAGAAATCACGAGCCAGCTGGAGATCTACAAAGCTGGGGAGGATTTGTTGCCGACGGATCCATTACTAAACCCGGGCCATATTCTCCTTGGCTCGAAGGCTAATCCAGCAAACACGGTGATATCTCTGGAGTTTATGGATTGGGTCGTTAAGGACGATGGAGGCCAGGGAGTCGTTGAGAAGTTTGAGCACAACGGTGAGATTTTGTATACGAAGGCACCAAAATTGTAGATCATTGGTAAGTTCCGTCCCTCATTGTCACCTTGAATCGTCCCTCATCGATTACATGAAGTCATAGATACAGGTATCATAATTGCCCAGCGCAAGATCCTCCCTGCCTGAAGTTTCATCGCCTCGTCTATTCGGCCGTTTGCATGCAGAGCCCGCCCCTTCCCTCCCGAACTCTGTTACATTCTTTGCCAGGCTTCAACAGCCTATTGGCATAATTTCGAACAAAGCAGCCTGGAAAGGAGGGCTTTAGCTCGATCAAGTGTCCCCAACCCAACTAACGCCCTTACTTGCATGTCATGATCCTTGCACATTGGTTGTTCGCCTGGAGGTCTCAGGACGCCTTAAACTGCGAACTCAGCTTGATACTCACCAAGCGCATTTATTGCCCCATGATGTGGTAATCGTGGTGTGTATGCTGGCCCGGCTCGTCGTGCCAACTCTTTGCTGCGCATACTCCTGCTTCAAGTCGTTCCTTAACGGGTGGTATGTGAACTGTCGGTGAACTGCATCTGTGCTAGGTGGTCTGTCACCTTCAATACCGAGGAACATAGGCTGATACAAGAGCCGTCTGCTCACCCATCCAACGGGCTCATTTTGAAGGGCAGGTGAAAATAGGGATGTCGACACCAAGATACTTCCGCTGTGTTTATGTGGATGTGGATCAGCTGGGATGAGTAAAACCAAACATAGAGCACCAACCCGGACAAGAGCCGTTCCCCGGCTTGGGGACCAACATTCAATCTAGACTGTCGTACCTAACCTCTGGTTCGAAATCTCGTTTCACCCCTATCGCAATAGACCAATTTTAACCTGTTTGGAGATGACGCTAAAATATTGTGGTTGGCTCGGAGACGTACCGCATGATCTCAATATATTCAAAACCGTAATGCCAACTAGGTGGCCAACAAGGGCTATTCTTGTTCCGTTGCCTGAACACTTACATTAATTCACGTGTTGCTGAACAATGGCGATATGAAGGCTTGTCTAATATCTATTTGTTCACCTCGATATGCCGTGGTGGTTGTTCCCTCTCTTCTTGAGTAGACTGAACCCAGTAATATCTTTGCCCCATTTCGGAATTGGTGAATTGCTGGAAGGTATGGAGGAGTGGTGGTGGCGGCGGTGAGGTCGAAGCCTGTCGTTTTATTTCAGCGACGCCAAGGCACACGCTCCCTAGTTGAACAAAAGTGACATAAGAGTAAGCCGAGTCTGCTTCATCCTTGTGTGGAGATACGACGAGGCTTCGTCTCTTACATCTTTTATTATAGCATTGTTGTAACCACGAACCCTGGAATTCCCGCCGGCCAGTGAACTCAATTAAGCACTTTCTTCTTTCGTTGTACATTTCCCCCCTCGTATCTATAATTATATTCATTTTAACCTGGCCTTTTACAAGTAGAATACTCACCTTTAACCTTTACACGCGCATATTTTGAACCTGGATCGCTAGACTACACGTGCTTCATTTGTTTTGACCAGGAAATGTCTGAATTCGGACCCCGGTGCGCGTGTTGTTGGGCCGTGGCCCCCTTGTTTACACAAGCGCAACCAACCTTCAACCGATGTGGTTGGCCACAGTAGCGCGAAGACGCCCGCTGAGGGCCAGGAGGCAGAAGGCATCTTTTTTCACCGTCTAGAAGTATAAGTAAATTTCTGACTCATTTTAAACCAGGCACCGTTGGTCGACCCCGTCACCGTTTCGCTTGAGCGCTGGCTCAGCCTGTCCCTCGGGGATGTAGAAGGTGTGGATATTGTTTTGCAGGTATGTAGATTAGCAATAAGGTTGCGTTCAGTCACTTAACCTGTACAACGTTCGAGAGGGCTCCAACCAATGTCGAGAGGCGTATGAAGAACAGGTCCGCCCCAATAAACCAGTGCCCAGACCGGGTCCTTCAGTATATCTTCAGCCTTTGCCTTCCAACCACGCCTTGGGACACATCTTCGGAGCAAGATTTTGCAAAGCCATCAAGGAGACAAAATGCACCAGTTCTTCTGACAGGCATATGCAACCACTGGAGAAACCTGGCCATTCAGTCAGCAGAACTTTGGGCGAGCCCTACCCTCTACTTCCCATGCTTCGATACCTTCCCAAAAATGTTAGCCCGGTTCGAGCTACTAGCCATGTGGCTAAGAAGGTCCCAAAGGGAACGAAGCCTATCGCTCGACATCTTCGTTAAAGATTACCCCACATCAACCCACTGGCCAGCCATATTCAATTGTATTAAGAAACTGCTTAGCCGGGTGATGCATCGAGTCGTTCGCATGAACCTCGAAACCAACAAAACGGAGCTGCAGAATTTCTTCCTCGCAGGGCCAGCGTTGGTTAACCTCAAAGAGCTTACCCTTGCAAATCCCATGCCAGACTCGGACCTGGTGCGATGCAGAGTTAACCTCAGGAACAACCCCTCGCTCAAATCACTTTCATTATATGCCCGGGATATGTATTGGCTAGACGAACACTACCGGTACCTAACTCAGATTAATCTGAAGGAACTCAGTATCGACCGGTGTCATTCAACAACTTGGCGCCAAATCATGCAAGAATGTCCAAATCTTCAACATGCCTCAGTCATGATTCTGGACGAGAAGAGGGGGCCGCCTGAGGTTTTCCCTTGGGTATTCACTTGGGGTACCCCTTCAAATTTCCAGCCCGAATACTCCTCCGGATACACTCAAGTCATTGATTTAAAATACCTTCAATCTTTACGAATGCGATCATACGGCAAGAACCAACTCTCAACGATTTTCAATGACGTCTACCTCCCCTCTCTGTCTTACCTCGAGATTATCACCTCAATAGAGAAAGAGCGCCTGCAATCTCGATGGACGAATACACGCCATTTTTTCAAGCAGATCAACTCCCTTCGCGGTCTGATATATGTCGGAGCAGCCTGCAATCTCATTGACATGTTGCAATTCATGCCATTGCTCTCATACCTTGATGTCACCATCTCGGAAGATGCTCAGCCCGTGTTGGAGGCTCTTCAAGGAAATCAGGAGCATGCCATGGTCCTTCCGCATCTCAAAATGCTCAGGATCAAATTCGACGACTCAGGCGAAGAGCAGCTCCCTATGTGGTCACATTCCATCGCAGATATAATCAAATCCAGGGCTAGAACCGGTACTCCTCTGAAGAAAGTGGACCTTGTATTGACATCCCTCTCGAGGCAAACCCACGTAGAAACCCTCTTCCGATCCCTTTGCCCAGATGCCCCATTCATTGAACACATCTGTAGTTATGACCCGGAACCTCCGTTTGCATATTTTCCCCAAGAATTCCGTAACATGTTAGATACCGCTTAAGTCAGAGTACAAATTTCGACATATGATACCTATCGCATCCTGGTAACGCGAATAAAGTCTCGAATGAAGTGCCAATACACGTGTCCCATTCTTTGAAATACAAGTTCATCGCCGAGAAAAAACTTCTGCCAATATTGGTGGCGCAAATTCCAAGACTATATTCGCAATTCGGACGCGTGACTACATTGACTCCAGGAGAAACAGGTACTATTCTAGTACTAAGCCGCCGACATCATGCGAAAACAGAAGATCAGATTTGATACCCCTCGAAGATTCCGGCACGAAAAGGATGTAGGAGACTTGGTGACCCCTAGTTTCTGCAGGTGTTGAATAGCCGATGGCTTGGCACTGTGAATTAGCGAGGTAGTTGACTGAAAGACGATGGCGTGATTTTGTAGTTGATCATAGACGAAGCAATTGAACATTGCTTGATTGTGCAACGCTGGTCGGTAGTAACCTGCCTGCAAATTCTTCGCCCGTGGTGTGAAGTCGAATTCCTTCAAAGGAGTCGCCTGTGAGGTGTTTAGAATCCGGTCTTCGATATGAACTCCGTCCGAATCGATGTGAAGGTAGCGCTTGCTCGCGTCATTGTGGTCCGCAGGTGTCTTCCAGTGCTGATTCTTACCACCGATAGGAGTCGACTTCTTCAAAGCATACATTTGCTATTGACCACCCTTGAAAATGACGGAATATACGGTCTCGTTGAGGATGAAACTCGCCGCACCCTTCGTATATTTGATGGAATTGAAAAGTGAAAAGAGGTCGGCCACCGCTTGTTCCGTCTGACCCCCCAGTGCGGCCAAGAGTTTCTTGAGAATTGTTCCCAATGGTATCCGCAAGTCAAAGTCTGAGCGCTGTTCGCCGGGATATAGTACGAGGAGGTCGTGGAACTTATGGTCATCCAATCGGAGCTCGCAGGCTTGGTCAACCAAGTCCCGGAGTTTGTCAAGTGTTAGTGTACTGCAGGTACGATCAATTGATTCCTCCTGGGCGGCGAACTGGATTCCATATGCCTTGCGCGGTGACGGACCACAATGTCGAAAGAATTCAACGAGCTGATGTTCAGTTTGAGGCCGACTCTGGAGGTTCCGACTGTAGGGTGTTAGGTGTCGCTTCGAGCAAATACCAAGACAGCGTACCCCATTAACAGCTCCGACAGGGACCACGGCTGGAGGAAAAATAGACGGAGCCTAGGGATTGCTTTTTTCTGCCACTTTAAACGGTTTGTTGAAGGGTGTGCGGTCTATACGACGAACGTGCCAGCCTCAAACATAACAGGTGGGACAGTTATGAGGTCAAGGGTGGAGTCAACAAGAGCCCATGCTGTGATGTCCCGCCGAAGGTGTGCAACAAACCGGCGGTTATATGGTGCTTCGATTACATATGCCCCTTTACTGTTGAAGTAAAACAACTCGTCTTGGAGAGGTAGAAAGAAAGTCGGCAGCTTTGCGTGAAGGCGGAGGACGAGTAGAAGCCGTAGCCATATCGACCCCCCTAGGTCTGAGTGAGTAGGAGACTTAAAACTTGATGAAAGAGCTACCCACCAATTCCAGGATGGCCCGTAAGAGTGAATCCGGCACTAGGATAAGTGCCACCACGAGCACCAAGGAAGGGTTCCTGAAAACTCCCGATGCATCTGGCCAGGAGCCATCTGAAGTCTCTAGACAGGCGGCTGTGAATAAGCCTTGTAGAGCACTGATATAATCCTCTCGAATCAGCGCCCCATTTTCAGGCAAACCCAGCATTTTAAGTTTCTCAGGTTCTGTCATAATCCAGCATGATTTCGGAACCTCGACCAAATCGTCAGGAATTGTGTCATCTCGTTCGATGTCCCACCATTGACACAATGGCACTCCATCGATGCTCCATCCCCAACGTAGTCCCAAGTTGCTTCCCAAAGCTCTTGGGCTCCCTGGACTACCTCAGATCCAAGGCTGGATGAAGTCGTCGTCGAGCGTAAACCTGTATTCACATTTAGTTCTCAATCGCCCATATGTCAAATCCAAATTGAATGGCATACTGTCACGATTACGGACATATCTGGGACATATTCGAGCTTTTTTTGAGGGGAGGTTCATACGAGAGTTCTGATGAGGCGGTTTAGCCAACGTTTTAGGGACAGATGTAGGCCGTTGATGTAGGTCTCACCATAATTCCGCCGAATTCGCGCTATAACATGTATACAGTCGTCTTTAAGACCTGTCACCCAATGCGCAGATACCTCCCCACCCGGTTGGAGAAGTTCCAAATCGCCAGTGATTTCATCCCAATCAGACCTTGGAAATTCGAGGTTGGCGATAGTCCGAGTTCGTGAAAGCAGAGATATCCTTGACGGGGTTTCCAGAGGCCAAGCTGACTGATGGGGACCTGGTCGAGGTAGAGTGACCGTTTCTTCTTGATCTCGACCTTCAAATCTTCAATGTCTTTCGCATCTCCTTCAACAAGTACCTTGAAGGGAGATCTAAGCGGCTTATTATCGTGATCGACGACGAGACACCAGAGTTCGCGGGTGGTCATAGTGGGGTGTGGTGGCAATTGATACAGCCTGGACGGCCTGGGTTCATGTCATGTCACGCTTTAGGAGTCAGTCAAAGAATCAAAGATTCTGACTCCCGGGAATTTCGAATTTGACCCCTATTTATTTTATCAATGGCCCGTGCGCCCCTACAAGCGTAGACTCTATAACTGTTCTTAGAATAGGAAAAGGTGCACGAAATGACAACCAACATACTGATGAAAGCTATACACGTCAACAACAATAGCTAGCGTGTCAATGGGCAAGATCCCTCAACCTGAGATGGTGTGCTGGCCTCATGATCGCCATGGTTTGGCCGTGGCTCAGGTTGGCGAGTAACTCCAAGCTTGACACCCAGTAGCATGAGCCCGGCAGCGAAAAGCTTTAAATGCCGGGAACGACAGTTGCTTGGGCAGCGTGCACTGGACATGCAACCTGAGGGAAGGTGCGCTCTACGCTGAAGCTTCCATAAGGAGTGCCCGATCGCCAGCTCCATACCGGCCAGACGGGCTGTTCCAGCGTCTTGAGCCTTTGGCTAAAGCCACCACCGAATCCAGTGAGCTGCTGGTAGCCCATGCCGACCTTGAGAGAGTTGCGGCAAAAGGGACATTGGGGAGGAGGTCACCAGTAAGGCAACGGAAGGGCAATATTGCCTGTATGCGGCGTCCGCAGAGGACATGTTTTCTTTCTCGACTCCAAGAGTCGCCCTCCCGAATACATCTTTGTTGTGACTATGAGCTTTTATGAATGACTGCAACAGATGAAAACATACCTTTGGCGACGATAACGCCAGTGCTTTTCGTCCTTGACCAAGTATGATCACAATTCCGCAGGTAGGCATGTTCGCTTCAGGCAGCAAGGAAGCCACAGTTCGGTGTGTATCTCTTGACGGTGCTACTGAAGCCGCAAGAGGTAGGTGTATGTGTATTCTCAGGTTTTGCTGCTCCGTCTCTCGTGGCCTGGCTGTTCGAACACTTCTGTACCGGAAGTGCGGCTTCAGCAATATCTTGCATGGACCTAGAGTTGTACCATCAGCGCATGCTTTATGAAGATTGTAGACGATGTAGGGGTCGAAGCTCGATATACAGTGATGTCAAGCGGGAAGAGGCGATGACAAGGGAAAAGAGTAGTGAAAGGGAAAATGTACCTTGACTTGATCAGGTCGTCCAAATGAATCATGTCTACAGCTGCAAGCATTCTTGAGACGGCACTCGCAGCCCTTTCTGCGCAGAGAGCTTCCTTCGCGTCCTCATCCTCTCAGAGAATGGGTACAAAATGGGCATCTAAGTCTTCAATGGACATTTCTAAGAATATTTCTGCGCCTATAGATCTTCAACATGATGTTCGGTTGTCTCGACGAATTTGTAGGGCATTGCATTTTCCTAGTCCCAGCATTGTAATGGAAAGTGGCATTTGGCCGTGGTACTGGGAGTTCGAATCAAGCTTGAGTTGTTCAGGAGAGGAGGAAGGTTGTTTGTCTTTGTAGATTTCGCAGGGCTCAGCCTCAAGCTTGTCGACCACCACCACGACTGCTAGGCGCAACGCCGCTGTTGTTCTCAACACATAATATTCCTCGCAAAATGCTGGGCGAACGTCTTTCATAGCCTGCAAGCATAACTGGACCTGCGGATGCAGCTGAAAGGCAGGAAATTGCCCGCTCAAAATATTTTGTCCAATCTCGTCCGTCAGTCGGAGGCAAGGCAGTCGGGGACGCCTACGGCATCACCACGGTGCCTATGTGCCATGAGAACCACCATTCACTATCGGACCGAATTATTGGTGCTGAAATGGTGTTGAAATACCGACCGTGACTTCTTGGTGCTAGGTATGCTCCTTCTTCACTCACTTGAACCGTTTCTTAAATGGCAAATCTAGTGCACGTATACACGCATCGATTGGATCTGGGAACGAAGACAAACTCTTTGGCGGTCTCGAGGAATACCCGCTCTTTATTGCTACTCAAGCGGGATTGAATACCGCAGGGGAGGGTTCTGGCCCAGTGGAGACACTCTGATCAGGCTTCCAAACAGCCAGGTCAGTCAAATCTAAAGCATCGTCTTCCAGGGAAGATATGCTTATTTAATGTGCATATAGTCTCGTACGAACGCGTCCGTCCACCGTCGGACACCAGACCGAAGCTACCCCGCAATGGAACCACGAACTCTCCTCTATGCAAGAACGCCTGCACCACGAACTACTCGAAGAGGCTGATGCTCTCTATCCCTCCACTCGCCCCCCTAGCTCGAACATGAAGTGTCTTGCAACAGTGACCACTTCATTACGAAATCTGTCTTCAAGCCATGTTTACCCTGTAGGAACACAACACCTTGGCTCTACATGGTCGTGGCAACAGGCAGCCTCAATTGCCCATTTCTTGTAACTCCAACATGATACGAAGCTGTTGGTAATATTGCCCAGAAGCTCTACCCCAGGCGCGAAAAAGGATACCCCAACCTGGCCATCTATGAGAATGGGCGAACCCCGGCATGTCTCTGCCCGTGGATAGTAATGAGGTTCGTATATGGGTCAGATTTATCTCACAGGAATTTCTGACGAGATATCTCTCCAGGCGTACGACATTACACGGGAAGTCTTTCCTGTTGATGTCTGGTCCACCATGATGCCTCCCGGAATAACGTCCGCTGTAAGCATCCTCGCTCTCTCACTCATTCCCTATCCTAATCCAGCTTTCACCCCAGATCATCTCATAATCTGCCTCCCTCCGAACATCAACCGGGACATACATCCGCCATGCCCTGGCCTAGCACCCTCCGCCAGCGCTCTGGGGCATGTTGCCCTATTTTACCAATCCAACAATTGGGGGTGATTGGATACCAGATTCGTCGGGCGCAAATGTTCTCGAGGAACGGCGGCCCTTTGGTTGCTTGCCTAGATATCGGCTTCATGTACTGGGCCTTTGCGCGCCATGAGGGCAATAGGCATGTAGTCCGGAATACAACGCCCCTCGTCACCGCTATTCACCCCTCAGTGTATGCGTCATGGAAGAATATAATCATGTAACTGAATACAAGCTAGGTCTCTACAAACGGTACTCAAGAATAAACTATAACTGCATATATGGTGCTAGTGAGCGTAGGAGATGTATAGAAGTATATCTTGAAGGTAAATAAATCAACTGTAGCGTTTAGAGACGCGCCAGGCCTTCCCGCCGAGACGACGAGCATGAGTACGAGTAAACACACGAGTGACTCGCCGACGCTTATTTGGCCTCTCCTCCGGGTCCAAATCTTGGGTCATTTGCTCAACGTCCGGAACCTCAGCACCCTCTTCAGCAAACCCCATCTCGTCGAAAACAGCGATGTCGAGTTGTTGATGTTCCTCTTTGGCAAGGTAGGCTGCCCGGTGAAGTGAGGTGGTTCCAGCTTCTTCCTCTGCATTCACATCAGTGATGGTGGAGCTGAGTAGTCGAACGACTCTCTCGTGTCCATGGTCGGCAGCAAGGTGAAGCGGCACCAACTGGCGGCGGTCCCTTACATTGATGTCAACACTGGCAGAGCGGAGAAGTAGTCGAATAACTGCCTCGTGTCCGTTTTGGGCTGCTTGATGAAGTGGAGTCCGTTCCCCAGGTCCCCTTGCATCAACCTCTATTTCCGGAGATTCCAGAAGTAGTCGGACGATGCTCTCGAGCCCCTTGTCGGCTGCAATGAAAAGCAGAGTGCACCCATCTTCAGTTGTTGCGTGAATATCTGCTTTGCCAGAGTTTAGAAGCAGTCGAACGACATTCTCGTCTCCGGTTAGAGCGGCTTGGTGAAGCGGGGTCCATCCATTTTGAATGGTCCTTGCATTGATATCTAAAGATAACAGGTCAGATGAGGTGATTCAAGTCCGACCATAGAAGAGGCCACCTTTATGACCACACATTGGTAGTAAAGCTCGCATGAGAGATAATTGGCCGCTTCGAGATGCAGCATGTAGAACATTTGCTCCAAACTTTGTGGCATTACTGATCATCAACTTGGGCTGCCTGAGCCTACTCATGATTGTCACGGCAAGCGACGTATGGCCCCCAAGACAGGCGTAGAAAAGTGGAGAGCATCCCTGGGCAGAGTTGTCGTTGAGGAACTGGGTGTTTTCATCTAGCAGGGATACTAGGTTATAACGCGCGGCAAAATGGACAGCCCAGCCTAAATCAAAATCCTGGTTCATAGGTGTTCCCGGCAACGGCACACGAGAACGATTACGGAAAAGGACGTTGACTTGGGTGGGTACTTGCCCGTGGCGATTAAGACACGATTGGTGGGTATGATGGCCCAAATTACGACCAGCGTAGTCGAAAAAGGGGTAGTCGCGATATAGGGTTGGTTGGAGTTCCTTACGACTAATGTAACTGTCTTCATCGGCAATTTTGATCTGACTTAGATACATCGCTAGAAGTTCGGCGATGATCGTATGTGGGTCACCGGGTCCTAGGTCTGCCCGAGTTTCGAAGAATTCCTGCGCAGTGTAATCTAGCGAAATAGGCGAGTTAGCTGGGAAACGGAAATTGCCTTTGAAAGCATACGGATTAATTGAACCGTTCCGCTCTCTTTCTCAATTGCCAGCAGACCGAAACACACAGAAATCAATGTTTCCACTGCTGTACGGCGTTCTCGTTGCACAGAGGCGGTGTCAATATCCACCGTTAGTGCTTCAAGTAGCTCGTCTACGCTGAGAGAGCGGGTCGCGTGTGTGAGCAGTAGGATCGCTCGACAGGCTAGAGTCTTCCTTCGTACGCTCTGACTTCGTATTCGCTCGAAAGTTTGCTTGTACCGCTCGTTCAATGTTGCGGGCAGTTGGCTGATGGCTTCTTGGAGACTCTGGGGGTCAATAACGTCACCCATGGCCAAGGCGTCGACCTGCAGAGCAGCTAAGAGAAACCTGAAAGGTCAATATTAGAAGCTTATTTGCTGGAGTCGGATAACTGACACTCACATTCCGTCGCATTTGTTATGAATCTTGTTTACGAGATCAGTTCGAACACTGGGTTCCCGAAGGAACGGCTCCAACTCGAGGTCGCAATCGATCCTGGACGAGATGAACGCAAGAAGATCTTCGTCGGGTGCCCGAATGATGAAGTCAGGCTCCTTGATTTCAGGAAGGCCAGCGAGGGTGCGAGAGGTCATGAAGAGTGGCTGCTGAAGTGAGGCAAGGTCACGGACCAATTCTGGTCGGACGTTGTCATTCAGCTCGTCCAATGCGTCAACCACCAGAAATACGTTGGCCAATCCTTTAACAGCACTTTGTAATGTTTCCAATAGTTCCGACCTTGAAGGTTTCGTGTCAGTCCGGAGGCACCTATCATGGAGTCTTTTGGAGACGAATTTTGCAATCTTCTCAGAACTCTCAACTGCCTGCTTGAGTAGACACGCGAGGATGTCGGCGGTGGATAGCTGATCCTTGTATTGGAAGTAGATATATAGAACGGTGGCATGTTGGTTCTTGATGAGATGATTGATCACAATAGACCTATAAGGGTGTGTTGAGTACTTGGATAGTTGGCAGTTGAATGTATCCGAATTCCTCACGTTAGACACGTCTTCCCTGCCCCAGCTGCAACAACTTTAAATTCCGTCCAATATAACGTGAGATCAGGAACTTACGCATGCCCGCACCCCACAGGGTATTGGTCTTTTTCGAAAGCCAATCCATGAACTTCGTGTGTTTGAAGATCCACGACCCCGTTCCCCTCATCACCTTCTCGAATACGTCCTTGTGCACTTGGTGGCTGTTCGGGCTGTTCAGAGGCGACAACCACTCGGCAAGTACGCGCTGATCTACAGGTGTGCAATTCTTTGAGTCTCGTCTATCAAGCCAGACATCATCAAAATGACTACCTTCGAAAGGATCCGGAGGCGCAATGGCAGCAGGGCCGATGATTACATTGGCGTTGCCCCCAGCTGTAATCGTGTTGGAGGCTAAGGTGGCGGTTGTATTAGAAGCGGGAGGAGCTGGACCCTTCGTGGTCTGGGTGTGGCTACAGCACGCAGACTCGTTGGCGGTAGAGGCTACCATAACTGAATCCATTACATCGCTTGTCGACGGGTTCTTTAGAGAACAGAAGGGGGGAGGACCTAGTCTGCAGGAGAAACTGGGATCTAACACGCTGGCTGTGCCGCTGAGCGCCTGTGGCCCGAGCTGTGTTGACAGGCACAGGTTTTCTCTGGCCATGTCATACCCAATTGAGAGTTGATGCTTGAGGGATGGAGATATATCCAAAGTTTTCTCAAAACACTTTATTTCAGAGCAGAGAACGAGCTAATAACCAAGGAACGGGATGCATAATTTCTCGGAGAGGTTCTGGAGCGCACAGTGTTGTTTCTCTGCGTCATGGTAAAATTCAAATTGAAATGACGCTCGGCGAATGCATGATGCCATCACCGGTGCGCTCCTCTGACACTTTATAAATCTTCCTTCGACAGTAACATTTCCTTACCGCTCTGGCCTTTTCGCTTAGATCAAATGTGGTATCTGTTCTTGATAGTTCATGGGTGAGGATTTCTTGAAGCCGAGTACCGAAAAATGAGTCGAAGGCCGGGTGACCCCTTTATACTTGAGCTTGAGTATGCGACAAGTGCATCACATCGAGAGGCAGTCATATGGGGTGGGGAATTTTGGGGCCCTCTGAGGATGAGAAGAGTTCTTACGTCGCATACTAGAAGGAACCGTGAGCTTCGAAGGACTGGAAGAGAGACTGCCGTTCCAGATAGAACAGAGGAAAGAGGTACACAGTCCCCCGAGGACGACATTTAACGTCCACTGGCAGGTCCCAACTGATATCTGTTCGATACACGTTATTTTCTTCCAGAACCGCCCAATCGCTCACAAATGTCTGTTGGTCTGTGTACAACAAGTGCATCCTCCTCGACCAGCAGCCCATAAAAGGCTGTGAGCGATTCCATGCATGCTCGGTCACTGAGTTTGCGAACCTCGTACGCGTTCTGAAGCATTTGAAAGGGTTGGAGCAGTGACATGCTTGGTAGAAGCCGTGTCTTCATTCGATCCTTGAAAGACTATTTCGTGGTCGGCACATAAGCCCTGCAGTGGGGTAGTTTCAAAGCTCTACGGGCTCAATTTCGCCTAGACTGTTGTTGTCATTAGTGATGTGAGCCTATATCGATCAGCTATGGACCTGGAGCCCTTGCGAATGAAACTTGAAGATGAAATTAGTAGCCTACTGTATATGCGGTCACTACTTCGGTATCATCTCCCGAGATTTCAGTTGCTATCTATGGCACGGAAGTTCAGGAGTAATCGAGCGAGCCTTTCTCTCGTATTCTGAGGTAATCCAGAGTGGCATAGTTCAATTCATTCACGAACAGTATAATGGCGGAATCACCGTCCCTACTTTACAAATCTGTCGCTGATCAAAGTCATACAAGTTTACAGTCTGTACTCAAAACAACTACTCTCGTCTCCTAAGCTGCTGGAGTAAAGATCCAACGTTGCTTCTCGTTGTCAGTTCCTCCCCCGATAGCCACTTCATCACCAGCCGCCGCCTTGTTGACGCCCCAGAACACGGTAGCACCACCATCCTGGATGCTATAATACATTTCGGGACAAACCGAAGTCAGAGGACGAGCAAAGGAAAGTAGAGGAGAGATAATACATGTAGCCGGTATCAGTGGAGCTGATCTTCCAAGTATAGGCTCCAGCTGGGACCACTTTGACCGCATTTCCACCCCAGGAGGCTTGCAAGTTGGTAGCAGAGGTGGGAGAGATGTATTGAGTATTAGCATTGTAATTGGTAAGAGTCCACTAGAAGACGTCGTGAGCTTCTAATTATGTTCATTATTTATCGATGTTGGAACTTACGGTCTGATTGGACGCGTTGGCAAACGGGGAAACGGTTGCTGTATTGCCTTGACCGTTGAAAGTAATCGCGAGCTTGTCTCCAGCGGGAGAAAGTACACGGTTGACGATGTAGTACTTCCCGGCGGTGGGACCAGCTGGAGGTAAAACGTAATTAGATATCAGCGATGGAAGACCCAATGGCTTTTACTCACCAGCAGCAACAGCTGTAACGGTGGTAGCAACGGCGCTGAGACCGAGGAGAAGAGAAGAGGTAGTGAAGAATTTCATTGCTAAGGATTTGTCGAAGCTGGGTGATGGAGAATGAACGCAGAGTCTGGCCACCTTTTATAGACGAATAGACAGGCATTTGAGATAGGGCAAGTGCATCACATGTGTGGGCAGTGAACAAATATGAGGAACGTGTGTCGCGCGTTTCGAGAATGAGAGCAGTTCTAACGTCGCAAACTAGTAGAGATTGGGAAGTTTGAAGGACCCGTGGAGGGACTGCCGTTATCGAAAGAGCAGGAGGGGACATGTACAGTCCCACGAGGTCAACGTCAAACGTCCATTGGTTTGTGTAAAATGAGGTCTATTCGCGTCAGGTCGACAGGCTGGGGAATTCCAAGCAAGTCAATTTATGTAAGTCTCGTCACTTGAGACGCTAGATGTCCATAGAATCGACAGCACTTCACTGAAATCGGTCCAGCCTGCGGACCCCGTGTGCCTTCTGATGGATCGCCTAGCGCTGTAACTGTTGATGTACTCGTATACGTCCTGCAATTCGCCTACTCTGATCGGTTTTCACACATCCTGTCAATGATATTTTCCCCACAATCAGTTCAGGAATCCTTTCATAGTTCAGATTTGCAGAACGAGTTTACTCACCATATGAGAGATTATTGGGGTCAGGCAGCGAGTATCCTCCACGGAAGAGCCTGGGGAATTCGTGGCCCGGCTTGAAAGCTGCAGTGATCGATATGTAGATGTACCGCAAAGATCTGCCCTCGCTGCCCGCCTAAAGGTTTGAGCTATCATCCGACTGACATTCAATGACTGAGTCAATCAAGACCACGAGTTCTATTGTGTCCCAGCTCAATGCGAATAGAAAAGCAGCATTACAGCACACAGAGCCGGTGTCAAGACCGAGAAGCTGAAAGCGGCAACCGAAGGCTGGATCTGGTCGATGATACGCCAGCGGAGAAAGAGTGTAGTAGGTATAGAGGAAGGGAAGGATGCTCGTTCCAGAGCTTTTCGTTCCGTCTCTTCAAGCGGGAACTCGAACCAGCGACCAACCCTGCAATACATTCCTCGTGGTGGTGACGAAAGACCGAGAGCGTTACGGAAGTTACGAGCAAAATCTGAACCGGGGGAATATGGCCTGTTCGTGATTTGTACTGGCGTACGAGCGGTTGTGTGATCACGGAACGCAAACACATATTCACGCAATTACAGGTTTAAACAGTCCAAATCAGGGATAATAGAATAACGGGATGGGGCGGAGAAGGTGAAGGCGAAGGCTATTTGAAGAATAGAACGGTGGTGGATAGACGATGCAGATCTACGAGCTCCTTGTTCTGCCAGTGATTCGTTCCTTCATTGTCTAACCTCGTGCTGGATTGAATCGACACTATTTATTATGCGTGTCGATGGGATGGCGGAGACGTGTAGGGCTGACTCGGACTGACGGAGACGAAAATTGATCTGGCCTTAGTTAGCCAATCAACGCACTCCATTCCATCACTGGCCCGTGCGTACCCTCGGCCATATATAACCTTTCCGTCGACATTTCCGTCTCCTTACCACTCTGGCCTTTTGGCTTAGATCAAGTGTAGTATCTGTTCTTAATAGTTTAACCACTATTATGGAGGCACCGCCTCCATTATTGGTTATCTAATTTTTGCCGCCCCTGCTCCTCTGTGCTCTGCTTGCAACATGGAGGACACGATGACCTTGCTATTGCACCATCGGCTTGTGTCGTCGGGGGATTTCCCCAATCTCTTCTTTCTTTTTCCTGTTCATCTGGAGCTGGTCAGTTTGACCAGTGCTCTTGAAAGCAGGAAATGGAAATGGAAGTGATTTTTTTATTGGAATTCTTACAACTCTTTGTGCTATGTTCGATCGCTACTTGTTATTGGGAGGTTACTGCTTGGAATCTGTCTGTTTGCCCCGCTCAGATTCATCGATATGTCCAATTTGGATTTTCAGCTTGCTTTGTGGCTGCATCGCGCACATTGACCAATGCAATTTTGGATTCTTGTCAGCCGCAAAACCAGTCAATCCCTTCTTCGAGGACACTTGGAGCAGCAACAGGAATCGAGAATACGTGTGAAGTATATTCACAAGATAAAAACAATAATGATACAACCTACTACGCTGAAGGTAGGTACAGATACATATAAACTACAACATATCGATAGCATTACGATATAAAACTAGCGTAACACGTTGAACGAACAAAATAAACAATGCAGGAAAACAGAAGTCCTATCAAACTTAATCGCCACGACCAGTCGATTCCGGTGGAGGTTTAGTTAACCGCCCTCCTCGAGTACCCCTTCGAACAACTTTCGCAGGCTGCTTCTGCTTCTCCGCCTGCTCATCCTCAACCTCAAAGACGACTCCTGGACGTCGTCTGCGCTTGCCTCGGTCTTGATGGGCGGCCTCCTCCTTGTTCCGCCATTCCATGGTCGCAAGAACGGGATCCCGTAGTGGAGGCGAAGGACGGCCTGCAGTAGAGCTGCGTATGGATTCGGCGCCACTCATGATCATGCTCACCTGAAGCGCAATATATCAGTACAGGCGACGGCAGGAAACCGCAAATGAGAGACTTACAGTATTGCCATCTGCAGCATCCATCGAGGCTTGAGAAACGGTCCGATACCTCTTTGCAGTTACCCTAAACGGCGCATGCCTCTTGCTCAGCGGCTTCCCATTCCCGTGGACCGGAATCGGTGCAACGATGTCCACCTCCTTCTTTTCCTCAGTTCTCGATATTACGGTAGCGATCGGAACGAGTGGCGGCATAGTGGCAGGTGCGCTTTCAACTAGTCGAAGGCGATGGAGGGACTCGGGCAGTGACTCATTGGAGTCCGTCATAGGTTTATCAGGGGTGATAATTGGGTGCTGCGAGGATTCGCGTGGGCGGAAAAGCCCAAATAGTCCCTTTTTCTTCGTCGTTTCCCTGTCCTTCGTCCTCACCCTCTCTCGCCTTGCTCCGTCTGGGGTAAGCTGAACAGTGACCGTTTGACCAGCATTGGTTACCCGATGGGGACCTTGATCAGAGACGCCTCGGAGAGGTTTGACCCTTCTTGTAGTGGGCTCAGTAGGCTGGGGTGGTTCCGGTTTGGTGTCCAGAGATGGATCGGAATGCTGGCGTAACCGAGTCGGTGGCGAACGTTCGACTTTGCTCTTGGTAGCAGGAGCTGGAGGCTCTGCATTGAGATCCGGTGCGACACGTGGGTGGGATGCAGGGTAAGGTGTCCCGCTGGCCTTTCGATCTGCAGTTGGTCCTGTCGATGCTGTTTGGGTACTTCGGACGGGAGGAATCGAAAGGGGAGTTGGTGATAGGGCGGAAGGCGCAACTTCCTCTTGAGAACGAGATGTTAGACCTTGATTGGTTGTGGATGAAGGAACGGCCTGGGGAGCCGTCCTTGGTACATTAGGGGCCGGCTTTTCGGGAAGACGAGGATGGGAACTGGGGTTCGGAATGGCTGAGGTTTGGACATCTTGAGCGCGGGAAGGAGGAGGATTGGGTGGTCTCGAAGAAACTGCAAGTGCGGGAGTGGGCACTGGGGCTAATGGCGTTCTTTCGGGATCTTGAGCTCGGGCAGGAATGGGGTGTGGTTGTCTGGAGGACGTAAGGGGGACCTGAGCCGGAATATAGGCGACTCGCTCCTGTGCGGATGCAATAGTTGTGGGATGTGCCAAGGATGGAGTGTGCGAATGAGGATTAGGTGGCCGAGTAGCAAAACTTGAAGACACAGGTTGGGAATGCTCGGGGTCGAGTTGGACAGCGGCTTTGGGTGTTTTGGCGGTATATGAGGCGAAGGGCCCTGTCTTGGATATTGTTTCGATACTCGGAGGTGCAGTAGCTGATAATAATGATACAGGCTGGGTATTGCTGGGTATTGGATGAGAGCGAGATTCTGGATATTCACTCAATAAATTAGGGTTCCGTGAGGTCGTGTCGGGTCGTGAAGGCTGATCACTAGTCTTTGACGAGGTAGTTGTGGCATTAGATGTAGCCATGGTTGTCGGCGAGGTAGTAGCGGTGTTGGAGAAATGGACAGTGGGCTGCGAAGAATTTTGAGCTGTCCAAGTGTCTTGCAAGGACGAAGGTTTGAAGGAAGCTGGATGAACTATCGTGTCTTGAGACCCATTACGGTTGGCCAGGGGTGATCCCTTCGTAGTCGGGGCGATCGGTGTTGGTTTCTGGTGGGGAGAAGATTTGGAGCCGGGAGCATCGACGAGTGTATCCTGCGAGTTTTGCCGACTGTGGGAGGTATGTTTGGCACGGGTGACTGCTGGTTGCTGAGGAAGCGAATTAGAAAGGGGAGGTGGTTGCTGGGTGCGAGACGATTCAGGATGATGAGAGGAGGTCTGGTAAGAGGGGATGGTGGGGATAGGCATGGGTAGAGATGGTTTAACCCAGGTAGACGCTGGTGCTGCGTCCCTCGCCGAAACTGTCCGTTCTCCAGCGGGTTCAGTACGGGGAACACGTTCCTTACTTCCTCGAGCACTTGCTTCGTGATGGGTGGGATATACGGAAGGGCGGGATGCTGAAGAGTTCTGCACAACGTTTTCTGGGACTTGAAGTGGTAAGGATGAAATTTCAGGTACAGCATGTTCAATATCTCCATTTCTTGTAGGACCACGCGTCGGTAGGGTATTACTTGCGTTTACATCACGCGAAGGTGCATGTGAAGGTTCAGCGGACAATGGTTGCTGTTCCGTGATAATTTGCTGACTGTCCTTAGATCCCGTCACACGCGCCAGAAGCTGAGCAATCTAGAAAACGCTGTTAATTGACGAACCAAAAAGGATCATAAGAACGCACCAAGGATGTATCCCCATTGTTTGCCGATGGCTGGCGTGACCGAGATCCTTGAGTCTGGGGTGGTTCATTGGACATATATCCGTCAACCGATGGGCGTTGAAGTAGCGGATTGATGAGCGGCTCCGAAGCAGAGGGGCGACTCGTATGGGAAAGCGTAGGCACGCTGAACGACGAACTGGACTGTGTCACAGTCGGGCCAGTCCGCGACGACGCCTCCACGGTGGTGCTACTATAACTGATAGAGGTAGGGAGCGTAGGCCGTTCGGGTTCGGGGGGAGCCAGTGTTGGTGGGCGAGCAATAGTATTGCCATAGTACATCGCAGGGGAGGACACGTACGTTGCGGCAGCTGGGCGTTCACCGTGGAACTTGTCGTAATCTTCGTAATGAGCTGTTCCCGCCGATGTGTTGGGTTTCAGGGACGGCTTTGTAGTGGAAGGGGCCGAACGTTGAACATCCCGAGTGTGAGGGGCAACAGGTTCGAAGTAGGACTTGCCCGGAACCAACTCTGGTTGGCCTGGGGTGGGAACCAGGGAAGTATTACGACTTCTTGAATGGATGAAAGGAGGCTCTCCGACATCAATGAGGGCAGCGAGCCTTAGGGCATCCTCCGTTCGTATTTGCTCGTGGTTAGAGTTGGTTGATGCAGAGGGATGATTCAGAGCAAGCATCACCCTCTCATTGTTTTGAGCAGATGGAAGGGAGGTAGAAGCGCGGTAAGGGCTTCTTGGTACAATGAATTCTACGCACATGTATCAGCTAAATGAAACAATGATTCATGGAAACATAAAAGAGGCATACCTGGTCCATCTCCCAAAGGTGCTGTTATGGGCGCACTGACGATAGGCCCCTTTCCTAGGATGGTGGGCTGTGGAAACGGGATTGTATTAGTATCCTGGGATGATGTTCGTTGATGTATGTTGGACGGAGGTTCTGGAAGTTGTTCTTGAGAATGACGTGCTATTGCCACTGCCGGATCTTCGTCGAAGCTTGGTTCATGAGCCACCATGATGGAATGATTTGACGACTTGCGCTGTACGAATACATCAGGCATGTGAGGATCCTAAAGGAGGTAAAATAACTTACTGAGCGGTCTCCTCTTCCGGGAACCAGGAGTGAAGCCAGTTTGGCACTAGCCTCAACTGCCGCCGAGAAGCCTTCCTGGAGCCTACTGCTGGTTCGACGCTTTGGGAACCGATTCATTAAGTTGTGTTCCGTGATGCTTCATAGGCTACTAAATACCTTATGACGTTTAGCAGTTTCTGGATCTTGATCGGTGTCAGTGGATGACACCTGGGCCTCTTCCGTTGCATTGCGCGGATTCCGGAAGAGACCACGAAGAGAACCCTAAAACCAATCAACGAGGGCTCTGGTGATTCATTTGCGATACGCACCTTGCCCCATGTTCCAGATGGCGGTTCCTGCTCGCTGCCCGACTCCTGCCCTGTTTTGTCTTGTCCAAAACTAACTTTGCGACGATGGCGACGGTCCTTCTTGGCTTTAACGGTAGAGGTAGCTGATACCGGTTCCACAGCAGATTGTGGAGGATCTGGCAACGGAACCTCATGTTCATGGGTGTCCTGTTGCTGAGGTCCAGGTCGTCCATCATGGCTTGATCTACCGGGCATCCAAATGTCTGGAAGAGCCTTGTGCTTGGATGCTGATCGGGCTTTGATGGTCGAATTGGCCACGGTATCTTCATCATCATTAGCAGGGCCAGAGAACTCTGCTTGTCCTGTTGCTGAAGGAGGCCGGAGTGCAGAATCCTCCTTCTCCCGCTCCTTCTCCCGTTTCTTAGCTTGAGCCTTTTCTTTCTTCGTCTCCTTCTTTCCCTTCTTCCCCTTTACTTGCTTCTGCTCCTCCATGGCACGTTGAGCCTCTCGCTCACGTTCTTCGCGCTTTTGATCTAATTGCAATTGACGCTCCTTCTCCAATTCTCTCTCCCTTTCAAACTTCTGCTTCTCCCTTTCTTGATGCATTAACCTCTCCCTGTCCGACTCCCTCTCCTTCTCCCAATTACCGCCATGCTCGCCTCGCGACTCTGAAACAAAAATTCGTCCTGATGAATGAGGATCGCCATGTGAGAGCATGTTGGTCTGTGGTTCGACAGCCTGTATCACGTCCTGAGAAAGTATTGAAGGAGGATGAAGGGGTAGCACTGGCACAGCTGCAGTGCTGGCGTGACGCTCATGTGGGGGATGCTGATGTAGGTTATACTCGTGTTGCTGGGTGAAGTGCTGTGGGCGAGAGGGGGAGTTTCGGACGGGTCCAGGTGTTGCAAGATCAGACGACGGCTGTTGCCTCAAGTGATCCAACGGGTTTGAACCATCGCGTATGGATTCTTTGGAAGGTTGACGCTGAAAGGAAAGCAGGTCACGAACTTGAAATCAAGGATAGGATTCATGAAGCCTTACATGCTGCGAGAATTCAACTGGGGGAACCAAAAACCCTGAGGTGTTGGGGTTGACCACAAGAGAGTCTTTTGAAAGTTTCCGTTGCTGCGAAAGAATATCAGGAAGACCAAAAAACAAAAAAAATTGCGAAACCAATGACTTACGAAATAAGGCAAATTCGAGTCCGTATGTGTCATCAGTGCTGCAAGCCTAGCAGCTGCACTTGGTATTGCTGCAGCTTCATGATCAGGCGACACGAAAGGTTGGTAGGAAGCTTGGGGTGCGTTCGGATTTTCAGGCAACTTGCTGGCCCTTCGCTGGGAACAGAACGCTCGGTAAATATGTCATTAAGATGGCGCGATTGACAAACCTTGTCTTTTGCTCCATTAGGTTCTCTTTCAGAATCAACGAAAGTAATATCTTGTTCAGGAGGATGAATTTGTGCAATGGATTCCTGCGTCCTAGCAGGTGCTAATGTCGGAGGGCCATGAGATTGAGTAAGATTGTTGCTTGTGGCAGAGGTGGCCTGAAGCTGAGTGCTGGGAGTAGGAACAACCGATTGTCGAGAGGTTTTGTCCTTGTAACGCCCTGATCCTGTTTTTTCGACAACGGGAAAACTTGAATTCAGGTGCTGACTATCTCGTTTCCTATTCTTCGGCGAGTTGCCAGAGAGCCCCCGGTCACGATTAGAATCACCGAGTACACGAAGAGGGGGAGAATCTTGAGGGACATGAGATGCTAGGTGTTGAGAGTGGGGTTGGTGAAGAGGCGCTATGGATGAGGGGGCGGTGGAGGAGGCCTGTCGCTGACTTGTATGAGTCTCGGCCGTAAGAGGTGCCATAGCATGAGTGGACGTAGAGTTCGATTGAACATGAGGGTGCCCGTTCTTGACCGGGACGGGAGGACCCCAGAGCATATCGTTTGAGCCCTAGAAACGATATTCATTATACGATCCATAATACGCAAAAGAACTAGCGAACCTTCGTATTAGCAGTCAACCTCTCCTTCTCTTTTCTTGTCCATTCTTCTGCCAGTATACGCTGCCTTTCACTTTCGTCCGCCTCAGCTTGGAGACGCCGTTGACGTTCTCTATCTTCGGCTTCAGTCCGAGTCTGCGTCTCAGCTCGCAATCGCTGTTGCTCCCTTTCTTCTGATTCTGCTTGAAGCCTTCGTTGACGTTCTTCGGCGGCTTGTCGCGCCCTCTCCCTCTCCCTGACTTCAGCCTCTTCCTGGAGGCGTCGCTGTCGATCTTCGGCTTCCGCTTTGGCGATAGCTGCTTGTCGCTGCTGCTCGAGGAAGATCAGCCGATGGCGTTCCTTTTCTTCAGCCTCAGCTTGGAGACGACGTTGGCGGTCCCTCTCCTCAGCTTCAGCTTGATGACGGCGTTGGCGCTCTCTTTCCTCAGCTTCAGCCTGCTGGCGGCGCTGGCGTTCCCTCTCTTCGAGGTCGGCTTGATGACGGCGCTGGCGTTCTCGTTCTTCAGCTTCGGCTTGATGACGACGTTGACGTTCTCGTTCTTCAGCTTCAGCCTGACGTCGGTGTTGCCTTTCCTTCTCCTCAGCTTCGGCTTGTAGACGGCGGTGGTATTCCCTTTCTTGTGCTTCAGCAGCGGCTTTCATCTGATATTGGCGTTGACGCTCTTGTTCCTCAGCTTCGGCCTGCATACGACGTTGATAATCTTCAGCAACCTTCCTCTCGTGCTCCAGAACAGCCAACCGATGACGTTCACGTTCCTCTGCCTCCGCACGAGCCTGAGCTTGACGGTGCCGTTCTTTTTCTTCAGCTTCAGCTTTGGCTTGAGCCTCGGCTTGCAAACGTCTCTGCCTCTCCTCTGTTTCAGCCCTAGCCTGAGCTTCCGCCTGTATGCGCCTTTGCCTCTCCCTTTCCTCGGCTTCCTCCTGTCGTCGCTTCTGCCGTGCCTCCGCTTCAGCTTTAGCAAGAGCAGCAGCTTGGCGTTCACGTTCCTTTTCTTCAGCTTCCGCCTGAGCTTGCAGACGACGCTGCCTCTCCCTTTCTTGCCTCTCCCTCTCTTGTGCCTCCGCATGTGCCCTCGCAGCAGCCTCCACTTGGAATCTTCTCTGTTTTTCCTCAGCTTCGGCTTGTGCGGCTGCAGCTTGGCGCTGCTGCTCTAGGAACGCATGTCGGTGACGTTCCTTCGCGTCAACTTCAGCTTGGAGTTGTCGTTGTCGTTCTTGCTCTCTGGCGTGTGCTGCCTGTGCTTCAGCTTCCGCTCGTGCTCGAGCCTCAGCTTCGGCCTGCGCTCGGGCTTGAGCTTCCAGTTGTAAACGGCCATGTTCCTCGGCCTCTCTAGCCTGTGTAGCAGCTTCGGCTTGCATCCTCCTATGTCTTTCTTCTGCTTCCGCCTGCAACCTCCGCTGCCTCTCCTCTGCCTCCGCCCTGGCTGCCCGCCGTTCCTGCTCGACGAGGGCCAGCCTCTGACGTTCGCGTTCCTCGGCCTCAGCCTGTTCAAGTCTTCGCTGCCGTTCCCGTTCATCAGCTTCTGCACGTGCCCGGGCTTCTGTCTGAGCACGCCTCTGCTTCTCCCTCTCCTCCGCCTCAGCTTGTGCTCTCGAAGCCGCTTGTGCTTCCAACTGAGCTCGATAGTCAGCTTCGGCCTGAATACGTCTCCTTCTCTCCCTCTCTTCAGTCTCGATCCTAATCCTCTCCTGCTTGATCCTCTCCCTTTCTTCCCTTCTCCTTTCATCCTCTCTCTCCCTCTCCTGCCTCTCCCGTTCGCGTTCCCTCTTCTTCTCCTCATCCCGCCGTTTCTCCTCCTCCCTCTCCCTACGACGCTCTTCACGACGACGAACAGCAGTAGCCTCGTCCTCTGCGTCCGTATGTGCGCCTCGTTCCCGGTCTTTGTCTCCCCTCTCCCTCTCCCGTCTCCTTTCTTCTCTTTCCCTCTCCTTTCTCCGCCTATATGCGTCCTCAGTATCGGTCTCCCTCTCCCGATCCCTTATTGACCTTTCCCTATCTCTCCGCCGTTCCTCCCTTCGTCTGTCATCCTCAGCATCAGTCTTGTCTTCCCTGTCCCTATCCCGCCGCCGTTCCTCCCGCCTCCGTTCATCTTCAACATCAGTCTTATAACCACCTCGATCTCTATCCCTTCTCCGCCTATCGTCCTCAGCATCAGTCTTCTCCCCTCTATCCCTCTCTCTATCACGATTTCTCCTCCTCTCCTCCCTCCGCTCATCTTCGGCATCCGTACGATCGCCTCTATCCCGCTCCCTCTCCTTATCCCTGCGTCGAGTACTGGACGCAGCAACGGCAACACCAGCAGGTACGGCATCCCTCTCCCTGACACTCCGCGTGCTCCTAGCAACAGCAATCCCTTGGGGTGGGATAACATACGACGACGAAGGTCCGTATGCCTGGGGATCATATGATCCTTGCTGTTGCTGTTTATACGAAGTAGAAGGCTGATCACGTTCCCGTTCGAGATGTCGTGTTGACCTAGCAGTACCAGCAACACCAGGAATGGGGATAGGCGCAGATGGAGGAGGACCAGGACGACCGTCCCTCTGATCATCGACAGCAGTAGCAGCGTGCTGAGGCCAAACCACACGCTCGTTGGAGGATTGAGGACTAGGGTCATACTCCTTCTCCAAGTCACGATGACGACTAGATCGAGCCTTTCCAGGGATAGTCATATTCTGGTATGGATTACCGTAGGATGTAGAGGGAGGGTTTTGAGAGGATGCAGCGTAGCCATCGATACCATTTGCGTAGCCTTCGAATAGGCTAGGGTAGGCGTTGGCGCTAGTGGGAGGTGCCCGTGAGCTACTGGCAGGTGGCGGAGCTTGTGCAGCACCAGCAGCTGAAGTACTAGGAGCACCATACGATGTAGAAGGGGCGGTTCCGCCAGCAGCATAATATGCTGCCCAAGCCTGAGATTGGGACTGGCTCTGGCTCACAGACGGCGTCACACCATGTGCAGCTCGAGAGGGCGGTCTTGCGATCTGCTGTGGTTGGGTAGAAGGTGGCCTTTCAGGGGGTAGCTGTGCGTGGCTGGAGTAGTGGTGAAGGGATGGTTGAACCGAGGGGGCTCTTGCAGGCGGTACTGTTGGATAATCTCGATGAGATGATATTGACGGCGCTACCGACTGAGCCCTCGCAATTCCTGCAACAGCTGTCGTTGGCTGCTCATAACTTGAGTAATAGCCATTCTTGCTATAATAATAAGAGCTAGCTGCGGGCGGCGGATGATGGTCGCGGGATTTGGTCGGTTTTGCGGTCTTCCTGGATGATGATGGTGGGTGGTGTTGAGAGTCGGTATAATAAGCCGAATGAGGGTCGTAAATTCGTGATTCTCTTCTCGCAGAAGCTGTAGCCGTAGACGTCGTCGTTGTTGGTGGCCTTTGAGTACGGCTACTCATAGCCAATCGGGAAGTTTATGCGTCCGTAGCTTCTGTCCTCGTTCTTGCCCAAACCCTAAGCCTTCCTTCGGCGTCTTTAGATGTGCTTGCTGTTCTTGGAATGGTACGGTCCCGTGTCGACGGTATAAAGGCAGTTAAAGCGAAAGGAAGTGGGGAGGATGGCCTCAAACAAGGCGTTGTGGACATGAGGCTCCTCCCTTCACCTTACCAAGTTGTGTTAATTGGGTTTGGCCCTGGACTATCACAACGCTCAAACAAAACGCGGCAGCACTGCCACTATATGGGCGGCAATCTTGAGGGAATAGACGTCGAATAAGGTCTGGAAGGCGACGTTGACGATCCATATTCATTGGAAATAAAGCATCTAGACAATACTACAATGTACATAGGGAATAAAATGAAATGTAAGTCGACCAGCGAGCAGGACAACACCTCCAACATGCTTGAAGCCAAGCGCCAGTTTCGCCTAGAAACCCATCCGAAGACAAGCCTCGTTCCTCGCCAGCCAACTTTTTTTCCACCGAGAGCGCCCAAGAAAACCCTGACCACCCTGGTGAGCTGCGCTTCAAAAAACTTGAAGCGGGAGCGAATTGGGTTCGTTCTGACACGGTTATGACTCATTACTTCGATAGTAAACAGCTTTGAAAGGCTGTATTGTAGAGAACCGCCAATAATGGGTCGTCTCTGCCATCGAGTGATCTAAGGATCGTGTCGTGAAGAAAGAAAAAAGGAGGACACGCGTAGAAAGCATGCTACCCAGCGTGTGGGAATATCTTGCGTAATTTTGAGCTTCCTCCGCGTTTGGCAGAAACGACGATCACAGCACCTTGTAGCCGGCCGTGATGTTGTTCTTTTCAAGCAACAAGTTCATGATCGAATTCACTCTGGCATCGTGTACAGCAAATAAACGATCTATACCCTAAAACCTACAATCCATGTTCATGAGGATTCCTTGGGCAACTTGAAAGCTAAAGCCAATCCACAGAGGGACATGGCCGATATCACGAAGTATGCCAAGTTTCCTCCAGCTACCTTATGCTCTATCGAGTAGGCAAACAACGATGATGCAGCTGAAGGCGCTATCGAGCGAGTAACATTACTAACAGCCTGAGCAAGGCCATTCGTAGCGCCCAGTGCAGAGCGCCGAGGAGCGCTGTTCACAATAAGCACATTGATCGAGCCTAAGTCAACCCAATTAGCATCCTATCCTTCATTCTAGGGTAATAGGTCTTACCATAGGCCATGCCATT
This sequence comes from Clitopilus passeckerianus, assembly GCA_944990035.1. Classification (NCBI taxonomy): domain Eukaryota; kingdom Fungi; phylum Basidiomycota; class Agaricomycetes; order Agaricales; family Entolomataceae; genus Clitopilus; species Clitopilus passeckerianus. The sequence continues at coordinate 590,710 of CALYLX010000100.1, forward strand.
CGTGAGTCTAGACGTCAACTGCAACACAATCACAGTCCAAACCCACCCATCCACCCTCCCCGCCCTTTTCGCAAACACGTTCAAGAATGGATACAGAGCAATCGTCACAAAATAACACGCATGCCCAATAATCTGCATCTTTCTCGGTCCAAACTTCCTCACCAAGCTCCCCAACAGCGTAACCTGCAGCACGAAATTCACAGCACCCCACACGGCCAAGATAGTTCCAATCTGGTACGCTTCCATCCCAAGGCCGCCGTTGGCGATGGAGGTTGAATAGACGAGGGGTAGAAGGACTTGTTGTGAGAGGTCGCTGAAGGCTTGGAATACGTAGACGATGAGAGGGAGGAGGACTTGGGGTATCATGAGCTCCCCGATGGTAGCTGGCATGTCGTCCTCGTTGGCTTTCGTGGTTTCACCATTGGCTGAAGGCGAGGTATGTGTGGACCCATAAGCAGGAGCAACGGATTCCCCAAGGAGGGCAGTCTCAGAATCTGCATTGTCTCCAGAAATTATGCGTTTCTTCGCTTTTGCTCGTGATGAGAGAGATGGTAGAGTCTAAAGGAACAGTTTAACTTGACTTTGTCCAAACGATGATTGTATCCCTCACATCTCGCAAGCCAACGAACGCCAAAATTACAGCGACGAGCGGAAATGCACCAGCTGCCGCGCACGGGAGGAAGTAGGGGTATTTGCGGAAGAAGGCAAGCCGTCCGAATGAACCTGGCCATCGTTTCGCAGGTTCGGCGAGCAAGCCTCCTATTGAAGGCCTGAAGGAGTTTTGTCAGCTGGAGAGAAGGCAAACATAAGCGTCCACGCTTACCCAACGCTACTGCCTAACATCCACATGAGCGGCATGATGGCAAATGCGTCTGCGATATTTGTTTCGTCGGTTAGCTATAGACGGTGTTTAGCACGGAGACGTATGTATGATCAAAACCAAGTACCTCTGCCAGCACGGTTTTGGAAACACCTATATTGCCATTGAAGACACCCTGAAATGCTCGGAGCACTATGAGAAGCGGAAACATTTTGGAGAGACCGAAGCCAAACATGGCGATCGTTAACCCTATGGGTCCAAGTAGCAGGATTGGTCGTCTCCCATATCTATCCGACGCCCAGCCCCAGTGAAAAACAGTCGCAGCTTCGGCGAAGTAGAAAACGGAGCCCTGTGAGGTTAACCACGAATGAGTTATAACGCTGAATGACGACAATAGTTTGAGTTACAATCAAGCCGGCATAATAGCCAGTTTTTCGTTCGTTGCCCTTCGTAATCCCTGTGTCCCGTACTAGCTGGTTGATGAATGGCGTGATAACATGTGCTGTTATCCGTTCAGACAGTTGGATGAGGTAGACCAGAAGGAGCTGGAATTTTGGCAATGGCGTTCTCTTCTTCCTCTCCGCCCGACTAGCAGGCTCGGGCTCTCTCGGCGACTCTTCAATGAGACTTGCTGAAGCATCACCGCTTGAATCTGAGTCTGCGCCTGTGTTAACCTTCTGGGCACGATTCTGATGGTCGTTCATTGACATAAGAGAGAAGAGATAACCCAAGCTTGTTAAGTCCCATTCTTACGAGTCATGTAGAAGGGAGGAAATGTATTAAGCGAAGAGTGATGCATTGATGACCAGTGGATTGCCAGTGGAATAAATTAACATGACTCAGACTCGAGGTATTTTTAGAGGACTACCAATTTAGAGACCTTTTGTGAAGACGACTCGACCATATTCCTATCAGGAGGATACAATCTAGGGCCGGCGATGCGGTGTTTCTTCACTTGTATTTTGTCTCGGCAGCAAAAAAGAATAATTGCATTCCTTGTTCAGATTCAGAAAAACTCTTCGCCTGGGAGTCGAACCCAGCTTTCGCGCGTGACAGGCGCGTGTACTAACCGATATACTAGCGAAGACATGTTTGTTTTGAAAGATTGGGCATCCATGGACAGCCAGCTATTGAAGGTCCAGGGTCCAGATTTTTTTGCAAGCCCTTCATCTTTGCCCGTAGGCCATGATGTCCGAATCAATGGCCGCAGTGACGAACCGATCCTTCATACTTAGTGGCGTCGACCGTATATCGCCAGTGGAGCTTTTCGCCTCTCCTAGTCGTCAGGCCTCAAGGCTTTACATCCTGAGCCGCCTTCCTAATTGAGTATGAAAGACTCGGGAGTAGAATGGGGACCTCTTGATGATAGTGGCATGTTGATGGTCAAAAAGCCTCTCTCGGCTTTAGCCATCATGCATCAGGCCTTTGGACAAGACCGTTCAAAGTCCCCTTGCTCAAATTTCAATACACTCACGGATTAGCCCTATTTGCATCCAATATAGCCTTAACAACAGGATTTCCTAGCCCAGAACCACTTCACTCTGAAATTTTGCGGCCTTATGTATCAGCACTATCTCGAGCTCCAACCCAGCAGCCCCGGCCACGTTTTGATTCCATCGACCATGAAAGTCTGGCTCCACTGCACTGAAGGGCGCCAATCTGTCGAAGGTACTTCTTTTGCCAGTCACTGAATTCATTTCTCTGTCCTCATGATCTGCATCATGTTTCTCGTTCGCTGAAGTCTAATATCCTACGTGAATCTCTTCGAAGATCACAATCAGTGGCTTGCTCGTGGCTTCTCCCGGTAATACCTCAACAACGGTGGCTTCCAAGTGGCTTCAGATGAGTTCCGAACACACTCGTCGGTAACACAGTCTACTATGTACCTTGGAGACGAGGTAGTTCATCGCTGGAGTGAACATCCGCTCGGGTCTCCTCTTTCCTAACTAGACATACTTCGAGGAAATCGGTGACTACTACACCCTAATGCATGTTCAATTGGCCAGGGTCCTCTCCTGAATTCGGAAATCCAATATTTTTTGACAGGGTAACGCATTCTACACCACTTCAAATGTTAAGCCTCTCAAATAGGCATTCCCGGACCAGATTGAATCGAGCTATGGCCTATAAAGAGCGTTTGTTCCATGACTACGAGGAACGGAGAGGAAAGAACCAACGCCCTAGCCATTTCATACACCCTTCACTCTGCAATGTCTTCTTCAAGCCCGCCTAGCAAGGTGGACCAAATCCTCCTCGTAAGCCTCGGCCATTCCCTCATCATGGATGTCACTGCGACCGTGACTTCCGTTCTATTCTACGGTACAATTCTTCCTACCACAACCCTACCTTTCCTGGTTCATCGGTTAACCTACCTCCCAGGTATCTTCATACCAATTTTCATATCCTTGGTTCGATCCTTCAGGTAAGAAACTTCCATTCCTCGTTGAAACCGACGCTGAAAGCTCTAGCAGACGATCTAAGGTGTATACGAGGCGAACGATCATTTCTTTCGTCATTTCAGCAGCCGGCTTCATTCTCCTCAGTATTCGAATCAGCGCCAAACTAGTCATAATCAGCCTATTCGTCCGGTCAGCACTTATCGACCATCCCGAGCTGCCGCTTGCTCAGAAGAGAACATACACGAACAACAACCTACTCAAGCCAAACATCGTCGATATCTGGGCGGCCAACTTGATGGTATGTGTTCATGCCTTTCTGAGGTGGAAGCCGTTTCTGAGCTCGACTAGCCTGTTCTCAGCGATAGCATTGTCCTCTGGAGAGCCTGGGTCGTCTTTGAACGGAGACGTGTTCTTATCATTATTCCGACCATCCTCCTATTTACTTCATTCGCCGCGACTCTCACCTACGCCATCCTGGCCAGTATTGAAGGGATACATGCTGTCCCGCAAATTATAGCATTCGACGTGCTTCTCCCTTTATCTCTTCTCACAAACCTGGTTGCAACCGGGAGCATCATCGCTCGGTACTGGTAAGGGCCTTCTCGTCCTCCTGGTCAAAAGGGTTGTTTTATGAACTCTTTTATCTCTAGGATGCACCGGAAAGCTCTTCTCCCGGAAATGCGGTCGTCAGCAACAACGTTGAAGGTCATGATTCGGCTGATTGAATCTGGTGCTCTTTACTGCGTATTGCAGGTAAAGTTCAACCACGTAATCGAATAGGGCCCGTACTAAAATCCATATTTCCAGTTCGTCTACATGCTCATCGGGCTTATCCCTAGTGCCCGTGTGACATTCTCCGCAGGCGATCTCGCAGAACAGGTCTTCGTATCTCTTTACTTCTCTCTGTCGGTACGTAAAACATCAGTTGATCTGACATAGTATAGATAAAGCTTGCATGCTTCCTCAGGGAATGTATCCCGCGATCGTCACCTTGCTCGTCAAGCAAATCAACAAGGACACCACTGCCCCAGCTGTTATCAATGTGTTTGCACCCGATGACGGCGCTGGACCTCTAGGGAGCACCGTGATTTCGCGCCCCATCGCTTTTGCTGGAATTAATCCAGGTTCCACTAGACACAGCGCAGAAGAGGCTCGCTTCATGGATGTGGCTCCGACGCCATTGGAGAAGAGGAAAAGCAGAACGATTCAATAAACTAATTATAATGCAAATACAAATAGGGCTCAGACGATAAAATTCTTGGTTGAATGGATTTGGTTTGGGATTTGGCCAATACCCTCTTATTGTATAGCGGGCGTGAGTTCAAATGTGGTGGATGAGATGGGAAGACATATCGTGGTGGTAAATGACAACTACGGAAGTGATACAGTCCTTTTACGATGGACCGTTTGAGTAGGAGGAAGCCCAGGGTCGTCCCCATGCTTCTCATCCTCGGTTCGTAAATGACCGGGCATTGGGTGTGGCGTCGTCCTGGGAGAACTTATACGATAAGTGAACATCGAACGTGCGACTCAAGGGCATCAAATCTGCTCGTGCTGCCCTCCAACTGCTAAGCCTAGATCAATGAAGGTGTATCAAGAAGTGATCCATCCGTATTTCACTCGGCTGAGAATTAATAGAGCACAAACGAACACTACCACTCGTGGGGCTTATGGACTTGGGAAAAGCTTGAACTCTCAACTACCAAGGGTGCACGCATGCTCTTATTGAGCAAAGGTTGTGCGACAAACGTATGGGGAGGCGTGTCAAGATGGTGTGTGAAGGAGCATCGAATGACCGTAGTACGATAGTCACCCGATCTTGGGCCCTTGGACCACTCTGACAATAACTGTGCTTGAGACGCCACGCCATACGGACTCGTTGCTACCGGATGGTAGTTATGCATGGTGTGTTTTAGGATAGTTCGCCTCTGGGAGAACACCCTTAGCTTGGCCCTCGGTATTCAACGCGACTTCAGCCGCGCTTATTTGCGAGCATGACGCAACTTGTCAGAGGCTAGGCACCACCTGCTCTGCAGGGTCTGTCCTCAAGTCGGGATATCCAACTCCGAGTGGACCCTTGAACCCTCTCTGACGCACATGGAAGAGGCATTTCTAAGCACGCTTCAAATCGCTCACTGAGGGGAGAAATTGGGGGATGAGCGAAATCAGATAAATTCAGGGTATTGATTATTACATGACGTTTCGTAACGATGTTCGTGAAGTGAACGGAGATGGTAGAACGTATTTGTTGCTTCCTTCTGTCCATCCTTCACCAGCCTCTGCGAATGTTTCCTCAGGCAGTGGTGGGACTCTCGACTTCCTTCTCGTTTGTAGCGGTTTCTGAATGTCCAGAAGCAGCAACATGTTCGCCCGAGTCAGCAGACACAGTGGTGGCGGCAGAGCTACTCGGTGGCGAGATGAAGAGAACGGCGGCAGAGATGAATGTGAAGAGGATGGTGAACCATGGGAGGATAGCCACGAGTTTCACTGCATGTATGAACTCTGATTAGTATCAATCCACGATGTGTTCTTCACGAAACTCACGATAATCGATGTCCTTGTAGACGCTGGTGACACCCAGTGCCTTTTCAGTCTGCGCGATGGCGTCCTTTCCGATGATGATGTTTCCAAGTCTCGCAGTGACGTTGGCTGATCTAGTAGCAAAGAACACTGTGTAAGGGATCTGGCAAGCCAAAAGCCATGTTCCGAGAAAAGCCAGGACTGCTCCTTGTATCCGGGAGAACGAAGAGGATGCCTTGCGAGACAGGAAGGAGAAAGCGAGAGCGGTGAGAGCGACAATGGCGATTAATGCGGCTACTACGGTCAGGACAACACCAACGTTGAAGATATCTGTTCAGGGTCCAATCAGCTATGGAGTACCCGCACATTTGGCCGCATATACCCACCTCCGGTATCGATATTCACCTGAATAGGGGCCACGGCCTTCCGCAGCTTGCTCTTTTGTTGATTTGATTTGATTAATGCATTGAGACCTGTAGTGCAGGCCAGCATGAGCGACTATATGCGTACTTCAGCGAAGACCAGGACATACCGACGCTGCCTGCAATGACGCCCCAGGCGAACGTCATTGCTAAAGATCCGATTACAATGCCTCGCGCCATACTGGAGAAGTGACTATCGAGGGAAGCAGCGAGCTAGAGATCGTCGACGTTGACAAAGATGGCCGTCAAGGCAAAGAATAGAGAGGCACGAGGACTAAAGGGCAGGACTTCATTTCGCCAGGACACAGGAGTTTATATACCCCAGGTGCACATCTCCACTTTACAGACTGACCTCACCAGGATGACATGACAGCGAAGAGAAGCCCTGACCTGACAAGCCCTTCATTCGGCTCGGATCAATTCCTAAACCGAGACAGTCTATTCCTTATTTCGCATTCTCCCCGGTGGGGTCAGTGGATTTATCGGGGTTCTTGAGGCGGAGTAATGGGGAATGAGGTCAAGCCACCGACTGAAATTTGGACGCGTTTGGTCACTTTGGCGTGGGCTGCTGTGTCATACGACAATCCAGTGGCACAAGCGCAGTAAATGGCTGTAGAATGGTCGGGAGATGGATAAGCGGATAGCCATTGATACAGGAGATTCCGTTCGACGTGCGCAATGTTGACCTCGGATATGACGGAAGCGAGCAAAGAGCTTGTGGTGTGGCGCTGCAACGGGCACACGAGACAACGGAGGCCCCGATCAACGAAATTATCATGGCGGTATCGCATGGATGAACAGGTGGAAGATATGGATTCCTGTTGCGGTTGGAAGAATGTATCGTGGAGAAAATAATTTTCTACATGGTCGGGCCTGAAAATTATAGATTCCATGTGTACCTTGAGGCAGCATCGGTCAGCCTGTCAAGGATAGTTCCTGAAGAGCGGTGGACTGAGAAAGGTTGGAGACCCTTTGAGGCTTGGATGGTGATGTGGATGGACGCAGCAAGACAGAACGTGATAATTCATGGACCTGAGCGGGAAAAATAAAAGTCTCTTCGCCTGGGAGTCGAACCCAGCTTTCGCGCGTGACAGGCGCGTGTACTAACCGATATACTAGCGAAGACATGTTAAACTGATCCGTAGTCGTCAACCCGATCACTCCCAGCATTCGTTCAGCCGTTCTCAGGTATTGTTGGCAGGATTTTGAAGCTGCAAATTCAGTTTAAACGTATACCAAGCTGGATGAAACCACGAACTTGGTGAGAAAACCCGCAGGATCTCTAAGCATTACGAATCAAATAACTCTGAAGCGACCCTTGGAAGATTTCAGCCTGCTTGTTCCAAACCTGTTCAAGGCTTGTGATATTTGGGTTATTCGATTTACAGCGAGGCTTTGCTGTCATCGACAAGTGATTTATTGCCTCCACGAAAAGGTACATTCATCTTTGAGTTGGAATTCATAAAAGTGAAAAATTTGCTGTCACTACTTCCATTCCCAAGACACAGACATCGACAAGGTGCCGTTAGGTCGAGGTTTCAAAGAAGAGACCGACTGCTGGACCAAGGACAAAGGCAGGGAAATGCTAAACTTAACGCCGATCCACCCCGGGCTGGGACGCGAGAATGAGTGCTCCCATGCTCCCCGCACTCATGGGTCTTTCACAGTCATGAACATCTCGATGTACATGAACAGAAGTGACCGTCTGATTAGGATCGCCAAAGCAGCCTGGGCCCTGGGTCAAGACATCGTACGCCAGGCACTCACGGCAGTATCCGTACGATAAAAACCACCGTGACGAAGAGAATCAACTGCTAAAAGCACGAGATAGAGTTTAATCAGAGGGCCAAGATAGTTTGGATAGGCGAGAGATAGGGCAGGCAGACCCAACCAGTGCCTTGTAGAATCTGGGGTGCGGTGGTAAGGAGATAAAGGCTCCGGGTTTGGCATATGCTGAACATAGTTCAACGGCGAACAAAGTACCGAGCACCAGGAAGGTGAGGCTCGTTGGGGAAGACGTCTTGGACGGACGTCGGCGTGAATGATCAAACCTCGTAAATGAGCGCAGAAGTGGTCGACCAGGCGCCCCAAAAGTTCAAGATCACAGCAGTGTAAGATAGCATGAGTATCATCAAGATTCTGTGATCGTATTAGCGTGAGCATTAATGATACGAATACAACGAAATTAAGCAATGCGTCAACATTAGAGTCCGTTATGCCGACTCCGCCCGGGAGTAGTAATGTTATTGTACAATATCCAATGGAGAACCCCATAGAGAATAGATCCGACCTGAACACGGTATGAGTAGCTATACGGCGATATTGGAACCGATGGAACGTACCAAAAGAATGAATAGATAGAGACCATAACCATAATTTAACCTTGGGAACATGGAAAACATCCTCCTCATCCCTCCTCAATTCATATAGAGCCACTTTGGCACCCTCCCTGCCTTTCCTTCGCCTTGCTTCCCTTTCTCACTTCCATTTGCATCCGCACTTGCGCCCGAACCTGTTCCGGCCCCATTGATTCCATGAAAGATGAATGACGGTGGTCGATGCCACTTCTCAGCAGCTTGATAAAGCGGGTTCATCTCCGTGATAGGCTCTGGCCTTCCACCAACCACGCCCATTTCTCCTGCCGGATTTGATGAAGAACCACCACTGAAAGACCCAGCGAATCTACTCCATGCCGATTTCGAGGACACAGAGCCCGAGGTCGTGGGGCGGTGCCGTTTGCGAGGGTTTCCGTTGGTAGGCGGCGAGGATAGGCCAGGGAGGGATGGGGTGGATTGCGCAGGTGAAGAGGTGGCGGCGAAGGAGTGTGGTGAGGGAACACGTTCAAATTGTTGCCAAGGGATGGCAGGTGTCACGGGTACAGAGGGCACGGGCGGCAGGTCAGGCAGGCTTGCGGTGTGAGAGTAGGTGGCTGGTGAATTACTACGAGATCAAAGGGATGGTAAGCAATGGGGGATGGGAGGTGGGCATCTTGAAGGGACGTACGATTCGCCTTTGATACCTATCCAGCCGCAGTCATTGCATTTCCAGCGAGCTGGGGCATTGTTCTCGTCTTTCCATTTCGCGGGGACGTAGGCGTTGGGTAGTAAGTGCAAGGACGCTACAGATTGCACACGTTGGCGAAAGGCATGTGTCCGTCTTAATTCTACAATCGTTCAATATCAGAGTCAAGGACGATAAGGTGTGAATATGACATACGAGTCGAAAGGCATGCCGGACAATTGTCGGCATTTGTCGGTGCACTTTTGCGTCTGAAATGCAGCGTTGGGACACGAACTAACGACAAGAACAGAAAGAAGACTGTCAGAGAAGTCCACCAAAATGACAGAAAATGCCAGGAGTCTCACATGAAGGCAGACTGAATGCTGTCAACGATCCCTCGTCAGCATCTCTTCATGATCGACATGATAGAACCCTGAATTGAATTACTCACGCAGACGCTTCATGACGGTATTCGCAAAGAAGTCAGTGCACGGCCAGCGTTAAACGAGTGGGAGGATATGAAAGAATGTGGAAGGGAGAGAGAAAGGAAGAAATATGGTTTAGGACAAAGAGGTCGAGCGTAAGCACCTCACTAAGGGGCATTTGGACCTGATGGGGTCGCCAGGCAAGAAACTCTGATGATGGCGAGAGGAAGCGGCGACCTGTATTTGGAACGCGAGGCCGACAAAGGGCTCGCGTCAATACTCAGCGCACGGGGTTGCTAAATTAAATCTGTGCCCAATGCATGGCAGGTGAATGCATTGATGAACTTTCGACGTTCAATCTTTCGTGGCCGCTTCGTGTGACAAAGGATGGCATGCATTGAATGTCGGCATTCAGGGATAGAATAACCCAGGTACCAGACAATAATACTGAATTTAGGCGAACCGCCATCTACAACAATTTCTTGATCAATTGTTATACGGCCTAACCGGTGACTGGATACGCCATGTCACACAAATATGATTTTTTCACTGGACTTCGTAACCGAACAAGAGTGGCGCAAAAATAAATTCCAAACTATCAAGTGATATGTATTCAATATCGATCTACTCTGAACAACATCACAAATAATAAACGTACTACATATATGCCTCGAGGACATTTAGAGTTCCAAAAATTCCAATAAATCACTTGCATTTCCATTTCCTGCTTTCAAGAGCACTTGCCAAACTGGCCAGCTCCAGACAACCAGGAAAAAGAAAGAAGAGATTGGGGAAATCCCCCGACGACACAAGCCGATGGTGCAATAGCAAGGTCATCGCGTCCTCCATGTTGCAAGCAGAGCACAGAGGAGCAGGGGCGGCAAAAATTAGATAACCAATAATGGAGGCGGTGCCTCCATAATAGTGGTTAAACTATTAAGAACAGATACTACACTTGATCTAAGCCAAAAGGCCAGAGTGGTAAGGAAACGGAAATGTCGATGAATCACTTATATATGGCCGAGGGTGCGCACGGGCCAGTGATGGAATGGAGTGCGTTGATTGGCTGCTGAGCCCATATCAAAGCTGGTGCCCCACCTCGACAATTGAACACCGCGATTACCGCACGAGGTCAGACACCGATGGCCAACTATCCACCACAGTTCTATTCTTTAACACCCATGAGCTTACGTTGTGAAAACGGCCTTCACCTTCCCCGCCCCACCCTGCACCCCATTATCCCTGTCAGTGATTGGAATGTTAAACCAGTAATTGGCGTGAACGACTATCTGTTTGCGTTCTATGATCCCACAACCGTTCGTTCGCCAGTACAAATCACAAGAAATCCATATAGATTTGGCTCATAACCTCCGTAACGGCCCCGATAGCTATCCGAGATCTAGCCTTTCATTGCATTGCAGGGTTGGTCGCTGGTTCGAGATACGGCTTGAAGAGATAGAACGAAAAGTTTTGGGACGAGCATCCTTCCCTTCCTCTACACCTTGTCATCGCGCCTACTACACTCTTTCTCCGCTGGCGTATCATATATCATCGACCAGATCTAGCGTTCGGTTGCCGCTTTCAGCCTCTCGGTCTTGACGTCGGCTCTTTGTGCTGTAATGCTGCTTTTCTATTCGCATTGAGCTTCGACACGATGGAACTCGTGGTCTTGATTGATTCGGTTATTGAATGTCCGATTGGATGATAGCTCAAGCCTTGAGCGGGCAGCGAAGACAGATCTTTCTGCTATAGCTGCCGAGTACTACAGCTTTCAAGCAGGACCACGAATTCCTCAGGCTCTTCCGTGGAGGATACTCGCTGTCTAACCCAATAATCTCTCATATGGTCAGTAAGTTCTGCAAGCCTGAACTATGAAAGGATTCCTGAACTGATTTTGGGAAAAACGTCATTGACAGGATGTGTGAAAACCGATCAGAGTAGGCGAATTGTAGGACGTGTACGAGCACGTCAACAGTTACAATGCTAGGCAATCCATCAGAAGGCACACGGAGCCCGCAGGCTGGACCGATTTCAGTGAAGTGCTGTCGACTCTATGGGCATCTAGCGTCTCAAGTGACGAGACTTACATAAATGTCACTTGCTTAGAATTCCCCAGACTGTCGACCTGATGCGAATAGACCTCACTCTACACAAACCAATGGACATTTGATGCTGACCTCGTGGGACTGTACATGTCCTTTCCTGCTCTCTCGATAACGGCAGCCCCTCCACGAGCCCTTCAAACTTCCCAATCTCTACTAGTTTGCGACGTTAGAACTGCCCTCATTCTCGAAATGCGCGACACACGTTCCTCATATTTGTTCACTGCCCACACATGTGATGCACTTGCCCTATCTCAGATGCCTGTCTATTCGTCTATAAAAGGTGGCCAGACTCTGCGTTCGTTCTCCATCACCCAGCTTCGACAAATCCTTAGCAATGAAATTCTTCACTACCTCTTCTCTTCTCCTCGGTCTCGGCGCCGTTGCTACCACCGTTACAGCCCTTGCTGCTGGTGAGTAAAAGCCATTGGGTTTCCAGCGCTGATATCTGATAACATTTTACCTTCAGCTGGTCCCACCGCCGGGAAGTACTACATCGTCAACCGTGTACTTTCTCCCGCTGGAGACAAGCTCGCGATTACTTTCAACGGTCAAGGCAATACTGCAACCGTTTCCCCGTTTGCCAACGCGTCCAATCAGACTGTAAGTTCCAACATCAATAAATAATGAACATAATTAGAAGCTCACGACGTCTTTCTAGTGGACTCTTACCAATTACAATGCTAACACTCAATACATTTCTCCCACATCGGCTACCAACTTGCAAGCCTCCTGGGGTGGAAATGCGGTCAAAGTGGTCCCAGCTGGAGCCTATACTTGGAAGATCAGCTCCACTGAGACCGGCTACATGTATTATCTCTTCTCTACTTTCCTTTGCTCGTCCTCTGACTTCGGTTTCTCCTGAAATTTATTTTTAGCATCCAGGATGGTGGTGCTACCGTGTTCTGGGGCGTCAGCAAGGGGGCGGCTGGCGATGAAGTGGCTATTGGGGGAGGAACTGGTAGCGAGAAGCAAAGTTGGATCTTTACTCCGGCAGCTTAGGAGTCGAGAGGAGTTGTTTTGAGTAGAGACTGCAAATCTTGTATGACTTTGACTGGAGGTAGATAGGTCTTAATGTGTAAATTCGGAACGGTTATTCTCCCACTATGATATCCATGACGAATTGTGAACTACCACTCCAAGTTGCCGCCCAGAATACGGAGGAAACGCTGTCTTGATTACTCCTGAGCTTCCGTGCCGTATTACCAACTTCGCCAATGGAGGTTAGATCTCCCGGGGGACCATGCACCCTTTGCTTCCGTTCTATCTGGAATGGGAACCTCGCAGCCAGTCCTTTGAGGCTCAATCTTCCTTCTAGTATGCGACTCAGGACTCTTCTCATCTTCAGGAAGCCCCGCAAATTCCCCACCCCTGACTCCGTCTCGATGTGATGCACAGGCTTTTTCTACTTTGGGAGGCCTGCGCTATACGTATAAAGAGTCTCTCGGCCTTAGACTTCAGCATCTAGCTTCAAGAGATCCTTAGCAATGAAGATCCCCACCACCTCTTCTCTTTTCCTCAGTCTCGGCTTCGTCGCTGCCACAGTTACGGGGGTCGTTGGTGGTGAGTACGGGTGGTCCCATCTGCTAGAGTTGCCATCTGAGTCCATGTTCTACCTCTAGCCAGGCCTGCACCTGGTAGGTATTACATCGTCAACCGCGTCCTTTCTCCCGCTGGTGACAAGTTGGCTATCACCTTCAATGGTCAGGGCAACGCCGCAAGTGTTACCCCGCTCGCCAATGCCTACAATCAGACCGTAAGTTTCTACTACGGAAATGGTCAACATTATTGGGAGCTTACCATTGACGTTCCTGTAGTGGACCGTTGCCAATTATAATGCTAACACGCAGTCCATTTCCCCTGTCTCTGCTCCCAACTTGCAGGCCGCCTTCGGTCCCACCGCGATCACCGTTCTTACGAACGGGGGCTACGTCTGGAGGGTCAATTCTGTAGATACCGGCTATAGGTATTGTCTCTTCGCTCAATCTTCTTGTTTGCTCGTCCTCTGACTTGACTTTGAAATAGCATTCAGGATGGCGGTGCTTCGGTGTTCTGGGGTGTCAATACGGCAACTGTTGGTGATCTGGTGACTTATGGGAAAGGAAGCGGCAGCGAGAAGCAACGTTGGATCTTTACTCCAGCTTAGGGGACGAGAAGCGAGATGTCTCTGTATCACGGACTGCCAGTTTTGTACGGCTACATGTACATGATCATGCCCAGGCTTCCAATGGCCGCTTTCGAAGATGCGCCGAATCGTGTGTATACTGCTTCATCCGATGTTTCCCAAAAGTGACGGTCTCGTTCGTCGTCCGCTACTTGTAGGTGAACGAACCCCAAGGAAGTTAATGGCCAACGCCATCCGAGATGCCATTCGTGTAGGCTCCGAGGATCACAAGCAATCCACAGGAGGCTGAAGTAGCGGCTGCAGCAACGCATGGCGCAGCTGAAGTGACTCCCAGCCAAGTAACCTTGAGAACTTTCGGCGGTCCGTTTGACGTTGAAGGAATTGTATTATCATAACAAGGTTACGGAAAGCCTAAGTAGTGTCCTGTACAATGCTCAACTTCTGGTCAGATATGAAAGCCTGAAACGACATACCTGGTATACGTTTACAGCTGCTGCCTATCAGCCCAGCGATCTCCTCCCACCACGCCACACTGCACCAACAGCATCTTGCAGCATGGCCCAACCGAAACGAGTTCACGCAGCAGGAACTGCAGGCCACCACCAGTGGTAAATCTTCAGTCCAAACCACAGCATGATGAAGGCTATGACTGTCCACAACGCAATCCTGAATGTCTTCAAACTGCCCTCCTGGACACCAAAGGTCCTTCCCAGCCGGTCGGAGGTTTGTGAGAGTGATGTCGCGAAGGAATTAAAGCGATCGTTCTGGTGAAAGGCAACAAGGTGCTGAGGTCAGAACCAAGTGAGCGCTGGCTGATGAGGGGAGGCGTACAGCATCGTCTAGCATTGTGTTCTGCCTCTCAACATCGTCGTAAATGTCTTCTGTAACCTGAGGTCGAAGCAGCGCCAGTCAATACAGTGTATTTCAGGACACGTAGTCCGGCATTTGGTGGGCTGCTTACACCTCGCAAGGTCCTGAGTTTTGAATGCAGATCTTCCAGCTGTTGGTCATTCTGCGCCTCGTAAGTGTCTTCTACACGGTTTCTTGATGATGACATGGTTCAAATGACTGTGGTAGCAGGGTCTCGTCGTTACCGAGGAAGTCGTGGTGGTGGCAGATGGAAGAGTTGCAGTGGCCACTGGCATTGCCATATTTAGCACAACAAGCAGGACCGCAGCGAACAGAATCCGTTGCTCGTGAACACGCAATCTATCTCAGGAAACTATTCGTTCGAAGCCAAGTAAAGCGTTCGCAAACTAGCTAGAAAGGGAAAAGGGATTGAGATTTGGGTCTAATGGAAAGAGAAAAAAACTCTCTTCGCCTGGGAGTCGAACCCAGCTTTCGCGCGTGACAGGCGCGTGTACTAACCGATATACTAGCGAAGACATGTTATTTTTGACTGTACAAATTGCTATAATCCTCTCACTACATTTGCCGGCTTACCGGTTATCTGCCCCGCATTTCCTTTGAAAGCCATCAAGCTCGTGCTTCATCTGATTTTCACTTTCAAATCCGCTGCCACTCATTTGACCAAAAAGCACCATGTCCGCCCCGCCAAAACCAATCAAAGTCGAGGATGAGGATCTTGAGGATCTCGACGGTGAGCAGCCAGCCTATCGCAGGGGCCAATGGTCGGTAAAGATCTAATCTTTACTGGTGTCCTGCCTTTGATCTCCTTGACGCCGTACTGAACAACTTGCGCAGACGTACTTGACCAATTCGCTGCACCACCGCCACCTCCACCTTCGGCTGCCCCTCAGAGCTTGTCTGCAACGCCTAAGCCAGCAAGCAGTGCTGGAGCCCAAGGAAACAGGCCACGCACTAACACTCGTGTCGATGCTCCACCCAAGTCAATTCCTGGCTCCGGTCTGCATGGGCTACCCGGCTCAGCTCCTCTGGGTGCTACCTCTGAAGAAGCTGAAGATGAAGCGGACATGAATGAGGAGGAACTATCTCGGGCGTTCTCAGCGGAACTGACGAAGGGAATGGAGAGCTTGATGAAAGAACTTGGATCGACGGACGACGGCAAGGACAAGGATCTCGAAGATGACGATGCTGAGGTGGCGAAGAAGTTTCGGGAGGCATGGGAGAAGATGTTAACTGAAGGCATGAACGGTATGGGTGGCGAGTTGGGTGGTCTTGAGCAGTTCTTGGATGAGGGTGGCGCAGAAGGCAGTGGTACGACTGGCGCAGCGAAGGCTGCTGGCGCTGGAAAAGATGACTTCCAGAGCAAAATCAGGCAAACTATGGGGAAGCTGAAAGAGAGCGAATCAAATCTGCAGGTATTCCCACCTTCGCCGTCCTCACACGAATTATTTCTGACAGTCGTCGGTCCATTCAGAACCAGGCTCCTGGCGCCTCTACAGGCGAAGGTCTGGACTCTTTCGAAGCACTTTTGAAATCTTTGGCCAATCTCGGGGAGGAGGGCAAGTTGCCTGAGAGCGATGAGGACCTTGCGAGCATGCTTGAGGGCATGATGGGGCAACTCCTTCACAAGGACATACTATATGATCCCCTCAAGGAGTTGAATGAGGCAGTACGTTCGCCATTGCACGGAAGTATTCTACGAAGACTAATTCTATATCTTCCTCAGTTCCCGTCCTACCTCGCTAACCCACCGCAGCCCGTATCGGAGGAGGACAGAGAACGATACGACAAGCAAATCGTACTGATCCAGCAGATTCTCAAGGTATTCGAGAATCCCAAATATAGTGACGAAAACAAGGAGATGTCGAAGGAGATCTCCGACTTGATGAACGAGGTTAGTCACGGTTCTATTAATTCCACTCTACTTCTTCCGTTTATCTCTGAGCAAATCGACTGGTGGATTCAATCTTGCGCTCCCACCATCGCCACGAGGCTCTCGTTTCTTTTGCGTTCGTCTTTTGGAGTTAAACAGTATCGCTGATTCAACCTTTTCCGTTCATTACAGCTTCAAAACTACGGCTCTCCGCCAACTGAGATCATGGGGGAGCTTCCACCTGGAATGCAACTTGGACCTGATGGATTGCCTTCCGCAGATAATTGCACGATCGCTTGAGACAGAACTTCTCTTCTTCGGCATCAGTATCAGCCTATTTGCGTTCGAGATTCCGATTGAGTTTTCAAAAGAATGGATCTACAAGGATATACATACGGTAGTTTACTCGAGGTTTTCAAGGAAATCATATTACATTTAGCTCTATTCACTTTACGGGTTTCAACGCGTTGCTCAGGCGAAGGCCCTATCCGAGGCTATCTAATCAGATGATGACCCTGCGCAGCCACAGGTGCCACGCTGGAGCTTTCTGGACTGTTTCCCCACAAAAATTGAATCTGGGCCACATTTTCCTTGATTCCTTCTCGAAAAACGGCGGAGGAACGGCGGAGGAATGTAGCCTCCGATGTGTCGTTCTTCTGTTCGTTCTTGCGGCGGTCTGCGAATGTTTCGTCTTCATGTAGGTACACTTTCGACCCGTTTTCCCGTGGCTGAATTGGACAGGTCACCGCCACGCCTAAACCCGATTGAAGGCTCGCGTCAGTGGTGTGAACAAATCTTATTTATCACCAAGTATTCCATGCAACGCCACAAGGGCTTATCTTTCCCCTACCACTCGAGTGTTCATAGGTCGATAAAGTGTGTCTTTTTGCTCAACGACATTAGGGTCGGCAGAGATAAGGTCCCACTCAATCAGACATGCTTTCAATTCTCGTTGTATACCCACACATATTGCATGCGCTTCTATCTGAATCTTCCGTCACAAGATCAACCTTGTATTGACAATCTTGACCCAGGTGTATATGAAATCACCGGGCGCTTAGCGCATTTCCATGTGCCTAGGGTCAGATTCCCTCCGTATCTAGGTCAAGTGCAGAAACCCGCCCACTCGGGTTTATGGAAAATTGGCGCATATATAAACCATGGGACAAACGGCTCCTTTAGTCGACATTTGCTTCCGTCTTTCTGCCCCCAAAAATGCCTGGCACCAAAAGCTTGGAGAGCCAAGACTCCATGACGAAAAATGCAACATCAAAAGACGAAGAACTTCTGGCAACTTTGGGCTACAAGCAAGAGTTCAAACGCGATTTCAACTGGATCCAGCTGCTGGGATTGAGCTTTAGCATAAACGGAATCGTACAGGCCGTCACGTATGTCGTTCATTCTTTCGATCTGAGCGGTCCCGCCCGCTGACTCCCGTTTCGGTGCCTTAGTGCGATTATGGTTTACACTCTAACAAACGGCGGCCCTGTCGCTATGGTTTGGGGCGTAAGTTCATTATCACTTTCTAGACCCTATTCCTGGGACTGACCTGCGATGAGAGTGGGCATCCTATTCCGTGTTCCTCGTCATTATTGCCCTCTCGTTGGCCGAACTGGCCTCTGCAGCCCCGACATCTGGCGGCCTGTATTACTGGACTTTCACATATGCTTCGCCGAGATACCGGAATATTCTCTCCTGGGTTACTGGATGTATGTTTCAGCTCTGGATCCTCCATTTCTCAACGCTGATGAAACGGCGCTGCACAGATTGCTGCACTCTGAATTATATGGCTACTACATGCGGAGCGGCATACTCGCTCTCTACGGAGATTCTTGCTGCAGTAACCATCTCAATGGACGGCGACTATGTTCCAAGTCGGGGACACCTCTTGTGAGTCGTATCCCTCTTTGTAGAAAAACGTACCTTGAATCCTCCATAATTAGCGGCGTCTTTTTAGCTCTGATCATCTGTCAAGCCATCGTTGCAAGTTTGGCAACCCGTTACATCGCAAGACTGCAGCCCATCTTTTCGCTGATGAATTTCATGTTGGTCAAGCTCCCGTTGTCCTTAGCTTTCAGGGACTAATGATCGATCTAGGCAATTTGTCGCTCTTATTATTGCCCTTCCTCTTGCAACGCCTTCAGAGTTCAAGAATACCCCCTCCTTTGCCTTTGGAGGTTTCAAGAATCGTGGGTATTCACCCTTGTTCAATGCGAACACGAACCTAGTAACTAATCCTTTTCAGTCTCCACATGGCCTAACGCCTTTGCATTCTTCCTGTCTTGGTTGGCCCCTTCATGGACTATGGGTAAGACCCGCGGCTCACTACCATTTGATGAACCGGAGCTAGATACCAACCTACAGGTTTGATCGACTCAAGTCTCCATATCAGCGAAGAAGTTCGCAGGGCAGACGTTGCTGTTCCTCGCGCAATGATATTCTCAACCGGCTTCGGATGTTTCCTGGGCTTCAGTTAGTAGGATTTCGCCAATGATCGACTCAGGTCTTAATGGTTTGATAGTCTTCAATATCGTCCTTGCATTCCATATGGGTACGGATACAGAAGCCCTACTGAACGATCCGATTGGACAACCCATGGCTGCGGTAAGTGCATTGATCCCACCCAGATTCTGGCTTGGCTGAGCGAAATAGATCTATGTCAACAGCTTTGGCCGTCGAGGAGCATTGATTGCCTGGTCCTTCGTCATCATTACACAGTAAATCCTCCCTCCCTCTTCGTTGTTCACAATCCTCATCGCCTTTGCTAGATGCATTGGTTGCATTAACATCGTACGTTGGCCATACCTTTGGCTGAAAAGACTGAAGATTCTGACCGCCATCTCGCTAGCTTACCGCAGCTTCGCGCCAGATGTTTGCATTCTCTCGAGATGGCGCATTACCATTCTCGAGCTACCTTTATAGGGTCAATAAACGAACGAAGACACCCGTAGTTTGTGTTGGTGCCCTCGCAACCGGGGCTATCCTCCTTGGCCTGCTTACCTTTGCGGGGAATACGGCTGCCGGGGCAGTCTTCATCGTCGCTGTCGTGTGCGCATACATTTCATTCTCCGTTCCAATCGCATCTCGACTTCTGGGAGGGCGGAAATTTGTTCCTGGACCGTTCTCGCTCGGCAAGCTCGTGAGTCGCATCTTTGTGAACTGAAACCGATCCAGTGACCTCCTTATCTGTAGAGCATACCCATCGCTTTGATTGCATTGGTGTCCATGGCATTTACGGACCTCATCCTAATGTTCCCCTCCGACTCTATCACGGATGCTGCCGACATGAATTACTCGTCCGCAGTTCTCATCGGAGTCATTGCCGTTTGCAACGTCTACTACTTCTTCCCGAAATACGGCGGGAAGCATTGGTTTGTAGGCCCAGTGACGACAATCGACTCTCCCCGTAGCTGCACAGAAACGTCTTCATCCGAGGAGCTAGAGAAACATTAGCCATGAATTTCCCTGGCATTTCACCGGGGGTTGAAGTCGGCTTTGCCTACATTTTAGGTATATGCAGAGTCAACGGTATACGCACCAGAATGGATCACGCACCTCGGAGAGCTATTGCTACGCCCTCTACGGCGGCGACGGAGGCTTAGGTGTGGTCCTTCGGATACCGGGTTATACAACCAATGATTCTAATGTAGATATCGCATGTAAAATAGACGCAGAGTTGAAGGAGACCGAGAATATAACTGGCGATCAGCTTTGGTCAGCTCGTAATCATCTCTATGTAAAGTCACTTCGCACTTGTTCGGAAACGGTAGATCAAGGACTCTGAATAGCGTCCAAATGTTGCTTTGGATCGAGACCTTGGGGGTTGAATTTGAGCATAGTGAAGCACTTGAATCGATTACTCAAACGTAAGATATACTTGAGTGACCTCCCAACCTGTAACTAACGGATAGCATGTGAGATATATCTGGACGAAGTAAGAAAATTGCTACTGGACTCGGATTGTGCTGTCGCATGCTTTATATAGTTTCGGCCGGTTCTTCGAACGCTGCGCGTCTGTTGGTACCGCGTATAGAGGAAAGAGCCTGGTATCAAGCCCCCATAGTCGATAGCTGTACAGTAAGGTGGTGATCAACTGTAATACAGCGTAACTGGGCAGTGTGGGTATCGGGTGCGTTGTAAGGGTCCGTCAGAGTAGAGGAGGGGGAAAGAATGACTTCTGCATGCAGAGGAACCAAACGCCCTGGATGGTTTCGCGACGACAACAATTGAATGATGTCGTCCACGGGTGCATCTACACAGAAAAGCTGAAGTGTTCTCAGCTTTGAGAATTTATCCTCAGTAGAGAGGAGCTCGACCATAAACGGGGTGAGGTGTACAAGGCTGCTTATTCTGAGGTACTCGACGGAGTCAAGTGGACTAATCAACAGGATTTTGGTCAGGACGGGGAGTGGGAGGCAGAGATCAAGGCCCTCGAGCTTGCATTTGGAGCGGCCAAGAAACTCCGCGAACCCTCCCGAAAACTGGGAGGTGTACTCCACATTAACGCAGGTTGGAGCTGAGGACAGTCGCAGAGTGCGAAGTGAAGGAAGTGTGACAAGATGAAGGATATCTGCAAGCGGCCGCTCTGGAGAGATCAAACAGAGGGTCACCAGTCGCTTATGATGTAATGGGGAGGTTGCGGATAGAACGCCATCGAGGGGCGCTGTCAGGATGAGATCTAATAAATGAGGACATCCTCGCAAGACTTCAACAAAATCGTCTGCCAAAAGTTGCGATCCGAATGTCACATGGGTTAACGTCGGCATTGATATAGGCAATAGCGCTGGCCCTACTACAGGGCAACGGCAATAAAACCTGCGCAGTCGAGGAGCTGACTGCAAATGGTTGCCGAGTGCTCTGAGAGTCTGGACGTTTACGGAACCTTCAAGAGTGACGCTTTCCAGAGAAAGCCCTGCTGGAAGGGTTAACTGTAAAGCGCTGGAGTTACTTGCGGCGTCAAGATACATAATGAGGTCTTTGCACCGATGAATGTTATGCGCGAAGAACGTCTCTGCCTGAGAAGAGTGAGAGCGGAGAAAGACATGGAGTGGTTGATTTGCAGCTTGGCGCAAACGGTGATCCAATGCTTGGGTGTCTTTCTGCCTGCTATGAAGTTCGATGTAACGCCAAAGATGTGAGGTAGCACAAACCAGTCGTCGCCAGGCCTGACAGACGTGACTCAATGAAATGGGGGCATACGGGTAGTCAGGCCAATGATGCTGGGATGGGTTGAGCATGAGGCAATCGAGGAAAATATCCTGAAGAATCTCGGCTGGGAGGGCATGAATGGTGGCTTGCATGTGATCGCAAACAACTGGTTCGAGTAGAGGCTTGGAAAGTTCAATGGAGATATCGGAACCTCCGCGTCGAGAAGTACGACCTATATCTAGGGAAGTTCAGATGACGAGCTGACGTCCAGTCGCTACAATACACTCACGCTCCAAGGTTGGGATTAGCTTTTCGAATTCAGATAGGTTAAGTTGACTGGAGACATCCTCGTCTAAGTCATGGAGAGTAAGGTGTTTGTGGTTACGGCCAAGCCGCGTCACCTTGAAAAAGATAAGCGGCTGAGACAGTTCGTCAAAGGATGCCTTTCAGTACCGTTTCCTGTTTCGTTATCAGGATGGGGTAGCGACGCTCGAGTTCGCAAAGGGTGTCTCCCACTAGGTCCTCCAAACGTGTAATTGGCAAAGTTGCCAATTTCTGGCGCGCAAGGTTCCTCTTGAAATGAAGGTGAGGAAGAATAATGGGAATTGGCTCTGTGAAAAAGGAGAGTTAAAACGCCCAGGATCGAGTGAGAGGAGCGTCATAGGTGCCTACTATTGGTTTCCTGGGCTCTGCGTAGGACCTCATCATAGACGTCGGTCGAGAGTTCCTGGAATTGTTGCTTGGTCAATCGGCATAGCTTTTGCCTGGGAACGAAGCGGTGCCCCAGTTTCTCTGCAAATCATGTTGATCACATAGTCTGTAGGAGATTTTATCTGGCAAGTATCTGCATGTTCTCACCCCGGTTCTCACGAAGATACCTAATAAGAAACTGGGACAATTTGTCATGGAAAGGAACAAATGTTTGAAGTATGCTAAGAGTGTGAATGTGTTCCTCATTTGTCTTCTGTTGCATGGCGGGCTTTTCGTGGTCGAAGTTGAAAGGACTTATTTGTGCCTTGTTTGGCTCCTGAGGCCTGAGCCCGTCCTTGAATAGCCCGTCCGTGAGCGCAGAACGCAGACAATACATTTGTGTCTCTGGAAGAGCAGATTCTCGTAGTCAGCCCTCATACACCAAGGGAATTGTTGTGTACGTCTCTACGAATTCGTTGAACTTGGACTCAGTCAACCACCTCAGCTTTTTTCGAGCGCTCAAGGGCAAGTAGCTTAATACGTCTACTTCCGTTCTTCTTGATATACTGATCTACTCAGAGATTGATACAGTACCTCATAGTGATTTTTGAGAGCCTAGGGCATATTTGGGGGGCATGCTCCGGTCTGCAATGTCGTTTTTGGTTCCATGATCATTACATCACTTTGTCGTGTGTACAATAATATACATGCTTGGAAGAATCAACATTAGGCGATTAACTATTCAAGGAGCCCAGATTTCCCTATTTTTTAACACAAACTCCCTCATAGTTGTCAAGCCAATTATCTTGTCCTCGTTACCAGTGAAGTATCCTTCCTCGGAACCTTTGCCCGCATTGAGCTCCATGTATGTCAAAGCTTTCTGAAATGCTTCTGGAAGTCCGGCGTCGATCCAAGCCGGGACAGGTTCTTCAGGCTTGAGTTTTTTGTGAACGACCTTGCGACCGAGTACCTCTGTGAAAATGGCTGCGACCTGAGGGTATTGAAGGTGAGTCAGTGAACGAGTGGAACCTTGCAGGCAACGACTCACTTCATCATATGTGAGCAATTCGGGGCCCAGAATTCGTGGCTGGCGACCACTTTCCGCATCTTCATCATAAAGGGCGTCGAAGGCGGCCTGTGCTATATCTTTGGCACCAATGAAAGGTATGCGGGCATCTCCAGTGTGCGAAAAGATTGCACCGTCGTTCTTGATAGCCTGTGCATGAGCGGTAGCGAGGTTTTCTAAATAACAGGACAGTTAGTTGGTAGCACCGGGTGGAATAGCCAACTTGAACTTACCTATGAACCATGTTGGGCGAAGAACGGTGAAATGAATCCCCAGTTTACGAAGATATTCATGGATCTTTCCCAAAGCTGGCCCGCCTTCATCTATCTGAGAGGCACTAACGAACACCACCCTTTTGACGCCTTTACTAACAGCAAGATCGAGGAAAGGCTCGACTGCTGTCAGAGAGTCGGTGGAACCAGGGGGAGAGACAAGGTATAGCCTATCAATTGTTGGTTCGGCCTCAAAGGGGTTGCTGAATGTAGCGGGGTTAAACCAATCGAAGAGGACTGCTTTGTAAGGACCAGAGGTGACACCTTGTAGTGTGTGTGAAGCCACTACAAAGGGTTTCTTGGAGCTATGAAGTATCGCTGAGAGATAATTTCCAACCTTGCCAGTGGCGCCGGTGACGAGTGTGGTCATTTCGAGGTTGTTGTTGGGTGATTTCGAGGGAAAGGTGTTTTGTTGATCAAGCTCAGCATCTTCGTTGAAGCTTTATAGGATTTCTAGGCTAACTAAACCATGAATAATCAACAGCTGCGTGCTTAGTGAGTCTATATGCAGAACCCGTTTCAAGGGTTCAACTGACCTCAGTTCAGGGGATTTGAGCGAATTCTTGGAAGGTCCGAGTACTTCGCGGGAATACGGCAACACGGAAGCCAACAGATGGCGGCGTTCTTTCATCGATATCGACAGCCAGGGTGACGCGTTTCGGCAGTTATAGAGCAAGCATGCCTCTGGAGAGGTTGCTTACCAACGCCTCTCAGAATGCTTTGGCTTGGAGGGGTCATTATAAAGGTGGTGATGGCGGTCAAGATGCAAGCATAATTAAGTTTACCACGATCTTCCTGCCGACCAGATTTGCACCACGGCCGGAACCTTGGCAATGTTGGGATCTTCAAGTTGATCCACTGGTGCAAATAGTTATCACATTTATTATGCAAATGACAGGTAGTACCTCTAATGATGTCGTGATCTAAGTATAGTATCCTAACGTGTACGGTCTCTCGTGACGATGCGTAATACGGATGCCCTCCCGAAAAGATAAAACATCTCCTGCTCAATCCTGAAGTTCAAGCTTCTGCCCTCCAAGTAGTGGAACATTTATGTCCCATTTTCAACAGCACTCTATTTTGATGCTGGTTGCCCTTTATGAGCGTAACGACTGCTCAGCCTGATCCTCTTCCCATACTTCCAGAACAACCATGGTCTGCCAACCCAGGAAAAAATCAGCAAAGCTTCCCTTAGCGGCGATACCGAGCGGTAGACTTACGCAGGGCAACCAAGCACCACTCCAATAGCGCCCAAAATTGAATTTGCTTTTCCATAGCCAAGGGCCTTGTACATCGTCGGCGCAAACAACGGGAATCCGAACCCAGCTAAAGAACGGAGGCAAGAAACGGCTGCAAGGGCAGATGCTGCATGTAATGTGAACGAGTCGACGACATAGGTCTGGATTGATTGGAAGGAAAGGATAAGTCCGGCTCCGATACAGGCGATACCCTACACGAGTGAAAGATTAGGCTCAGCCGTAAGAGGTGGGACGGAGAGGGTGTACTCACAATGTCGGTGCCTATCCAGTGAGCACTTGTTTCGGCGCACCAACCTGCAATGAAGAGACCGATCGGGAGGAGGAACGAGCCAGGAACCATAGATGCTGGTAAAGTTTTCGTCAATAAGTTCTCTGCGAGCATGTCAAGACTGCTCACGAAGTCTAAACTCGGGTTCTCCAACGTCATTGTTCTTTTTCTTGAAGTATATGTATACCCTATCCAAGACTCTAGCGTTGATCTGTGATGCGCCAGCTAGACCAATGCCCAGTGCGATGAAGTGGAGGCCAGCTATTGACGTCTTTTCGTGATAGACCCTCTCGAAGATGGTGGTCATGACGGTAATGAACACTGAAAGGCGGAGCGGATTAAGGCAAGAGTTGGAAGGAGGAGAAGCTATAAACTCACAGTAGAATATGCCGTAGACGAAAGCCATGTATACGCCAAGAAGTTGCACTATTGGCTCTCTGGCGAAGAGAAGCCATGGCCGAATGAGAGCTTTCTCTAAGATCTCTCGAGGCCTGGAAGAAACTCGTCAGCCGCATAAAAGTAGTCGAAAACGGAGCAACATACGTTCTGCCACCTTGCTTTTCGAAAACTGTGTGAACGTCCACTCGTCCTTTCTCTACATCTCCCGCGAGCTCCTTCCTGATCTTCTCGGCCTTGCGCTCCAGCAAGAGGGGCGCGAATGTTTCTTGCAAGAAGAAAAGGCCAAAGAACTGGATAACTGCATCGACGATACTCGTTGACCAGAACTGGACAGATCGGGTTAGCAAGCTTTCATCGTTCGCTCATAAGCCAGACGTACCACCCATCGCCATGTCGACCTCTCTGCGATCCAAGCGCCACATATTGGCCCGATAACAGGACCAAGTAGAGGTGCTAGCGAATAAATCGCAATGGCTTGCCCTCTCTCTTCAGCTCTCCAGACATCTCCGAGTACTCCACCACCAATCTAGATAGGAGAACTGAGTCCCTGATTTAGTCGTGTGTAGATCAGTGACGTACAGCGAGGGGAGCACTGCCACCCAATCCAGACAGGAATCGGAAGGCGATTAGCTGGCTTTTGTTTTGTGCGAAGCCACAAACCAGATTCCAAACTGTCAAGAAGAGGCTCAGCAGAGCAAATGCGTCTGGGAGGACTAACAGTTACCGAGATAGAACAAATTGGCGTATTGTAATACCCTTGATCGGCCATAGATTTCACTTAGTGGTCCCAGCAACTGTGACAGAAAGGATGGGTCAGAACGCAAGCTTCGAGGAGAGCCAACGGAGTGCTCACCAACGGGCCGAAGGCTATAGGTATGCGTCATAGCGGCATTAGATTCGGAATCTCTGAAGTTGACATACGGATACACTTGCCGTATCCAAGAATAAACACTGAAGTCATCAGAGCAATGACAACAGTGTTTGTCACCCCAAATTGTTCTGCGATTCGTTCCGTGGCTGGGGCTACCATGGATGAGGATATCGGGGAAATGAAAGTAAACGAGGAGACCACGATGGTAGCAGCCCATTTCCGCTTGTACGGCCAGCTATGATAGTGGTAAGGAGGTGAGTATCCTTTGCTCGTCTCTGAGAGAAAACATCAAGAACTCACTTCTTTGGGTCGTTGGGGTCGTCCGGACCATCCCAATCCACTAATATCTCCCTCACTTCCGACTCCTCTTTTGCATCCCAATCCCGCTTCTCGTCGGCTGGTTTCTTCTCGTTTGTAGTCCCTTCTTCGAGCGTAGGAGTAGCACTACCCGAACGGCTATTGCTCGTCGAGGGTCTGACTTCTGTGGGTTTCATGAGTTTAGCCCTGTTCGAAGGGAAGGAAGTGGTGTACTCAGGACCTATGATGCGGCCTTATGACCTTTTCTTTGCGGGACCAGAGCCGGCTGACATGCAGTCGATTATCGAAAACTGACCACCATTGCGGTTATAGTCCTGTGCCGCCGGGTGCCGGTAGTATAAATAGATCAAAACACATGATATGTGTACAGCCACTGGCCCATGACATTGTCGACTTGATGCTGACTGCCAACGTATCCTCAGCATTACGTCCAAATTATGCCTTGGAGACTCCGGACTCCATTAATTACAGTCACTGTCATTCATAAGCATGCTCTAGCAGCGTCCAGCCCTCCAAAACTTATAGTTTGTGCGGTTTTGAATGTTATCAGTAACTTGAACGTCCGAAATTTCCGAGATGGTTCCTAAGGTCGAGAAAGATCTTCCATCTTGACCCTAACAATGGAGAATCTCTTGTCGAACAATAAAGCCTCGCATTGAATAGAAACGAGGTTTCGTCCTGGGAGGGATCTACTAGGGTCTGCCATTCCAGCGAACTTTTAATGGCCTCGAGGCTGCAGGGTGTCCATAATCCAGGGTACGTGCGTCCAAAAGAGCACCTCCCAAGAAAACAAGCTCAGAATATCTTTAAGGGTTACTGGGTTTCGTGAGACCAGGATGAGGGTGTCACTTAGAGAATGTAGCTAGATTGACTAGAACGTTGAACGTTGAAGGCGAAAAACCGCGGATTCGCTGCCGGATCAAATGGCCAAATCAAGACTTCTTTCTCACGTCCATTTGGTCCTTCACGCCCGGCACGCGACGATATAACGACTCGGACATACTCTTCAGTCAATTACCATCATCATGTTGAATCTGTCGTCCTCATGTCTTCAGGGGGAAAATGCCAAGACGGGCACACATATGAGGATATACTGGTTCAGCCTTGAAGCTTGAAGCGCCAAGGAACTATGGGTCTTGGATGTTACCAACGGATGTACTTGTAGACCCAACTTATCTTCACTTTCTTGCCCTCGTCCTCACGTTGGTGGGTAATCAAGTGGGCACCATTCATGAAAAGTACGGATGCTTTTCCTATAGCTGATAATGACAGCTTGGCAGGTTAGCTGGAGGCTGTCAGCCATTACACCGCACAAGACTCAGCAAAGCTTCGCCTCATCCAAGCTTCATCCTTGAGGTGGATGGCCGTTGCGTAATCCTGCCTCAACCCCGAACGTATTACATCATTTGTTCATTATACCCCCGGGGGGGTTAACTTCCATCTGAGCTGTCAACAGCTGACAGCCTTGCATTGCAGGCTGGTTCGACTTGCACGATGCTGCAGTCGAGCTTTTCTATCAGCTCTGCGGGAGAGGAGGTAGCCACCAAACTATATCCGCTTCGCACTGCATACTTACTTCTGTCCAGGCCCATTTTTTCGGTAGCTCCGACGAAGACTTCAAGGAGGAGGACGATGCAGGTGGGCTTCTTCGTGTTCTGCTATCCGAAGTCACTCTGACGTATCAACTCTCAACCTAGTTACAGCTTCAGCACACTATTGCATGCGCGCCATAGAGGACCCGACCCAGTTCATCGAGGACATTCTCACAAAAGAAGGTCGAGATGTCCTCGTTGTTAATGAGAACAAGACCTTGTCCACGATTGTTGCCTTGGCTGCTATGCGTGGCTCATTCGACGGGATTGCTGCTTTGAGCTACCCGCATCAACTAGTGGACGCTAGAACCAATGCATAACTCGGAGGCTAAATGAGAATTTTGGGGCTGCCAGTTGAGTGTCCGAAGCGTACGTTCTTCTAACTGCTCATATCGCACCTTTAGAACTCAGACTTAACGAAGAACTTCATAGTACGTCCGCCAATGTCATACCTTGATTATGGTCCTCATCCGCTGCAGTGGACGTGGATACATGGAAAGATAACCTTGTTTCCGAGCTACCAGCTCTTGGAGCGAAGGCATTCGAACAGCTCAACTACAGCATTCCTGCCGATGAACTTGACCGCCACGCACTTCAGGAACTTGATAGAAGCTTGATCTGGATGAACTTTCCGTGGCACGAATCCCCTGGATATAAAGCACTACTTGAAGAGATTCATTCGTGGATGCGCTCAGCATCAACAAAGTGGTGGCATCGTTCTTCTCACTGTGACCAGAAACAGGCGCTGGCAGGACTTCTACCACCTTACCAGTTTTCTTGCTTTGGCCGAGGAGCTTGGATATGGCACTTTCAAGGAGCACAGATTCGTCTGTGACATTTTCCAGTGTTTCGGCTACAGGCACATCACTTGGAATGAGAAAAATAATATCCACTATTGGGTCGTTCCCCGTAGCGATACTCACATTCTGATTAAAGGCGAGTTTCGTATTTTTTTCAGTTTACCTGTTCATTCCCTGACGCGTTCGGTAGATTAATTGAAGTATACGATTGCGGTCCATCGCCTCTATACCGAAGTGACGCGTTTCCTAATTATTCCCTCTCTCAGCAGTCCTGTGTTTGTATTACTCAAGGACCGCGTTGTTTCCTAATTTTGATTGTGTTTTTTCGACATGGATCGTTGTGGATGGCAGTACACTCGGCTACCTACCTGCATCATTACGTTCAGCATGTGCCCTGGTGACCTCCGTAAATACGCTTCCTGTCTTTCTTAGAAGCAGCTCGCCCCCTGAGACCCAAGGTATTCGCAATTATGAGTCTGACATTCACATTTTCTGATATAGATGAGTATATCGGTTACAGTAGGTCTACAACGGAAAACCGGGGAAGCGCACGCCGGATCAAATTCGGATTTATTCTCACTGATCCCAGGGATGCGATTCTTTACTTGCCAGTATCATGTTAGATCTCGTACCATCTGGTGGGGGGAAATTCTGATATGAAGCACAAAGGAAAGGGGATACATCGCCTTTGTGCAGAACCTCTACGGAACCCCTGGATCTTGCGAACGATTGTCCAATAATTCTGCATCTCATTGCACAGGACCGCACGATATGGTGGCATTCGCGTGGACTAGTCTTCCTTCAGTGCGCCTCAAAAGGATCTCATCTCATCTGCTTTCGTCTGTTTGCTATAATCTACTCTTGAGGCTTTGGAATGGAACCATCCGAAAGAAAGGCACTGATGATAAATTCACCCCCGTTCTACGGCTCATCTTTTCATGCAAAACTTCTATTCCTGGTCAAATACCCACTTCCTATGATATCATTTGTTCTGGAAATCCCTCGGAATGGATAAGACACCCCCTCACAAATAAATTTCTCCTCACTGATCGATCTGTGTTTGGCTATGTTTCTCCCTCCAAAATGCATTGGTACGATAGAAACACTTTGAATTTCTCCACTTTCTTCTGTTCGCCCTCGTCCCCATTTGCTGAACAATGTCATCTATCCCCTCCAATGAAGAAGACTTTCTCCTCTGGTTGGCAACGCCAGCTGGCCAGGCAAAGCTGGAGGAGGTATCCTATTTTACGCATCTATACTAATATACCTTATCCTGAAATTGAACTGTAGTTCCGCCGCATCACGGGAGGCAACACGAATACTTTGCCTCTTCGGGACAGCGAGCGTGCCGCAAAGAACCCAACCGGTTTCATCGTGGATGTCCTCGTAAACGAGCGTAGGGATGTCCTGGTCGTTGACGAGAACAAGACTTTCTCGACTACCCTGGCGCTCGCTGCAATGCGGGGAGGCTCCTTCGCGGGAATGTCTTCAGCTCATCACCTCAAAGAAAATATTATTTTCACTGAAAGGCTCAGCGAAAACGTCACTGCTTCCTGTTGAGTCTTCTTATTCCCGATATTTTCCTCCTCCCACTGACAAGATGATATCTCTAGACGATAGACGGGATTTGTATTCGGGCCATCTCCACGAAGTTGGACTTTATGAGCATGCCAGTAAGTTTACTTGATATCCTTCATCGTACCTGCCTAAAAACTCTGTAGGAAATATCCCTGCCTGGAGGAATGCGCTCGAGGCTGAACTATTTCGACTGGAGGGTTCGGAACTCGATCCTTTGGATTATGATTTCACGGCGGAAAATATTGGGAATATTGGTATTCCACAGCTTGGAAAACACTTGATCTGGATGAACTTCCCCTGGACCCCACGTGCTGGATATCTCCACCACTACTTGAAGAACTTCCTTCGCGGTTGTTCCAGCCATCAAGAAAGCGGCGGCATTATTCTCCTCACTGTCACGAGAAACGAAAGGTGGGAGGAGTACTACGACCTAGAAGGCCTCCTCGCGTTGGCTAGAGGGCTTGGGTATCACTGCTTCAAGGAACATAACTTTGTCAACGGCATCTTCGACTACTTCGGTTATAGACACAAGACCTGGAATGACGCCTACAACATCCACTATCATGTCGTTCCCTGCAGCGATACCCATATTCTGGTGAAAGGTATGTCGCCCACTGCCTTGAGTGTTTGTTGTCATCTGACGTCTTCCATACACAGATTAGCTGGTAGCATAGGCAGGCCAGTTGCAACTGGATTGACGGGGCCTCTTCTCTTCGAAGTCGTGCGCTCCTCCTCGTAGGGAGTAGCATCGACCGATAACAAAATTCATGTACTCCTCCCTGATTCATAAGATATATACTCCTTACGATAAATCCGTGGACCATGTCCTATCTTTCGGAAGATGCAGCCTGAAGATCAAATTCAGAAATATCATATTACCAAATCAAGACGTTCTTCTCACGGTGTGCCAAGTCAAGACCTTTAGACCAACACAAACCTTGTGCAGTATTTGGCGTGGCTGGCCTACTCTGGAAAGCCTAGAATCTCTCCTGTCTCGAGTATGCGAGTTTAATTCCGTGAAACAGGAATGTCGCAGT
The DNA here is from genome assembly GCA_944990035.1 of Clitopilus passeckerianus. Classification (NCBI taxonomy): domain Eukaryota; kingdom Fungi; phylum Basidiomycota; class Agaricomycetes; order Agaricales; family Entolomataceae; genus Clitopilus; species Clitopilus passeckerianus. The sequence goes on from CALYLX010000100.1 coordinate 622,561, forward strand.
GCGACTCGACTTCCACAGGCGGACAATACTATGCACGAAACGGAAGGCCCATGCATTGACCAGGCCCACTGGTATCCAGCTCAACTTGGTTCCATTACGCTCAGGCATCTGCCAAAAAGATGGTGACTGAAGACTTTTACTTCTGCCAGAAAGCTCTGCGCTTCTCACATCCGTTCCGCGGATGCCTCGAACTTACCAGAAGGCCACAGAACCTCCCTGATCTGGGTTCACAATCTCGCCAATGTCTTCGGCAACGTGTGGCGTCCTACTGTAGCAGAAATATTTATTGAGAAGCGCTTTAGCCCTTAAACTGAAGTGACACTCTTAAGGAGAAGACACACGAGATTTTCATCCTATATTCCCCATTCTCGTCATGAAGAGCGAATACGAAGAACCCGAGGTGCAGTCAACCATTTCTATCAAGCCCGAAGAGGAGGAGGTAAGTATTAAGTGAAATCTACTGCTTGTTGTTTATTCACTTTGGTTGAGATCCTGTTCGTTAGTAATTCGACACCCGAGGACTTCAATATCGCGCTGGTGGAAGAAGCACAAGATGCAGGTCAGCCCTTTTTAAATGACAGCTGAACAGAACAAGAAATTGACATCCCCATTTTTCAACGTGGTTTCAGCCTCCAAGTCGGTTCAATCTTGCGCACGTGTTAAGCAGGATGCAACCAAGTTTATCGTGGTCATTCTTTCAAAAGAAGGTAGAGACGTTCTTATTGTCGACGAGGACAAGACATTATCAACGACTCTTGCCCTGGCTGCTATGCGAAGCTCTTTCGAGGGCATATATGTCTCAGGCAATTTGTCCGAGCCGATTGACGCCAGTCTCCTTAAACGGAGATTATCCGAGAATGTTGAGGCTGCCAGTTGAGCTGATATACCCAAACATTTCATTCTGGTTGCTCATACGACCCACAGGATTGAGAGTGCAGGGCCGTCAACACACCGGTAAGTGCTGCGAATTTGATTCCATTCCGTGATACTTATGAACTTGTTTAGCCGATAAATGCGAATTCCAATGGAGTTCTTCAGACATGGTGCGAACGATTCAAGCTCCCACTTCGATCCATAAGACATCTCCTATTATACCAAGGGATAAAGGAGACTCAGAGCGAACCTACCACCGTTGCGAATGGCTTTTTTAGTGTGTCAGCCACTGTTACCAAGGTTGCCCGTCCCCGACGTATGGAGTCACCATCCCTGGGCCAACAGGGGGTATATCGTTTTCAGACGTGCAAGATCCCTCCCAAAGGAACAGACGCGCTCCAAACTGTGTTGAATACCTTGCCTACACACGTCCCTACGGATTACGCCAAGAGAACGTCCACGGAGCACAGATTCAAGCTACGTATGTTTCCTTCCAGCTCTCAGGCAGAACCTCGTTTTTATCTTCATCAATAGAAAGGGATATGCACTGCATTAAAACACAAGGAGCGCTAAAGTTCATCAAGAGAGTTCTTGTCGAGGAAAGGAGAAATGTTCTGTTGCTTGATGAATACCAAGAGGGCTCTGCGACGGTTGCGCTTGCGGCCATGAGGAGATCGTTTGACGGTATATGGTCCTCTAGCCAGTGTACCGAGAGGGCAACAGGATACTCACTCAGTCGAATCATTCACCGCAACTACGACTACTTCTGTGAGTATGCTCCCTGAGCATGGGTATACAAGGGTATACCTGATGCTAACGATCTAAATTGTTAGGGCTTCGCCATCCACACCGAAGGTCCATCATTGCTATCAAACGTATGTTGCTCCATCCCATCGCCTGAACATCTAATAAGACATATTTTAGTTTATTTCGATGACTGGCGACGCCCCATACGCAGTCACCTCTCCAATTTCAAGAATTTGGAGAGGTTTAACCACTCCTTCCGCGCTAACCACATGTGTTCCCCTAGCGCTCGCAACGTCCCCAAAGAGGTCATTTGGTTCATCTTCCCCTGGCACAAAAACCCGTCGAATCTCGCGACATATTTGGCCGAATTTCTTACATCGAGTGCGAAAGTCCAAGAGGCTGGAGGGATCATTTTCCTCACTGTCACGAACGACCAACGCTGGGCTTCCCACTATGACTTGGTGGACCTCTTGGCGCTTGCACAAAGCCTTGGATACATGCATTTCGAGGATCGAGAATTCGCAAAGGTCGATCTACACCAGTATGGGTATCTCTACCGAACATTCAATAACGTTCATGTTATCCATGATCGTGTGGTACCCGTCTCGACTACTCATATATTCATAAAAAGTGAGCTTCACTCGTTAGAAGATAGGAATGCTTCTCACCTACCCCCGTACAGCCAGATAGATTTGCCTGATCAGGGAAACTTAATTCTGGTACTTCCGAGTCGTAATCTGCAGCTGGTAGAGATGGGAGGTTGTCCTATAGATTATCTGATTAGAGAAATCTGTCGTATTTACTAATTAGGTGAATAGAAGGACCTTGATGCACTCGTGGCCTGTAATTTCCAAGCTGCTCTCACTGAGGTAGGAGGAGCTTCTCAATGTACAGACCGGAAGGACGGCCCGTGCGTTCTTATCTTACGTAATCTCCCAAACGTTTGACTGAGCGCTTGAGCCTCTGAAGAAACTCTTCACAAGCCAAAAGCACCTGAGCCATATGTTCGATGCCGGTAAGTGTGTCCGTCCATTCCGGTGCTTTTATCTGATGTGGACCACTAGGTTCAGTATTTATCTATCGTCATGGACCATTGAAATTCATTGAGCATTTGCTTGCCGAGGAAAAGCGAAAGGTTCTTCTACTTGATGAACACCAAGTTGGCTCAACGACTGTCGCACTGGCTGCTCTAAGAGGCTCGTTCGAAGGGATATGGTCGTCAAGCACGAATCAAGAGAACCTGACAGCCTTTCGCCTCTCCCAGCAAATTATCAATAATCGTGACTTCTTCGGTCAGTACTATTACCCTCACGTCTCCTCCAATCTCTCAAAATCTTAAACCATGCGTAGTGCTTCACCATCAGAACTCTCGCTGCATCTACGGGAAAGACTGTAAGCCCCCATATGTTCTCAGATATTCTTTACTGATACCGTCCTCCAGGTCAGGGAGAAGAGGAAGAGTGGTGGCATGGACTCGATTCGAATATCGAGTGCCTTAGCGCCTCCGACTTGCGTAGGCTGGATATGAAGTTTGCTGCAAACAAAATCGGGGAAGCCTCTACCGAGGGCGTTCCAAAGCAACTGGTGTGGTTGAACTTTCCATGGTACGGCGACCAAGCCGAGCTTCCCAGCTACTTGGTCGACTTCGTAAACTCTTGCGCTGCCGTGCAGGACAGGGGCGGGGTTATGCTTATCACTATGACTGAAGACGATATGTGGACAAGCCATTACGGGGATATCTCTTCTCTAGTGAAGACCGCTGAGGGACTTGGGTATTCCCACTACGAGGATGACCAGTTTGTCAGTGGCAGGCTTCAGCATTATGGTTATCAGCACCGAACCGCGAATGACGCTCGTGTCATTCACCACTACGTTGTCCCACACTCCACCACACATATCTTTATCAAAACGTGAGCAGACACCAGCAGCAGTTGGAGTTAACGATGAACTGACATTTGTATTCTACGATTGTAATAATAAAGGCCTTTAATACATTGGTACAGAGTATTGGTTCGTAGTGTAGTATTGTACAGTATATTCTTGCAGCTATTTGGCATGTTCTATTGGGCTTGAAATCAAAATTATAGTGAAAAAATCGTCGATGTATCAGAGGTCCTTTCCCTCTGCCTGAACCTCGTTGGACTGGGCACTCTTCCTCTTCCTCTTCGATCCCGTTGACGCCGCTGCCATAGATGCTCTCCCTCTTTTCGGCTTGGTATCGTTGTCCGAAGGCCCATCGACTGCGTGAACTCCAGAAATAGTGCTTCGTCTCGCCAGATCCTTAGTCCCCTTTGTGACAGCTCGCCCTTGTCGCTGACGTTCGCTCTGCGATCGCTTGAGAGAAGACGGACCAGGCTCCGTTGCCGCCACAGGTTTGAACCGATAGGACGGTCTTCGCGTCGTAATAAACGAAGTGTCCCGGCCGGCCAGAGCCCCAACGGAGGTTCGCCTGGCTTTCAGTGACGTCCTCTCGATGTTAGTCCTCTGGCTTTGCGATCGAAGGACACGTCCACTGGAAGGAGCTGCCTCCTGCTGAGAAACGGAAGAGACTCTCATGGATTGAGTGCGCCTGACTTTGGGAGGCGGTTCAGCACTGGTGATAGGGTCTTCCGAGGATACTGAGCTGGAGCTCGGAGACGTCGTGTGTTGAGACTTTGCTCCTTCAGGTTTCTGTCCATCGAGGTTGGTATCCGTTTCGTCGTCTGTGGGATTCATGTTGGACACATCCGCAAACATAGCCGGATCATCCCAGGGGTTCGGGAGCAAGGGCGAAACTCCTTGACTGGGAAGCTGGTGAATTGCGGCGAGACCCAGATGCGTCGCATTGACTTCGAGTGATTCCTCCTCGTCTAAACGCGCCAGGAAGGTTCTGGGGCTGACAGCTGACGCCGAGAACTGAGAGTACTTCGTGCGAGCTAGAGGGCTTGTCGGAGGGCTTGGGAAGTCCAGGGTTCGATTGAAATCTTCAGTGAAAGCACTTGGAGCTACATCTCTGCGCAAACTGGAAGGGATTCCTGAGCCAGTGGATGGAGCATTTGTGTTCTGGGGATGATGTGCTGGTGTCTGATCGGTGACGGTTCGAATACCAACGACTCGCTCAATGTTCCTCCGTAAATCCTCTAATTCGTATCCGTATCCAAAGACCGTTTTGATAGCGAGCGCCGCCGGTAGGCTTGCATTCAAGACGTTGGCCACTTCAATCAGCTGTGGCTGTGTCATATCGAGCAGGTCTTCATGGCAGCAGAACGGAAGTGGTCGTTCTACAGAATTCTCCAATGTGCTGAGAACAATCATGTCTTCATCGAACTCCGAGTCACTGTTCTGGATGGCGATGCGACCTCCTGGATTAGGCGGGCTGGATGGGCAATGGCGAGATGAAGAAAGTCGATGGCTCTGCCCGCCATTGATGAATATATTGCCAGGGGAGGATAAAACAGTGCGATGTGCAGCTGGTGTTGGGGGAGGAGCGGCAAGATGTGTAGTCTCGACAAATCGAGGAGAATTGGACTGGGCGGGAACGGCGAGGACGTCCAAGACAGGTAGCGTGTTCGTCCCTGCACTCTCAAGTATCTCTCCTGGTATAGGTTTGTCACCGTCCTTGACCTTGTCATCCTTCAGGACATCGAGATCCCAATCAATCACCAAGTTCTCCTTCTGACTTCTCAGCCTCCTGCCCAACTCCTCGAGTTTGAAGAAAGCACGCCGGATTCCCTTGGGCTCTGGGTCTTCGTTAGATGCAGATCCGCCCACGGCAGGCGCTGGCGTTTTCGTCAACTTTGCCCGAGGGCGAGTCGTTTTCTTGCTATTCGTTCGCTTGATCTTGGCCATTGGTGAGGAAGGGTGGTGAGTAGGATCGTCATAAGAGCCGGGTTTTTATGACATCCTATGTGAGGCTGACAACACCCCCTAGTCCGTGGTATGATTTGGAGGCTGACGACTGGTCATCTTTCGAATGACATCCATTAATAGCCTGTTTACTCCGTATTAATATTACATGGTACAAGTAGCAGAAGAATGTATCCAACCTTGGGAATGAATTGTGCGGCGACAGATGCACTCTCATATCCTCTAGAATCCCTTCAATCTCGTCGCCTATATCTTCCTCCTTCTCGCTTTGCTGCTGCGTCTATCTCTTGCCTCTTCTTCACATGCATCTCCTTCGCCTTTTCGTTGATATCTTCCGCTTCCTGGGTATTCGGGAACCCGATTTCCCAGTATCCTGGCGGGGTATTGGCTCGTGCCCAATGATGTCGATGTCGGGATATAGCCTTTTGATGGGCTTCAATCTTGGGATCGTCCAACATATCACTGTTGTCTTCAAAAGCGACTTCGTCCAGCTTGGAATTGCTCGCGTGATGTTTGCAATTGGGGCTGTGTCCAGAAGGCTTATTCTTCTTCGGGGACCGCCAAAGAGGCGCCTGCATCCGAGACGGGAGAGGCCCAACAGCTTCATAATACTAAACATAGGTTAACCAACTGTTCTCCGAAGGTGAGGATGAAAACCCTACCCCTCGGCAGCAATCACAATTCCCAGCGTCCATCTGTTGTCGTTCGCGCTTATTGCGTACGACCTCATCAAACCGGAAGTTGACGCCGCCGTTCTGTTCGGGATCAATGACATACTGGGCGTTTATCGTATTCTTCCCCCTGTTACTTTTGTCAGATATCAAGAAGTGAGTTGATAATGGAAGGAACTCACGATTTGACTTCCTTGGCATATCGGCCACGACCTTTGAAGGCAGAATAATCCCCTGCCTTCGGGTTACTATCCTTCGGGGGATTCATCGGCGTCAAGGTTGGAACAAGGAACGGTCGGTTCTCTTTACTACCAAACAACGTCCTGGACTGCATGGGTGTACTGGAGTTGGTTGACGCTGCTGGCAACCAGGGTTGTCGCCGGCGGGGCGATGTTGCAGGTGGGTCTCCAAGCTTTTGCATCTTGATTGGCCGAAGAGTTTCTGGGTCGCGAGAGACAACGGCGCCGCCGAACCGTGTTGGTGCGGTACGAGGGACCATGTTCATCATTATCAACGGTCTTGGTGTGCTCTTGGAGGGAAAAGTCGGAGGGAAAGGGAAAACTGAGAGGGAAACGTCAGATATGGTACGAGATGGAATGAGGCATTCTTACTTTGGCTCTGCGATTCAGGTTCCGTTTGAGAGGAGGCCATGTGTCCAGGTGAAGTCGTCGGTGACGTTGGAACGTGGTTTTCTTTGCTTGCAGGGCTGGGCTCTGAGGATGGCCGTGAGTGAAAGCTGCTGGGAGGAATATATAGGACGAACGAACCTGGTGATTCAGGTTCTGTTTGTGAGCTCTTGGGATGACTGCTGGATGACGGTCTGCTAGTAGGCGTCCTGCAAGGAGTAGAGGTCAATAAAGCTATATTTGATACGGTAAAAAACCCAAGCTCACCACTTTTGCAAGTTCAGCTTGGCGATGGGTTCAAAGCTCAGTGGTCTCCTCGTACTACTGCTCGAATTGCGAGGGGCTGAATTGGCATTGAAGACAGTTGGAGATGACGATGGTATTTCGATGATAGCTGGCTTGGAGGTCGACCTTTGAGGAGACGGCGGAGGTGCGTCTTCTTGAGAAATATGCAATGGTGGGGTACCACCAGAAGACGATTTTCTCTTCCTCTGAGGTGTTGAGAGGTCTTCCTGGTCTTCACTTGAGGGTGCTTCAATTCCTCCTAAGGGTGGATGGGGTGTGGACGCTGAGGCTATAGAATGAACGTTCAGCGTTTGGTACATCGGCGGAGAACCGCAAAGATCTACTGACGCTCATTGCGAGAGTGGGATTGCTTAATGATCTCTTTTCTTTCCTTGACCAGGGCGTTCATCTTGCTCCGCTTCTCCTTTGATGACAATTCGAGACCTTCAAGTCCACTTTCATCGAACAGCCAGTCCCTGAAGTTCTTCCAGGCAGTGTAGTCCTTCTTGTATTGCATGGCACAGCGGTCTCTGACATTGGATAGTGTGTCGTAGCGCGACTGGAGCTGACCCAGCTCGGACGAAATACGATCTGCTCTTACTTGCCGCCGTTGCGCGTCAGACCTTGCATCTGGTCAACGAGATGAGCAGACAAGTATAGAAAAGACTTACTGTGCACGTTGTGAGTTCCTCTCCGCCGACGCTACATCAGCTTTAAGCTGTTCTTGCTCCTGCTTAAGAGAGGTTATAGTCTCGTGAAGGTCCTCGTTCTTCCCCCTCTCAGCAAGAAGGTCGTTTTCAAGCTGTTCGTGTCGTTCCAAGAACTCCTTATACAGAAGAACGGTATCAACCGCATCAACTGTAGCCTGCCCGTCGGGAAGGTCTTCGAACCCCAATGATCGAGCTAGTCGATCGCACCTGTTGCGTAGGTCGAAGAGGTCCTTCAGTGTTTCGTCGTTTGAGCGCTTCAAGCGCTGAATCTTGTGGTTTAGAGCATCCTTCTCCTTCACATGCTTTTCTTCTATGGCTTTGTCTCTTTTCCGAAAGAGGGCACTGTCAAATGTGCTATTTGAAGGCTCCATTGACGACGAGTAGCTGGCGGAGTGTTAGCTACTACAACGCCAACAAGGCGCACATTTCTCTTACTGGTTCGGAAGCCTTGAAAAGGCTAGCCGTCGCGGTGATACAGACTTAGGATCCGTATCCCAGGCTGCCCAAGTTCAATTGAAGGTGTGCTTGTGCAGTCGGACTTCGGAAGTTGGGCTGGCGACAAACGATGACAAATCCCATTTATCACGCGTTATTTACATGTATTTATTGCTAAGGCTCTGAATTCCGGATTAAATTCCCCTGGAGATCTTCACGTTGCCTGCATCAGGCATTTTACCCCCGTTAAAAATACGAATAAAACGAGGCTTGCATGGAATTTCTAGCGACTTTACACGAGACTGTAGGCGAACGCCTCAATCGCCGACATGACCCGACTGACATCACGCGCTATTGTGGCATGTTTGTCTGTGATCCTCATTCGGAAGCATCCGCTTGTTGTGGACAATATCGAGGACCACAACGTGCTACAACGTGCAGGCGTCTCTCCAGGCGCGTAAATTGACGAATACGAGCGCTTTTTGACATAGCGCAGCAACTCCCCCCGATGACAACGGATAATGTGGTTTTAACAACTGTTTAATCTGAGAAATGGAAGCAAAATAGATTGCACCCCAGAATATCGTGAAACTCAGCTCGATGACAATCTCTATCATTTCCGGAGATTATTGGCTTCTTGACTTCCCCTCTCGGAGAATTACTTTCTCGCCATCATTCTCTTGAATCAGGTGTGTTTGCGATTATAACCCTACTCTCATAAAACGAGTGCTAAAATGAAACGCATAAGAAGAATGTCCGCCCGCGTCCAGGGCGATCTACATTTGGCCCCCTACACGTGTTGGGAGGGTATAAAAGGCGGCACGTAGGGCTAGGGGAACTACCTACGAGCCTCCAAAGTTAAAACATGTCAGCCGACGAAAAGCACACTGATGAGGGTGCTTCTAAACCTACTGTCGACCATCCTTCTGTGCAGACACGAATCCAGGGCGTATGGAAGGTCTTAACCCTGAAGGAAACGTTCTCCCTGAAACCGACGAAATGGTTGGATTGGAACAAGTACATCGACACCATACCCAGCATGCGGCGATTCATGAAAGACGTCTACGCACTCGATCCAACTCTCGTTTGCCTGTACCTGTTCGCTCGGGCTTGGAAGGCAGTCGAACCTGGCATTACAGTATACATTACAAGCCAATTGTTTTCCACAGTGAGATACTGTTCCCCTCCCCCATGTACCAAGAGAATCTGAACCTCCCTCTAGATCGAAGATTATCTTCGTGAGGGCAAAGGTGATGGATGGGCAATCGGACGAGCTATCTTCTTTGAATTGTGCTCAATTATCATGACATCACTGTCCACCTGCGGAGAGTATGTCGCGTTCTATTAGACCTTCTGTTTTTCTTCCAGCTGCTAAGCGCCTTCCCAGGCGATGGGTTGCTCCAAAACTTCAGGTCCGAACTCGGCAGTTCTTCGAAGACCGCTGGTTCAGAGGTCAGTGACGTAAAGTGACTTACCCCGGCCATGACGCGCTAACGGCATTGTACAGAGAACCTGCGATACGATGTGCAAACTCTCATGTGTGAGTAAACCGTTAGTTCGGTCCGTTCGTGTGACTGATATGCTATACAAAGATTCCAAAAAACACAGTGGGAATGCTATGGAAGCGTGGCAGTCATTCCAGGGAGTAATAGAAACCATTAGCAATATGCTAGGTTTAATCACCATCCTGTCTTCGATGTTCTTCAACCACCATGGAGGCCCCCTATTCACGTTGGTCTGCCTTATCTATCCCATCCTGACGGGGAATGGCCAATACGGTCAAATCCAGCGTGAGTTCGGCAGATCTCCACGTTGCTTACACTGTCTGATCCACATTTCCAGCGATGATTGTATACTCGGACAATACAGATTATCTGAGATCGCAAGCGTTGAGGCGTCTGGTTGATCCAGACTTTAGAGAAGATATCGTTACAAGCAACGTTGCGGAACATATCCTGAAAGGTAGAGGACAGAATTTATCTGGGTGCCTTGCACAGGCTGATTACTGCCGCAGAGTATACTCAAGCACGAGCTGCGCTGGGAGATCGGGACAAAGAGTTCTCGTTCTTTGATCGTCCTAATGATCCTATACAAGAGATCATGCAAAATGTGGCGAACAATTTGCCCGTAGTAAGCCCCACATGCCAGTCGCGCGTTCTCTCGCTGAACCGTGGCCAGATGTACTTCGCCATCCGTGCCGTCCTCAGCCCGGGGTCGTTCACTTTATCCGCTCTCGCTATCCTACGGCAACAGTCTTCGGTTCTCCGCTTCAACGTGTACATGTGCTTCTCCCTGTTCTCCTCAATCTCGAGAACATTCGACCAGATAAGGTTCCTATACACGGTAGAAGCCCCTCGTCTCAAAGACGGAAATCAAGATTATCAGCCCTCGACAGGACATGGCATGTCTTTTGAGTTACGGTATGCAAGATTTCCCGTATTGCGAAATAAAGAGAGAATTTGACTGATTCGGGGACAGGAACGTTGCTTTCGACTATCCGGGATCAAAAACGAAAGTTGGAGCTTTAGACGGTATTTCGTTGAAGATCGACCCTGGCCAACTGGTAGTCATCGTTGGTTCTAATGGGAGTGGGAAATCAACTCTCATCAAACTCCTCACCAGGATGTATGATGTGACCTCTGGCGAAATCCTGGTCGATGGCGTTCCAATCCAGAACTACAAAATGGCGGATCTTCATTCGGCGACGGCAATCCTCACCCAGAATCATAGTATCTATCCACTTTCACTGGCAGAAAACATTGGCATGGGCTTCGCTGATCGTCTTCATGATGTCGATATGATTCATGAATCTACCAAGAAGGGAGGAGCAGATGAGTTGATTGCGAAGTTGAAGGATGGACTTCAGACCAACATCGATCCTATTAAGACTGCCTGGGGCTATGAGCTCGATAATTCGAAACATTCCTTGCTTCAAGATATCTTGGATACATTGGAACTACCAGCGCAAGTGTCTGGTGCGTTTTTAGAATTCATCTCCAAATCGTCCCGTTCTAAGCCATGTACTTCCTAGGCGGTGAAAGACAACGAATTGTGGCGTAAGTATTTGTGGATTCATGACATACTATCATCCTGACACTGCTTGCGTCCTCCAGCTCCCGAGCATTCATGCGTTTGCAGTCTCCGAATGTCAATTTCGTGGCAGTTGATGAACCGAGTTCAGCTCTTGATCCGAGGGGAGAATTGCAGCTCTTTGATAAGTTACGAGCAGAGGCGGTGGGGAAAACCATGATCTTTGTGACACATCGGTTTGGGCACCTCACGAAGTTCGCGGATCTGATCATGTAGGCGCCTCATCTGCACTCTTTGCTCGCTCGGCCTCAGCGCTGATGGATCTTTGTTTCTTTGCTAGATGCATGAAAGACGGGAAGATTGCCGAGTTGGGAAAACATCAGGATCTACTCAACTTAGACGGAGAGTATGCCACTTTGTACAAGATCCAAGCGCAGGCATTCACTAACGACACCGTTGAAAACGAGAAGGTGAGCCAATGCCCCCTATGACCGATGTCTGGTCTTGACTGATAACATCACATCTCAGAAAAGGCCAAGCACTCCACCTGATTCAGATTTGAGTGTGGAAGGGGATTCATGAGCTCGTGTTTTCAAGAATTTAGAGCTTTCGGAGGAGGTGGATTCTTGCGTCGATATGATCCCCAAAAGGACCCAATTGGCCATAACGGAAAAGGACGTTCTGCTCTACGACTATAGACTATACTTGGGACTACTCCCTCTCTCAGTGTGTATCGGGACACTCGTATTAGATGTTGATGTACGTTACAGCACAATGAATGGTGTTACTATGATATTGAATGGAGAGACATTAAATGAATGAACATCCTGTGATTGGATTCGACTGTTGGCAAGTTGCATAGATAGATAAATCCGTGGTAAATGCTAGGAAGTGCCTTGGTAGTATGATACAATAGGAAATGCTGCCAAGAAGTCCTGAATGCCGAGATTTGAAAATATAGCCAATAACACGAGGACCCGGGAGCCAGCTCGGTATCCAGTCCCCAAACCTATATCGGACTGTACACCGGCGGTAGCTCGACTCTTTTCCGCCTCGCAGTGTGCGCAAGAATGACGTCCGGCGCCCTTACGCCACTGTCCACATGTTGTCTGGGAGGAGGCGAAGGAGAAGGGTCGTCCTCTGTCTCTGGCATTCCCAAGCTGACAGCCTCCGATGGTGGTACAATCTCTATGTGCAGGGAACCGTCTCTCACGCGCTGGTGTGAGGCCGAATGTGACGATGTAAGGCTCGGAGATATTGAGGTCGAGGAATGCGCAGTTGTTGGCCGGGATGAGCGCGCAGGGAGCGTGGTCATAGGTATCGATATCGGAGGTATTATGGGAGGCTGTGCGCCTGGTGGTAGCCCAATATTGCCCCCGGTGACGGTGGAGGAACTTTGACCCGTGCTTTCTGTTCGGGAGCGTCCAGTTGGCGGACGTGAGTCGAAGTCAACGTGGGTTGTAGCCATCGATTTCCGGTTATTGGGGGGAGGCCCTCGAACGAATAGGTTCGGATCGAATGTAAGGCGTTCTGAAGAACTTGCAGCCGCTAGTTGTGAGGATGAAGTTGAGGGGTCCATGACATGATGGGAGAGAAGAAAGGGTTCTATGGAGGTCTGCCTCTTGTGAGCTGATGAAGAACGAAGAACAACATCAGAAAAATGTAAACGGTGATGCAACAATATAGTGAAACTCACACTTTCTCTTTTCTCCAAAAATATCTGGTGGTGCTTCTCGTTTCATCCGATACCAAAGCAAGAAGACGTAGGCAGCGCCAAGCAAAAAGAACAACCCTCCGATCACGATTCCGACTATTGCTCCGACAGGAATAGAGGGGCCGCTTCCGTGGCTATCATTTGGTTGTGGTAGATTCACGTTGGAATCGATGGACGTTGGAACACTTGGGTCATCGACCAGAAAGTAGTCAAACCATATCGATCCTTCCGTTAATGAGCTGGGATCTATACCGGGATTTGTTTTATGCATTGTTATGTCAAGTGTGCTGTTTACCGTGAGTTATGGACTGGCTCTAAGGTACAGTTGACTTACTGTTGCCCGAACGCCATTCCTTTCTTGATCCAGAACTGCTGTCGTGTTGCATCGCCTGCTGTGGGCGGCGTGGTGACCTGGGCTGGTGCTGCTCCATCGACGGAGTAATTTGTGACAACACCCTCTGAGTTGAGATCAAACAGCCCAAAGACCGCTATGAAAGAACCTACGCCAGAATTAGAACACAAAAACTCCAATAAGGTCGCTCTGAGACCGCCTGCATAGCGTACACACCTTTGAAATTTACCCTCAACGAGTCACCTTTTTCCATCGAATACGAAAGTGTGCCGTTGTATTGATTCGAATCTCCCGTAACAACCCAGTTTCCGTCAGGAACAACCCTCGAGGTATCAGCATCGTCAATGCGTCGGATGGTGGCCATCGTCGTCGTCGTCGGGGGAAACGAATAGGAAAGGCCGCAGCAAGCAAGGCGCCGTCAAGCATTAAGTAGGTGGAAATTGAATCTCCAGCATAGTCATCAGAGCGGCCCTGATCGGAGGGCACTGTCGAGTTGTTTTGCTTGTTGGAGATCCAAGCTCAGGGTCCAGCGTTCTAACATGACCGTTCCATTTGCTGGGTCGACGTCAGTCCGGTGCTACCCGCCAAGTTGGTAATATAAGCCGGCAAAAATGGGCTTGTGTACCAGTCATGTTAGATCAGAAAGCGAAAGAAACGGTGTCATATCCCCGGATTGGGAGCCAAAGGTGGCGTTTGGGGGATGGTGTCCAGCCTGTCTCACAGAAATGAAAAAGAGAAAACAATAGTAAGCAAGACGGAGTAGTCTACTACCTTGGGGCCATTCCTAGTGAGCATTACTGCGAAAGGTAGTGATCATCATAACGTCTGTACCTGGCACGCCACTACTCCTTCAGCGCGTCAGGACTGATTGATCCTCTAGATTCGTCAGAACAACCCCCGTGCAAAGAATGAACGAAGACGCAAGATCAGGTCTGGTTTCTGAACAATCGGCCTACCGATAACGCCGTGTTCGGGATCAGAGGACATTGACAGAATCATTGCCTATCTTTTCAACCTACCATTTGGTTGCAGTTCAGTACATCTCATAGTGACAGTGACAGGTAGAACGTCATTATCTTGGGTCAATCCGAAACAAGTGGGTATGGCATATCAACAGGGTTCCAGAGCAAATTAATATTCTGTACTGTATAATGGTCGAAAAGAGTACAAGGCGGCGTTCACGAGGAGTGAGAGAGAATTCCCATTCATCCGGCAGCGTCCCGATGCCTTATGACAGGGCATACGGGGAATACTTCCAGTACCTGCAATCATGCATAGGTCAGTCACGGCCAGCGCCATACAGCAGAGCTCAACTACTCACCCTGAGTACTTGCGGGCGATAATCCATGGGATGACGAATTTCCGTAGAACCCACGGAAAACCGGGCCAGTGAGGCTTGATATTAGGTGGAATATGCCTAAAAGACGGGATTAATAAGCGACCGGCCCAATTTTGCGAAGTGGTGTCAATATGGCCTACCCAACTACCCAAGGCAAAAGCAACGATGATTCTCCATGCGACTTGGCATAGGTCTCAAGTTCGACGTTCATCTTCTTGAGTTCAGCCGGTTGGAATCCGGCTTCCTTGATTTTAGAACCCTTGATATGTTCGACTTCGTCATCGAGGTGAGAGAACTGGCATGAAAGTCAGCTACTGCAATTTTGCCTTTCAATACGTCTAAGTATAACTTACCAGGACATCCTTGAGCTCTTCCATCTGAGTCTTCATCTTCTCAGCATCGAATTTGCTAGGGTCAGCTTTTGCCTCCCGTACGCTTGCCTCTAAGGAGTCCAAGGCGGTATGAATCAGCTTGTGCGCCTCAGCCTCCCCACTAAAGTCCATTTTCCGGTTCAAGAAGGGGAACACTACGACTTCCTGCGATTGAGAATGAGGGAAGTGCTCTTCCAGGAGGCAACCATTCGCATACCTCGCTCGTGTGGTGGGAATCGATGGCCTGCACGAATGCATCACAGTATCCAATGAAATTTGGAACATCATCTTTGGGTGGATTCTCGAGGTGGCGCAGAATGCTGTTAAAGGCCGTTTTGAACACGTTATGAGCTAGAGCCCTGTCAGCCAATCACCGCCTCCCTATTTGGAAGCCACCATGCTTACCATGTACCATCTGCCAATGCAGCATGTCGTAGACATCATTAGGAGGAGCAACAGACATATCTTTCCTGGCTTGAAGAAGGCAAGAGAGAGCAGGTGAAGGTCCTGCATGTTAAGGCAGCGTATTTAACTGGCATGTCCCTGGTGTGAGCGCCAAGCTGAAACCAAGCGTTGTGATATTATTGGCCTAGTGCTGATCGTCATGGTCGGTTGTAAATGTTTGAACGGCATGAGCGTAAAGACTGCGGTCACGGTCAAGGACGGCATTCAGCTGACTCATCAATGGTCTGTTGTGACCGCTGATGATAGTCAACGATAATGCAACAGAGTTGATTGGTTGTCGACACGTCGGATATCGTAATTGAAATCGTAAAGAAGGATACAAATTTGTACATGACTATAGGATAGAAAACCTCAGACGGTTGAGAACTGGGCGAATAAATTTAAAGATGCCCGAATGTTCTGGGGCTAAAGATGGGCTCCCGAGATTGAGATCAACCTCATTCTTCTGGCCCGACGCCAGCGACTCTGCCCTATGAATAGCCGACCTCATACGAGGAGCAAAGGATTGATAGTTCTCCTGTGACAGCATGGTGTAATGCTCGCCGCTCACGTCAACCATCTCGAAGTGAGGACCAACGAAGTCTTCCCATTTGGACAGGCGATCGCGCTTGTACGTCTCGCGAGTTCCCATGGACGGGAGGGGCGTGGCGCAAAAGACAGTCGCTAAGGTCTCGATGAGTCCTTTGGATGGTTCGTACGTCCGGCCTAAGTGAGAAATTACTCACGTGTGAGCAGCATGCCTCTGTGAAGTTGGTGTGGGGTAGCACTTACCCGTAGCTGAAACATGATAGGCGACGTTAGCCCAACGGACGCATTCCTCCTCCGACAACTGGAGTTCAGCCAATCTCTTCTGGCCGCTATGCTTTAAAGCCCAAGAAACGATTTCGGCGGCGTTGGACGGTACAGCCTCGGAGAGAATGGTCGGGAAAGCCTGCAGAAGTGAGGCCTTGAACGATGTAAATTCATCTTGAGTTATGAGAGCGAGGAACATGAGGAGATTCATACTGAAAATGGAGCTATGATTAGTCGTGGTTACGCCAATCAAAAAGTATGAGGTGCGTACAATGTTTCTGCCCATACCAGCTCCCGGATCCTGAATTGGATGAAAGGCGGTATGTTCAGAATACCAACCCAGAGCACCGCGCCACCCTTACGTTCCAGGGCCTTCGCGACCTCAACAGCGATAATGCCTCCGAAACTATACCCGGCGATAAGGTAAGGGCCTGAAGGATTCTCTTTCTGGATACATGCCAAGTATATATCAACCATCTCCTCCATGGAGTGTGGAGGATCTTCGCCAGCTTCAAACCCTCTAGCTCGGAGGGCAAAGATCGGCCTATCGTCATCAAGAACTCTTGCAAGATTCATGAAAACGAGGACTTCGCCGACCCCGGGGTGAACGAGGAAGAGAGGAGGTTTCGATCCGGCAGCCTGTAGGCAGACCATGGGGTTGTAGGCTGCATTGGGTGGAGCCAATTTACGATGCAGCAATTGGTCCAAATAGGCCGAGAGATCGCGGAGTATTGGTTGTTGTAATAGTTCGATGGTGGGTATTTCGACATCGAGAGCTTCCTGGAGGTAATGCTTGAGTCGGATGAGATGCATCGAGGTGGCGCCGACATCGAATAGATTTAAAGACAGGTCTGGCTGCTCCATGTCGAGCCCGAAGATAATACGGACACCTTCCACGAGAACTTCCTCCACTTTGGTCAAAGTCTGACCATTCGAACTGGCCGACTGCTTTGATGAAGCCTGTCGAAGGTGCTCCTCGATGACTGTGAACTTGCCCTGCTCGTACGCCTTGGAAAGAGCGCTCCTTGAAACCTTGCCGAGGGCAGTCTTGACGAAATAGGTAGCTGGGAGTGGCAACACCACTAGCGGTGCCCCAGAACAAAACACGCTGCAGGCGCTCCGGATGCCCTTGTTGGTAGCAAGGAGCTTCTGTGTCGAATCGTAGCCAAGAGTGGCGTCGATAATGGTTTGTGCATCGATAGTGGAATGTTTGTAAAACACCGCGTAGGACTCCGTGTCTGCTCCAGCAGGTCTCACTGCGGTAACGAAGACAAACGAGCTCAAGACGCCATCGATGTTGGAGAATTCGACATGGTGCTCGATGTCGACGCTGGGATGTTTGACACCATTCACGTTGATGTCATCCTTGGACCTTCCTAGCATATGGAGGAACCCGCGCTCGTCAATAAGTGCGAGGTCGCCTGTGATGAACCAATCATCGGCGGTGAACGATGACTTGGTCGCAGGCTCGTTGGCATAATAGCGAGGAAAAACGGAGGTGCCATTGAGTTGGAGTTGACCAGGTGTATTGGGCGGAAGGGGAAGGCAAGCATCGGGATCGACCACCCTCATGGACAAGCCGCGGCAAGGGGTTCCCAAGGAGAGGTACGCTTCTTTACTAGTCTCTGGAAGCACCTTGGGGATGGGGTCCGTATTGTATATTGATCCAGCCTGTCGATATTTGTCAGTCAGAGCGAGGACTGAACGACTATGAGACAACACCTACTCCAGTTTCAGTCATACCAAATCCGGCTCGCAGGACGTCGCGAGATGCGCCACACCGTTCGAGGATATCAGCGAACTCGATCGCAGTTTTCACCGGATTAGCTTCGCCACCAGATATAAATGCACGTAGTGATGACAGATCAGGAGGATCGTCTGAACTGTCGATCGTGCTGTCCCTGCAAATCTGTCCTAATAGGAAGTTGGGGCTGAACGTATAGGTGATCCGGTATCGAGAACACCAATCAAGAATATTTCTCGGTTTCTTCAGAACGGCGGCGGGAGATATTTGGTGTTGACTGAACTTGGTGTAAGCATCTAAGTGATTGATGAAACGAAAAACACATACGAGGCTCCAGTCCAGATCGCATGAAGGTGGGCCTCGGTGACATTGGCGACGTGATCGAAGTTGATCCAATTGAAGAAAGCGCCACGATGGTCAGTGTTGTGCTTGATGGCTTTGCCCTTGATTGACGATAGCATGACTGAATGTGTCAACACGACAGCTTTGGAGTTGCCAGTCGATCCGGACGTAAGCATGAGTGCCACCGTCTCATCTGGAGAGGGCAGTGGCTCAGGCACTCTCAAATCTGCCTGCGAGAAACTCAGCGAAGAACTGAGGATGTCGTCTGCAACCAGTGTTCTAAAACCTGGGACGAGCTGATTAACCAACTCCAATGTTTCTTGTCTTGCAACGAGAATAGGTTGATGAAAAAGGCCATTGAGGTGAAGCAGAAGCGCCGACTGTCGGGACGGATCAGGATGAAACGGAGGCGTTGGACAGATTGGGATTCGGGCTGGAAGAGTGTGCATATGAGCAATCGTTGATATGTCAGGGTAAGTACGGGTACCCACCTAGACAGCATCCCCAAAAGAATGCAATGTGGGTTCTTTGGTCGCTAAAGTTTGTTACAACGATATCTTGACCACCTCCTCGGATACCTTGAGAGAGGAGTGAATCGGCGATGCCTCTTGCCATTAGGAACAGGGCTTCAAGTGTCAGGGTCTCCACTTGGTCACCATTGTCATCAAGAAAGTATAGACTACCGCCATTCTCATTCGCTCGTTGAACAAGCAGCTCTGGCAGTGTGGTCGGTTCAACTTGAAGAAGCAAGGTAGGATCCATGATTGTGGGACTGTGACCAAGTTGGAATATTTGCAGGCGTCATGTCGCCACTATCATTTAAGGAGAACATCTAGCCACTATCCTGTGTGAAAGCATAGCCTGCTTGGGTCCACACAAATGGTTATCTTGCATCACCATTTCGTTACAGGTGCACTGGCAGATGGATGGCGCAAATAGACTTGGGGCTTATGTAATCGGCGGGCCATGCAGCCTGCGAAATTTGTGGCGTCCAATCGGACCATCGTCTTTGCAACACTCTCCGCCAACGACACGATTGAACCAAGGCTTTTGCCTTTTTGAAGCATCTGATTGGCAATAATCTGTGAAACTCTCAGGACGGTGATGAACTTCATGAGAAGAATTAGCCCAACATGCAAGTTATGTGATGAAGAAAGTTCTGGACGTTGATCATGTTCAACAGAATTCCAGGATGAGCGCAGTCACTATCCGCCATGGAATTAGCCTCTGCCAGGAACGTAGACTCGTATTTGCCTTTACGGAAGCCATTGACTCACCCGAGATGCCGACTGGCTTTGGCATCGTTGATGAACCTGTTCTCCATGTCCATTCGGCGACCCGTCACCCAACTGACTTGGCCAGATTATACATCTCATGGCGAAAGAACTAAGGTTTTTCTCGCTCTTTCATCACTGCGAGACCAGCTTTAAACCTTTAAAACCCACTGCAACCGCCGCTGGCAGCGACCTCAAACCAAGCCCAACCCTAGTATGGCGTCGCCTCCCGAACTTGTTAATCAGTTGCAACAACTTGTGACTTCTGTCTACTCAGAGAAACAACCATCAAGAGATGCATTCGACCTGTACAAGGCTAAACATACCATGGCAAGCATGTGTCACTCGTTGCTGAGAGCTATCCAAGGGCCGCAAGAGTATACTGCAATTCTCGCAGGTGAGCATCAAGCATCTACCTTCTTCGAACACCGGAACTGGACTGACGGATACTTTGATCAGCTTCCTGCCAAGAATCTGCAGCACTTCACCTGGTGACATCTCTAGGTGTCGCCGATTTGATTGCCGCATCTCCTGAGGGACGAATGAGCGTCAAAGACCTCTGTACTGCGACCAAGACGGAGAAGAAGTTCCTTGGTCAGCTCCTGTTGGCTCCAGAGGAAAGTCAACATCACTGACGACTGAGTCTCATCTAGAGATTGCCCTCAGCTGCCTTCACTATCACGGATATTTTAATCGAAATGTGAACGGGGATTCGGAGCTCTATTCAAACAACAGCTTCAGCGACTTTCTCCGCAAAAATGGAGGTTCTCATGGTGAAAACAGTATGGTTGATGCAATCGGTTTTGCGTATGTTCTGATATTGATGTTTACCTTCAAACTTGACTGACAGCTGCCTCTGATTAGTGCTGATGAGGGCGCAAAAGCTGCTACCCACATCGTCGACGCGGCACAATCCGATAATCCGGATGAAAGTGCAGCAAAGCTTGCTCTTGGCTTCTCTGGGTCCATCTTCGAATGGATGGCTAGCCCAGGCAACCAATGGCGTGGACAGCGCCTAGGAAAGGCCATGGTCCAGCTCCATCAGATGGCGAATCCTGGTACAGGCGAAGGTGCGTCGCTGCCGTTCAGCATTTCTGTGGTTATCTCATCCGCCCTGTAGATTACCCCTGGGAGAAGCTTACCACCCCAATTATCGATGTTGGTGGAGGGCTTGGATCATTCGAAGTCATGCTGTTCGCTTTCCCGAAGAACAAGGATCTGAAGTTCAAGTTGTTCGATATCCCGGATACAATCGCGAATGCTAAGAAGGCACGTTATTTCTATACGTGTGATGTCTTGGCGAAGTTCAATAACAAACATTCTGACAGGCATGGAGCGATAAGCCGCAATGGATGCAAGATCGTATCGACTTCATTGCAGGAGATTTCCTCAAGCCTGCGCCAGAAGATAGCAAGATACCTGCTCCTTGCAACGGTGCTGGCACCTACGTGATTAGACATGTCCTCTTTGACTGGGAAGACCATCAAGTGAGCCTCAATCATTGACATTCCCAGGTTAATCTGATTTGCCCTCAGGTCGTAAACATCCTCAAGAATGTTCGTAATGCAATCCTCGCGCCTCCTACGACGACTGCTCCGAAACTGGTCATTGTAGAAATGCTGTTGAAGGGAGACTCCACGCGTTTCGCACATTCTGCCTCGCTTCAGGTTTTAGCCTTAGGAGGAGGGTATACACGCACAGAAGGTGAGATTATCAGGCTTTCACAACATGAAATTCTAACATCGCCATACAGGTGATATGCGAAGGCTCATCGAAGAGGCTGGCTTCGTTGTCGAGAATGTGCATGAAGTTAGAGGCGTGGACTTCATCTTGGAAGTGAAGCCAACTGCATCCTAACCTATGTCATCTTACCACTTAGCATTCGCCTTCCCGTACCTTCTTCTGCCCATAACAGTTGCCCAATACAAATTTTTGAAGAATGCTGAAACCCTCCTTGTGTTCGGCAGCGTTATCCAGTCGTGTCAATCCAGAACCAACCCACATCGTACGCCGAACTGATCGCCCTTCAACCTGTGTCGAACGAGCTTGTTTTGTGGGCGATCGTGCCTGACGAAAGCTTTCATCATTTCTGGGACCACAAATAGCGCACGAAGATGCTTACCGCCAATCTCTGATCGAATGAGCCACAACTCCTTTGGTCGGCGCCCCAGATATTTTCTTGTCACTGGTCAGGCGATTGATGAACTCATTTCTGTCGAAGATGAAGGCAATGGTGCCCGTCAGCCATACATAATACACTAAGGCTTCCAGAACTCGATCCTTAGCAGAGTCATGACTTTGACAATGGAGGCTAAAGCGGGCATCCTCGCCCTCGCAGCCATTGGCTTTCTTTGGATCAAGCAGCGCCGCACTTCGAAGCAGCTTCCACTCCCTCCTGGCCCTCTGAGGCTGCCACTCATAGGGAATGTTCACCAGCTTCCCAAGAGTGAAGAATGGATTCAGTACCATGAATGGTGTCGCGAACATGGTGAGGTTGCATTTAACGTACTTGCCCAGGTTGGATCTGAAGCTTCCTGCCCAAGACACCGACATCATATATCTCAATTTCATGGGCATGGACGTGGTAGTGCTAGACACACCCGAAGCGGCTACAGAGCTTTTGGACAAGAACTCGGCCATATTCTCCGGCAGGTTCGTCATATGAATGAACATTTGAATAGTAACTTTTCTTTATTATGCTGGTAGGCCAAGCATGACCATGATCAGCGACTTAATGGGTTGGGATGGGCATATGGCAATCATGCCATACGGTAAGAGGCCCTTTACTCATCCCATCGATTCACTTCTTACAATTATTTCCCACAGGTAATCGATGGTGAGTCTCTGCGTGAATGCCTAGGAAACCTTTTGCTCAACGTTTCGACAGGCGACAACATCGTCGTGCGATGCACCAGTACTTCCATTTGTCTGCAGCTAGGCAATTTCTTCCAGCGTCGACTAAGGCAACTCACGGACTCCTTCGTCGCCTGCTCGCGTACAAATCTGTTACTGTATGCGACTCCATGATACGCGAGTTAAGACAGTAGGTATTCGCATTTGTATCCTCAGAGTTTATGCTAACGAATGGTAGAATGGCTGGCGAAGCCATTATTCGCGTCACATATGGTCTCCCCGTTCTCGAGCGGAATGACCCTTACATTGAAGCTGCAGAAGCGGGATCTGGTCCTTTTAATGATGCACTGAAAGTTAACAAGTTCCTTGTCGACCTACTCCCTATTCTGAAGTACCTTCCGGACTGGATGCCTGGCGCAGCCTTCCAGAGAAAGGCAATGGAATGGAGAAAGATAACTCAGACGATGATAAATATGCCTTTTGAGGCGGCGAAAGAGAAAATGGTGAACTGTGTTGCCTTCTTCGCTGATATTCACGCTGAACACTATTGTAGAAAAACGGAGACGCCACATTCTCCTTCGCATCTCAGTCACTTCTCAAGATTGACCATGAGAAAGGCGATGTAGAGCAGCGGGAAGATGTCATAAAGAATACAGCTGCCGCAATATTTGGAGGTGAGTATGTTCCGTTATCTCATCAGGTACGGGTCTGATCTTTTAACTTGAAGCGGGATCAGAGTCGGTATGATGCACCAGTCTATTCTCACGTCCAATTATGCACTCAGGTCACTGCATAGACCGTCTCCGCCATCGGGTCCTGCATCCTTGGCTTGATAGAGAACCCGCAGATTCTTATGAAGGCCCAGAAACTTGTTGATGAGGCTACCGGAGGGGAGCGCCTACCCACCTTCGAGGATTTCGACCGACTTCCGTACATTACCGCCATCGTAAATGAAACTCTGCGCTGGAGAGATGTGGCTCCGATAGGTGCGTCAGTTCTAGGCTTGGGCTGACTACGTCTATAAACCTTGATTTCTCCAGCCATACCACACTACACGGATGTTGAAGCGATCTACAAAGGATACCGCATTCCCGCGAGAACAATCGTAATTCCGAATGTTTGGTCTGCCCAGTCCTCTCTTTATTTCGCTCGATTCTAATGTCATTTTATCCAGGGCAATGCTTCATAATCCTGATATCTACCCTGAGCCTTCGAAGTTTAACCCTGATCGTTTCATGAAGGATGGCCAACTCGACCCGAATGTCAGAGATCCAAGTCACGCAATATGGGGTTTCGGGAGACGGTACGTCTAAATTTTCCAACACAGGACAACAATGAATCGACGTTCCCAGTATGTGCCCAGGTCGTCATATGGCTTTTGCTGCTGTATGGGTTGCAATTGCATCCCTTGTGGCTACATTTGATATGACGAAGGCAATGGATGAGGAAGGAAATGTTCTCGAGCCGGGTCACGAGTATGATATTGCTGTCCTACGGTAGGGTTGACCTTCGCTTTTCGATTCCGCCAGTAACTTAATTACATATTCCGTTGAACAGGATACCACGGTCATTCAGATGTTCGATCCAGCCGAGGTCCAAAGAAGCCGAAGTATTAGTCCTAGCTACATCTTTGGAAGAAGTATAGCCATGCACTTTCGACACTTGTTGTTCGAATAATAGCCTGTGAAAAGGTGCTGCATAAATTGAAAAAATGCATCGTATCAGGTTGGTCGTAGTGGGAGAACAGAAATTCAGGCAAGATAGCCGACGTGATTTTGGCTTCGTCGCCGGATTTTGTTATCTCCGTTCGGCTAATTTGGTTGTCCTCCATCATCTAACTGGCTGCTGGCAGCGCTGGCGCTCAAATGTTCATTTGATCAACCTTCTCGTAAGCGGGGAGAATGGGGGGAACCACCCGAGCCTCTCACGGCTCTCATCGAACCAAATACCAAGGTGCGATCATCGGAGAGAAGTGTGATTACAACTTGAGGTGCTATGGTGCTTGCACCCCTGAATTCTGGCAGCCAAGCGTACTTATTCGATCTGTAGAGCCAAACTTGATTCTATCCAGCGAAATCGGAACATGACATTCAAACTGCATCAGGCTTGTCCAGTCACATCATTAATTCTGTTGGGAGCGATGCTTCTCCATCTGGGCACAAGAGCGTTTGAGTCGTAAATCCACTTCTGATCGTATGATCACAGCATGTAGATGCACCGTTCTGCACCCTTTTATTTCTGTTCAAGCCGGACCCAACATCACCACCATTGCCTCAAGCTCTCTTTTCGTCCTTCACGTTCACACAAAGATGGGTCCTTCTCCCGATACCTGCTCTCTAATTCACTGGAACATGGTCAATGGTGCGTAACATTAGGTTCATTTATGGTGTTATTCTGAAACGAATTCTACAGCGCATCGTGCATTCAAGTTGGGATTCGACAGTATCTTGAACAATCTCAACAACCCGCCCCTGGATGACCTCGCTAACTTCCTTGGCTATTGTGAAGCATGGGTAGTTTGCATTGAAGGTCACCACGATAGCGAGGTAAGCATTGTTCTAGAGTTTCTTCTAACATCATTTCTGGTGGTAACTTGGGCGTTATAGGAAGTCATTGTGTTCCCTTTCCTCAACGAACGCATGGACTTCTCAGGAGAAGCAGAGCAGCATAAAGCGATCCATGCCGTCCTCGATGAACTGTCAGGTATCATTCGCGAGGCTAAGGCTGACCCTACAAAGTTCGACGCAGCGAATATGAAATTTACAATGGAAGCCTTCAAACCCATACTGGTCCGTCTACCCTTCAGCCGACCTACCATATTCTAAGGTCTTTTCATTAGTTCTCTCACTTGGACGAAGAGGTGGCACACATTGTTTCATCTAAAATAAAGGAGGCTGGTTTCAGTGAGGAGGAGATTCTCGAGATGAACCATAAGCTGGAAGCTTATGCAAAGTCGCATGGAGACCCTTTCCTCGCGATTCCATTCATGGTTTGGTAAGAATGCTTCCGCTCCTGGTGATAGTGATCTAATGACTTGGCACAGTCATACTCCAGAAGAGGATAAGCCTTACTGGCCTGGCTTTCCTTGGATCCTACGAAAGGTTCTCATTCCTTATGTTTTTGCCTGGAGGTATTCAGGGTGTGTGTTTTATTTCTCGTATACGTTTGCGGGCTAATGAAACCGCCAACCGTTAGCTATTGGAAGTATGCACCGTATCCTGCATCTTAGACACTCTGATGCGATAGACACTGGTCATCCTGAGGCGTATACATGTTTATTTTAGAACGTTTGAAGGACGCTTTTATGGAACGAATTTGATTCTTACCTGGTCATCCAATATACCTAGGTAGATGTGGCGTGCTCATGGCACTGTTTTCGATTGTCACTCAACCTCAGATTGGTACCCAATCACACCGTCCGAGTTCCATATCTGTACGGATAGATGGGGATGATCGGACAACATCTTACAGAAGGTTCGATATTTGGCTTTGACTTCGATCAGCTCCAAGGCTACCAAGAGGGTCAGTGACGGCATGGAGTCAGTGGCGTTGGCCCAAGCCAGCTGGGTGTCCACTAACCAGTTCAACCATCTGCAAGAAATCCTGCCTGTCAGGTTTTCAGCTATGATGATAGCTCATCTAGAAACCCATCTCTCATCAGTGCCTAATCAAGCGACTTGGGCATTCTTTAGAAGTCAATAGGAACACCAAGTGCAACCACCTTCGTCGCTAGCGGTGCCAATCTAATCTTGCAGCAGTCCAGATGCGCTTACAACGGCTGATTGAACAGCCAGGCACCACCTTATTTCCAAGCACACCGCATGGATTCTCTCCGTGCCACGGTACGTCCTAAATGGCGAAGGTAGCCTGCTCTACTAGCTCCGAACCTCCATCAGTTGTTTTACCACTGACAGGATGGTTTCCTCCTCCGAATCTCCATCACTCTAATCAGAGGTTATGCGATCCCCTAATCAGTGGCTAATGCGGGCTATAAAGCAAGGTCATCTGAGGACAAGAGGAGCCACAGGGAAACAGAATGTCTGCCAACGGTACCTCTCCACCGAACGTTGTACAGATTCCACTTCCGCCAGGGCTAACACCTGAGAAATGGTTCGAGCTTCAGGGCTCGATCGGTGAGTAAAAAGAAAGGTTATCATTCAGGGTTACCTTCTCATCCGATATCTTCAGTGGCTGTCGCGATCTCAATCGCCGCTGCAGCTGCGGCTGCCTGGTGGGATTAGTATGTCTGCCTAATATCCTGGGTCGGAATGGTTGCCTAACAGTCGACCTTGCAGCTTGGTGCTTCTGCCTCACGAGCTTGCTCTCTACAAGAAGGGCAACCAGACACATTGGAGACGTGGCCCAGGTGTCTATGCGTGAGATCGCATTCCTTAATCTAGGCGTGAGCGATGGTACTAATCTAGATTGCCTCTTCCCAGGTTCATCGTATTACGGTACGCTGGGGTACTTGCCTTCATCCCAGCCTTGTTCATTTCTTCGCTGCAATGTACTCGATGCATGCTGGCGGGTGCCATGGGCCAGGTCTGCGCCGTCCTCGTTACGGCGTCGGCTGGCATAATCTTTGCGTTCCGGGTCTTCTCGCTTTGGAGTGGCAATAAAATCGTCTACGGGGTTGTCACTGTACTCTATGTTCTTATGGTTGGATCTTGGGTAAGCGTACCAGTCACCATTGCGAAAAGTCGCTCGATTGACTGTTTCGTTAGATTGCAGTCGCAGCAAGTCTACGTGCCACCGAAGGACCCAAGACCGCCTATGGGTCCAACTGTCTGCTAGACCCAATACCGAGCTGGGCTCCTCTGTCATACATCTGCTCTCTCGTCTTTGACTCTCTCATTCTCGGCCTCACACTCGCCAAAATAAAAGGGCACAGAAATAGTGGCATCGCCGGCCAACTGCTCCGGGATAGCATCCTCTATTTCTGTTTGGTCACGGCAACGAATCTCGTCGTCGTTATCATCCAACTTCTCAGAGGCGAGCAGTATATAATAGCGAAGCAAGCCGTTCTCTGCTTTCCCACTCTCATCAATACCGCTATGGGCAGTCGGTAGGTGGCGCATTTGACCCAAGTACGGAGTTGATGGTTGATGATCCTCGTCTGTTATAGCGTCTTCCTCAACTTGAAGCTATATCATGAACGCAAGCATGCTTCAACATCTGAAGCATTGAAGATGATGTCGTCGAGTGATCGAACACGGCAGGGGACCGATCCTGCATACAACTCGCAGGTGAAAGGCGGTGTCATGGTGGTGGAGAGCAGCTATATACATGTGGACCCGAAGGAATCTAGGAGAGCAAGTTATGTATAATACTGGTCTGTTTTTGTCGACATCACGCATATGACGAACATGTACATTAGTTAACTTATTCGCATGCGACAGAACACTGAGAATGCTTCACTTTGTACGGCGCGGTTCTTTCAGGGTATACATTAACACACTACTGTAGGGTATCCGAGGGGAAGCAACGAAGAGAAGAGCGCGCGTGTATGATATGCGTTCAAATGACATTACCTAGTAGTACTCTACATAGAAGAAACCCGAGTGCAGCGAGAAGAAAAAATTGCAAACCACGAACCCGAACCTGATAAATACCAATATCGATACCTGAATAGCAAAGTAGATGTGAAAACCAATACGAACAGCGGTAACCATTGCCCAACTTCTCTAGAGAGGCCATTTCTACAAGACAGGATCCCAAAGCCAAAATTGAATATTAGGAAGTCCAGAAATTGGCTGCAACATTGGTCTGACACCGACAGGGCAACCCAAGCCCATCTATCCTCGGAGGGAAATTTGCTTGACAGGACAAGCAAGGTTTGGGTTGACCAAGATCAGGAGCATCGTTCTGATACGTATGAAGTCCATCCTATATGGCCGGGTCAGCACAGATCTAGGACATGCACGTTCCTTTAAGGCCCACCTTTGTTCTGCAAATAACCATCCATTGCCTTGAACCCAAAATTCCGAATCTCCCTCTCCAGCAGCCAAACGTCGTCGCAGTTCACGACGCAGCAATCGTGCAGCACGCAGGCGGCATCCAGGAACCACGTTCGGGAGCTGAATTCGGGTGGCCTCCCATTCAACGCAGCAGCACCTTTCGGCGGGATGTTCACCGTCTTCATCATCAACAACAAGTTATCCGGCCCAACCACCTCCTCGTACGACCCCAACACGCCCAGATCGCATAACCGGATGATTGCAACGACGAGTGGGGAAGTAATGATGGGACACGATTTAACCTCGAGTTTCCAGTCGTCTGAGGCATCGGAGGCAATAACAACGTGGAACAGGGTACCTTCAGAACCAATGGGCTTGATGTCGGGGTTCGATACGTAGAATGCCCAGTCCCACGTTGCTAGATCTCCGCGATAGGTGAGGATGGCATAGAGGACGTTCGGCTCGAGTTCCTGGTCTGATTCAATTGAGAGATTGCTGGAGGGGGAAGTGTCCGGTGGCTGATCGAGCGTGTCCTCCATCCTTGCCAGCCCAACGCCGATGCTGGTGATGCGAATGGTAAAGCTTTAAAGCCCGCCACGAGGGCGGTCCTCGTCGTCGAACGAAAAGGAATAGGGAGGTCGGCAGATCCCGAAACTTGCCTGATTTGGAAATTACACTGCATTTTGATTTGCAGATCTCGGACTCGGAGACATGGCCACACAGACTAGTCATCGCCAGTCATTACGAGTCCTCTAGATCTGGTCCGTGCATGTATTCTGCAGGGTATAAATACGCATTTGCGAGGTTCAATGCTCCTTACCACTCTGGCCTTATGGCTTAGATCAAGCGTAGTATCTGTTCTTAATAGTTTAACCACTATTATCGAGGCGTACGCGCCTCTGTATTGGTTATCTTATTTTTGCCGCCCTTGCCTTGTGCTCTGCTCGCAACACATGGCACGATGACCTTGCCATAGCACTACTGGCTCGTGTCGTCGGGGGAATCCCTTCTTTCTTTTTCTGGATTGTCAGAAGATTGCCAATTGGCGATTCTTTAGAAGTCGAGAAATAGATCTGAAGGAAATCCGCCGTCGTTTATTGTTTATTGTAACGAACCGTAACCTTTATTATTTCTTGAAACAAAGCGGTTAGTAGCACCGCTATCATATGGTCATGGAGCTGGTGAGGCTTCAATATACAATACAATATACAATATTCAGTATTCGATCCGATCAAATGCAAAGAGTCGCCATAACCTTCTCCATCGATCGGCGCGAGCCCTCTTATTCTTTCCCCCACAAACCCTACCAGATGCGCCGCAATGTTTCTCCCGTCCGACCCCTCACGCATTTTCTCCCCAACGTTTACCACAGGATCTCGTTCATTTCGCGATTGAATGGCCGGAGACTCAGGTTCGCATTGACGTGAGCCATACCTTATCTGCCAGACGTATTGTTGAACACGATGCGATGTTTGCATGCAGTCTGTCAAAGATAATTGTGTGTCCGTCGCTTAGCCGAAATGGAAACAACGCTTGCTGCCCTGAATTGATCCACGTTCCTAATTATCGCAATTTTCAAAGAAATTACGTAATCATGGATGGTCGCCTTCACCCACGAGCTTTGGTTCGGCCCTAAGGTTACCAACGACCGCACGCAGTCGAATTCGCTTCAGCAAATCCAGCAGCATAGTTCGCTACGAGGGGGACTTACCTTCAACATAGCTGCTCACGATGGCTGGTTTCCTTCGGAAAAAGAGCAAGCAGGAGCCCCCTACGAACACACGGCCCGTTGTGACTGCTGCTAGTACCTCTTCATCGCCGACTTCAACGCCTTTGTTTGCCAGGTTCGCTACGACTTCGCACCATGCTGAGCCACAGAAAGCTGTCGTTTCTGGGCCTATGATGCTATCGAGTAATCCTCGGAGAGATGTCCCACCGGTTGGACAACATCGAAGTCACAGTACAAGGGGAATCTCTAACGGGATGCCTATAAATGGCCAGGTCCGCCGTGATACTGTCGACTATAAGGTACGATAGAATCACATCTTAACTTTCATGATCTCCAACTCATGCTGCTCTACAAGCCCTTACCTGCTGCAAGAGAGCTTCCTCCGCAGCCTCGTGCTTCGTATCCCCAACCTCACCCCCAACCTCGTGCACGGCCGATTTCCCGTGTTAGCATTGACAAGCCTCTTCCTCTTCCTGCTGAGCCTGTTCCAGCACCGAAGCCTATACCCACATCGGCACTAGCACCACCACCGGTGCAAGCTCGCTCCGCTTCTCCTGATCTAGCCCTTGGCGGAGAGTATGCACATTTATGGAGTGTCATCGCGGGCGACGACCCAAATGTTCTTCAAGGATCACCTCCCAGTTCCAACCCTCCCTCCATGAACAAAAGAAATCCCCCTCAAAATTCCGCCCCGCCACCTCCTTTGGCGCCGTCTTCACCTGGAAACGCTGCTCCCACGAAACCGCCCATAGTGGAGAACTCTTGGCCTTCAGAACGCCTCCCCAATGGATTTCCCACTTCCCATACCAACGGCCACTCCCCAAATGCCGGCAAACAGACATTGGAGAAACTCAATGATCCCTCACGTCATGCCTTACTCACTGACACCAATAATGGAAAACGGATAAACCCTGTCCAAGCTAACGGCAACGCTGCCAACATGCGTAGTGCCAATCCAATGGAAGATGAATTCGGCTCCCAACAACCTGCACCACCTCCACCGATAAAACACAATGCTTCCATGTCAAAATCTCGTCCAACTAGCACTTATGTGCAGCCACCGCAAGCACCTGAGCGCATTGTGAAGGTAAATCCACATTTTGCTTCTTCATTGATGGAATACAAATTCCTCTGCATCTATTTTGATCGCTATGACGCG
This sequence comes from Clitopilus passeckerianus, assembly GCA_944990035.1. Classification (NCBI taxonomy): domain Eukaryota; kingdom Fungi; phylum Basidiomycota; class Agaricomycetes; order Agaricales; family Entolomataceae; genus Clitopilus; species Clitopilus passeckerianus. Next base: position 653,875 of record CALYLX010000100.1, read on the forward strand.
ATCCCTCCGCCGAGAAAAGCATCCCTCGTGTTCTTATCTCCTCGATAGGCCACGAGCGTGCCACTAGTCAGGCACTCGAAGTACCGTGTTGTCCTCGTGTCCTCTTCTCCTAGTCCACTCTCATTTGCCTCCGTAATTGTATAGTGATGGTCCTATTTTAACAGCAGGATCCAAACCATACTCTTCTGCCAAGTCCCTCCAATTCACCCGATTCTAATCGGAGATTAACTCGGGCACAGGAGACGCCATCCTTCAACGGTGAATGGACTCCGGTGCGTGTTATACATGAATGACGGTATCACATCGATCTAATTCCACTTCTCGTGTTACTTTAGGCTGCTTCTAGAGACAAACAGCTTCCCTCGTCATCGAACCCGGATGTCTCTCGTTTGACCTCACCATCGCAAATCATGGGTGCCTCTACCAGCTCGCTGGGCGCACAGTCCATTCGTTCCTCGGTGTACAAGGACATACGCACAGAAGACATATCTACCCCTCCGCCTCCCCAGCCTAACGTCACCCAGCAACCGTCACCTCCCGTTTCCCCGCCTCTGCCGCGAAAATCTCCAAGTATGCGCCAATCTCTCAACCCAGGTCAATTGTCGGGCAGAGGCAAGCCTCTCATCTTCGCAGCGATGGCATCTGTGGATCCAGAACCAGAGAATCAGCCGCCACCACCAGCGTCCTTCCGTCCTTCCGATCGACCGCCGGTTGAACCGATGAATGCGCGGAACAACGTGCCTCCTCAGCAGCAACAGCAGCAGCCTCCTCCTCCCCATTTCCAGAATCACAATCAATTCCACCAGCAGCAGCCACCGCCGCAGTCTTACCGACCTCCCCAACCGGCTGATGGTCCATACCCAAGCCGTCAAAATTCTCTGAATCAACCTGGACGTGGCCCACCCCAGCCATATCAGACTCCTCCAAATGGGCAATACCAACAGGTTCTTCCCGCTCGTTCCAGTGGGTCCATGAGGCAGAACAACAGAGGACCTCTACCACCCCAACCCCAACCTGGTCCTGGCTATGCGCCTCAGCCTGCATACTCCCCTCCCCCACAGAACAACCTACCTCCGCCACAGTCATTCCAACAAGCTCAGCACCCACTCCCTCAACCCCCACATGGCCCTAGACCATCTTACTCGCCTCCGCGAGATGCTACGGCACAACTGAGGATGTCGCCAGAACCTCACCGTGCGTCACCTACGAAAGGTAGACGCCTGAGCAAGAAGCCACCGCCAGGTAGCGATGTGGCTTCTATTCGGTCGCAAAAACGACCTGGTAGTGGGGACAAACGACCCGGTAGTGGGCATGATAAATCTCAACCGCAGCCTCAGCTTCCTCAGCTCCAGCCCCAACCCCAGTTCCAGCAAAGGCCTCCTCAGCCACCTCATCATAATCACTTGGTGAAGCAGCATCATCAACAACACCACCAACCTCCTCCGCCCATGGTCTCTATTACTCCTGGCCCTCCACCTCATGCAATTGTTTCGGCGCCACCACCACCACCCGAGAAGCTCTCGGTTGACAGGGACCCGCTTGGTGTTCCTCTTCACGACGACCCTTTCGCAAAATCAGACGGGGTGAAGATGCTCTCCCCGTTCTCGAAAGATGGACGAGGGGACTTCTTGGGTGTCGAATCCGATGCAGACGGGTTCCATTCAACTTCTGAGTCTCCATCTCCCCGACTCTCGCAAAACATTGGTCCGTCAGAGCCGATGGTCGGCGTAGACAACCACGGAGAATTGGGCGAAGGTGAAGGCGAGCGCTTGCCCACCGTTGAGGAGATCCCGAATGATGGCAAGGACCGCTTGACTGAATTCCTGGCCGAGCCTGCTCTGCTTTCAAACCTTCTGTCCTTCTTTTCCTTCTATGACTGGTGCATGCTCTTGAGCCTGTCCAGGGAGATTCGATTCCGTGTAGTGTCAAATCCTGAACTACGTGAAGCTGTCCTCGAGCAGTTCTTGCAGACTGTTGGGTATAGCAGGTGGACTTTCAATGATCCTGAGCCTCTCTCGTTATCGCTGCAGGTATGTCAATCATAATCCTTTCTTACAACAACTATATGCTAATTATCATCTCTCACAGGATCTCAATGACTATATGCGCGGAGTATCCACCCCTACACATGAATATGCACGAGTTTCAGCCCTCTATATCCACTCTTTAGGTGTCCACCCCTCACATCGAGATCAGTCCCTCGATGAGACCGTGGCCAACCTGTCGGCTGCCACACGCGCATACACTCGGGTAGTGCTTCGCCTAAGAGCCCAAGCAGAAAAGGAAGCCAGCATTGCCCGACGAAATGGGCGAAATAGCGGCTCTCGTCCAGGAAGCAGAGCTCCCTCACCCACGTACTCCTCACTTTCGCATTCGAACCATGGGCACCGTGACCCGCCTCAGCCCCAGAGATCCGCTATCGTCACATCAGGGACCTTCCAGTCTCCATTATTCCGACTCAGGAGGGCTCCTCTGCTCCGTGTATTCGTACCTTCACCGGATGGTGACTGGCTGTCCGACAAGAGTGTGCTGGAGTGTGAGGCTGAGCTTAAGAGGGCAGGTGTCTTGGATTTGATGCGGATTGGCGATGTCGTATGGGATGTGGCCGTTGGTGACGAAGGCAATGTTGGTCGCTTGGTTTGGGACGGGACCTACCTTATCGTGCGTTTTTCCTCATTTCCAATTCCGATTAGGCTAACCTCTCGCTTTCAGGATTTGGACTATACGTACGCTGCTGCTGGAGACCTGCCCAAGTATCTTCCGACACTAGGATTCCCGCCTTCATACTTCCACCGTGTCATTCGCAGTGGCCCTGGCTCCTCAAACCCGATTGCTCATATCGATATTCGACCTTGGGGCGAAGAGATCGCTGCGAACCTACAGCTTCTCCAAGACCGAGTGAGGACCGAGACGTATGTATATAGTTCTCTCGCTTTGACATTGCAGCTGACCCGTTTCCAGTCCACAAGGCGCTCATCATAACGTTGTTCGCTGGGTCCATCGTTCATCCTTCCAAATCCGTCCTGTTCCGCGGAATGGGAGAGCTCCCAACTCTTATAGCCACAGAGGTAGCCCCCATCAGGGTACAACCAGAGTACCAATTCCAGGGACCAGCTTGTTTGTGGATCCTGGCTGGTATGGTACCATCGTTCTAGAAACCGAAGGAACAAACGAATCGCTGGCCGATTTGCAAGAAAGGTGTGGCCCTGGTGCTTTCCCGCCCCGACCACATCATCATCACGGAAGCAAGGGTCTGCCAGCAGAACAGGATAGAAAGATGGTTTATCGTATAATGAGAGAAAAGAGGTACGTTTTCACCTATGGGCCTTCACCGACCTACACTAACTGTGCTTCTCTTGCAGCCGACCGGGAGAAATTTGGATACGGACCGTTTCTGCCAAAGAGCGACTTTTGTAGTATCGGCCGCTGGACCTCACTTATAGACGCTTTTACCCTTTCTGCTCCATATGTTTCGCACGTACATTTGCTCGGACCGCCAATTTTTCCAGATTCAGACTTTGCTTTATCTTCCAGACATTTTAGAGGCGTTCTTTATGCATGACAATTTATAATTACTTTCTGCGTTACCTTACTTAGTGCCTATTCTTATACTTGAATGTCGAAAACTGTAATTGTAGTATTGCATAAACTCGGATGCTGCTCGATTTCTATCGGTCCCACATTTTCTAAGATAGCCACCACGCAAATTCTTTGGGTCGGGAACAGATAGATACATATTTAATCAAGAGCAATTAACTACGTACACACACCAGAACCAACATACAGAGATAAACCTAGCTACTAAACAGACAACAAATTACGGAGATGATCAAGGTGGCCTCGCCAGATGGTGGAGAATTCCAGGGTGGAAGGGTAAACAGACGAGAAAGCTCAACCACCGGCCAATAAAATAGAGAAAGCGGGAATAGAGGTAGGAGAGGGTAAGAGTGTTGTACAAACATATAACAGAGAGTACACGTGTACAGTAGGATAGGGGGAAAGATGGAATGGCTCGGAAAGCAAACAGCGATAGCACGACGACGAGTTTATAGAGACAAGTTCTCATGCTTCCATGAGAAATATGGTACTGGGATACACTTTGGATGTCGTAATTTCCTGCCTGGACAGAGACAGATATCGTGGGTTAAATATTTATGCCTGGCGAAAAATTAGCATGATGCATGCTGGACAAAAGGATGCGACGTACTGTAGTGGTAGCTTCCTCTGCAGCAGGAGCGGCAGCGGCAGCTTCAGCCTCAGGTTCCTCTGCAATGGATTCTTGAGCGGCGGCGGCAGGTGCGGCAGGCGCCTGTCCCTCCACCTAACGAGAAGGTTAGTTTGTGAGGTAATTTACATAGAGCCGATAAGGTTACTTGCCTTGGAAGCGGGCTTCTTAGAGCCTGCGCGAGACGATGGTTTCGCAGATTCAGCCCGAGATGTTGGCTTAGCGGCAGCAGCCTTGGAAGCGGGTTTGGTCGACGCCTTTGAAGCTGGTTTCGCAGCCTTAGACGCCGGTTTTTCAGCAGCCTTAGAAGCAGGCTTGGTAGCTTTGGATGCTGGTTTAGCCTGTAGTTTGCGTGAGTAGCGCCCATGGTCCGCAATCAGAATGGCACTCACCTTCTTCGCAGCAGGTTCAGCGGTGCCCTCCTCAGCAGCTTCAGCAGCGCCATTAGCTTCCTCAGGTTGCTTGCGCTTCTTTCCAGCTGAAGACTTGGGTTTCTCTGCTGCTTCGCCGGCTGCAGCCTTTTCTTCCTTGTCGGCTTTCTTCGACTTAGGCTTAGCAGCAGCTTTCTTGACTACGGGTTCTGGTTTGGGTTGATCTTTGATTCTTGACGAGCGACGAGGCTCGGTAGTTTCTGTTGCGCCTGCATCAGGCTTTGCGGCAGCTTTCCTGGGCATTGTTGAAGGATGGGGGGACGCTGGTAGAAGGGCAGATAGCGGCGGGGAAACAAGACGCGTTCAGATTCCGAAAATCGATTCCCAACCTCCAACTCTGTTGATTACCATAAGCAAGGGGGCACGTGCAGCGCGTCTGAATCACGTGTGGACAGGCATGGGAATTGCGCCACCTCGCGCTCAGGCCGGCGCGTCTTAACTCCGTTCTTGATCCATCCCAACGGACCTTGACAACAGAGGTGATGGAGTTTATTCTTGATGACAGGCGGCATGTTTCCTGACGATTTCACGCCCTTAACATACGGGTGGGTGAATATTGCATGGATCCCATCCAAGTAAAGCCTTATCTGAGTCGGTCAACATTATCATCAACCTCCGGTCACTGATAATCCCGGACAGGATGTCAGGAGATAAGTAAAGCAGCGACAGTAAAGTAGCGGTGCGGTCTGCGTCATACGAGGCTGAAAAGGTGCGAACACTCATTGCCGTGTCCTGAAACACACTCGCATAGTGGGCTGGGTAAGGCAATCGTTGTAGACTCACAAAGAAGTGATATTGGGAGTTAAGCTAAGTAAGAAAGATGATTAGCTAGTCGTAATAAGTGATAGTTTGAATTTGTTCCATTAAAGCCTTCCGAGAACGCTTTTGCTCTTCGGGGTCGTTAATACTTTGGCTCATATTGGAAACGGCCACCTCAAATTCTTCTAAGGTCTTGATATATTCATGATACCCCTCAGGGAGTGGGTCCTCCACGTCGATCCCCAAGACAAGGATATCACAGGTCTGATCTCTCCTTCTCCGAACGAAATCCGCAACTTTAGGCCACAACCTGGGATCCCGACCATCATCGCGGTTCAAACAGTATATGGTGTCGACCTCCGGAAGCAAAATCCCTAACCGATGTTTCAGAAAATCCACTTTCGAGAATGAAACCTGCTAACTGACCTGCAATATCATCTTTAGCATTCGGATCCGGGTCAAAAGCTGAGAGGAAGGCTGCGAGCCAATCGATCCATATAGTCACCGTACGAGTAAACGGCGCAAGAATAGCACGAAAAATGGCCTGGTCATATTCTTCCTCCCTGTCGAGGGACACATGAAGTTCTTCGGCATTCCCAAGCCCTTTCATCCAAACTGTTGGAGAGGGGTCGAAGGCGCGAAAATGCCAATCATCCTCGTCCGGCGTCCAAAGCTGAAGTTGAAGACGGAAACCCCCCTCGTCCTGAACATAAACGTTGAAAGTGGAGTTGGCGACGGTTACGTCGACCCTGGTCAACTGCTTCTCTTGGGCAACGTAGTTGTGGTTTGTCGAGAGGTAGGTGGAGATGGCATGCCAATCAGCGCCCGGCTCTGCGCCCCGACATCGTAGAGAGAGATTTGCCGAAGTGGGAAACTTGACATTCATCAAGAAATCCACGCATTCTCCGATGTGTCTATCGAGATCGAGCGAGTCGAGGTGAGGAAGGTGGACCGGTTCGACGTTTGGACCTACTCTGGCGCCGCCTTTGATCCAATCGTCGAGCCTTAACTCCTGAAGCTTAGGCATTTCTCGGAGGATGTCGAGCCACTCCTTAGTCGTAGTTGGAGGCGTGTAGGGCTTCTCAGCGTTGAAACTAGCTTCAAGTCTCAGCAAATTGGAGAACGATTGCCGTGTGACGTCGATGCCGAACTTCATGTTGAAGAGTTTGACTTCTTCCAAGTGGTTGTCGTTAGAAAGGAAAGGGACACTAAGCATGTGTGTTTGATCAGGGTCTTCTCCGTAGAAGCAACCTTTATTGAGCTCGAAGTTGAGTATCTTCAGTTGAGGTGCACGCCCACGCAGCTGTTCCTCGAAATAAGATATCGCGGGGGCATAGTCCTGGGCTTGCACTACAATATTCAATTCACCAACTCGATGAAGGTTCGTGAATAATAGTTCTACGTTTGGTGTAGGGCTGAAGGGACGTCGTGTTTGCTGCCAGTATTCGTTGGGATCATTTGGGTTCGGAAAGTTGACTTTGGCGACGACGGGAAGTAGACCAGATCGGTCTAGCATTAGCTGAACCCACTTGTCGTAGCTTCTGGTGCCATGTTTGCCAAAGTCGGCGACATCGTGCCAGAGGAAGGGGCACGAGAGAGCTGCATCCCTCCATTGTTTGCAGACTTGAGATGCATTCTTCAGGTTGGTGACAATGGCGGCTTGGTCCTGATAAAGAAATGGTTCCCCTTTATTATAGAGAAATATCTTTGAAAGTAGCTCGAGGGGTGCTATGGCTGCCAATGATTGCCTCCGGGTCGAGAAAGACATCCTGCTCGAGTTGTGCTCGAGACGGGGTAGGAAACCTCAGAGTGTTGAAATAATAGACCCAGTCCTTGAATATCGACATCAGCTGATATCAGTCCATAATTTTGGGGTCTCGGGCCTGGTTTCTTCAGGGCAGATGCTAAATTTCCAATTTTTAATTGAACCGCGGGCCCAAGTGTTTTGGCTCGATGATATCACAGAAACAATGGCAACAATTGCGATTTGCTACGACGAACGGAGATGCGAGGGGGATGGCCATCAATCTAGAATTCGGCAACTTTGTCAGCACGATGTCTGTCAATGAGGCTCTTATGGCACCATCGAGCAACTCTCAAGGTAGTTCAAGCCTACGACGAGTCTGGTCTCCATCTTCTTCCGAACCACGTATAACACTCCTGATATGCCTTGGGAACCTCTCAAGCTGAACGATGGTACGAGGGTCAATCCCGTTAGAGCAAGAAATAGTTTCTGAACCTGTGTCTGATAGGTCATACCATTCCAAGCATTGCGTAGGTCCCAGACACCTTTCGGGAGGTTCCTCTACTGAGGTCTTAAATATAGGTTTGGAACCTGGAAGATTGGAAATGGCCAAGGTCCTATCGACCAAGTTGACCAAGCAATCTCTGTCGGGTTTGATCACATAGGTGAGTACTAGTTCCGTGCTTCAGACCATGAAACGCGGGATTCACCTCGGACTGTGAAGACACGGCCCAGATCTACAAGAATGAGGAAGAAGCTGGAATAGCTATCCGTGAGAGTGGCCTTGCTCGAGAAGACCTCTTCATAACCACGAAGTACTCCGGCTTGGATGGATTGGACATTCCCACCTCCATTCAAAACAGCCTCAAGAACGTATGTTTCAGGTCACTTAGTTTTAGTTGCTTTACTAACCTTTACTTAGCTGGGCGTCAGCTATGTTGATCTCTACCTAGTCCATCACCCTCGTATTGCAAAGCCGGATATTCCGACAGCATGGAGGCAGATGGAGGAGGTTAAGGAGCAAGGACTGGCAAAGTGGGACATCATCAATCGTCTTGCCCTACCATTGCTAATTCGCTTGTTTCAGGAGCATCGGTGTCAGTAACTTTGGCGTCCCAGAGCTGGAAATCCTCCTGGCCTCCGCTAAAATCAAGCCTGTCGCAAATCAGGTTTGTTCACCTATCCCTGTTTCACACAAATATTCAAGTATCATCTTCGCCTTAGATTCTGCTTCATCCATATGTCTGGGCCCGTCAGAAGCCCGTTGTGGAATATGGTGCGAAGCATGGCATCATCGCTGAAGCCTATAGCAGTCTCGCGTATGTTTTCCCCGTATTCCTCAGGCTCGGTCCGTTGGACCTTCCTCTAACACACCGCCATCTTCGCAGGCCAATCACTCAGACCCCCGGCGGGCCCTTGGACAAACCCCTGTACAAGATAGCTGAAAAGCTCGACGTTACTGCGGACCAGGTCCTGTTCGCCTGGGTCAAATCCAAAGGGGCAGTAGTTGTCACGTATGTACCCGTTTTACTACCGCAGGAGAGCTCCGGTTTACTGGTTTATTGCAGTACCAGCTCAAAGAAGGCCAGATTGGAGGGTTATCTCAAAGCAGGCGACATTGGTATGTTTTATGATCCCCGTAGCTTCTTTCGCTCACGGAAAAAAAAATAGAACTCTCCGAAGAAGACATCGAAGCACTTGAAAAGGCGGGCAAGCATGGTTTGAGGCAGCTCACCGCTAAGACGATTATCCGACGGCTTGCGGTTGTGACGTTGTTCAGCGCAGCTGCTCTGGGCTTCTGCAGCCTTGCGGGGATTGACCTCATTTAGAATCGTCCATGAAGACCCTCGGCCTGCGAATGACCCATCTGTACTAGGATATGTATTCTTTGGTATTCGCCCTACTGGCCTTGATTCAGCGCTATCCCAATGCTATAAACGAATGATCATCTAACCAGTCCCCCAATCTGTCTCGTCGGGTTTTCCCAGGAGCAGCTGTGAGAACGAAGACCTCAGTAAGGTCCTGAGGGTTATCTTAAGCGCGTGGTCCTGACAGAATTGGATGGAAACCGAGAATAGTCTCAAAGAAGAACAAAGGCATTTCCAAATTCGTCATCGAGAAAATCTTGATCGAAGTGTTCATTGCTTGGATTGCTACTATACATCAGATTGTGTGCAAGTAATGATGTGTGTATGAATGATGGAAAGAGAACACAGGGCAAAAGTTCAGAAAAGGAAAAGCGAAAGGGAATAATGATAGGGGAAAGGTCGAAGGTATGTGCAGAAGTCGAATGGCGAAATCGAAGGGCTGAATAGTCAGCTCTAATGAAAGAACGAATCAATAAGCAGTAATTGCCCGACTAGCAATGTAAGCATCGAAGATGGGGTCGTTGAATTCACCACCAGGCCGATATGGGTCTGGTAAAGAATCGAAATAATCGTCGAGATCACCCTCCTCAAGCTCGAGAGGCACTGATGCCTCCCTCACAATTTTCAAGGTCGTCCCAGCCCTTGAGACGTTGATAACGGCCTCAGAGGCATCCTCTCCGTCAAGAGCATCGACGTGAATGTCGATCTCTTTCAAGCCGCAACCGCCCTTTTCTGCCCTCTCCTGTGTCAATATCCCAACTCGTCGGATGAAGTCATGATCGGGTAGTGCTTCACATCCACGGATGCTCAACACTTGAAGATGAGGGCATGGGCAAGTCGAGATGTCTTCTGGGTGTGGTAGGAGTGCCTTGACGTCTTCGACGGACATGTGGTCGAGTTCGAGACGCTGAAGGTCTGAGAGGGCTTCCAGGAAGACTTGGAGTTGAATAGGGCAGCACCGAACACCTTTTAGCGTCACACTCTCTAGATGAGGGAATGCGGCGTTGGAGGCATTGGTATCCTTCCCTTGAGAGCACTGTCCAGCGCATGGTTGACGAACGCGTCTGGTACCCATGCGAGTCTGGTTCTGGGGCGTTGAGAGCTTCTGTGAGGCGACGTATTCGAGAAGGGAGCTGGCGTCAATGGGATCGGGTTCTCCGGGATGGGCGGCATCTTCTAGCGAGAGTTGGCGAACACCAGGTGCTTCAAGCATCTCAAGGACGACTTGGCTTTCGTATGCAGTACGGTAGCCAAGGGTCAGATCCTGTAGAGCTGGAAGTGAAACGGGTTTGAACCCTTCGATCTCTAATCGCAAATCCACGCGGTCGACTTCCTCGGGTATCGCAGGGCCGGAGCCATTAACTGTGAAGCTGGCGAGAGCAGGGACAGACTCCATTAGTTGATGGAATTCAGTAAAGGTGGGGCGAACATCTAGTGAATGTGAACCAAGCTCGAGGGTTTGCAGGGTAGGAGTAGGGTTCGATGCGAATATTTGCGTGAGGGAGGACCAGTCAACGTGTACGCCACGCAGGGTCAATTTTCGCAGACGAGGGAGAAGGTTGAAGGAACGGGAAGGGTGGTGTCCAGCGAGATTGAAGAAGGCCGGTTCCTTCATTTGCGGAGGTTGGAAGGTGGGGGAATAGCTGATGAAGTCGTTGCATCGCATGAGGCTCAATGATTCCAAAGAAGGTGCACCGAATGCAGTGATGAAGGGCTGAATCTGGTTCAGAGCCAGAAACATAGGGGCCCATGTGTCTGTCAGTATATCGAGAGACCGCCATCTATGGAGGTGAGGAAGCAGACAGCTGATGGCTGATTTCATGTGGTCCGGCGAAAAGGGGGGAACATAGATGTCACAGTCTTCGCCATGGAGCGGAATCCTGGAAGGCGGTGAGTCAGAGTGATGCATGAGAGGAAATGGAAGTACTCACTCTGGTTCCGTGAAATCCCAATCTGGGTCTCGAGCGTCAATAAGGATGCTGAGGGGATAGTTTCGAGAAAGATTCAGGTAGTTTTGAAGGGGTTTGGTGTTGAGGATGCAGCAGCTCTCGTCTTCCTCGACCACTGTTTCTTGCAGCAGATCTAGCGAAACACAGATGTTCGTCCAAAGACCAGGTGTTGTGCGAGCAACGTTCCTCCATTGTCGGTTGATGCTGGCAAGCTGCAGTGGTATCTTTACGCTTTCTGAGGTAAGCCCCAAAGGTCGTGGTTGTCCTCTGCAAGAACTATCGTCGAGCGGAGAATGGGTGGTGAGCAAGAGGATGTATGAGAGGATTTCTACAGGCAACGTTTGAATGGGAGAAGGTTGGGAATAGCGGACCATCTTCGAGCGTCGGGGGAGAGGTGCGGATGCAAGATTAGCGTCGCAAAGGGAGCCTATATGTATCTGCCTCTTTGAGCAATGGCCATGAATCCTTTTGTCTCATGGGATCACTGGAGACAAAAGAGAATGCCAGATTAGGGTCGGCAGGTGAACGCATCATTTCGAGATCCATCGGGCTTTAGCATTGTCACTATTGTTTCGCTGGTCCGGCCCTGGTGGCCCTGCCCGTCTAACAGAAAGCGGGAATATTCCTGACAGGTGTTCCCAGCGTTTCTGGAGTTTTGGACACCGAAAAAGCCAAGCTCTCATTGTATTGGGCCCTGAGAACCGTCCGAGAGTGGCCAACACGCTCTGAACAGTGGCCACCATTAGCAACCAGGTTGGCCATCCGCCTGGAAAATGAAATCAAGCCGGATCCGCGATGAGGTCGTTCACCATGGGCACACAAACCTGGACAACAAACGAAAGTGAAAACGGGGAAGAGGCTGATCAAAGTTTTGACAGCCGTTCCCTTTTAGGAAGGTCGGGTCACGCGGCTCGCAGATGGCCTCGTCCTGATCGTCCCGCTTGGGCTCCTCGTCAACGAGCATTGCGACGGTGAGACCCATATGTCCATTGAAAGCCACGATATATGGCGACGGACGGTCCAGCCTTGCTATTGCCACCTGCCACCACATACATTTGAGCCTGGCGAGCTCGGACAAGCCAAGGAGAAACGATAACTATAGCTACCTCTCACTCATCTGACCCACACCTGTCAAAGCGCACATGAACAATAAGAGTACATACATACAATTTATTCGATTCGGCATAAATATACTAGTGTGCGTAGAAAAGAAGCGCCGAGACATTTTAGTGCGATTAGATGAATGATAGTCCATAAAAAGACATAAATAATCAGAATGAGAGCATTGTTAAAAACGAGGTTAAAAATAACAAAAAGATCGACGAAATGCCACACCAAGCTATCCCAGGTTGCAACCCACAGGACTGTACCCGGTGATAACTCTGGATTTTCGCAACTTTTTCTACCCGAGACGCCCTCAATCGCTATGGTGAGGTCGTCAGCCCATGACCATGCTTGAGGAATCCTGGGCTGGTATCAAACGGCTCGTTGGTGCCATTGCTAGCCCCAGTCATATGATGTCCATGTTCAGGCGACTGTTGCTGGAGAGGTCCAGGTGGTAAGAATCCTCCACCGAACAACTGCTGAACATCCACAGTATCATCAAACAATGCCATCATCTCTGCCGGGGACATGTACATCTGGGGGTCGTCCCTCAACAGGTCCTGCATCCCCAATCCCGGTCCCGACGCCATGCCGAACGGAGTGGATGATTGTTGCTGGTGTTGATCCTCGCTTGCCCTAGAAACGTGGCCGAAGGTTGACGAAGACGCAGGTACTGATACGCCACCGATACCACTCCCAGCCTGTCCCTGATTGGAGGACGGTACATTTACTGGAGCATTGGGGAAGGTTACGGCAGGCTGCTTCGGCACTTCATTATAGAATTCCGAGGGGGAGAAACTCTCCGGGCTGCTATGATGCGACGGGGAATCTGTGCTGTGGGTGGACCTCGCGATCGAGGGTACCTTTTTGCGGACTGGGCGAATCCAAGGTGGGCGGTTCGCAGCTTGCTGGCCTTCCCGGCGAGTTGTCTCCAGAGGGATTTGTGTTACTATGACAGAATTGAATGCAACCCGGACGAAGGCATTGAAGGAGCAAGTCGCGTGGTTTGCAAGCGGAAGCGCAAAAGGTGCGAGGGCGAAGGGTACGGATAGAGAGCAAGCAAAGATGTAATTCAATTAGGGTCGGCAAAGGTCAATAGATTAGAGTTGCACTCACGTCGACAAAATTCTTCCATGAGATCTCCCGACCTGAGGCCGCACACATAGCGACCACTGAACCGACGGAGCAACCCAACACAAGACCGAAGTGCGTCCAGGCCAGGGGGTATCAAATGCTGCAAGTCGTCCGTCTTGCAGCTGAGAAGAATCGCAACAAGTGTTCTTCCAGCTTGTGTCAATTGGTGAATCACGTGTACGCCATCTAAAACGAGCGAAAAAAGCGCGTCAGTCCAATGTTAGGGAACATAGTACAGGGCAGGTAAAACGCGAAACGCTAAAAAATTCTGGGGAGGAAGGAGCACGTACAGTATGTCATCAACCCTTTCTTCGCAATTTGCAAATGGGTCGTAATAATTTGCAAGGCAGAATTTTGAGCAGCGACCAAAGCGGCTTTCTCCTTTTCTCCAGGCAAATCCTCAGACCCTCCATTCGTCCTCTCAGCCATAAGCTCGGAGAATCTATGTCGGTAGATCAAGAGCCGAACAAAATGTTCCGCACAATGTAACCTCTCGGCTTGTGTGAGTCGAATGGTGTCTTCACTGGCCAAAGTCTCTGGCGTGTGGGCCCAGTACGGTGGAATGCTCCTGTGTATTTCATCCAAAAGCGCCTCTTCGTCCCACATCTCCTTCATCCTCCGCGATGCCGACAGAACGTTCGCCGCTCTTGTCAAGAACGCCGAGGTCGAGTCCGTGTTCCTAGTAGGAGGCACATTCAAAACCGACTCTAGCACGACCATGATCCTCAAAGAACATATGAACGCGCTCAACCTGCATTCCGTTCCCGCAGGTGGTGTTCCAATGCCATCTCGAGTGATAAACTCGTCGTCAATCGCTAATGGCTCTCCAACATCACAATCCCTCAACCGGATCATCGACGGCCTTCCAAAGTGTGCACACATCTGCTTGTCCCAGATGTAGACGCACCAGAAGGTACGTTTTCTGACCTCATCCTCGATAGGATCGAATAGGTCATACGTATCCGCACTGCGATGGAGACCGGCATCGATGCACATGGTAACTGCTTCCGCCAGTAACGATGCAGCTTTCGAGATTTTGCCCAATCCCACTGCGTACACGGCCGCAATGAGGTTGGCTTGGATATTATAGAGGGTGGGTCGATCGGCGATGGGAAGGGTTCGGAGGCGCCCGAAGAGTTCGAACCATTGGGTTCCAGCAGTGATACCGTCGCCTGGGGTTGTTCGGACTCTTGGGTCGTCGACATGCCTGGACGCCAGGCAGGAGATTGCGACTATGAAGGCCGCAAACCCCGGCTCACCCCACTTATTGGGGTTGCCATAATCCTGACGAAAACGGGAGTAAGTCAGGGTAAAGTATTCAGGAGTAATCATACTCACGGTCAAGAAAGATGGAACATGTAGGAAAGGAAGGATATAATAAGAGGTGGAGAGGTAACATTGGACCAGACTAAGAATACCAAGAGAAGCGCAGTTCAGCGGCGAGATCGGAATGTATCTTGTCGAAATTAAACTTGCCTGTCCATGAGCTCGGGGACTATATATGATGTCATTAATCGCCATAAAGCTTGTGGGTTCACCGAAGTACGTCGGGGAACACGATCAGGGAACCACTCGGTGTTGGTAGCATTGGCAGTGGTACCACCATTGGGTTGGGAGGGGCCGTACGCCCCGGGTGGATTTGAACCTTCGCCATTATTCGGGGTCGTACTGCATGGCGTTCTACCAGCAGATCCAAAACCGGCAATCCTGATGTTTCTCCTTGCCATCTTGTGTAGCCTTCATCGTCGAAGTAGAGATATGACGCCGATAGCGACATCTGTGAAGTCGCTTCTGCAAGCTCGTCAACCGTCATTTCTCCAGCGTCCAACGGCGACGCTAGCCCTGAAATCGAACCACGTCTCGGCGTATCTGACAAAGAGCCGAAATGTGTTGAAGGGTTGGTGAGAGGAAAGACATGAAGTGATGGAGGGGGTACGCCCGATGGGAACTGAGTGGGATATGCGAATGGTTGTATAGGACTTGTAGGGTTCTCGGATCCAGCTGATTGCTTTCCCGAGGGATTTGAAGGTGGAACCATCCCTCCAGCTGCAAAAACGGCGGGAGGAATCGCCTGGATGAGAGTCTCAAGGTGATGCATCCGGTCCTCCAGTGTTGCAGTTCGCCTACCATGACGTCAAAAGATCCGTTGAGCTCGCTGTTCCATGCATCGTCGAGAATAGATCAAGCTAAGTGACTGACTTGGATTTATGAGGATGCGTCCTCTTCCCTGGCTCCTCAAACGTACATGCAGAGTTTGCAGTTAGGCACGCTTGGCATGGATGGCCCTCGTCGCATTTTATCCTTCTCCTCCTAGATGATCAAACAGGCATTGAATACCAGCTTTTAAGCAAAAGTTCTGCAAAGAAATACGGACCGACAACGATCACAGGCCCTACAACAGAACGAGTCAATCCCCTATACATATGACTCTCGTGACCATCCAACATACCTGCTCAGCTTGAACCTTCTCTCTTTCAGAAAAGATGTTGAGGGGCCAGAACCCGGCGATCCCTGTTGTTGATCTTGAGCTTGAGATTCTGCAGTCGTTATTGGAGGCATGATGAGAGTCGGAGGCAAGAAGCTATGCGGGGTCCAGGTACAGTGTTACAACTGTATACGCGCTACTATCCGCAATTTCTCAATGCACATTTGATCAATCCACAGTTTCTATTCTGACTCAACAAAACAAGCCTCTTAAACCCTCGAACCGACTTTACCCGATGTACAAGGCAAATTTGTTACTCTTGTCCCTGTTTTGAGGTCGAATAAGCATCAGCAGACACTGGTTCCAGAATCTTTCTCTCCATTGGGTACGGTGCCGTCTGGTTCACCTTTGAGCCCACTTTGATTCTCCTGCCGCTAAAACCCATAGGGCAACCTGGGGCAACGCCACTCTTTTCGCAGTATTTCGTCAACAACATGGCCTTTCTTGGCGTTGAATCCCACTGAATGTCTTCGAAGGGAAACCAGAAGTCGGATAAGTATAGCCGAATACCGATAAACTCTAAAATCACAGAGCGCTGATTGGAAGACCGTATCCCCGATGGTACACTCTATTCACAATTTCATTGTCATTCGATGCTTTTGGACAGTTAGTATGAGGAAAAATAGCCATGTACGTGTTGTCCGACCGAGGGCGAGATAGAGATATATACTAAATTAAAAAGGAAACTATCTTCACTGCCAGTAATCAAAAAGGGTATTATGGCAAGGGTTGTAAAGAGATGCACATCTGAATAATAAGTCACTAATAACGAGGAAAAGAGAAAGCCTTAAGATCCAAAGACAACACGACGAAAAGAGGGATAGCACAGGGAAATGATAGAAAATAGAAGATAGAAGATGGAATCTACAAAGCATACCCGCCGTCCCACTGACTAGACGCGTAGGAAGCACGATCCGCCCGGCTGTGGGACCGATCGTCATGATCACCACCATGTGTAGGCGAACCCATCCTGGCGGCAGATGCTCGCGGATTCTGAGCATACTGTCCATGCTGACCCACGTGATACTGCTGCTGCTGCCTGTCATGGTTCTGCGCCGGCGTATGCTGCCCATGAGCTTGATTGTCGTATCCCCCATCTTCAGCCGTCCAGAATTCATCAACTGCTGATCGATATGACGCAGAGCTCCCAGACCGATCCTGGATGTGTCCTTGGCCGTGAGCATACTGCTGCTGCTGCTGGTATTGATGATATGGGTTCCTCGATTTGTTGCTGTACTCGTCTGACGGTCGGCGGACATGCAGCTCAAAGGCATGTGGACTGGGAGGTTCAGCTCCTGCAGCAGGTAGGTGTAACAACATTCACATTGAAGGAATGCTGAGACGTCGGTGACGTCGGGGAATGCATTGGCATTGGAGCACGTTGCTGCTGGTAGGCACTTGGACCAGCGCGGGAAGTCCTCGACCTGAGGCTTGCGCTTCTACTGGGCGGCGTCTTCGTGATCTCCCCGGTGGAGTACTTGTACGTCGGTGATGGCATGGGTGATTGAGGAGGTAGGTCAGAAGCGGAATAGTAAGAAGGTTGCGGCGAGGGTTGGTCTCAATTCGGAGACCAGAATTTGGAGGTGAAAGATGGTCCGCGTCATCAAGCTTGTTGTCCTGCGGCGGCGCATACTGTGCATACTGTGTTTCCGGGATGGCACCGTCAGAAGCTTGAGTCATGGGTGGCGTGTGTATGTATGTTGGCCGGAGGTTAGCCATGCCGGGACTTGAGGTGCGTGTGAGCTCGTATGAGTCCTGGTTGGCCGAGATCTCAGACAGAGACCGAAGATGTTGCTGCGTGAACATTGGCACCGCCTCCAAGGTCTCTTGTCGTTGCGCCTCAAGTTCCTGCTTCATCGCTTTTCGCTGTCTCCTGTGCTTGATACCCAGTTGATCTTTCAAGTCTCCCTTAACCCACATCTCTCTGACGATGTTCTTGTCGAGAGGGAAATACACCGTAGTGAAGAATTTCACGAGGAACCTCGGAGCTTTACGGAGGACAAGCAAATTAGTGAAAGCTCCAACAACATTGGCACAAAAGCTTACCGAGCGCGACAGCCGAACAGAAGATAATCGTGACCCAGAACTGGACATTCCCAAAGAGGACGATAACTTCATCGTTGAAGTCACTTGTCGGGAAGAAGGAATAGATGACAATCCAAAGCATCATGACGATCGTTGAACCGAAAACAACTATCCATGTGATAACTGTCCAACTGCACCGGGTGTCAGCGCTAAGCCTTAATAGTGGGCCACTGAAATACTCACTAGTTGGTGTTCAGTCCGACGTAGGAATTAGCCGACAAGATAGCTGCAACAGCAACGGTAGTACCGAAGTCTGCCAAGGAATCCAATCCCTTTCCAGTCCACGAGACTGGGTGGCCAAGTGTCCAAATGAGGTATGGGAAGAAGAAAACCACAGCGGACTGGTATAGGCCATCAAACATATACAGCCAGAATCTCGTTCGGGTATATTCCAGACCGCGAATACCACGAACATAGAGTTGAGGGAATGCCAGAGCTGCTTGGGCGTTGATATCCTGATCGAATGCTACAAGACGGGGTCAACACAGGCCAGAAGTCAAATACAACTAGGTGCATACCTCCCAGGACAATGACGGGTAGTGATGTGAATACAAGATTGCACAGCAGGATGAAGGTATATTGGTACAGGTAGGTGGCATCAAAACTTAAAGAAACTTCATTAGCCTCAACTTGAAACGATAGAGTAAAAGGATGAACTCACGAGTTGAACGGTAAATACCAAAAGAGGGCGAAAGTCCAGATGACATTCTTGTAGAAGAAATTGCTATGCATATCGGCGACACGCTGATACGACCAGCGACCGTGAACAATGAGGAGCTTCGTGAGGAATCGGAATTGACCAAAGGCGTAATCGGCGGACATGGCAGCTTGTGAACCCTCCAATCCAATAAGACCACATCCAATGTTGGCCTCTTGGATCATGGCTACGTCGTTGGCGCCATCTCCAATGGACAGAGTCATAGCGTTGCGTCCTTCTTTGACCTGTGATGATTGGTGAGAATGGACGAACTTAAAGAGGAAAAATGGTACGTACAAGTTTGACGGTCAAAGCCTTCTGGGCAGGAGACACACGACAACAGACGACAGTCTCGCATTGGGTGCCGAGGTTCAGGAACAAGCTCTTCAGCTCGTTGGACAGTGCATGTTGAAGGGTATCTCCATCAATGACAACAGCGAAAGAAGCTTTGGCACCAGGCATGAAACCACGGTCTTGAGGTCTGAACGAGGAGGACCAAGAATTGACGCTATCTTGTTGAGGCCAGCTTCAATTTTTGTTCGAGTTTCGGCCATAGTTGGAGCGGAGATGATCATAACGTCCATATTGTTCTTCAAGAGGTTGCAACTGTAACCAATTTCGATAGCCGTCTGAAGCTTGTCGCCTAAGATTAGATGTTAGAGATACGCAGCAAGCACTGAGTAGTTACAGGTCCACGTACCAGTCAGGATCCACAGCTTGATGCCAGCTTGGTGAAGAGTCTCAATAGCCTCGGGGACCCTTCTGCAACTTATCCTCCAAGGCAGTTGCTCCCAGGATATGCAACGAGTGCTCGATCATCTCATTCGCCTTATCGATAGCCTCGTCCCGGCCCTCAATCGAGTTGATGGCCTCCTCATAAGTCCTCGACCACGTCATGTATTCCTGCTCCCCCAAATAGCGGTAGGCAATGCACAATGTCCGCAATCCATTGTTCGCAAACATCTCCATATCCGCTCGTCCTCTCCTTTGATATCCGGGTCCTGGTCCTTGGATAGTCGAGCGTAGATGACACTGTCGGCTCCTTTGCAATAGAGTATCAACCTCCCATCAGGTGCTCGAACGATGACGCTCATTCGCTTCCTGGTACTGTTGAACTCGAGCATGCAGAGGAGTGTAGTGCTCCAAGGTTGGCCCATCACTTCAATGTC